>JARQOD010000005.1:174789022-174856366 GCA_033576555.1 Oophaga sylvatica
GCGCCACAGGCCGGTACTATCCTTCCCGCGTAGCGACTCGGAGATCTCTGGTATGGAAGGGAGGCGTTACAGTTCACCTACAAGCTCGGATGGGGAGATGTCCGATTCGGATAAGGAGGATCGGCAGGGACACTCTGCCTCTCTTTTGGGCCGTACAGAGGCTTTTATTGGAGCCATGAGAGAGGCGTTACAGTTACCGGAGGAGGTAACTAGACGTCCTGGTAAGTCGGCCCGGATGTTTCAGGAGTCGCATAGGTCGCGATCGGCATTGCCATCTCTGGATGAGATTAATGGGGCAGTGGAGAAGGAACGCCTGTGTCCAGATAAGCGTTTTCAGGGGACACGGTTTTTTGAGACACTGTATCCGTGTTCGACGGAGTTGATTGATAATTGGATTCCTTCTCCTGAAGTGGATGTCCCTTTATCCCAGCTTAGCAAATCCTCTTTACTTCCTGTTAAAGGGAAGGCGAGTCTGCAGGATCCGCTGGACAGAAAAACGGAGATGGCGGCGAAATCCATCTACGAGGCCGCGGGTCATGGATTCAGAGCGGTGCTAGGATCCATGTGTGCTTGTAAGGCTTCCCTGAGCTGGTTGGACCGTCTACGGACGGCGTGGCAAGATGGATCCCCGCTATCCGAGGTAGATGAACTTTTCAAGTTGTTGGAGGATGCAGCCCGATATGGCAGTGATGCAGGTTTGGATACTGCCTCACTGCTGTCCAGGGCGCAATCCTCGGCGGTCACAGTCAGAAGAGCACTGTGGCTTAGACAGTGGACCAAGGATGCGGTTTCCAAGCAAGGTTTGCTATCTTTAGCTTACAAGGTGGTCAGCTATTTGGATCTGACCTCACGGAGCTGATTGCCAAGGCAAAGGCAAAAGAAACGGCGTTACCGCAGCGAAGAGCTGTGACTTCTGCGTCTGGCAGGCCTAGCGCCGGTAGTAGTCGACGGTCTTTTCGGTCCAGGGGACGGTTCGGTCAGCCCTCTTGGGGATCGGGTCGTCCCTCTTTTTCAGGAAAAAAGAACTCTCAGAAATCCCGCACTCCCTGGAAACAGAGATTCCGTCAATACAAGCGGGAAGCTGACAAAAAGCCCGCTAAGGCGGACTGACGCCAGGGTCTCACTCGAGGGCTCTCGAGTGGGGGGTCGTTTACTCCAATTCGAACCGACTTGGGCTTCCCGCGTGTCGGACGCCTGGGTGACGCGGGTTGTATCGGCAGGCTACTTCATAGAGTTTCTTTCTCGAACCCCAGACAGTTTTTGTCAATCTCGCATTCCGTCAGAGCCCGAACTATTTGCCGCTTTACTGCGGGAGGTAGATTCCCCTCTGCAGAAGGGTGTGGTGGTACCGGTTCCACTGGAGGACCGGGGAAGAGGGTTTTATTCCAACCTCTTTGTGGTCCCCAAAAAGGAGGACAAATTTCGCCCCATTCTGGATCTCAAAAGATTGAATCGGCATGTCCGCACCCGGAAATTCCGCATGGAGTCGCTTCGCTCCGTTGTGGCGGCCCTGTCGCAGAACGACTTTTTGGTGTCAATCGACATTCGCGACGCTTATTTGCATGTTCCCGTCGGAAGGGCCCACCAACGCTTCCTTCGTTTTGCCATAGGTCAGGACCATTACCAGTTTGTGGCCCTGCCATTCGGGTTGGCCTCAGCTCCCAGAGTTTTCACGAAAATTCTGGCACCTCTCATGGCGATCCTTCGAAGACAGGGGGTTATGATTCCTCCCTACCTGGATGACCTTTTGATTGTGGCGTCCTCAAAGGAGGAGGCGGTGACGGCTCGCAATCTATCCCTTCAGCTTCTGGAGGACTTCGAGTGGCTGGTCAATTGGGAGAAGTCGTCTCTGGAACCATCGCAGTCAATACTTTTTTTGGGGATGCATTTCGACACGGTACGAGCAGTGGTGTCTGTGCCCCCAGACAAGCAAGCAAGTCTTCTTCGACATGTACAGGTTATGAAGTCTTCGACAGCAATGTCCCTTCGAAGGTGTATGCGCCTTCTGGGTTTGATGGTGGCGTCAATGGAGGCAATTCCGTTTGCCCAATTTCATTCCAGGGCTCTCCAAATGCTCATTTTGAACCATTGGGATCGATCACAGGTTTCGCTGGATTGCAGTGTCATCATCTCCCACAGGGTGCAAGAGTCTCTAGGACGGTGGTTACGTCCGGAAGTGTTATCCCTGGGGAAGTCCTTCCTCCCTCCGAGGTGGTCGGTCATAACCACCGATGCCAGCCTGACGGGCTGGGGGGGTGTCTGGAACGATCTCTGGATTCAGGGAGTATGGTCGTCGGAAGAGTCTGTCCTGCCGATCAACATTCTGGAATTGAGGGCAATTTTCCTTTGCCTCCAACACTGAACGGTCCCTTTAAGCGGTCTACCAGTCCGAGTGCAGACAAACAACGCGACGGCGGTCGCGTATATCAACCATCAAGGTTCAAGCTCATGATGGAGGTGTCTCGGATCCTGGTATGGGCCGAGGCCAGGGTGCCAGCCATCTCTGCGATTCACATTCCAGGAGCTCAGAATGTCACGGCGGACTTCCTCAGTCGCGAAAAGATGGATCCCGGAGTCTTCATCCGGAAATTTTTGCACTGCTGTGCTCCCGTTGGGGAACTCCCCAAGTGGATTTGATGGCATCCAGGTTCAATGCCAAGTTACCAACGTTCATGTCCAGGTACAAGGACCCGAAGGCTGTGGCGGTGGATGCTCTGGTGGCTCCGTGGGACCAATTTGAGCTAATCTATGTGTTCCCGCCGATATCCTTACTTCCTCTGGTGTTGCGTCGGATCAGACTGGAGAGAGTCCCGGCTATGTTGATAGCCCCAGATTGGCCGAGGAGGACGTGGTTCTCGATTCTGGTGTCGCTTATGGCAGCGCCTCCACTTCCACTCCCTGTTAACCCAAGGGCCCGTTCGTCACCCGGACATGAAGTCTCTGCGTTTGACGGCGTGGCTCTTGAGACCGAAATCTTGAGCCGTCAAGGTTTTTCAGCCGAAGTCATTGCTACTCTGCGAGGTCCGGCTACTACTAGGATTTATCACAAGACTTGGGAAGCCTTCTTTTCGTGGTGTTCGGGTTCTTCAAAGAACCCGAGGATTTTTTCCATTCCCAATTTGTTGGCCTTTTTGCAGTACGGGCTGGACAAGGATTTGGCAGTTAGTACTCTGAAGGGGCAGGTTTCTGCTTTGTCATTGCTGTTTCGGAAGGCTATCGCTTCGCGTAGGGACGTACGTTCCTTTTTTCGCGGAGTAACCCGTCAGTTTCCGCCGCGGAAGGCGTTTGTGTCTCCTTGGCGGCTCAATCTTGTCTTGGAGGCTCTTCAACATGGGCCTTTTGAGCCTATGGACTCTGTTAGCCTTTCTTTGCTCTCTTGGAAGGTTGCCTTCCTAGTGGCGGTCACTTCTTTGAGAAGGGTTTCTGAGTTGGCGGCTCTTTCTTGTTCGCCTCCTTTTCTGGAGTTTCACCCGGATCGAGTAGTGCTTCGCACACGGGGCGACTTTCTACCTAAGGTGGTGTCACAATTTCATGTTAACCAGGATATTGTGTTGCCCTCGCTCTGTCCGGAGCCGAGGAATGCGAAGGAACGGGCTTTGCACACGTTGGATTTAGTGCGGGCTTTGAAGTTCTATTTGTCTATTACTCAAAGTTTTCGGAAGTCGGATTCTCTGTTTGTGATTCCAGCAGGTCGTCGACGTGGTCAACGAGCTTCCAAGGACTCTATAGCTCGTTGGATTCGGTCGGCCATTTTAGAGGCTTACCGACTTAAGGGCGAACCTTGCCCGGTTAAGATTCAAGCTCACTCCACGAGGGCTGTGGGTTCATCGTGGGCTTTTCATCAAGGAGCCTCGGCAGCTCAGCTCTGCCGGGCGGCGACCTGGAGCTCCGTCCACACGTTTACGAAATTTTATAAGGCGGACATCAGTGCTTCCGCTGATGCGGCCTTAGGACGTAGAGTCCTGCAGGCGGCTGTAGTTTAAAGTTCTTGTTAACTTGTATTTAGCGCTAGTTGCGAATTTATCTAAGTTGTGGGGAATCTGCCTCTGTTGGTTTTTTGCCCACCCTTAATTTCTGGACTGCTTTGGGACGTCCCACTAGTAATGACTGTGTCTCCCTTCCTTCCATCTGTTGCTGGAAGACGGATTTTGGTAAGACCTTACCTGTAAAATCCTTTTCAGCGAAGGAAGGAAGGGAGACACAGATCCCTCCCATGGCAGAAGTGTGTTGTTGTGTTTTCAGATGCGGCGTGACCCTTCTCTGATAGCGATTATCTGGGCTGAGGTCGACGCGCTAAGGCTCTGTTCCAGCATTGCCAGCTCATCGCAGTGGTCAGGTTCAGTGAGTAGTACCTGGGACTGTGTGTTTTTTTCTGTTATATGCATAACCTGTCTTCTTGTTTTTTTTCTCTGAAGTTATTCAGAAGGGGTTATGTTGCTCCGCTGGTGATATTTGCTCTTCCTTAGCTTGTGTACAGACTGGAGAGCTGGAGTAGGAGGAGCCCAAGCTGGAGGGGCCGGTCAACACTCTTTTTAATCTGAGGTGTTCTATCCTGTGTGGGCTCCGCCTACCCACTAGTAATGACTGTGTCTCCCTTCCTTCCTTCGCTGAAAAGGATTTTACAGGTAAGGTCTTACCAAAATCCGTCTTTTTTTTACATATGTTATTTTTATTTTTTTCACTATTTTACTTTAACCAGAGAAAAAAAGAGCAGTGTGTATAGAAGTTACGATCACCCTTAATATGAAAAAAATAAATAAATCAATCAGAATAGCAAACCATATTAATAATTTTTATTATTACAAAAAACACACTAACAAAACAAACCAAAGATAAAAACATTTAAAAAGGGCCCTGCAAGAAAAGACCCACATGAAACCACTGAAACTCGATATAAGGACCCACAAATAATCTCTCACAATAAGCTGGCAAATACAGGTAAAGTTTAGAGATGATACATCCTGGATAAAATACAAAAAATGTGCTATAGCATAAATATATGGGAAATACAAAATCAGCAATTGAAAATGTCAAATTATAATAAAATGGTGTATTGTCCACCAATAGAGCCCATATAAATTGATCCACACCACCAATGGGTGTAGGAGAGAATATCTCCTAAGAATATCAAAGGCAGGGTGGATATAACACCTTTATATTAATGCACTTCTTTGACACATGTTGATAATGAACCAAAGTAGATCATAGCAGCTTGGGAAGCCTTCTTTTCGTGGTGTTCGGGTTCTTCAAAGAACCCGAGGATTTTTTCCATTCCCAATTTGTTGGCCTTTTTGCAGTACGGGCTGGACAAGGGTTTGGCAGTTAGCACTCTGAAGGGGCAGGTTTCTGCTTTGTCATTGCTGTTTCGGAAGTCAATCGCTTCGCGTAGGGACGTACGTTCCTTTTTTCGCGGAGTAACCCGTCAGTTTCCGCCGCGGAAGGCGTTTGTGTCTCCTTGGCGGCTCAATCTTGTCTTGGAGGCTCTTCAACATGGGCCTTTTGAGCCTATGGACTCTGTTAGCCTTTCTTTGCTCTCTTGGAAGGTTGCCTTCCTAGTGGCGGTCACTTCTTTGAGAAGGGTTTCTGAGTTGGCGGCTCTTTCTTGTTCGCCTCCTTTTCTGGAGTTTCACCCGGATCGAGTAGTGCTTCGCACACGGGGCGACTTTCTACCTAAGGTGGTGTCACAATTTCATGTTAACCAGGATATTGTGTTGCCCTCGCTCTGTCCGGAGCCGAGGAATGCGAAGGAACGGGCTTTGCACACTTTGGATTTAGTGCGGGCTTTGAAGTTCTATTTGTCTATTACTCAAAGTTTTCGGAAGTCAGATTCTCTGTTTGTGATTCCAGCAGGTCGTCGACGTGGTCAACGAGCTTCCAAGGACTCTATAGCTCGTTGGATTCGGTCGGCCATTTTAGAGGCTTACCGACTTAAGGGCGAACCTTGCCCGGTTAAGATTCAAGCTCACTCCACGAGGGCTGTGGGTTCATCGTGGGCTTTTCATCAAGGAGCCTCGGCAGCTCAGCTCTGCCGGGCGGCGACCTGGAGCTCCGTCCACACGTTTACGAAATTTTATAAGGCGGACATCAGTGCTTCCGCTGATGCGGCCTTAGGACGTAGAGTCCTGCAGGCGGCTGTAGTTTAAAGTTCTTGTTAACTTGTATTTAGCGCTAGTTGCGAATTTATCTAAGTTGTGGGGAATCTGCCTCTGTTGGTTTTTTGCCCACCCTTAATTTCTGGACTGCTTTGGGACGTCCCACTAGTAATGACTGTGTCTCCCTTCCTTCCATCTGTTGCTGGAAGACGGATTTTGGTAAGACCTTACCTGTAAAATCCTTTTCAGCGAAGGAAGGAAGGGAGACACAGATCCCTCCCATGGCAGAAGTGTGTTGTTGTGTTTTCAGATGCGGCGTGACCCTTCTCTGATAGCGATTATCTGGGCTGAGGTCGACGCGCTAAGGCTCTGTTCCAGCATTGCCAGCTCATCGCAGTGGTCAGGTTCAGTGAGTAGTACCTGGGACTGTGTGTTTTTTTCTGTTATATGCATAACCTGTCTTCTTGTTTTTTTCTCTGAAGTTATTCAGAAGGGGTTATGTTGCTCCGCTGGTGATATTTGCTCTTCCTTAGCTTGTGTACAGACTGGAGAGCTGGAGTAGGAGGAGCCCAAGCTGGAGGGGCCGGTCAACACTCTTTTTAATCTGAGGTGTTCTATCCTGTGTGGGCTCCGCCTACCCACTAGTAATGACTGTGTCTCCCTTCCTTCCTTCGCTGAAAAGGATTTTACAGGTAAGGTCTTACCAAAATCCGTCTTTTTTTACATATGTTATTTTTATTTTTTTCACTATTTTACTTTAACCAGAGAAAAAAAGAGCAGTGTGTATAGAAGTTACGATCACCCTTAATATGAAAAAAATAAATAAATCAATCAGAATAGCAAACCATATTAATAATTTTTATTATTACAAAAAACACACTAACAAAACAAACCAAAGATAAAAACATTTAAAAAGGGCCCTGCAAGAAAAAGACCCACATGAAACCACTGAAACTCGATATAAGGACCCACAAATAATCTCTCACAATAAGCTGGCAAATACAGGTAAAGTTTAGAGATGATACATCCTGGATAAAATACAAAAAATGTGCTATAGCATAAATATATGGGAAATACAAAATCAGCAATTGAAAATGTCAAATTATAATAAAATGGTGTATTGTCCACCAATAGAGCCCATATAAATTGATCCACACCACCAATGGGTGTAGGAGAGAATATCTCCTAAGAATATCAAAGGCAGGGTGGATATATACACCTTTATATTAATGCACTTCTTTGACACATGTTGATAATGAACCAAAGTAGATCATAGCAGCTTGGGAAGCCTTCTTTTCGTGGTGTTCGGGTTCTTCAAAGAACCCGAGGATTTTTTCCATTCCCAATTTGTTGGCCTTTTTGCAGTACGGGCTGGACAAGGGTTTGGCAGTTAGCACTCTGAAGGGGCAGGTTTCTGCTTTGTCATTGCTGTTTCGGAAGTCAATCGCTTCGCGTAGGGACGTACGTTCCTTTTTTCGCGGAGTAACCCGTCAGTTTCCGCCGCGGAAGGCGTTTGTGTCTCCTTGGCGGCTCAATCTTGTCTTGGAGGCTCTTCAACATGGGCCTTTTGAGCCTATGGACTCTGTTAGCCTTTCTTTGCTCTCTTGGAAGGTTGCCTTCCTAGTGGCGGTCACTTCTTTGAGAAGGGTTTCTGAGTTGGCGGCTCTTTCTTGTTCGCCTCCTTTTCTGGAGTTTCACCCGGATCGAGTAGTGCTTCGCACACGGGGCGACTTTCTACCTAAGGTGGTGTCACAATTTCATGTTAACCAGGATATTGTGTTGCCCTCGCTCTGTCCGGAGCCGAGGAATGCGAAGGAACGGGCTTTGCACACTTTGGATTTAGTGCGGGCTTTGAAGTTCTATTTGTCTATTACTCAAAGTTTTCGGAAGTCAGATTCTCTGTTTGTGATTCCAGCAGGTCGTCGACGTGGTCAACGAGCTTCCAAGGACTCTATAGCTCGTTGGATTTGGTCGGCCATTTTAGAGGCTTACCGACTTAAGTGCGAACCTTGCCCGGTTAAGATTCGAGCTCACTCCACGAGGGCTGTGGGTTCATCGTGGGCTTTTCATCAAGGAGCCTCGGCAGCTCAGCTCTGCCGGGCGGCGACCTGGCGCTCCGTCCACACGTTTACGAAATTTTATAAGGTGGACGTCAGTGCTTCCGCTGATGCGGCCTTAGGACGTAGAGTCCTGCAGGCGGCTGTAGTTTAAAGTTCTTGTTAACTTGTATTTAGCGCTAGTTGCGCATTTATCTAAGTTGTGGGGAATCTGCCTCTGTTGGTTTTTTGCCCACCCTTAATTTCTGGACTGCTTTGGGACGTCCCACTAGTAATGACTGTGTCTCCCCTCCTTCCATCTGCTGCTGAAAGACGGATTTTGGTAAGACCTTACCTGTAAAATCCTTTTCAGCGAAGGAAGGAAGGGAGACACAGATCCCTCCCATGGCAGAAGTGTGTTGTTGTGTTTTCAGATGCGGCGTGACCCTTCTCTGATAGCGATTATCTGGGCTGAGGTCAGCGCGCTAAGGCTCTGTTCCAGCATTGCCAGCTCATCGCAGTGGTTAGGTTCAGTGAGTAGTACCTGGGACTGTGTGTTTTTTTCTGTTATATGCATAACCTGTCTTCTTGTTTTTATCTCTGAAGTTATTCAGAAGGGGTTATGTTGCTCCGCTGGTGATATTTGCTCTTCCTTAGCTTGTGTACGGACGAAGAGCTGGAGTAGGAGGAGCCCAAGCTGGGGGGCCGGTCAACACTCTTTTTAATCTGAGGTGTTCTATCCTGTGTGGGCTCCGCCTACCCACTAGTAATGACTGTGTCTCCCTTCCTTCCTTCGCTGAAAAGGATTTTACAGGTAAGGTCTTACCAAAATCCGTCTTTTTTTTTACATATGTTATTTTTATTTTTTTCACTATTTTACTTTAACCAGAGAAAAAAAGAGCAGTGTGTATAGAAGTTACGATCACCCTTAATATGAAAAAAATAAATAAATCAATCAGAATAGCAAACCCTATTAATGATTTTTATTATTACAAAAAACACACTAACAAAACAAACCAAAGATAAAAACATTTAAAAAGGGCCCTGCAAGGAAAAGACCCACATGAAACCACTGAAACTCGATATAAGGACCCACAAATAATCTCTCACAATAAGCTGGCAAATACAGGTAAAGTTTAGAGATGATACATCCTGGATAAAATACAAAAAATGTGCTATAGCATAAATATATGGGAAATACAAGATCAGCAATTGAAAATGTCAAATTATAATAAAATGGTGTATTGTCCACCAATAGAGCCCATATAAATTGATCCACACCACCAATGGGTGTAGGAGAGAATATCATCCTAAGAATATCAAAGGCAGGGTGGATATATACACCTTTATATTAATGCACTTCTTTGACACATGTTGATAATGAACCAAAGTAGATCATAGCAGCAAAAAGCTCCGTCCTAACAGTCAGTTCCCAATGAGCTCACAAATGTGCAAAAAGACAAATGCCTTAATGGAAGAGGGAGAAGGGACAATGCCCCGTTGACACATATAGGAGAGAGTCAAAGAGAAACCAGGATGAGGAGGCACACTGGGAAAAAAAGCCAAATGCCTCACATAAAGATCATATCAAAGGATAAACCTATGGCCAGCATATAGATAAAGTGAGAGAGTAACCCCACGTGTATTGCCACCTGGGGGCGTGGCTTCCTCAGGAGAAAAGTGGCTTTGTCCCAGGGTGGGACATCACTGTATAAGGTCAGATCGCTGGTCTGACAGTTTGCACATTACTCTGTCTGACCAGCGATGTGACAGGCAGTGCTGCAGGCTTTCTCAGCGCCTGCTCTCAGCAGGACCCCGCGGCCATCTTGGATCTGGGGTCCTGCAGGGAGGAGGGTCCCTTGGAACAGCGTGATACATCGCGCAGTTCTGAGGGTCTCGGAAGCACGACAGGGAGCCCCCTCCCTGCGCGATGCTTCCCTGTACTGCCGGAACACTGCGATCATCTTTGATCGCAGTGTGCCAGGGGTTAATGTGCCGGGAGCGGTCCGTGACCGCTCCTGGCACATAGTGCCGGGTGTCAGCTGTGATAAGCAGCTGACACCCGGCCGCGATCAGCTGCGCTCCCCCTGGGAGTGCAGCTGATCGCATGTGACGTACTATTCCGTCCTTGGGAATTAAGTCCCAGGGCACATGGACGGAATAGTACGTCAGATGGAATAAAGGGGTTAAAAGATAGAGGCTCATTTGTACACATTTGGTGGCACTGCCCACTCATACAGAAACTGTGGTTAGCGTTCTTTGATCTCTTCAACAAACTGTCTATAACCAAAATTACACCCACAATGAAGGTGGCCTTGCTATAGCTCCTTGATTTCTAGATTTAAGAAAGGTCTTCTTAGATATATTCTCACTTCTACCAGGAATGTGATTCCTAGATTTTGGAAACAGGAAAAGGTTCCCTCGCGTTCTGATTTTGTGATGGAACTCAACGACATATATTGAATGGAACAACTGATAGTACAACTGAATGGTACCACAGGAAAGGTATATAACACTTAGGCCCCCTGGGTTATGTTTAGAGAATCATCGGAATTGGACTCTTGGAAGATAGACCCATAGATGATGGGTCATATGAGTTTACCTACTGGATGGAGTCACATCTCCTACCCGCTCCTTAAAATCCTTCCCCTCCCCTCTCTTTTTTTTTTCTCTTTCTACTCACTTTTCTTTCCTCCTTGTTTCTTCTATATCTTCTTTTCTTTTGTAGACCTAGTCTTAGTCTAGGTACCTTCTTCTTTAAAATTTAATTCAATTATAAGCAAAGTCAGACTGATGTTAATTGCCTACATGAGCAAACACCTCAGGCGCTCATTCAACATTTGTTTTATATGTATGACTTTCTGGGGAAAAGTTATCATAGTTGCTATATAATATTTTTTTTTGCATGTGATAGAAGAAGAGGTATGTTCTTTTCTCTTCTTGTTATTAATGATTGATGTGTATAAATACCTCAATAAACTTGATTTACACAAAAAAATCACAAAATAATAAAAAAAATAAAATATATATTCTACCCATAAAAAAAATCATAAAAAATTAAATAAACAATAAAAGTAAACATATTTGGAATCACCGGGTCTGTAACGTCCCGAAGTATACAACTGTCCCAGTAGTTAACCCCTTTAGTGAACACCGTTAAAAAAATAATAATAAAAAACGGTGCCTTAACATCATAGTGCCGAATAAAAAGTGGAATAAAACGCGATCAAAAAGTCGGATGTAAATAAAAATTATGTAGCTGAAAACATCATCTTGTCCTGCAAAAAACAAGCCGCCACACGGCTCCATCAGCAGAAAAATAAAGTTAAAGCTGTCAGAATAAAGCGATGCAAAAATATTTTTTTTTCTATAAAATAGTTTTGTTAAAGAGCTAAAACCGATTAAAACAATATAAATGAGGTATCGCTGTAATCGTAGTGACCCGAAGAATAAAGTTGCCTTATCAGTTTTACCACGTGCAAAACGTCATAAATCCCCCCCAAACAAAAACGATTCCTGCATTGTTGTTTTTTGTTTATTCAGCCTCCAAAAAGTCTCCTAAATCCAAATGCTCCCCTCCATTCTGAGCCCTAAACCACAGCTAGTGTCCACACGCTTGGCATTTCTGTAGCGATGAGAGCCCGCCTAATTTACAGGTGCATGAGCTGGGCACAACATACTGGTCACTGCAACGTACTGATCATTAAAATGGCAGTTTGCAATTTTCACTCTACAACATCCACTGCTGCCTGGTTCTGGAAAACACCCATGGAGTCAAAATCATCACGACACATGTAAATAAATTCCAAAAGGGTTATAATTTCCAAAATAGAGTCACTTGACGGGGGTTTCTGTTCTTCTAGCACTTAGGTGCTCTGCATATGGATTCCACAAACTATTAGAGAAAATTCTGCCAAAAGCACACTGTCCCTCCAGAGTCTTGCCGTATGGCTAAGCAGTACTGTACAGCCATATTTGGGGTATTTCTACATTCAGCAGAAATTGTGGGACACATTTTGGTGCCAATTTTACCCATTTCCCAGTGTCAAGAAATTTTAAAATATGAAAATTTGGGCTAAAACAAAATTTTGGTGGTAAAAATGTAATTTTTTCTTCATTGCCCAATGGTTTAAATTTCTGTGACACACCTGTGGTGTCAATATGATCACTGAACCCTTAGATGAATTCATTGAGAGGTGTAGTTTGTAAAATGGGGTCACTTATGGGGGGTTGTGCTGTTCTGGCACCTCATGGGGCAGCACGGTGGCTCAGTGGATAGCACTACAGCCTTGCAGCGCTGGAGTCCTGGGTTCGCATCCCACCTAGGACAACATCTGCAAGGAGTTTGTATGTTCTCCCCGTGTTTGCGTGGGTTTCCTCCGGGTACTCCAGTTTCCTCCCACATTCCAAAAACATACAGATAGGGAATCTAGATTGTGAGCCCCATCGGGGACAGCAATGATATTGTGTGCAAACTGTAAAGCGCTGTGGAATATGTTAGCGCTATATAAAAATAAAGATTATTATTATATTATTATTATTATCATGGACTCTGCCAATTTGACATGGCACCCTCAAATCAGTCCAGCAAAATGTGCAATCCAATATGGCACTTCTATCTTTCTGAGCTTTGCACTGTGCCTCAAAAGTAGTTTTCAACCACATATGGGGCATCGGCGTACTCAGGAGAAATTGCTCAACAAATTTTTCTCCTGGTAACCTTGTGAAAATAAAAAATTTTGGGTTAAAACAACATTTTTATGGGATTTTTTTTACATTTTTTTCTATTTTTACTACTCTCCGTTATAAACTTCTGTGAAGCAGCTGGGGGTTCAAGGTGATCACCTCACATCTAGATACCTTCCCTTAGGGGTCTACTTTCCAACATGGTGTCAATTGTGGATGGTTTCCACTGTTTAGGCACGTCAGGGGTTTCCAATTGTGACATGGCGTGTTATGTTTCGGTAACTGAGGAGAAATAGCAAAAAATAGCAACAGCGGTAATACACCAGAGAGGCTGGAACCTATTGGATTGCAGTAATCTGAACTAACCACACAACTAGAGGTAGCCGTGGAGCGTTCCTACGGTGATCCTAGACGCCTCGTCACAGCCTGAGAGATAACTACACCTAAAGGCAGAAAGATGAAAGCTATCTGCCCCGGAGCAGATCCCCAAAGAAAATAGGAAGCCCCCAAACATGTAATGGCGGTTAGACAAGAAGAAAGCACGGACACAGACAGAAAATAGAATGAGCAAATCGCTGGGGCCCAATCTGTCTAGACAGAAAAGTACAGGAAAGAATTCTGACTGCAATCCAACAAAACCCTAACGAAAAATACCAACACTTTTGATTGCCAAAAAACCTGAGATCACACGATCTCATTCTCCTAAATCAGATCTCTGGTGTAACAAAACGCTATTCAGCAAATAAAAAGTAACAAAAGAGCAAAGCAAAAGTGCATACACAAACGAAGCACATTTTCAGCGCCAGACCCCCAAAAGGGGACAGGCTGCAGTCAACTTCAGGCAGCAAACCAGCAGAGAAAATCAAACAGAGAAAAAAAAAAGCAAACACTTATCTGAAGGAGAGCAGGAAACTAGTAGTGCTTCAAGCAAGACCAGAAGGAACAATTGATAACCGGCAAGGCTGCTGGGAACTCAGGCCACTTATATCCTACCATTCAGCGCCAGCTGAAGGCCATTCAGTAATCAGTCATTACCCTCAGCAACCACCGGAGGGAGCCCCAGCTCAAAAGCCGCCTCCAGCATATTCACAACAATGGCGTCTGCCAATTATTCCAGCAAATTTTACATTCAAAAAGTCAAAAGGAGCTCCTTCCCTTCCAAGCCCTGCTGTGTGCCCAAACAGTGGTTTTCCCCCACATATGGGGTATTGGCATGCTCAGGAGAAATTGCACAACACATTTTGGGGTCCGTTTTTTTTCTGTTACCCTTGCAAAAATAAAAATTGGGTGTAAGGTAAAATTTTTGCACCAAAAAGTTAAATGTTCATTTTTTTCCTTCCACATTCCAACAATTCCAGTGAAGCAGCTGAAGGGTAAACAAACTTCTTGAATGTGGCTTTAAGCACCTTGAGGGGTGCAGATTTTAGAATGATGACACTTTTTGGATTTTCTGTCATATAGACCCTTCAAATGTAATGTGGTCCCTAAAAAACAAAAAAAACCTATACAGTTGTGCTCAAATGTTTACATACCCCAGCAGAATTTTTGCTTTCTTGGCCTTTTTTCAGAGAATATGAATGATAACACCTAAACTATTTCTCCACTTGTGAGTCATAGGGAAAGCAAAAGAATTGTCAACGGATCTACTGGAAAAGGTAGTTGAACTGTATAAAACAGGAAAGGGATACAAAAAGATATCCAAGGAATTGATAATTTCAGTCATCAGTGTTCAAACTATGATTAACAAATGGAAAACAGGGACTCTGTAAAAACAAAAACCACGGTGAAGTAGACCAACAAAAATTTTGTCCACAACTGCCAGGAAAATTGTTCGGAATGCAAAGAAAAACCCACAAATGACATCAGCTGAAATACTGGACACTCTGAAAACTAGTGGTGTGGCTGTTTCAAGATGCACAATAAGGAGGCACTTGAAGAAAAATGGGTTGCATGGTCGAGTCGCCAGAAGAAAGCCATTAAAGCTCAAATGTTACAAAGTATCTCGCCTACAATACGCAAAACAGCACAGAAACAAGCCTCAAAACTTCTGGAACAAGGTAATTTGGAGTGATGAGACCAAAATTGAACTTTTTGGCCACAACCATAACCGTTACATTTGGAGAGAGGTCAACAAGGCCTATGGTGAAAAAAACATTATTCGTATTGTAAAGCACGGAGGTGGATCGCTGATGTTTTGTGGATGTGTGAGCTACAAAGGCACAGGAAACTTGGTCAAAGTTGAAGGAAAGATCTATGCAGGACGTTATCAGCAAATACTGGAGGCAAATTTGCAATCAACAGGCCAGTAGCAGCACATGGGACGTACTTGGACGTTCAACAAGGCAACGATCCAAAACACAAGGTCAAGTAGACCTGTCATTGGCTACAGCAGAACAAAGTGAAGGTTCTGGAGTGGCCATCTCAGTCTCCTGACCTCAATATCATTGAGCCACTCTGGGGAGATCTCAAGGGTGCAGTTCATGCTAGACAGCCCAGGAAATAGCCCAGGAATGCAATCTCCAAAAGGTAGCTAAAAAGGAACATATGAATATATATATATAAAGAGTTGCAATTTTCCAGACCTTTTGGAGATTGCATTCTATTGTGTCCAGGTATTCAGTTATGTTCCTAATATTCAGTCCTCTCACTACTTATTTCTCTCCCTTTTAGTATCACGAATATCGTGCACTCAACTTCTGAACATCACAAGACTCACTCTGAAACTATTTGGTATCCTTTTCTCTCCCTATTTACTTATTCAGGTATCTGTTCACTACCTAGATCTACATTTTGGATTGACTCCTTCCTTAACCATTTGTTTCAGTCAGCACCTTTTCAACCATTGGATGTTCACTCTATTTTGGTTCTTTGGATTGAACTCGCAAGTGTTGCTATCTACACATATTCTTCAATGTACTTTCTATATATTGACGTTGTTGTTGAATTTTTGAACTGCATTTCAATTGCATTTAATTGACAAAACTGTGTCCTTTTTTGATTATGTATATTTCTGTATATATTTTTCAGTGTTCCTTTGAAAAGTATTCTGATGTAGGTCCAATAGTTGGACCGAAAACGTTCAATTGTTTCGTGTCTGGATGCACCTTTATTAAACATTCTCGTGTTACACATTTGAGTGCCAAGTTATTTTTTACATTTATATAAAAGGCTTTAAACTGTCATTGTTAGAGGGGGCAATTCACGGTATTAAGAAATGGGGTATATGAACTTTTGATCAGGGTCATTTGGATGTTTTGGGTTGTCATCATGATTTAAAAAGAGAAAACACAGTAGTTTGACAATAAATGGCTTCACCCAACCACTAACCATGAGTGGAGAAAAAGTTTTGGTGTTATCATTCATATTTCCTGAAAAAAGGCAAAGAAAGCAAAAATTCTGCCGGGGTATGTGAACTTTTGAGCACAACTGTATATTTGTCCTTCTTGGGTCTATCATTGAGTTTCTAGGGCTCTTCCTGATGGCAGCGCTGAAGATGATACCCCCCACTCGCATTCCAGCACTGATTCATGATTTTTTTAGAGCTGATCCTGGTATTCAGTGTGTAAAATACATATGAGTATGTATATAATATATATATATACATATATACACAACCCATATATATATATATATATATTACACACAACCCCTTTAGGGACAACCTTGATAATCCGGCGGCTTACAGCCCTGCCGACTATTACTAAAGCATTGTTAACATTATGTTGCCTATAACGCTTTTGTTACTGGACTATCCCAATAATTCTGCCTCTTACACAATTTTTACATATACTATTTTCTACATTTCAGTAACAGGTCAAAGCCACGATCCCCATTATTATCGTGGTTGTGATTTAGTGATGTTTGGAGTAGTGAAGAGGTCCTACATTGAATGTGCCATTATTTATGTCTTTACAAACCACTGACACAATTGTTCGGTGAGGAAAACGTGTAAGTAAAGACACAAGAGGAGCCTTTCTTATCTTTTAGACTTGCCCAATTGAGGACTATTTATATCTGCACTGAGGGCCAGTTGTTAGCTGATCTAATTCTGAAGCCAGCATGTCCATTCAGTCACTCACTCTTGTTTTCTCCCACATGTTATGCGTTGTATTTTCCAGAGACCCTGTTACCTAGAAGTCAAGGCACCTGTCATGGACTGTCAGTGGCTGCTCTGCTTGAGTACTGAGTGTTTGTCCAGATGAGGTCTAGAATTCTTTGAAGTTTCTGACTTCCACCATACCTTGTCTAATTGCAGGAAAGATTGTAATACAATATGGGGGGGGGGTAGTTTAGTAACCAAAGCCTCCTAAAACATCTGTTGCTTTTCAACATCTTTCATTGCTCCTTGTTGTTTTTTATGGCACTTTAGATTGAGGAAAAAAAAATGTAGAAGTTTAGATGGCTGTTGTCCAATCAGTTCGGTTGATCTTCTGGTCAGTTGCCATCTCGGGCTGTCTCTACCGTACATACACAAGAGCATTCTTTCGGCCGAGCTCTCCTGTGTTCTCTATAAGAGAGCCACCATCAGACGTGTGTACACGCGGCTTATCTCGGGGAGAATCAAAGGATCAGCAGTCTGAAATCGAACATACAGGATCCTTAGACTATTGGCAGATCCATCATTAGTTCAAAATGTTTGGGGGGCTTTAGATACCTCTCTGACGTTACCTTGTGATATTTTTCCCAACTCCTTGATTTCCATGGAGTTTGTTGTCTTCATTTTTTGCGAATAAAGGGAAGAGTCGCAGTACACCGGTAGATAATCTTTCCAGCACTATGATACAGTATCTTCTGATCATCTGATGTTCTTCATGGCTTGCTATACATAGCTCAATTATTAAACTATTCATGACCATAAAATGTGACTGTTCAGGGAAATGCTCAAGGTTACCATGTGTCTTTGTAGGATGATTATTAACACTTACTTGATGATGATCATTTTTTTTCAAGCGCACACACTCTTATGAATTAGTCTTTAAGGCATTTTACATTAGGAGGATACATTTTTAGCTTGTATCAATTATTTTTGTTGGAGGGAAATCAGTTTTCCAAAATGGATCGGAATTGGTGTAACTATTATTTATGAATTCTTGGTGAATACAGTTTTGTCACTGTAGAACATGATTTTATGGCCTATTATTTACCAGAATGTTTATTATCTTTATCATCATCATTCTCTGCCCAAAACCATTTTACGTTAAGTGAAATTGGCCCAATATATTAAAACCTGACAATGTCTATTGTTAAATGTGGTGAGAATTTTGATGTGATATGAGGCTATTACCTCTTGTTTTACCTTGTCCATCATAGTCACATAGTTTTGTAATGTTGAAAATAATATATACGGTAAGTTCTGGGTACAAGAGATGATCTGCATTGACTCTTGATATATTTATACATGGGTATTGGGTCACCACGCAGCCATTTTCTTCCAGTTTTGATTGACTCTTTTTCTGGGTAAAGAAGTGCGCACCTTGACCCCGTGTGTGCTTTAGGATATTACCAAGTGTGAATGAGAGTTTGGAAATCTCATTTATTTTGTTTTTACTGTAAAATGCTGCATTCTTTATGCACAGAATGTATAAAAACTAAATTCGTCAAGAAGCAAAATTGTAACGTACAAGAAATGTAATGTAATGGATTTGCTCTTTGTGTATATGATTGTTCGCTAGTCTATTTCATGTGTGTATTGTAGGGACTGCTATGTTGATTGAATCCTTATCTATAGTATGGACATAAACTTGTTCAAGGGGGAAAGTAAATGTTCTTAAAGGGGTTGTGCTTTTCACTGTTAAAAGGAACCTGTCACTAGTTTTTTCATGTCTGTTCTGCATTCCGTAAAGGGGTATATAACCCCCTGGACCCCTCTGCATACCCACCAAAAACTTTTTTGAAATTCTCCCCCGTTCTATGTAAATCCTGCTGGTCCGATATGCGTCGTTGCTGAGGCGTCTATCCTATTGCCGTCCTGCTCTGATTGACATGGATGATGCCTCCTGCATCATCCACATAGCCATGCAAAATCTTGCGCCAGTGCTGAGACATCGCCCGCTTGCACACTTTGCTTTGCCTTACTTCGGGCAGAGCCTAAAATATAGGGGGCATGTGCTCTTATGTTTTAGGCTGTGCCCGCAGTGGGGCAGAAAAAATTGCACAGTCGCTAGCTGGCGATGTCTCTGCACAGGCGCGAGATTTTGCATGGCTATGTGGATGATGCAGGAGGTATCCTCCATGTCAATCAGAGCAGGAGGACGGGGATCACAAGCCGGGAGGAGGGATGGCGTCATTGCTGAGGAGTCTATCAGACCGGCAGTATTTACATAGAACGCGGGAGAATTTCAAAAGGTTTTTGAGATGTATATCGGGTGAGTCAGGGGGTTACATACCCCATTATGAAATGCAGCACAGTCGCTGATTAAGGTCCAGTCTTAGTTCAGACATGAAAAACTGGTGACCTTTTCCCTTTAAGGAAAATTTGGAAATTGTAGGAGTGATTCAATGAAAAGATATGATACAAAAAGTATTCACTCAATTATATTCCTCTGTTTTTATTTTTTCTTCAGATCTTGAAGTAGATGCAGATTTCAACAGTGATGATTATGAGCTTGAAGATGAAGCCAAACTTGTTATATTTCCAGATCACTTTGAAATAGCCATACCCAATATAGAGGAACTCCCAGCGTTGGTTAGTAGCTTTTGGATATGGTATTTGGGAAATATTGCAAAACAATGATTGTGTGTGTGTGTGTATATATAATATATATATGTATATATATATATACACAGTATATATATATACTGTAATATACTGTTTTATATATATATATATATATATATATATTTATTTTATTTTTTTCTGGAAGTGTGTATTTAAATCATTTTTATTTCATAAGTCATATCCGCAAGTACATATGACGATAATAAACTTTGTAATATATCTTATCAGACAAATACTGTTCATTCCCAGGTAAAATCTGTTTTGAGTGAATACAGATTTTTATATTACTGAGATAGGAGATCTCAGTTGCTACTGATAAGATTCTATTGTAGGAGGCAAGGGCCTGGAGGAAGGAGGAGCTAGATACAAAGCTCCTCCCTCCTCACCCCCCCATCCCCCTGTCTGTAAAGAATCTGTCATCTCCCATCTCGGTAATATAAAAATCTGTATTCACTAAAGACAGCTTTTAAACAGGAATATTGAAAATTAAAGATCAGTCCAGGAGGAGAAAGAAGCAGATTTCTCTGATAAGATTTATTACAAATTTTCTTATTTTCAAGTATAATAGTTATTTATGAAATAAAGATTTAACTTCATGTTAATTTTTTAGTATTCACAAAGCAAAAATGTTTTCTCTAGAAAAGTCACAAAAAAAAATAGTTTGCTTGTTTCAGAAGGCCCGTCTCCAGGCATAGTGTTAGTTTTTACATTAAAAAATAAAAAAACATCAACCAGGTCCAGCACTGAGTGTTGTCCGCTGCTCCTTATACTTTATCGTCTGCAGCACTAACATCACTATCGGGGAGCTCAACTTCTCAGCATGAGAAGATGGCACAAGCTTCCCCCACAAAAAGCCAATTTTTACAGTGATAATCAAACTAGTCAGTTACAAATATTTATTTTCTAATAACCTTTCATTAACCTTAAAGCTTTCTCTTATTACAAACTCTTTGAGGATTTAATTAATTGAAACTAAAAGGTCTGATCTGAAAATGCGAAAAAACATGTACAGCCTCTGACTTTTCATTGTCCATCAGGCCTACCGGGGGTGGGTGTCAAGTATAAACGTCGAGCGATCGGACAAGGAGCGACATATGTTGTTGATCACGTTGTTATGCGTTCTTAGGAACGCTACTTGATAATATTGTGCTCATCTTAGGAATTAGCGCTGTTCTTTTGATGCCTGCCTTATGGTGAAGATTGACTCATCGTTCCATAGCTCCATAGATCCACAGCTCCCAAAGTTTGAGAGGAATGGGCAGAAATACATGTACTTACAGGTCTTGGCTGCCATCAGTGAAGTTATTATTATTTGTACTCTTCTTCCATGCTGAATACGCTTGGGCACACAAATTTTCAAAATCCACTGCTGGCAGCTCCCTTTGCACTTGTCGACAGAATGACGTCCCAGTTGTGCTCGATGGGAGACGCAGGTGCTGCAGATCATAGTTAACTTGTTTAGACTATGCAGGCTACTCACAATAGTACAAGAAACATATGGGCTTGCATTGTTGTGTTGAAAGACTGCTCATTTGACACTTTGGAAAAATGGCTGTACCACTGGTTCCATCACCAAATCAATCTAACAGTGTACATGGAATAAAGACTAGAGGGGTCCGGCTACTGTACATTATGCTACTCCACACAATAATCCAAGGAGTTGGACTGGTGTGACATTTCCTCATGAAGACCTCTTTATGGCATTGCCCATGTAGTCTCCAGACCAATCTCCAACTAACATTTTGTCTTGGGCAAAAGTGGGGCCCATCACTGAATAGAATAGATCTTGAATCCAGCCTACATTTTTATCTTGCTCCGCACCTTGATGGCCTTTGAGAGAGGTGATGGAAAGTCAATGAAAATGTATGTGTGTTGATGTGTTTTTGACATTTGCTCTTTGTGTAAGGGTGAATGTCATGTGTAGATGATAAATCATTATTATGCACATAAGTTATAATGTGTGTGAGTATTGAATGGCAATTTATATGTATTGTGTCTTTTCGGGCAGGTGACAATAGCTTGTGATGCTGTTCTGAATTCCAAGTCTCCATACAGGAAACTAGAACAGGAGTCATGGGAAGACGAGTTACAAGTGTCAAAGTTTGCAAATAACCTTGTGCAGATAGACAACGGTGTAAGGATTCCACCCAGGTAAATGACTGAGCATTAATGTGGAATGCATCAAATCATTACATTTACTTTGTAAGTGGGGGTGGGGGACAAGTACCCTGTTGTGATCTATTAAACAAATCAAATTATAAAGTAGATCTCCAAGTACATATTATCCTAACCTCATGACATTTGGAATTGATCTGCAGTGGTTGGAAATGTGCTAAATGTGAACTTCGAGAAAACCTGTGGCTTAACCTGACGGATGGTTCAATAATGTGCGGAAGGTGGTTTTGCTCCGGCAATGGTGGGAATGGGCATGCCCTGGAGCACCACAAGCAGATGGGTTATCCTTTGGCAGTAAAACTTGGAACTATTACACCAGATGGAGCAGGTAAGTGGAAATCAATACAAATAAACTTGATGTAACAAGAAAACGTCCAATCCCAGCCAGCTCTGTCCACTTACTGAAAAGTGGGCACATCTCAGGTGGGATGTGGTGTTGCCAAGCGTAGTCAACAAATTCTGGTTTCTGGCCCACAGCAGCTGAACATTGGTTAATTTCATTAAGAGGCACACAAATCTTAATGAATTTGGATTATCTTGCTTCATAGCGCATTTCAGCAACACTGGTGTACAAAACCAAGACAGTCGTGAATCCGGGGGTAACTGTCATGGGCTATCTCAACATCTACGTCGTGGTGCTGGTTAATAATGGGCAAAGTGATACAGTTCATGATCCATCCTATGGGCCACATTGACTGTTATTTTGACAGACTGACAATAAAAGCACTGCATCACAGCGCAAAGTTTATTTATTTTTTTATTCATTATTGAAATGTAATGAACCCTCTTGTGCAACCTCCATGCATGCAGACCTATAAGTTAGATCTGAACAGAGCCTTCTGTAGGTCTTTAGGCTAGTTAGTATTAGCTGCAGACATAATGTGGATGCCAACATACTGATTTCTCATTTTTACTCTGGCAGATGTGTATTCCTTTGATGAAGAAGAAGCTGTTCTAGACCCAAACCTCTCCAAACATCTTGCACATTTTGGGATTGATATGCTGCAAATGCAAGGGGTTAGTGCTAATATATACAAAGCGGTAACATTTATATTATTTATTATTAAAATGCCTGAATACTTTTTTGTGTGTAAACAATCTAATGCACCATTCCAGCTTTTTTTTTTATTAATTTTCAATTTCACCGCTGGAGTGGTATCAATAATGGATGTGCCCTGCCCATAGTAATATACTTACCAGCCACAATCTTCTTCTGATATCAGTGGCGTTCCGATCGTCTTCTGCAGTTTGTGACCTGCCGGATCGCTCCAGTGTTTGGTAGGCGTGCCGGAGGTCACTTATCAATATAAGTCTATGAGGCCAGAACAAAGCTCTCATAGACTTGCATTGAGATCTTGTGACAGTTATCTCTGACTTCTGTCAGATACAAGTTGTGGTGACAAGATGGAGGAGCAGGACTGGAGTGGCGCCAGGAAGAGCAGAAAGCGGCAGTTGGTAAGTGTCATGTCTGTCAGAGGCCACTGGCTCAAACGCTACCTTGGGCAGACTTGGTACAAGGCACTAGATGTGGCAGATTCCAGAGGAACCACAACCTTCACCCTTTAACCCATGTAGAGGGATCTGGTCTTATTGCGTTGCAGTACAAAAGAGCAAACCAGAAGCAGGAGGGGTTGCTAAGCAGGGTCAAAGCCAAGACATCACGTCATAAACAGAATCGTAAACAACAGGATAGTCAAAATTCACACAGAGGTCAGAAAACAAGAAGAATCAGGAAGACGACACAAGAAATAACTAGCACCAGCCAGGTGGCAAAACTACCGTAATTGACTGAAAGTTGAAGTCCGAGACTCATGGGTTCTCAGAAAAGGGCAATCAAAGCCAGATAATTAACCCCACAGTTCCCTATTCTCGTAGCACCAAAAATCCCAGGAATAATACAGGATTGATGCTGATCAGCCAGGGTGGATTTGATTTAAATCAAACTGATTTAAATCACGATTTAAATCACGATTTAAATCACTAGTCAGTAAGGCTTGATTTAAATCAGTGATTTAAATCAAAGTTTCTACCTAAACTAGTTCTTGCTACTTTAACATGCAAGTAGATGAAGATTTTTAGAATCACTTTTTATATTACTTTTTTCTCCCAGTTTAATGGGTTAATCATTCATATTTGGACACCACTGTTCTGTTGTACTTAGGAAGGAGAAAAATAATCCTGACCTTAATAACAATTTAAATAGATTTATTCAACTGAAACAATAACAACATTACAGCATAAGTTATTTGCTTAAACAAACATCCATGTTTGTTAACTAATTTGGCTAAACAAAATATATATATATATATTTTAAGAAACTTAGACTGTCAGCCCAGCCGACACATGAAAAACTTAAATACTACTGTCCCTGCTGTCCTCTGTAGCTCACTCGTCGTCATCTTCATCATCATCTTCTTCTTTGTTCCTATTCATAATCTGGAAAAGAAAAACAAGCTTTCCTGCTTTATTGGGTCCCAACCGATTTCTCAATTTAGAATGAATGAGTCCAAAGGAAGAGAATATTCTTTCAACGCCTGCAGAAGAAGCTACTGCTGTTAAAAGTGAAATCATTACTTGAACAGTCTCTAAATCCAAGCGCTTAAGTGACTTCCACCAGTTTACTGGTGTGACCTTACTTAAAATATCTTCAGCAAACATATATTTCTTGAATGGTTCCCCCTTAGCTCTGAAGTTTATTATAGTTGGCATTAAAGATGGATGATTGCTGGATACCCATGTCATAGCTAACTCTCTTCCTCAGCACTTAGGTTTTGACCCTGATATTGGATATTGACAATATTTGCCAAAAAATGAGCTGGAGTCAGTGCTTGTCCCATTCGTTTGTTTACTTCTTGTAATTTAATTCTGTCCATGTGTAGTTCTGTTTTTAAGTGTTCACTCAGTTCTTTCCAAATTTCAACAGCATTCGCAATAAAACAGCTATTTTTCTGTATTTTGTTTAAAGCTTGAGAGATGGGTTTCAGGAAGCTCAGCATATGTTCAACATTTCTCTTAAGCCCAATGTTGAGGATTTTGGCCGTGACAGTGCCATCTATTTTATCTCGATTTTCTTCACAAAGTGTCATCAGAATAGGCCAGTTTTTGATATACTGCTCAAAACAGTCCACCACAGAGTTCCATCTAACGTCTTGTGGGAGCGTTAGCTTGGTTCCACCCATCCTTTTCAGAGCTGCTGCAGCAAAATGATTATTACGGAAGTATTTAGCAATTTCAACAACATTAGCTTTTATTTCTGGAACACTTAAGTCTTTGGCTAAGAGGTGCAGCAAATGAGCACTGCAACCATATGTTATTAGCTTTGTATTCCCTCCCTGCTCTTCTAAATTTCTTTTCATCTTGGATACGTTTGCAGCATTGTCAGTGACCAAACTGCGTACTAGACATTTGAATTTTTGTTCACATGTTGTTATAGCTTTTACTGCCACTTCTTGTAAGTATTCTGCTGTGTGTGCATTTCCTGACGTATCAGTTGTTTGTGCAAGGAAGACTTTACCTTCTTCTGTTGTTATACAAGCACATACAATAGGATCATTGTGGACATTACTCCACCCATCAATACTTAGGTTAACAATTTTACCCTCCAGAGCTGTTGCACAATGCTCCATTTCTCTGTCATACACTTGATCCAGCAGCTTCCCTGCAACATCAGCTCTGCTGGGTGGACTGTATCCTGGTCTCAGTGACTGAACCATATTAATGAAATGTGGGTTCTCAGTCAGACGGAAAGAAGAGTTCGTTGCATAAATAAACTGGGCAATTTTTTCATCAATCAACTCTTTTTCTAATCTGCTAGTTCTTACCACAAACCTATCTATGTTGGTTCCAGGAGGTAAAGGTTTTTTCTTCCTTTTGGGTGATGGTGATATGTGGCTGTGGGTGTCTGATGATGATGCTGCTGCTAATGAAGCACTATCCTGGATGGATAACTCTGAAACTGTAGAACAGGATGATGGTGATCTTGAAGGTGGATAGTTTCCAGAATCCATGAATTCCCCTAAACAAAAAAAGTCAATGCTGTTATTTTATTGTTTATACAATTTCTGCTTATTGTACACAACACAGCACTGCCCAAAAGGAATATTTGTTTTTCTTCATAACTGTACCAAATGACAGTAACATGCAGTAATAATAAGAAATATAATTTTTCTCACACATGACAGTTCAGTCTTTAGAAATAGGATTCAATAAAAATGTTTACCAACCTGAAGATCCTGCCTGTTCAGAAGTGTTTCTTTGGTCATCTTCATCACCGCACTTCTCATGATGTTGCCTCATTCGCGCCACCAGGCCTTGCATCTCTTTGTTGCATCGTTTGCATTTTGCACGCATGCCTGCCTTACCGATAGGCGAAGGAGCTTCATTAAAATATTCCCAAACTGGGTCTCTTTTACGGCCTGCTGCCATTATAAGGAAAGAATGCAATAAACCTCAGATCGTACACACAAACAGATCCAGACTTGTCTGTCTGTGGCTATGCTGCAGTATTGTGCTCAAAGTTTCACTTTCATTTTCTTGTCTGCTTGCCCTTCCTCCTCCTCACACTTAGATTCACATTCTTCTTGTGTTGTGCAGATCTAATCCACTCCAAACAATCAGAAACATATTGTCTAACTTCTTGGACTTGGCACTGAAGGGGTTGATTCTGTATTCATATAGGTTTTTAGAACAATAGGATTAAGGTCTTTTTCTCAACTCTGTTCATGTTGTAACATTTTTGCCGTGAAGAAGAGGCTGGGACCTCTGCGGAGTCAAATTCAGTTTTGAGAACTGCGTAAGTAAAGCGAGCGTCTGTGATAATATAGGAGAGAAACTGCCCACTAATCCTACAGAAACCTCTGGAAGAGCATGGCATTGTGAATGTTACACATATACAGCCTTTATTCTACTGAGTTAAACAACTCAGCTTTATCTCATGATGGAAGAACCTTTGGATGGTAAAATATTTTCCTCAAAAAGCAGTTTATTGAAAAAAATCCGATTTAAATCAAAAAAATCCGATTTTTTTGATTTTTTTTAAAAATCATTGATTTTTATCCAGCCTGTGATCAGCATTACCTGCAACAAAGGCATGGCTCCGCCAGTGACCGAAGCAGAAACTATGTGCAGTAAGTATATTTGAAGGGGCAGGGAACATGCATCATGATACAACTCCGGCCTTTTTTTTGTTTAGTTTTTTTATTTCACCACCGGAGTCGTGCATGAAGGGCAACTTACCCGTTATGTACCATCATTTCTGTCCAGGTCTATTTCATGAGTTTAATTTTTTAAAAATCTGTGGAAGCATGGTTGAAAAGCAATGTCTGACTTTCATTTGTTCATTTTCATAGATTTTTGATTTATTATTACTTTGGTCAGATTCAAGTTATTTCTGTCACCATTGTGGGTTTTTCTGTTGTGCTGTAAAGCTTTATGTGCATAATACGGAATCTGCAGAGAAACACTAATAATTCTACCCCTCTTCTTCTGTACCATATTGGATACATATTTTGATTATCAGTGAATATGTTTTTCCTATTTTATGCTGTCTGAACCTGGGGTTCGTCTTCTAGTCGGGAGCGTCCTATGGTCTGAAATATGCAGTACATTGTAAAACAAGTATACGGGATTTTACAAAACCTCTGCATAGGTGTTTGGGCATGTTGTGGATTGCAATGTGACTTGTAGATTTTGTAATGAATTTCAGCAGTAAATTTCTACTTGGCTTTGGATCACTTAAATTTTTTGTGTGGGTATTGTTGTGTATGGGAATAGAAGGAATTTATTCGCTCTTTTTATTCTTATGGAATCACCTTGTATAGGTCTTTTTAACATGACCAAGTTCATCCCATCCCCTATTTTATTAGACCGAGAACGGTGTCAAGGATAATGAAGTTAAACCAAGAGTTAGTGAATGGGAAGTCATCCAAGAAACTGGACTGAAGTTGAAACCAATGTTCGGCTCTGGCTACACTGGCATTCGGAACCAGGGGAACAGCTCCTACCTCAGCACAGTGATGCAGGTCATCTTCAGCATACCGGAGTTCCAGAGAGCGTACGTATCTTACTCCGCCACAGACACCTGCACAATCCAGAAATCAGAGTATTCCTCTGTTGAATTTAAGTAATGGAATCACAGTGGGAAGATGTGGGCGATGCCACCTGCTCCGTACATCTATCATTCTTCTACTAGAAGACATAAATGTGGTGGGAGACACAGCCGCTAGATTGGGTTGTACTTTTGGCAACACAGCTGTGAAATGTGCAAAGTCTCACCTGTAAGACTCCAGCATCGGAGAGGCTCTGACCATTATATAGACGTCTTGGCAACCGTATTCCCTAATCTGCTATTCACGAGCACCGGAGTCCCCTGTAAACACAAACACCCAGATAATCAGTGCCTTGTGATCGGAGGTCAGGCTACAACACAAGCAGTATTGTTCCTGACTGTCCGGTTAAACTCTATTACATACTGTATGTGGGTCACTTTCTGCTGAATTTAAAGATAACCCGTTCTCTGATTCACACTAGGGCAAATTTATGGAAACTGTCCAAAGGAGAAGCTGTCTTTTTTGCACATGACAACCAATCAACAGCGCAGCTTTTATTTTACCAGAATAGCTTAACCCTGTCAAGACCTTGCAATTTCTTTGTTGCCCTTTAATTTTATGCCTCCCATTCTTTCGTGCGCCATAGCTTTTTTTCTTTGTCATGACATAGCATCATTCGGACCTGTTTTATGCGAGACGAGTTGTAGTTTGGAATGACGCCATTCATTTTACCATATAATACACTGAAAGTGGTGGGGAAAATATTCCACGTGTGAATAAATGGTGAAAGAAAACTACAATTCTGCCTTTTTGTTTTTTTGGGGTTTTACTTTTGCATTGTGTATTGAGGTAAAAATGACCCAGCAGTATGACTTTCCAATACGATTATGGTGATATCAAACGTAAGTTTCAATTTTTTATTTATTTATTTTTTCTCTTTTCAGCATTTAATTTAAATAATAATAATGTTACATTTTGGTTGGACTTTTCACTCACCAAGTGTGTTTTTACTTTTTTTTATTTCTTTATTTTTCAATGGGGGAAAGATGGGGTTTCCTTAAAACAATGTTAAATTTTGCTTTTATAAAACTTTATTTTTTGCCATTTCTTTAGAGGACCTGAATCTGCAATTATTTGGTTACTTATACTATATACAGATTTTGCGTGTTCTCCCTGTGTTTGCGTGGGTTATTATTTTTTTAGAGGTCCAGTGTCTCCCTAACAGCAGGGAATGCCCTGTGATCAGCTCCAAATGGTACGAGGATTTTCAAGGACATCCCCCTTACTGCTTACTGTATTTTGTAATAAGCGGAAAGGTCACTGAAATGAAAGGAATTAGTGTCTGAAAGACGATGTTGGTAAATATATATGCCAAGAGACAGACACAAGTGCCTAGTGGAATCGTTGGAACTAGCATCATCGTTTTATGAGAAGAGGCTTGGCACTGGGTGTCAGATACAATTTCAACAGACCCAGACTTCATTAGATGTAGAGGTTATCTTTCCATTGCTGTAAACAGATGGAAAAGGAATTTTCCAATTATTTTTTTGCGGATAACTTGCTTTTTTTGGCTCTCTCAAGTTGTTCCTCTGCATACTAATAATTGACATATACTGCCTGAATTTTATAACTAGTGATGGCATAAAGACTGCTTCCACCTTTTCTTGATTGCTGATTTAGTTGCTCATAGTTTATTATCTTATCTCAATTGTTTCAGTACGCCAAGGTCTCATGTATGGACTGGTGCTCTTATGTAGGGACACCATGATGGCCTTGTGCTCTCATGTATGGACTGGTGCTCTCATGTAGGGTTCCTATGGTGGACATGTGCTCTCACGTAAGGGACACTATGTTGGATGTGTGCTCTCATGTAGGGACCCTATGATTGCCTTGTGCTCTCATGTAGGGACACTATGATGGTCTTGTGCTCTTATGTAGGGACACTATGATGGACTTGTGCTCTCATGTAGAGGCACTATGATGGTCTTGTGCTCTTATGTAGGGACACTATGACGGACATGTGCTCTTATGTAGGGACTCTATGATGACCTTGTGCTTTCATGTAGGGTTCCTATGATGAACATGTGCTCTCACGTAAGGGACACTATGTTGGATGTGTGCTCTTATGTAGGGACACTATGATGGACATGTGCTCTCACATAAGGGACACTATGTTGGATGTATGCTCTCATGTGGGGACCCTATGATGGTCTTGTGCTCTTATGTAGGGATGCTATGATGGTCTTGTGCTCTTATGTAGGGACACTATGATGGACATGTGCTCTTATGTAGGGACACTATGATGGACTTGTGCTCTCTTGTAGGGACCCTATGATGGCCTTGTGCTCTCATGTAGGGTTCCTATGGTGGACGTGTGTGCCTATGTAGGGACACTATGATGGTCTTGTGCTCTTATGTAGGGATACTATGATGGTCTTGTGCTCTTATGTAGGGACACTATGATGGTCTTGTGCTCTTATGTAGAGACACTATGATGGTCTTGTGCTGTTATGTAGAGACACTATGATGGTCTTGTGCTCTTATGTAGGGATACTATGATGGTCTTGTGCGCTTATGTAGGACACTATGATGGAGGTGTGCTCTCATGTGGGGACAATATGATGGTCTTGTGCTCTTATGTAGGGACACTATGATGGACTTGTGCTCTCATGTAGAGGCACTATGATGGTCTTGTGCTCTTATGTAGGGACACTATGTTGGATGTATGCTCTCATGTGGGACAATATGATGGCCTTGTGCTCTTATGTAGGGACACTATGATGGACTTGTGCTCTTATGTAGGGACACTATGTTGGATGTGTGCTCTCATGTGGGACACTATGATGGTCTTGTGCTCTTATGTAGGGACACTATGTTGGATGTGTGCTCTCATGTGGGGACACTATGATGGACTTGTGCTCTTATGTAGGGACACTATGTTGGATGTGTGCTCTCATGTGGGGACACTATGATGGTCTTGTGCTCTTATGTAGGGACACTATGTTGGATGTGTGCTCTCATGTGGGGACACTATGATGGTCTTGTGCTCTTATGTATTGACACTATGATGGCCTTGTGCTTTTATATAGAGACACTATGATGGACTTGTGCTCTCATGTAGGGACACTATGATGGCCTTGTGCTTTTATATAGAGACACTATGATGGCCTTGTGCTTTTATGTAGGGACACTATGATGGCCTTGTTCTCTCATCTAGGCTCCTATGATGGACTTGTACTTTCATAAGGCTATGGTTCCACGGTCCGGAACCATAGCGCTTTGACGGAGCGGAAATTCCGCTCCGTCTAAGCCCCGCCCCTTTCTGACGCGCAATCTTTCCGGAGGTGTTCAGGACACCTCCGGAACACCTCCGAAAGAGCGCAGGGCTGCATAGCCCTGTGTTAATTATGTTGCGGCGACGCACCGTCGCCGCAATACGCTAGGACATGCTGCGGTCTAAAAGACGCGCCGCATGTCCGTTTACGCAGGTTTGCCACCTGCGTATTGTTACGCATAGTGGAGACGGGATTCCTTGAAATCCCCTCCACTATGCTGTAACATCTGGACGCTGCGTGTTTGGCGCTGCGCCAGCGCACAGCGCCAAACACGCAGCGTTTCCTGACCGTGGAAACTCACCCTTAAGGGACCCATGCTAGATAGAAACAATATAATTATTGCAATGTATTGTATCCCAAAATTACCCCTTTTTTGCATGTTTCCTTTTGGCTATTCACTTTCATTATTGAGTCAGGTAAAACTTGTTACATATATCTACTAAACTTAAAATGCTGTCACCGTGTCTTGTTGCATATGAGATGGCAGCAGGCAATCACTGACTGCATAAGGCAAGTTGATGTCACCGTAGCAGCTAGAAATTGGTTGCTACATTCATTGTGTCCAGTATGAGACATCATTACACTTAAGATATATTACAAAGTTATTTTCATGTGTACTATTGATTTATGAAATGTAGTGTAACTGGCATTTTACTTCTTATCAGAGAAATCTTACTCTAACAGGACTGCTCATTCATTCTCCGCATTCTGTGTTCCTGGGTAAAATCTGTCTGACATCATTCAAGCAGTAGAACTGACCCTATTAGACATTGTATGTGCTCACAGTAACTTGGCGAGGGAGCGATTATCAATAATACTTCAACCTCTCATTCGGCATTAAATGTTATTTAGAAGTCAGGTAGGCATTCTTATTTGATTATTAAAGGGGTTGTCTCGCCTAAGACTTTCAGTCTCACTATGTGACTGCAGACATGTGAATCCTCACATCACGAATCACGCATACACGCTGTTAGGGTTCTCTGGTGCTTTTGCCAGGAGCAGCGGGCGCGTGACCCCAAGTATGCCATTTTCGTACATGTAGTCTTGTGCAAACTACACGTGTGAGGCCTCGCTCAATGCAAGTGTGTTGAGTGAAGCCGAACACTTCTAGTTGGAATGTGACCAGAAATATGCAAATCGTGTACTTATGGTCACAAGGCCACCCGATTCCAACACTGGAGAATGTAGGATGATTACAGACTTGTACCCTAAGGCCAGACAACCCATTTAAGGGTACTTCTACACCTTGGCAGCGCTTCCCAAGTTTCCAGCTTTTCTGCTGTGAGCCCTGTTACCGTGCTCTGCATCAGCAGCCGATATTCAATGGTGTCTCTAGGCACTTTGATTCAGGGCCAGTGCCCCGAATGAAAAGTCCATTGCCCCAAATCTTACCAATGCCACAATTTTAAAGAAAGTTTTTCGTTTTTTTTTAAAGCCGCTCCACAAACTGAATGCTCTACAGGCACGCACACACAGCTTACTGAACTGAGCTTGGTGTAGCGGCCTACATAACTTCTCTTCCTGTGCGACTAGTACTCTCCATGCGTGGGGGCTAGTAGGACCAGCGGAAGGAACGGGGCTGGGCAATGGGGAGGAAGTGGAGCACTAAGCACTGAAAAACAATGAAATCAGTAAAGGAGTAAGTAAGCTGAAAGAGGCAGGAGTCAGGAGAGAGGCCCCATAGGCTGTGAGCTAGCTAGAGGTCAGCAGGACGAAAAAGGCAAAGCCACCATTTCAGGTGAGTCCACAAACTGTAAACAGATGAAAACTCACAAAAAATTACAGTGCAAATGTCTATATAGTACAAATGTCAAATTTATTAAATTAAAATAATAGAAAAGCCATCAAATGGAAAATGGGAGGACTAAAAAAGTGACAAGTGCAGAAAACCGCATGACAACATGGCGGAAGTATAGATAAGTGTCCACATAAAGTAGAGGTATAGCCACATATTAAATTAATCAGAAAATCACAAACATCATCATTATAATGTTAATATATGAATAAATGGCATGTAGCAGATGCTCAAAATCTGGATATATCTATATTACAGAAGTAATAGAGCTGAATGCACAGATAATAACTATCAAAACTATCAAAATCCAGAAATAAAGCCATATTAGCAAGTGAACTTGAATCACATAGCACCACCATATATCATGAGCCATATAAGAGTAGTGGACATACCAGATCGAAATATCCTGGACACCGCTGTAACCCCCACGGGGTTATATGGCTCATGGTATATGGTGGTGCTATATGATTCAAGTTCACTTGCTAATATGGCTTTATTTCTGGATTTTGATAGTTATTATCTGTGCATTCAGCTCTATTACTTCTGTAATATAGATATATCCAGATTTTGAGCATCTGCTACATGCCATTTATTCATATATTAACATTATAATGATGATGTTTGTGATTTTCTGATTAATTTAATATGTGGCTATACCTCTACTTTATGTGGACACTTATCTATACTTCCGCCATGTTGTCATGCGGTTTTCTGCACTTGTCACTTTTTTAGTCCTCCCATTTTCCATTTGATGGCTTTTCTATTATTTTAATTTAATAAAATTGACTTTTGTACTATATGGACATTTGCACTGTAATTTTTTGTGAGTTTTCATATGTATACATATATACAGTGTGTCCTGCACTGTCCTTGAATTCTAGCTACCTTATAAACATATGCTACTTATTTGTGATTATGGTATGTTTTGGTAGTTTCTTGTGTTTTCCACACATTATGCAAACTGTAAACAGGCCCCATCATCCCCCCTGCGGTAACCTCACACCTGCTGCGCATAGGCCGGGTGTCACGTTGTTACCGCAACAGAGTGGAGCCAGAAGACCGCTGCGTCTGGATTCTCATACTCCGCCGCTGAGAAGACGCACTCCTCCAGTGTATTAAACGGGTTTATTTCTTTCAGCAGAACAGGGGTTAATTGGCCATGTTGGAAATTCCTGCATGCAGCTGTGCTCGGTTAGCCACTCCTCTCCCCTATAAAATCTGGGCTCGATTACCAAGTCCTTGTCTGAGTTAGCAATACCTTCATTGATTTGGAGTGAGAGAAGTTGGTGTTGTGAAGGAGAGCTAGAGGAGTTTATTAACAACTGTTGCTTGGTTTGTTTGCTTGGAAATTCCTTATATGAATATTTTGCTAGTGTGGAGTTTTCATTTTACCCTTTTGTTTGTCACCCTGTCTGTCGGGTTGGTGTACTGCGGTACACAGTAGCGCCTCTCTTCCCTGGGTGGGGGAAGGGGACAGACGAAGGGCTGTTGTATGAGATAAGGCAAGGGCGGAGGCCCCGGCATCTTCGCCATCTGAAGTATCCTGGAAAACAGGGCGCTCTAGGTCGCCCCTAGTGTTAGGGCCAGGAAAGTTGCCCCATGGTCCCAGGTCACTCGCCAGTCAAATCGTGACACCACGCCTGTGTTTAGAGTAAGGGGGAGGAGGACTTTTTAGTTGCTAAGGGTCCCCATCCTCGAAGGGGAACATTGTGAGACCTTACACAGTGTTAGGTGTGGTGGTATAGTTACCCGCTCTTGTCTTAAGCAGAAACTGCACTGGTAATTCCAGTTTTGTATAATCAGTACAGTTTCCAAGTGATGAAGGACCTATGGTGACATCATGGACACGTGATGAAAGCTCATTGTGTGGTCCAATACAACTCCTTTTCTTCCAATGTGATCCTGAGAGGCCAGAAGGTTGTATACCCCTGGTTTAAAGCATCTCTAACAAAAAAAAATAGAAAAATGTCCAGTGAATAGGGAATGGCTTTCAATTGTAGGAAAATCCCTTTAACGCTTCAAGATCATTTAACCAATATGTTTTTGGCGGTATACTTCTGTATGGTTCAAATAGTCAATCGTCCCCAGGGTACAAGATATTATGTAAGGCTGGGTTTACATCTGCACTCGTCATAACAATTAAGACCTAAAACGGCAGTGCAGGTTAATGGGGACTCTCCCTCCTCAGTCTTTGCTGCTATTCCGGGGTTTATCATTGTCTGCAGCGTTGATGTCATGTCGACAGTGCTGCAGCCAATCATTGAGCTCAGAGGCTCATGCCGTCTACTCTGGCTGAGCTGACTGGTTGGCTGTTGACATGAAGACATTGATACAGACAATAACAGACACTTGGAGCATCGGTGGAACTTAGTACCAGACCCTGGGAGGGTGAGGAAAGCACAATTTGTTTTTAAAACCAAACAAAAAAACAACATCATCTGCAGACTGTGTGGTTTTCTTTTAATTACTTATTTAAAAAAAAAAATCTATGTAAAAATGCTTTTTACTTCTGGTCCTGCTGCTGATTTCTTCTATAAAGAAGAGCCTATAATGGATTATTGTCTTTTATTATTTGGATTATATTAATGAAAATGATGCCTTTCTAGAATTTCGATTTCCTAATTACTTAAAATAACATTGCTTTACTTTTCTAGTTATGTAGGAAACCTGACCCGAATATTTGACTATGCTCCTCTGGATCCAACGCAAGACTTCAGCACCCAGATGTAAGTGTATTCTCTTGTATGGATTGTCAGCTAAAACATAAATTATATAATAATAATAATCTTTATTTATATAGCGCCAACATATTCCGCAGTGCTTTACATTTTAACAGTTTCAAAACGCAAGTCATAAGTAACAACATTAACAATACAATAATTAAAGCAAAATAAGCCGCCCCTGCTCGTGAGAGCTTACAATCTACAATGAGGTGGGGGAGATACAAAGTACAGGTGTGTATATACAATGGTGCATTTACAATGATGGTCCAGCCATCTTGGGGGAGTGAGGGATGGATGGAGATAGTGAATGGGCTACACACACACACTTACACATAGAATGACTTTGATTAGTGAACGTGATAGGCCGCTCTGAACAAATGTGAATAATTATATCAATTATTCCTCTAAAGAACACTTTACTGCTTGGGACACGGTGTCATGAACTGTCTCTGCCAATCTGGCTGCTGTCTGCTCTGCAAGCAGTGTAGGAGTGGGGATTTCAACTGTCCACAAATTCCAAGACCGTCCCTAAAAAATGAGCCGCTTGAGTCTGTGAACATAAATTAAAATGTTTGCAATTTTTTGGAACTGAAGAAATGTATAGAGATTATTTTGACTGTAATTACCATCATTTTACAGTAAAGAACCACCCAGGGTGTGGAAGGGAAAGCCTTGATGGAAGAGAAAAAGAAAAAGAGACCAGGAGCACAAAATAAAAAAATAATAATCTTTATTAATCGAACAAATGAGGCTCAAACAACAATAATAAAACCAATAGTTAAAAATATTAATAGCAGAGACACGTCACAACTGATACAATGTAATAAACACACACTAATATGATAGTAATATATCAACTCACGTTGATTGAATAAACATATGCTGTTTTGAAACAATTTAGCTCAGATATAATAACCAGGAGGGCAATAGATGAAAAAATGTACGTATAAAATAATATGTTGTGCGCTGACACGGACCACCACAGGTGTATATATAAGCACGGACAAAAAAATTAATATAATGAAATGATATACAATAGCGTACAATGTACACACGTGTAAGCGTGTATAACAATACACAAGACACAAAAAACTAAAAAAATAAAAAAGAAAATATGTGTATATATAAAATTATGTACAATGTAGTGACATAATTACACTGATATATATCAGCAGAATAGAAAAAATTATCAAAAAATAAATAAAAATAGAGTGTACTAGTGTATAATCACTCAGCTCAGATATAAAAACTGAAAAAACGGTAAACAATAATCACATCAGTGCACTCAAATAACCAAGTCATCTAAACTGTGTAATAAACACATGATCCTACCAGTGTACAACACTGAGATGAGAAAAAAAAAAGAATATATATATATATATATATATATATATATATATATATATAAGAAAAGTGCACACCAAATACCACTAAAGATCTGTGTACAGACCGCTGTGGGCAAATGAGTAAATGCACAACACAAAGGAAAAATTGCCGCTATACCTGGGAGCTGAAGATCAGTGTGAAGTGTCAGAACGCGCCCCGACGCGCGTTTCGGAAAATCTCCTTCGTCAGGGGATGTACAAACACTGATTAATAAGGCTATTTAAACCCAGCGACCGCAAGCATAAATACCGTACAGCTGTGTGAGACATGACGGCGCAATCGCCGAAAACAGAGACCGGAACTTGCATAAGCACACTCCTCCAAGTTGCAGTTACGTGTGTAGCATCACGGCGCATGCGCAGGTCGCAAACGCCGGAAGTGACGTGACGACCAGCGTCATGCAGAAGAACAACGCCTGAGAGACAGACAGATCATCCGCATAAAGACGCCGTCGTCACGGCAATATCCAGCCTCACAACCCGCGCACGCGCACCGCTAATTATCACACTCTGCAATGCTAGAAGAACGCGGGCAAAACATCCAAATTGTAACGTCATAGTAAGTAATATAACACCAATCATTGCTAATCGATATAAATTAGTGCAAGAGGTACTTACAACAATGTGCAGAATATTACACAACTAACACTGATTACATATGGATACAGATATTATGCAATATGTAAATATATGCAATACACAAAACACAATGTCTTTGTATGATGTAACACATATGATATCTGCACAAATAAACACAGTACATGACTATATCACAAATATTTTTGATGTACCAAAAGAAAACAAACATAAAAAGAAAAAAGAAAAAGAGGACCCACGCCACCAATGACTTGGAGATGGATACATAATCGGTAAGTAGAAATCTCTTGATGGTAGAAATACGTCGCATGATTGAAACAGCCATGTGGTTACTAGAATACAAATAAACATAATAAAAACCATATTAAAAGTCTATAAAAATGGGACAAAAGAAATATTTTCATTCAAACCCAACGGGGACACTGTTTGAAGAGTCCATATCCATTTCGTTTCAATTTGAGCAAGCCGTTTACTGACGTTTCCACCCCTGATCCCTCCCTTGAACACATCAATGCCAATCACTTTCAACAATCTAGAATCGCAATTATGGAACATCTTGAAGTGCCTAGGAAGAGTCTTTAATGAGGCAACATCAGTCACATCTTTAGCCGCTGCGATGCCCAAGACATGTTCCCGCACCCTTACCTTGAGCTGTCTTGTAGTCATGCCCACATAAATCAAGGAGCAGGGGCATATGGCATAATATATAACCGCAGACGATGTGCATGAAATGCAGTGTCTAATATCATAGGAACGTGTCTTGTCAGAACTAAAGAAGTTGCGGGCCCTACCAACATTGGGGCATGCAACACAAGAACCGCATGGTTTACACCCAGTCAAAGGTACACTAGATGTCAAAAAATTATTAGTAGGAACTCCTGTATATAGGCTTTTGACCAAGTGGTCGCCCAAATTTTTTGACCTTCTGAATGCCATTGATGGTTTATTACCTATAAATGTTGTCAACACTGGATCAGATTTCAAAATCTGCCAGTGTTTTGAAAGCAGGGCTCTCAAACATTCGCTTTGTCCATTAAATTGAGTAATAAACCGTACAATATTACTCTTAGAATTCAATGTACCAGGCCCATAAAGGGCATCATGGCGAGTAGTGTGCCAGGCTCTATTATATGCACGTTTAATCGACCTACGACTGTATCCACGTTCCAAAAACCTCGCACCCATCAATTCAGATTGTATATCAAAATCTTGATCACTGGAGCAGATACGTCTAAGACGCAAAAACTGACCCAGTGGAATTGAATTAATTAAAGCACGAGGATGCGAGGACGAAGCGTGGACCAGAGAATTTACAGCCGTATGTTTTCTGAACAAATCCGTTTGCAAACAGTTGTTCCCATCCCTCATTACACGAACATCTAAAAAATCAATCAGATTTGGGTGATGAAAAAAAGTAAACCTAATATTAATTGAATTATGATTTAGTGCAGTGATGAACTCAGATAGCATGTCCGCTGAGTCCTGCCAAATGAAAAAAACATCATCTATGTAGCGTGTCCAAAAGGGGACACGCTCCATAGATTGAAAATAATCAGATGTAAAGAGGTCCCTCTCCCAAAATCCAAGGAACAGGTTGGCATAGGCAGGGGCAAAGGCTGCTCCCATGGCTGTTCCTTGGATTTGAAGGAAGAAGGACCCCTTAAAAATAAAAAAATTGTGTGACAAAGTAAATTCTAATAAATTGATAAAAAACACAATGAATGCACGAGAAAAAGATGAGTGTTGCAAAAAATACGTGACTGCTGCCATTCCATCTGAATGTCGTATACTGGTGTACAGTGACTCGACGTCACATGTCACCAGCAACGAATTTGATTCAACATGCAGGCCATCCACCTTCTTCAAAAAATCATTTGTGTCCTTCGTGTATGAGGGAAGTGAAGTGACAAACGGCTGTAAAATGGAGTCGATATATTTATTGACATTTTCTAAATAGTTACCTCGCCCTGATATAATGGGTCTACCAGGAGGAACCTCTTGGCTCTTGTGTACCTTGGGCAGCAGATAAAGAGTGGGAATGACGGGTTCAGAAACCTGAAGGGCTAAAAATAACTCATTGGTGATAATTCCATCATCCCTAGAGTCACGTAAGAAGCTCACGAGTTCATGTTGGAACTTTAATAAGGGATTGAAAGTTAACTTTTTATAACACATGGTGTCATTAAGTTGGCGTAATGCCTCAGACTCATACAAATCCTTCGGCCACACCACCACATTCCCACCCTTATCTGATGCCTTGAAAACCACATCATCAAGTCCCATAAGTCTCTTAAGACACACACGTTCATCAGCACTGAAATTATCCAAGGATGGATAAACAGGGATGCTATCCAGTTCACTGCTCACAGTTTGGACAAATATATCAATTGCCGGACAAGAAGATAACGGAGGGAATCTGTTGGACGTACTCTTAATAATATCGGGAACCTCACCTTCACGATGGTTATGTTCCCTGGCCAGTTGTTCAAGATTAGCTAGCGCCTCCTGTTCCGTCTCTGTGGGGAAAGATGTGAGGGAATCCGCATTATAAAATATACGTTTAAATAGCATCCTCCTTGCAAAAAGATGTAAGTCCTTTACTGCCATGAATTTATCAAACTTGGCAGTTGGGCAAAACATCAAGCCCTTAGTCAGTAAATCAATCTCAGTCATAGAAAATCTATGTGTACTTAAATTAATTACCTTAAGTTGATTATTGCTATTATCCGGAGAATATTCCCTCTTATTTGGTAAAAACCGTAAATTCCTCTTTCTTTTGGGTGTAGTCAAGGAAGCCACAGAGACGGAAGAGGAGGCGATAGATATATCGCTGATGGAGGGGTGGGAACGTGAGTGTTCATTATTAGTCGATGGTTTCCTTCTCCATCTATATATTCTTCCCATGGATAGATCATGTTGATCCCTTACCAACTTAGTTGTGTGTTTCTTCTGTATGTCTTTGACCAATACTTCTAAATCTTTATCAAAAGAGTCATTAAATGTCTTAAATTGATCCATAGACATACATGTTTTGACTTTCTCAAATTGTTCATCTAGTTGTTTATCTACATCAGAGATGGCTTTTAAATTGAGACCGACCAACAGACCCATTAGTTTCCACGATGTCTCGTTACAAATTCTCTCCCAGTCCGCAATAAATTCATGATCTTCAACTACAAATGATGGAGTGACTCTAACCCTAAGTCCCCTGGGTATAAGTTGTTTTACGATACGATACGATACACTTTATTGATCCCGGGGGGAAATTACAGTATTACAGCAGCAATACAAACAGCAGTACATAAAATATTACATAAAATAGGACACAAAATACATAAAATAGGACACAAATCTTGCACAGGTGTACCAACATTACATAATAAATAAAAGTGTGTGGTTCAGGTATATATAAGATAATGTTAATTGACATTAGTACACCAGCCATCAGTCATTATTTTCTACCACCCTTAGGAAATTATTATACATCCCCATAGCAGTAGGTACAAACGATTTCCTGAATTTCTCCTTGCACCTTAGTAGGATTAGACGGCTGCTGAATGTGCTCTTCTGATTCAAGAACAGCTCGTATAGTGGGTGTGTGTTATTGTTCATTATTGCCCTACACTTCTTCTGAATTCTATCCTCCAATACCTCCTCAAAAGAGTCAAGATGGAGGCCAACAGCTGCGCTTGCCTTCTTGATAAGTTTGTTGAGTTTATTAGCGTCAGCTACTCGCACACTACTGCCCCAGCAAATGATAGCAAAAAAGATGGCGCTTGCTACAACGGACTGGTAGAACATCTCCAGCATTTTACTGCACACATTGAACGACCTGAGCTTCCGCAGAAAGTACAGTCTGCTCATTCCCTTCTTGTAAACCTTTTCTGTATGACACCTCCAATCGAGTTTACTGTCAAGGTGAACCCCCAAATATTTGTAGCTCTCAACAATCTCAACCTCCTGGCCAGCAATGGTGATTGGTATGTAATCTTCCTTTTTCCTTCTATAACTCACCACCATCTCCTTGGTTTTCTTTACATTTAGTTCTAGACAGTTAGTCTGACACCAATCCACAAAGTCAGAAACCACCCTTCTATATTCCTCCTCCCCCCGGTCCCCCACAATGCCCCCGTGTAATCACGGAGTCATCTGAGAATTTTTGGAGGTGACAAAAATCAGATTTATACTGAAAGTCAGCTGTATACAATGAGAAGAGGAAGGGTGACAGCACTGTACCCTGAGGGGCTCCCACACTGCTCCATACACTGCCAGATACCACCTCCCCCATCCTTACAAACTGCGGCCTGTCTGTCAGGTAGTCACTTATCCAGTTCACCATCCCCTCATCTACCGCCATAGCAGTCAACTTATTACGTAGTAAGAGCGGCTGTAGGGTATTGAAAGCACTAGAGAAGTCAAAGAACATAGCGCACACTACAGTTCCATCATTGTCCAAGAACGAATGCATTGTATGTAGCAGAGACGCTACAGCATCATCCACCCCCAATCTCTGCTGGTACGCAAACTGCAGGGGGTCAGTGTAGGCCCTCACCCTCGTGCACAAGTAGGCGAGTATTATTCTCTCCAAGGACTTCATAGCATGCGATGTTAAGGCCACTGGACGATAGTCTTGTAGGGAAGTTGGAAAAGTGGTCTTAGGAACCGGCACCAGGCAGGTGGTCTTCCACAGTTCTGGTACCCCCTGTGATAGAAGGCTCCAGTTAAACAGGTGCTGGAAGACAGTACACAGTTGGTTGGCACATGCTCTGAGGACACGTGGGCTGAGGCCATCAGGCCCAGCTGCTTTGCCAATAACAAGACTGCTAAACTGTCTTCTCACGTCGCTTTGGGAGACAGTTAAGGCAGGCAGCTTATCCCCCAATGTCAATGCTGCAGATCTTTTCCCAGATCCATCCCCCATTTCTGATGACGCTGTGCTTGTGCTGGTGAATCTGTTGAAAAACTCATTCATTTCATTAGCCCAGGGCAGATCCACTTCCCCATGCTCCGACTTTGCCTTAAACCCAGTTAGCTGTTTCATGCCCGACCACACCTCCATGGAATTGTTGTGTGACAGTTTATTTTCTAATTTAATTCGGAACGCCTCACGGGCATTCTTAATTTTCCCCTTTAAGTCCCTTTGTATCAATTTCAGTTTCTTAGTATCCTTCATTTTAAATGCCAGTTTTTTCTTGTTTAGTAAGTGTTTCAATTCTTTTGTAATCCAAGGCTTGTTATTTGCATAACATCGAATCTTTTTAGCTGGTACAACAGTGTCAGTACAAAAATTTATATAATCCGTTACTCGCCCTACAATATCATTTACATTATCATGCTCTCCCCTGTCGCAAATGCTCTCCCCTGTTTTAGTATGTAATTCTCCAAAAAAGCCTTTGTCCACCAAATTCTAGTACGTTTAAATAAGAGCCTTTTAATTAATTTAGATAGTGAGTCAAGATTAGACCCCTCCGTAATACCGCTGGTAGTATTAGTGTTCCCAAAGACATCATTGACTTGACCCTGCCAGAAGGCCTCCCTGGTCTTAAAGTCCATCACCTAGGAAAAAATATTTGTGCAAAACACAAGAAAATGAGACAAAAAAGTTCAAATGCTATAGAATGTAGAATAATTGCAGTATATAATATATTCACATAAATATGATATTAACACCAATCTGTGACTCTATAACCTGAACCAAAAAGGATGGCAGACCATCCGGAGATAAAGAACCACCCAGGGTGTGGAAGGGAAAGCCTTGATGGAAGAGAAAAAGAAAAAGAGACCAGGAGCACAAAATAAAAAAATAATAATCTTTATTAATCGAACAAATGAGGCTCAAACAACAATAATAAAACCAATAGTTAAAAATATTAATAGCAGAGACACGTCACAACTGATACAATGTAATAAACACACACTAATATGATAGTAATATATCAACTCACGTTGATTGAATAAACATATGCTGTTTTGAAACAATTTAGCTCAGATATAATAACCAGGAGGGCAATAGATGAAAAAATGTACGTATAAAATAATATGTTGTGCGCTGACACGGACCACCACAGGTGTATATATAAGCACGGACAAAAAATTAATATAATGAAATGATATACAATAGCGTACAATGTACACACGTGTAAGCGTGTATAACAATACACAAGACACAAAAAACTAAAAAAATAAAAAAAGAAAAAATGTGTATATATAAAATTATGTACAATGTAGTGACATAATTACACTGATATATATCAGCAGAATAGAAAAAATTATCAAAAAATAAATAAAAATAGAGTGTACTAGTGTATAATCACTCAGCTCAGATATAAAAACTGAAAAAACGGTAAACAATAATCACATCAGTGCACTCAAATAACCAAGTCATCTAAACTGTGTAATAAACACATGATCCTACCAGTGTACAACACTGAGATGAGAAAAAAATAAAAGAATATATATATATATATATAGAAAAGTGCACACCAAATACCACTAAAGATCTGTGTACAGACTGCTGTGGGCAAATGAGTAAATGCACAACACAAAGGAAAAATTGCCGCTATACCTGGGAGCTGAAGATCAGTGTGAAGTGTCAGAACGCGCCCCGACGCGCGTTTCGGAAAATCTCCTTCGTCAGGGAGATGTACAAACACTGATTAATAGGGCTATTTAAACCCCGCGACCGCAAGCATAAATACCGTACAGCTGTGTGAGACATGACGGCGCAATCGCCGAAAACAGAGACCGGAACTTGCATAAGCACACTCCTCCAAGTTGCAGTTACGTGTGTAGCATCACGGCGCATGCGAGGTAACTATTTAGAAAATGTCAATAAATATATCGACTCCATTTTACAGCCGTTTGTCACTTCACTTCCCTCATACACGAAGGACACAAATGATTTTTTGAAGAAGGTGGATGGCCTGCATGTTGAATCAAATTCGTTGCTGGTGACATGTGACGTCGAGTCACTGTACACCAGTATACGACATTCAGATGGAATGGCAGCAGTCACGTATTTTTTGCAACACTCATCTTTTTCTCGTGCATTCATTGTGTTTTTTATCAATTTATTAGAATTTACTTTGTCACACAATTTTTTTATTTTTAAGGGGTCCTTCTTCCTTCAAATCCAAGGAACAGCCATGGGAGCAGCCTTTGCCCCTGCCTATGCCAACCTGTTCCTTGGATTTTGGGAGAGGGACCTCTTTACATCTGATTATTTTCAATCTATGGAGCGTGTCCCCTTTTGGACACGCTACATAGATGATGTTTTTTTCATTTGGCAGGACTCAGCGGACATGCTATCTGAGTTCATCACTGTACTAAATCATAATTCAATTAATATTAGGTTTACTTTTTTTCATCACCCAAATCTGATTGATTTTTTAGATGTTCGTGTAATGAGGGATGGGAACAACTGTTTGCAAACGGATTTGTTCAGAAAACATACGGCTGTAAATTCTCTGGTCCACGCTTCGTCCTCGCATCCTCGTGCTTTAATTAATTCAATTCCACTGGGTCAGTTTTTGCGTCTTAGACGTATCTGCTCCAGTGATCAAGATTTTGATATACAATCTGAATTGATGGGTGCGAGGTTTTTGGAACGTGGATACAGTCGTAGGTCGATTAAACGTGCATATAATAGAGCCTGGCACACTACTCGCCATGATGCCCTTTATGGGCCTGGTACATTGAATTCTAAGAGTAATATTGTACGGTTTATTACTCAATTTAATGGACAAAGCGAATGTTTGAGAGCCCTGCTTTCAAAACACTGGCAGATTTTGAAATCTGATCCAGTGTTGACAACATTTATAGGTAATAAACCATCAATGGCATTCAGAAGGTCAAAAAATTTGGGCGACCACTTGGTCAAAAGCCTATATACAGGAGTTCCTACTAATAATTTTTTGACATCTAGTGTACCTTTGACTGGGTGTAAACCATGCGGTTCTTGTGTTGCATGCCCCAATGTTGGTAGGGCCCGCAACTTCTTTAGTTCTGACAAGACACGTTCCTATGATATTAGACACTGCATTTCATGCACATCGTCTGCGGTTATATATTATGCCATATGCCCCTGCTCCTTGATTTATGTGGGCATGACTACAAGACAGCTCAAGGTAAGGGTGCGGGAACATGTCTTGGGCATCGCAGCGGCTAAAGATGTGACTGATGTTGCCTCATTAAAGACTCTTCCTAGGCACTTCAAGATGTTCCATAATTGCGATTCTAGATTGTTGAAAGTGATTGGCATTGATGTGTTCAAGGGAGGGATCAGGGGTGGAAACGTCAGTAAACGGCTTGCTCAAATTGAAACGAAATGGATATGGACTCTTCAAACAGTGTCCCCGTTGGGTTTGAATGAAAATATTTCTTTTGTCCCATTTTTATAGACTTTTAATATGGTTTTTACTTATGTTTATTTGTATTCTAGTAACCACATGGCTGTTTCAATCATGCGACGTATTTCTACCATCAAGAGATTTCTACTTACCGATTATGTATCCATCTCCAAGTCATTGGTGGCGTGGGTCCTCTTTTTCTTTTTTCTTTTTATGTTTGTTTTCTTTTGGTACATCAAAAATATTTGTGATACAGTCATGTACTGTGTTTATTTGTGCAGATATCATATGTGTTACATCATACAAAGACATTGTGTTTTGTGTATTGCATATATTTACATATTGCATAATATCTGTATCCATATGTAATCAGTGTTAGTTGTGTAATATTCTGCACATTGTTGTAAGTACCTCTTGCACTAATTTATATCGATTAGCAATGATTGGTGTTATATTACTTACTATGACGTTACAATTTGGATGTTTTGCCCGCGTTCTTCTAGCATTGCAGAGTGTGATAATTAGCGGTGCGCGTGCGCGGGTTGTGAGGCTGGATATTGCCGTGACGACGGCGTCTTTATGCGGATGATCTGTCTGTCTCTCAGGCGTTGTTCTTCTGCATGACGCTGGTCGTCACGTCACTTCCGGCGTTTGCGACCTGCGCATGCGCCGTGATGCTACACACGTAACTGCAACTTGGAGGAGTGTGCTTATGCAAGTTCCGGTCTCTGTTTTCGGCGATTGCGCCGTCATGTCTCACACAGCTGTACGGTATTTATGCTTGCGGTCGCTGGGTTTAAATAGCCCTATTAATCAGTGTTTGTACATCCCCCTGACGAAGGAGATTTTCCGAATCGCGCGTCGGGGCGCGTTCTGACACTTCACACTGATCTTCAGCTCCCAGGTATAGCGGCAATTTTTCCTTTGTGTTGTGCATTTACTCATTTGCCCACAGCGGTCTGTACACAGATCTTTAGTGGTATTTGGTGTGCACTTTTCTATATATATATATATTCTTTTATTTTTTTCTCATCTCAGTGTTGTACACTGGTAGGATCATGTGTTTATTACACAGTTTAGATGACTTGGTTATTTGAGTGCACTGATGTGATTATTGTTTACCGTTTTTTTCAGTTTTTATATCTGAGCTGAGTGATTATACACTAGTACACTCTATTTTTATTTATTTTTTGATAATTTTTTCTATTCTGCTGATATATATCAGTGTAATTATGTCACTACATTGTACATAATTTTATATATACACATTTTTTCTTTTTTTCTTTTTTTAGTTTTTTGTGTCTTGTGTATTGTTATACACGCTTACACGTGTGTACATTGTACGCTATTGTATATCATTTCATTATATTAATTTTTTTGTCCGTGCTTATATATACACCTGTGGTGGTCCGTGTCAGCGCACAACATATTATTTTATACGTACATTTTTTCATCTATTGCCCTCCTGGTTATTATATCTGAGCTAAATTGTTTCAAAACAGCATATGTTTATTCAATCAACGTGAGTTGATATATTACTATCATATTAGTGTGTGTTTATTACATTGTATCAGTTGTGACGTGTGTCTGCTATTAATATTTTTAACTATTGGTTTTATTATTGTTGTTTGAGCCTCATTTGTTCGATTAATAAAGATTATTATTTTTTTATTTTGTGCTCCTGGTCTCTTTTTCTTTTTCTCTTCCATCAAGGCTTTCCCTTCCACACCCTGGGTGGTTCTTTATCTCCGGATGGTCTGCCATCCTTTTTGGTTCAGGTTATAGAGTCACAGATTGGTGTTAATATCATATTTATGTGAATATATTATATACTGCAATTATTCTACATTCTATAGCATTTGAACTTTTTTGCATCATTTTACAGTGAAGGCAGCTGATGTCTCATATCAGAATTATTGGCTGTTTGCATGTATCACTTATAATCATGATGATTTATTATGGTTTTCAACTGTGTCTGTAAAAAATATTGTTTGTCCATGATTTTTTGGCAGCTTGTCCAGAAAAAATAAAAAGTTAAGTTGGCAACCCTCTGTAAGAGCGGAGCACCACTGCCCGTCACACTCTTTAGTGGACACTGCTGAATTCTGCACGTCATCCCTAATTCTTGAATAGGATAGGAAAACTTATATTTCTCACATTGGTGACTGATAAAAAGGGTTAATGGGTATATAGAAAACTGGATTCTGAAAAACAGGTAAGACTAGGTAGAATCCCAAAACTGTCAGCATCAGATTGTTGTCTCATTAAAGAAAACTCTTTCACATTCAACAAAAAAAGCATGTGAACAATGCAGACATGACATGTAAACTGTATGGTCAAAAAATCTGCCCTCCTTACATCTTGTATGTATGCATGCCAAACACTGTTCCAGTACAGTTATTTTTACTAACCAGTCATCCTTTTTGTTATATTCATTTGTTATACTGTGACAGTTCTTGATATATGTACAGCATGTTACTGCATTGTGTGTGTGTTTATGTATGTGTGTATATATACAGATACACACAATCACAGCCGAAAGTGTTTATAACTAGTGATGAACGAGTATACTCGTTGCTCGGGTTTTCCCCGAGCAGCTCGGGTGATCTCCAAGTATTTGGAAGTTCTTGGAGATTCAGTTTCTGTTGCCGCAGCTGCATGATTTGTGGCTATTTGACAGCCTGAATACATGTGGGGATTCCTTAACAAACAGGCAATCCTCACATGTATTCAAGCTGTCCAGCAGCCATAAATCATGCAGCTGCGGCAACAGAAACTAAATCTCCGAGCACTTCTAAATACTCGGACACCACCCGAGCTGCTTGGGGAAAACCCGAGCAATGAGTATACTCACTCATCACTATTTATAACCCTTGAAAATGTTCAAGAAAAATAAGTATCTTTCCCAGAAAATTATTGCAATTTCACACGTTTTGTTATACACATGTTTTTCCTTTGTGTCATTGCAACAGCACAAAAAAAGAAAAATGGACATAATTTCACACACAACCCCCAAAATAAGCCAGTCAGAATCGTTGATACTTTTCAAAAATTGTGGGTAAACAACTTTGTTTCAAGCATGTAATGCTTGTTCAAACTCACCTGTGGCAAATATCAGGTGTGGCAATATGAAGATTACACCTGAAACCAGATAAAAAGGGGAGAAGTTGACTCATTTTTTGCATTTTGTCTGAGTATGCCATGAGTATGAGGACTTGAGAGCCAGAATTATTGAAAAATATCAACAATCTCAAGGTTACAAGTCCAGCTCTAGAGATCTTGATGTTCCATTAGCCATGGTACGCAACATAATCAAGAAGTTTACAACCCATGGGACTAGCAGCTAATCTCCCTGGACATGGGCAGCAGAGAAAAATTGGAGAAAGATTGCAACATAGGACAGTCTGGATGGTGGAAAGCAGCAGCAATCAAGTTTCAAAGAAATTCAAGCTGTCCTGCAGGCTCAGGGGCATTAATGTCAGCGCTAACTATCCATGGACATTTGAATGAAATAAAACACTATGGCAGGAGACCCAGAAGGACCCACTGCTGACACAGAGACATAAAAAAGCTAGACTGTAGTTTGCCAAAATGTATATGAGTAAGCCAAAATCCTTGTAGAAAGCGTTTTGTGGACAGATGAGATCAAAATAGAGAGCTTTTTGGTAAAGCATATCGTTCTACTGTTTACCGAAAATTGAATGAGGTCTACAAATAAAGAACACAGTACCTACAGTCAAACATGATGGCGGCTAAAAGATGTTTTTGGGGTTGTTTTGTTGCCTCTTACACTTGTTGACTTGACTGTGTGCCAAGCATAATAAAATCTGAATATTACCAAAGAATTTGAGGTCACAATATAGTGGCCAGTGTCAGAAAGCTGGGTTTGCATCCTGGGTCATGGGTCTTCCAGTAGCACAATAACCCCAAACATACTTCAAGAAGCACCCAGAAATGGATGGGAAAAAAGTGCTGAAGAATTCTGAATTGGTCAGGAATGGGTTCGGATCTAAATACAATTGAACACTTGTGGAGATATCTTAAAATTTCTGTTGGGAGAAGGCGCCCTTCAAAGATGAGAGAAATGAGCAGTTTGCAGAAGAAAAGTGGTCCAAAATTCCAGTTGAAAGGTGTAAGAAGCTTGCTGATGGTTATGGGAAGTGATTCATTGCAGTGCTTTGTTCCAAAGGATATGCAATTAAATATTAATTTGAGTGCGCCGACAATTTTGTCCGGACCATTTTTTTTCTAGTTCTTTGTGAAATGAAGTCCAATTTGCCTTTTTTTTGATTGTTGTTCCATTACAAACAAAGGAAATAAACTTGTGTATAACAAAACACATGTAATTGCAATAATTTTCTGGTATATGTGTGTACCTGCATGTATGTAACGTGGCATGTAAATGTTTGGGCACCCTTGGTCAAAATTACTGTTATTGTGTACAGTTCAGCAAGTTGAAGATGAAATTATTTCTAAAAGGCCTGAAGTTAAAGATGACACATGTTCTTTGTATTTCAGGCACAAAAAAATAAAAAAATATATATATATGCTCCCAGTGATGGGAGGCAGCACACTCTTCAGAGTGAAAAAAATCCTTCTGTTTAATGGCCCACCATGGCGACGTTTGGGACATTAGTGAGAACCTTTCTCAAGTTCTCACTAATGAAACGAAATGTCGCCATGATGGGCCATTAAACAGAAGGTTTTTTTCACTCTGAATGGTGTGCTGCCTCCAATTTCTGGAAGTTTATTGAAGGTTTGGCTACCTGAGTGGCTCGGCACCCAAATAGTATATGCTAGTGCTGCTCTTGAGATACATACGGTATTTTTCGGATTATAAGACGCACTTTTTTCCCCAAAATTTGGGGGGAAAATTGGGGTGCTTCTTATAATGCGGATATACCTTACCGGCCTCGGTGGAGCAAGGGCCCAGGCTCGCTGCTGGAGGAGGCAAGAGTTGAGCGTCTCTGCGGCTGCAGGCTGGGATGAGGAAGTGTTTGGATGTGCGGGTCTTCGGTGCTGTTGGGGCTCTGCCGACATGTGGTGAAAGCCCAGAGCCCCCGCAGTTACAGTACATGGTTTCATATGCGGTGGACTCCGGGAAAATGGCTGTCGGGGTGGCGCATGCGCAGATGGAGATCTCAGCACCAAGCACTGAGATCTCATCTCCCCAGATCTTGGTGCCGAGATCTCCATCTGTGCATGCGCCGCCCCCCGGCAGCCATTTGAGTGTCCAAATTTGTGCTGCTGATAAAGATGGATGGCAGGCATATTCTTCAAAGCTTTATTTAAAAACAGGTTAATAGTCAATGCGTTTTGAGATCACACAGGACCTGTTCCTCAGGACAAAACCTTACTGTTGTGAATGTGTTAGAAATTAATTCTGAGCAGAAGCTCCCTCTGGTGGTTACAAACAGTACTGAACCATTCAATGAGGATTGGTAATCAGGAGTTACAGACTGGTCTTATATAAGGGAGGTTCCCTCCCATCATGGTTGCCGGTGATCAATTGTTCTTGTCTCAACTGTGGTTCCTGGTTCACTTGGAAGCTTGCTGAGTCTTGCCTCTTCTCCTGCTCTCAGATAAGATATTTTCTGTTTTTTGTTTTTGTGTTTACCATTTGCATATTTCTCTGCATTTCTGTGAAGTTAGCCAGGTTCCCCTTCCCCGGGGGCTTGGTCTCCTCTCCGTTCTTCTGAAGCTACTGTTATTGTTCATTTGCCTTTTCCAGTTTTTTCAGTGGCTGCGGCTTAGTTTTGTTACACCAGAGAACTAATTTAGGTGGTAGAGGTCGTGTGATCTCAGGTGTTTTTTGCAATTAGTAGAGTTGGTATTTTTTAGGGTTTTTTTGGATTGCAGTAAGTGTCCTTCCTATCCTTTTCTGTCTAGGAAGATTGGGCCCCAACGTTTGCTCATACTAGTTTCTGTCTGTGTCTGTATCTCCTCTTGTCTAACCGCCATTACATGTTTGGGGGCTTCCTATGTTCTTTGGGGATCTGCTCCGGGGCAGATAGCTTTCCTCTTTCTATCTTTAGGTGTAGTTAACCTCTCAGGCTGTGACGAAGCGTCTAGGACCAACGTAGGAACGCTCCACGGCTGCCTTTAGTTGTGGTGGTTAGTCAGGGTACTGCAATCCAGTAGATTCCAACCTCTCTGGTGTATTGCCGTTTTGATAAAACTTAACTTTTAATCAAGATGTAAAAGAGAAGAAAATTGGTGCTATTGTGCAAGTGATACAAAAACCCGAAAAAAGTGTAAGTGAAATATATAGAGAGAATAGAGGTAAAAAACCACTGATTTGTTTTATGGCTATATATGTAGCTCACTACAATTTGATCCTGTATGTATAACTCAATTTGTTCCTTTAGTGTATATAGTTAGGAACGATTCGGCCTGTATACCTAATATCTGTTCACTCTCAAAAGGAACTCTTATCGGTATGCACTAAAAAGGATCATAAAGTTAGATGATGTATATCAAATTATAATTCACTCTCCTGTATGGTTTATAGCCCAATGATATTACCCAATAATTGCTTTGGGGGAGGGCATTACATATCAGACATGAAAATACATCATTAAATGATTGTGATTCGTATTTCTACAACAATCCACATGTAAATATACGTTTTATCAGTGGTTATGTAAAAAGGCTCTCAAACATTTTGGAGCTCAGTATATGTTTGAATACATTTCCTGTCAAGAAATTGTATGCCTCTGATACTGATCGTCATATACCCATCTAAGGAGCCCCAGAGCTATAATTACTCTGTGCTAAATCGGTCTCACTGTGGGAATATATTTATATGGTACTCATCTGTATCATCCTTGTATGGGCATATATATAAATTCAGCCTGGGGAGACACGCATTAACCCAACATATGTCATGCGGTCTCTACCCCTAAGGCTCTCCCAACGCGTTTCATCGGTCTGGATTCATCAGGGGAGGTGTGACGCTCTCTGTGGAAAAGACAGGGATGACGGTATGTGCAAATCTCCCTTTTATAATTACCGGGTATTTCTTGTGAAGGGTGGTTTCCGGACGCCAGGTGCGTAACTTCCGGTATTTGGAACGCATCATCTTACCCATGGGGCGCATGCGCGGTGAATGCAGAACGTTTGTTTCTCTCGGAACGTCACTTCCGGTTTCTAGAGAAATTCGCCTTTAGACTAAACCAGGATTAGTGTCTTCATTCAGCGCAGCATTTAAAGAACGTACTAGAGTATATAAAGAGCAAGTTACCTCATGGTGGGAAGTACAAAGTCTTGATAACTATATAAAAGCAGGCATCGTGCCAAGACACCTCAGAATATCACTGTCTTTTGGGTACAGGTACAAAAGTACAGCTCTTTTGACTAAACTTGAAAAAGAAGCTACTGAGAGCTCTTCAAAGCTCATGAAAATTCTTCTGGAAGAAGAAAAAACTATATTAAGTTCCTTGAATGAGAAACTCAAGGAACAAATAGATATTACAAAGAAGTTCTCGGCTGAACCCGAGTTTTCTTTGAAAGAGACCAACCTTCAAAATACCATAGAAAAATTCCAATACCACCTGAAGGAAAGAAAACACAAATATTTCATCAGAGATTTACAGGAATTTCGTGAAAATAAAGCCTATTCTTTTAATAATATCAAAGTACATCGCCCACCAGACACCGACATCTCATCCTCAGAGCCGAGTTTTCAGATTCAGAAACAAGATATAAAAACACGAGAGGTAGAGGTAGAGGAAGAGGAGGTGCAAGAGGAGGTAGAGGATCCAATCGGAGTCCACCGCAAAGAGAACATTTTTTAGACTCGGGGTATCATCTCCGAAACAGATTCAGTACAAGGAACCCCGTATAGATAAAACCATCGTCAACTTATCTAGTAGATCCCTCACAAACGAAGAAATGACAGTCCTAAGTAAAGGCATGTCATTTGTTCCCACCTCAGATTTCGAATGCTTTGAAGCTACAAAGGACTTACATCTTTTCACCAGAAAACTTAAATGGAGAAAATATTTTGTTAATCTAGACAAAAAAAAACTGCGCCGAACTAGGTATTGATGAAACTATGTTGGCAGATGTTAGGTTGTTATATCACCTAGGAGATCCTCCCAATGAGCAAGGGGAAGGCCCCTTCACTGACCTTAAAAATAAGAGTAAACGCATGCCCCCGATTACTGATGTGAGTGCTATAGATGTCTTTTCTAATCTGGTTTCTAAAGATTTTCTAGAACTAGAGAGACATAATAAAAAGAAGTTCCATAACCTCACACAAAGAAACGAAAGCATTAAACATTCTTGAGAAAGACAAAAATATAGTGATAAAACCCTCTGATAAGGGGGGCAACATCGTAGTAATGGACGAATCACAATACAAAACTCTTTGTTGCTCCCTTTTAGGGGAAGAAATGGGATATGAAAAATTGGATGTCAACCCCACGAATCAATATCTCGCAGAACTTAAGAACATTGTTAATGATGCTTTTCATAACAAACTAATCACGCGTGATGAAAAAGATTTTCTGATTCCTACTCATCCCACAGTCGGCACTTTTTATTGTTTACCGAAAGTGCACAAGGGTCTTTTCCCATTAAAAGGAAGACCGATAGTATCGGGCATTGACAGTCTTACCCAAAACTTAGGTCTGTATGTAGACAAAATTTTGAGGCCATTTGTTTCCTCTCTCAGTTCATATACCAGGGACACAACCGACCTTCTTCTAAAAATACAGAATAGGAAACTAAATCTGAACTGAAAAAGTAAGTTGATGTGTATGCAAAATGTAAATGCATATTAACACATAACCATTACACAGAAAACAGGCACAAAAAAAGCAAATATCCTAAAATAAAATAAAAAAAATTTATTTGCAAAAAATGCATGAAGGTAGTAATAATAATAAGGGTATTTAGTAAACATAATTTTGATCAAAAGAATGTACAAGCCATCCCGCCACGTCAAGGCAACCCTTTGTGGGACAGTCCTACTCTAATATTAAAAACCTTTCCACTTGTCAAGTGACACAAATGTGAACAAGGCAGAGGGACTGAACCCACCAGTTGAAGCTCAGGCCAGACAGGATGGATTTTCTCAACTCAGAAACAGGGCGGTCACACCCTTATATGCACAGAATGCACTCTGGACTACATAGGAAACTAAATCTGAACTGAAAAAGTAAGTTGATGTGTATGCAAAATGTAAATGCATATTAACACATAACCACTACACAGAAAACAGGCACAAAAAAAGCAAATATCCTAAAATAAAATAAAAAAAAATTTTTTGCAAAAAATGCATGAAGGTAGTAATAATAATAAGGGTATTTAGTAAACATAATTTTGATTACGCAAATCTGCTCCTGGGCTGGTGGGAGGAAAATGTTGTCTTTGGAGTCACAGTGGAGGATAGAATTGTACTCTGGCTTAGATACATCGACGACGTGTTTGTCATTTGGAGGGGTGATGTAGAGAGCTTTGGAGATTACGTTAAGGGTCTTAACAGCAATGACATTGGCCTCCATTTCACTTTTGAGGCTAATGTCCAAAGTATTTCTTTTTTGGACATTCTGATTGAGAGAAATAAAGATGGACAATTAGCCACCAAGACATATAGGAAACCAACTTCTTCCAACTCTCTACTCAGATGGGAATCTAATCACCCCGTTCCCCTCAAAAAAGGTATCCCAAAGGGACAATATTTCAGGATTAAAAGAAACTGCTCTAATGTTAATAGCTTCAAAGAACAAGCTGATGATCTAAGACAAAGATTCATAGAGAGGGGATACCCTGATCATGTTCTAAAAGACGCCTATAAGACAGCACTTGCTCGAGAAAGAAGGGATCTTCTTACCCCCACACCTAGGCCAGAAGAAGATAATATCGTCCGATTTATAACAAAATTATCAAATGGGTCTAAGGAATTGAGAGAAATTATCACGAAACATTGGCCGATTCTATGTATGGACAAGGATCTGACCAACGTGATTCCCAATATTCCTCAAATTACTTTTAAAAAAGGACGATCTATAAAAGATAGACTGGTACGCAGCCATTTTGCCCCCTCGGAATCGAATAGCCCCACATGGCTAGGCAGCCAACCAACAGGCTGCTATAGATGTGGGAGCTGCAAATATTGTGGATCTTTGAAACAAGGGAAAGAATTCACAAGCACCATTACCAAAGAAACCCACTCCATTAAACAATTCATCAATTGTAAATCCACCGGGGTCATTTATAACATCACCTGCAGATGCGGCGTACAATATGTAGGAAAAACTAGAAGAGAACTAAAGAAAAGGATAGGAGAACATCATAGGGACACCATCAACAAGAGAGACACCTCTGTTGCTAACCACGTCAATCATACACATGGAGGTGACACAAAAGTACTTTCCTTTATGGGAATTGAAAAAATCAATAAACATCAAAGAGGAGGAGATTGGGACAAACGAATCCTACAAAAGGAAACTTTTTGGATTTTCCGTCTCCAAACTACCTACCCTAAGGGCCTAAACGAACTTCTTACCTTTTCTTCCTTCTTGTAGTGTAGGACCCAACAGGGCATCTAGAATAGGGTGAGCCGCCGTCGAGTGGGGGCGCAGGTTTTAGGTGCCAACCTCCGCGTGAGGTAGGGTCTTAATAGATAGGGTGCAACAGGGCGATATTTAGAACGCACCCTTTCTATCCTTCCAAAGTAGGTCGGCTGTGTCCAAATGTATACATTCAACAATATACAAGAATTGATATTCTTCCACATGAATTCATTTAAACACTCATCAAATAATATAAACTGGTATAGGTATATACGTTTTCTGTTTGAATTTTTATAACCAATATGTCAAGCGCAATGAAAATCTATAAATAAAAGAATTTTGAATTATCTGCACATATACATTAATAAGGCTGTGAACCCTTTTTGATAATTAAGATATTTTCTTCATTAGGGTTTCTTTGTAAGTACACCTAAATATCTTATAACCTAACATAAGTATGGAAATAAATGTGTGTACTTCTTTAAAAGACGACAGCCAGATATATTACTGCATGAATTGCAGACACTAATCCTGGTTTAGTCTAAAGGCGAATTTCTCTAGAAACCGGAAGTGACGTTCCGAGAGAAACAAACGTTCTGCATTCACCGCGCATGCGCCCCATGGGTAAGATGATGCGTTCCAAATACCGGAAGTTACGCACCTGGCGTCCGGAAACCACCCTTCACACAAGAAATACCCGGTAATTATAAAAGGGAGATTTGCACATACCGTCATCCCTGTCTTTTCCACAGAGAGCGTCACACCTCCCCTGATGAATCCAGACCGATGAAACGCGTTGGGAGAGCCTTAGGGGTAGAGACCGCATGACATATGTTGGGTTAATGCGTGTGTAGCGCCGGCGTCCCTGCCCTCTGCCAGGCAGGGACGCTGTTCCCCTGCGCCAGCGTCCTCTGCCAGGCAGGGACGTCGCCCCCCTTACCCACGCTCGGCGTCCTCCTTCCGCCCTGCTGGGGTCGCGCGCTCCTTCCCTGCTGCTGGACTTAGGGCGCGCGCCCGCGCGCTCCCCCGCTCTTAAAGGGGCCGCGCGCATCTTTCAAAAAAGGTCCCCGGCCAATGCCGGAGGACTCCACCCTATATAAAGTACTCCCTCCTTAATGGAGGTGCCCGAGCAATGTTGTTGCACTGTTTACTCTGCTTCAGCCCTCAGGTTCCGTTACCAGTTACCTGCCTGTCTCCTGCCAGTTTGCTGTCTGCTACCTGTCCGCAAGCCTACCTGGAGGTTCGGCCGTCACCGGTGGTGACCATCGTCTATTCCAGAGAATCTCGCCTGCTCACTTGGGGGCGCTCATCTGCCATCTGCCTGCAGACCTACCTGGAGGTTCGGACGTCACATGCGGTGACCATCGTCTATTCCAGAGACTCTCGCCTGCTCACTTGGGGGCGTTCATCTGCCATCTGCCTGCAGACCTACCCGGAGGTTCGGACGTCACATGCGGTGACCATCGTCTATTCCAGAGACTCTCGCCTGCTCACTTGGGGGCGTTCATCTGTCATCTGCCTGCTAGCCTACCGGGAGGCTCCACCATCTCAGGTCGTATATACCTGTCCATCCAGAGACTGCCCCGGTCACTTGCCGTGACTACCTGCCTGTCTATCCAGAGACTGCCCCGGTCACTTGCCGTGACTACCTGCCTGTCTATCCAGAGACTGCCCCGGTCACTTGCCGTGACTACCTGCCTGTCTATCCAGAGACTGCCCCGGTCACTTGCCGTGACTACCCGTCTGTCAATCCAGAGACTGCCCCGGTCACTTGCCGTGACCTCTTTCCCGTCTGTCCAAAGACTGTCCCTGTCACTTGCCGTGACTTCCTGTCCGTCTCCCCGGGCGCCACCCGCTCCTTTACAAGGAAAGCCTCCTTGTATAATAAAGCTCAGAGGTTCCGCCTCCCTGACCCGTTACAGTTTGCTCGGGCCATGGAACCCGGTGGCACCCAAACCCCTTCGCTCTCTGACCTGTGTCATGAACTGTCTCGTCAGAGGTCTCAACAGGAGTCCATCCTGGGTCATCTGCGGAATGTTAATTCCCGCCTGGACACCCTGACTACTTCACCAACAACCACCACTGGCGCCATGACTCGCAATCCGGCAGTCCCGTTGCTTACCAATTCCGTGGTTTCCGTTCCTGGACCTCGACTTTCTGCTCCTCCACGGTTTGGAGGCGATCCTACTCTGGCTCGGGGTTTCATTAACCAGTGTACCCTGCATTTCGAACTCCTGGCTCACCAGTTTAACTCCGACCGGGCCAAAATTGCCTTCATTATGTCCCATCTCACCGGAGAGGCTCTGGCCTGGCTTAATCCTCTCTGGGAGAGAGAAGATCCTCTGGTGTCTGACCTGCCTGCTTTTCTCTCGGCCTTCCGGAAGGTATTCGACGATCCCGGACGGAAGACCTCCTCTGCATCATCTCTGTTGCGTCTCCGTCAGGGAAGTCTCACCGTGGGGCAATATGCCATACGGTTCCGTACCCTTGCCTCGGAGCTGGCCTGGGATAATGATGCTCTGATATCTGTCTTCTGGGAGGGTCTGTCCGGCCGTATTAAAGATGAACTTGCCGGTCGAGACATTCCAACCTCTCTCGATGACCTAATAACTCTGGCTAATCGAATTGATCTACGGTTCCAGGAACGCGCCAAAGAGGTCACCCGTGAGAGAAGGTTTCCTCGTCTAGCTCCTTCTTTTCAGAGACCTGTAACTCCTTCCGCTTCTCCCCAGGTACACACTTCTGAGCCTATGCAGGTCGACCAGACCAAGATGGTCAAAGCCCGTCAGGACTTACGCCGTGCCGAGGGGAGTTGCTTCTACTGTGGCAGTAAGGAGCACCGGATCCGTACCTGTCCGGAGAGGTCGGGAAACGCCTGTGTCTAGGTTCGCTCGGAGAGGTCAACCTAGACAAGAATAAATCCTCTTCATCTCTGCTGCTGTCAGTCTCAATTCTCCTCGGTGAGAACCGTCATTTCGAACAAGCCCAACTTGATTCTGGAGCAGCCGGGAATCTTGTTTCACAGGCTCTAGTAGAGAAATATCGCATTCCTACCAAACATCTGGTTGAACCAGTATCTGTTGCTGCTGTGGACGGGGGTCTCCTACCACGTCTCATCCAACTTATCACTGAAGCCATAACCCTGCAGGTGGGAATGTTGCATTCTGAGAGCATCTCGTTTCATGTCCTGCCTGGACTCTCTCATGCTTTCTTATTAGGTCTACCTTGGCTCCAAAAGCATGCACCCGTGCTCGACTGGCAGACTGGAGAGATCCTTCGCTGGGGACAGGACTGTCATAAAACGTGTTTGGTTCCTGTTCATCCCGTCCGTCCTTCTCCTACACCAACTAATCTACCAGGGCTCCCGATTCCATATTGGTCGTTCGCTGATGTCTTTAATAAAAAGGAGGCAGAGACATTACCCCCTCACAGACCTTATGATTGCCCGATCGACCTGCTACCCGGTACTACGCCTCCCCGTGGGCGTATTTACCCATTGTCTGCTGCTGAGACCAGGTCGATGTCCGAATATATCGAGGAGAATTTGGCCAAGGGATTCATCCGGAAATCTACCTCCCCAGCGGGAGCAGGTTTCTTCTTCGTAAAAAAGAAAGACTGCTCTCTCCGTCCCTGTATTGACTACAGAGGCCTAAACCTGACACGGTGAAGAATAAGTACCCTCTTCCGCTCATTCCCGAATTGTTTGATCGTCTGAGGGGGGCTAGAATCTTCACCAAACTGGATCTTCGTGGAGCATATAACCTAGTCCGTATCCGTCGGGGAGATGAATGGAAGACGGCATTCAACACCCGGGACGGCCACTATGAGTATTTGGTGATGCCCTTTGGTCTCTGTAATGCTCCTGCAGTCTTTCAGGAGTTGGTCAATGACATCTTCCGGGACCTGCTCTACTCCTGCGTTGTGGTGTACCTAGACGACATCTTGGTCTTCTCTCCGGATCTCCAGTCTCACCGGAGGGATGTTCGTCAGGTTCTGCTCAGGCTTAGGCAGAATCACCTTTTCGCCAAATATGAGAAGTGTCTCTTTGAGCAGACCTCGCTTCCGTTTTTGGGTTACATCATTTCTCAGACTGGTCCTAAGAATGGATCCGGAGAAACTATCTGCCATCGAGAAATGGCCCCGACCGGAGGGATTGAAGGCCATTCAGCGGTTCCTGGGATTCGCAATTATTACCGCCTCTTCATACCGCACTTCTCTTCCCGGACTGCTCCAATTCTCTGCGCTCACCCGCAAGAATGCTAACCCCAAACAGTGGACGCCCGAAGCAGAGGAGGCCTTTCTTTCCTTAAAACAGGCCTTCTCTTCCGCTCCAGTGCTGCATCGCCCGGACGGCAACAAGCAGTTCTTCCTGGAGGTGGACGCTTCCTCTTCTGGAGCCGGAGCGGTACTGACTCAAAAGTCTTCTTCCGGGAGGATGGTATCTTGCGGCTTCTTCTCAAAACTCTTCTCCTCTTCTGAGCGCAATTATTCCATAGGAGACCGAGAGTTATTGGCCATCAAGCTGGCATTGGAGGAGTGGCGTTACCTACTCGAGGGGGCTCTTCATCCGGTAATCATTTACACTGACCACAAGAATCTGGCTTACCTCCAGCATGCCCAGAGACTTAACCCTCGCCAAGCCCGGTGGTCCTGTTTTTTGCCCGCTTCGACTTTCTTTTACACTTTCGCCCGGCCGACAAGAACATCAAGGCGGATGCCTTGTCCCGGTCTTTCCTGGTGTCGGATCTCGAGGAGGAACCTAAACATATCATCGATCCCGCCAGAGTGATGCAGGTGGCTCCCGTGAGTCTAAATCGTCTCCCTCCTGGTAAGACGTTCGTATCGGTACCTGATCGGGAGAGGATCCTCCACTGGGGTCATTCGTCTAAACTAGCTGGCCACGCTGGTCAGAAAAAGACCCTCCAGCTCATTACCCGGCATTACTGGTGGCCTACCCTGCACAAGGATGTAATAGACTTTGTTTCTGCCTGTGCCTCCTGTGCCCGCAACAAAGTTCCGAGACACCTGCCTGCCGGCCGTCTTCTCCCGCTTCCTGTACCCGCTGCCCCCTGGCAGCATATAGCCATGGACTTCATAACGGATCTTCCCGTCTCTGCTGGTTGTACGGTCATTTGGGTGGTCGTTGACCGATTTTCCAAGATGGCTCACTTCATTCCCCTGCCAGGGCTTCCGTCTGCACCCGAGTTGGCTAAAGACTTTATCCGCCACATCTTCCGTCTTCATGGTCTGCCTCGTCACATTGTGTCGGATCGTGGGGTACAGTTCACCTCACGTTTCTGGAGAGCCACTTGTAAGTTGCTAGACGTCACCCTGGATTTCTCCTCCGCTTACCACCCACAGTCCAATGGTCAAGTCGAGCGAATCAATCAGATTCTGACCAGTTTATCTCCGGCACTTCGTTAATGCCCACCATTCTGACTGGGTGGATCTCCTGCCTTGGGCCGAATTTTCGTACAACAATCACGAGAGCGAATCTTCCTCCAAATCTCCGTTTCTTGTAGTCTTCGGTCAACATCCTCGGAACCCTGTACCTATTTCCATCTCTGTGGACAATCCAGCTGCGGAATCCCTGGTTAACGAATTCTCCTCCATATGGGAGAGTACCCGGTCCGCACTCATTCTGTCATCCGAGCGCATGAAGAGACATGCTGACAAGAAACGTCTGGATCCCCCTCAATTCCGTCCTGGGGATAAGGTCTGGCTCTCGTCCAAGTATGTTCGGCTCAAGATTCCTTCCTACAAGTTAGGTCCTCGGTTCATCGGTCCTCTGGAGATCATCAGTCAGATCAACCCAGTGTCCTATAAATTGAAACTCCCGGCCAATTTGCGGATTCCTAACTCCTTCCATGTATCTCTCCTCAAACCGGTGGTACTTAACTCTTTTGTCAAGTCTACAGGTACACCTCCTGCTCCACTGTCTGCTGAGAACGAATTTGAGGTAGAGAACATTTTGGCCACCAAAAGGGTAGGAAGAAAGACCTATTTTCTGGTGGATTGGAAGGGGTTTGGTCCTGAGGAGAGAACGTGGGAGCCTCGGGAGAACATCCATGCCCCTCTCATCCTAGCTAAATTTCTTTCTGGCCTAAAAAAGGGGGGGCCTAAAGGGGGGGGTACTGTAGCGCCGGCGTCCCTGCCCTCTGCCAGGCAGGGACGCTGTTCCCCTGCGCCAGCGTCCTCTGCCAGACAGGGACGTAGCCCCCCTTACCCACGCTCGGTGTCCTCCTTCCGCCCTGCTGGGGTCGCGCGCTCCTTCCCTGCTGCTGGACTTAGGCGCGCGCCCGCGCGCTCCCCCGCTCTTAAAGGGGCCGCGCGCATCTTTCAAAAAAGGTCCCCGGCCAATGCCGGAGGACTCCACCCTATATAAAGTACTCCCTCCTTAATGGAGGTGCCCAAGCAATGTTGTTGCACTGTTTACTCTGCTTCAGCCCTCAGGTTCCGTTACCAGTTACCTGCCTGTCTCCTGCCAGTTTGCTGTCTGCTACCTGTCCGCAAGCCTACCTGGAGGTTCGGCCGTCACCGGTGGTGACCATCGTCTATTCCAGAGAATCTCGCCTGCTCACTTGGGGGCGCTCATCTGCCATCTGCCTGCAGACCTACCTGGAGGTTCGGACGTCACATGCGGTGACCATCGTCTATTCCAGAGACTCTCGCCTGCTCACTTGGGGGCGCTCATCTGCCATCTGCCTGCAGACCTACCCGGAGGTTCGGACGTCACATGCGGTGACCATCGTCTATTCCAGAGACTCTCGCCTGCTCACTTGGGGGCGTTCATCTGCCATCTGCCTGCAGACCTACCCTGAGGTTCGAACGTCACATGCGGTGACCATCGTCTATTCCAGAGACTCTCGCCTGCTCACTTGGGGGCGTTCATCTGTCATCTGCCTGCTAGCCTACCGGGAGGCTCCACCATCTCAGGTCGTATATACCTGTCCATCCAGAGACTGCCCCGGTCACTTGCCGTGACTACCTGCCTGTCTATCCAGAGACTGCCCCGGTCACTTGCCGTGACTACCTGCCTGTCTATCCAGAGACTGCCCCGGTCACTTGCCGTGACTACCTGCCTGTCTATCCAGAGACTGCCCCGGTCACTTGCCGTGACTACCTGCCTGTCTATCCAGAGACTGCCCCGGTCACTTGCCGTGACTACCCGTCTGTCAATCCAGAGACTGCCCCGGTCACTTGCCGTGACCTCTTTCCCGTCTGTCCAAAGACTGTCCCTGTCACTTGCCGTGACTTCCTGTCCGTCTCCCCGGGCGCCACCCGCTCCTTTACAAGGAAAGCCTCCTTGTATAATAAAGCTCAGAGGTTCCGCCTCCCTGACCCGTTACAGTGTGTCTCCCACAGGCTGAATTTACATATATGCCCATACAAGGATGATACAGATGAGTACCATATAAATATATTCCACAGTGAGACCGATTTAGCACAGAGTAATTATAGCTCTGGGGCTCCTTAGATGGGTATATGACTATCAGTATCAGAGACATACAATTTCTTGACAGGAAATGTATTCAAACATATACTGAGCTCCAAAATGTTTGAGAGCCTTTTTACATAACCACTGATAAAACGTATATTTACATGTGGATTGTTGTAGAAATACGAATCACAATCATTTAATGATGTATTTTCATGTCTGATATGTAATGCCCTCCCCCAAAGCAATTATTGGGTAATATCATTGGGCTATAAACCATACAGGAGAGTGAATTATAATTTGATATACATCATCTAACTTTATGATCCTTTTTAGTGCATACCGATAAGAGTTCCTTTTGAGAGTGAACAGATATTAGGTATACAGGCCGAATCGTTCCTAACTATATACACTAAAGGAACAAATTGAGTTATACATACAGGATCAAATTATAGTGAGCTACATATATAGCCATAAAACAAATCAGTGGTTTTTTACCTCTATTCTCTCTATATATTTCACTTACACTTTTTTCGGGTTTTTGTATCACTTGCACAATAGCACCAATTTTCTTCTCTTTTACATCTTGATTAAAAGTTAAGTTTTATCAATCTGCTACTTAATTTATACATATATTGATTTGATACTCCAGCCCTCGCTTATCCTGTATTGCCGTTTTTGCCTGCTCTCCTCAGCTACCAAATCATAACACCTTACCTTACTGTTATCCTTGGTCTTTGGACCCGTGTCCTGCAGCAGCTGACCCATGCTTTTTATATGTTGGTTAGCTGCAACAAAACAATTTGAGTACACCTCTCCCCGATGCATCCCATGTTTTTGACCAGTTCACACCCTATTTGTGCTTTTTTAACTCTCCAAATTTTCTACTTCTGTGATGAGGTCACAGAAGAGGCTTTCTTCTGATGACTCTTCCATGAAGGCCATATTTGTGCAGGTGTCTCTGAGCAGTAGAGCAATGTACCACAACACCAGAGTCAGCTAAATCTTTCTGAATAGCTTTTGCAGTCAAGGGGGTGGGTTCTGATTTGCCTCTAGCAATCCTACGACCAGCCCTCACTGAAATTTTTCTTAGTCTTCCAGTCTACCATTTCTTAATAACTTTTCAAACTGAAGAAAGGGTAACTTGAAAGCGCTTTTCTATCTTCTTGTAGTAGCCTTCTCCTGCTTTGTGGCCTCCACCAGTGTTGCTGCTTAGAAGAACCCTTGGCTGCTGTTTTTTAATAATATATATGATGGTTCAGGAATGTCAGCTTTTCACAACCCAATCCTTCTTTCTTGCTTTTGTTTTGTACTTTTTTTTCTGCTTGTTGCTTTGTGTGATCTTTAATTAAGCATTTTTGATAGGGTGGATGTGTTGTGTACCCAGAGAGGGAGCCGGCCTACCATGCTGTCTCTGTACTGGTTCGTGCAGAGAATTCAGATGGTCGCATGTCTAGTGAAATCTTGAGATCTTCTTGATACTTGCGTGCTATCTGTGGTTTTCATAGATAGAATATCATGGGTACGAGTGCTATGTGGCTGTATACATGTCCAATTTTGTTTCTCAAACCAAGTGGTACGAGGAAAAAATATTGAGACCTGTCTGATTTTTTTTTTGATCTGAGTGTCAGATCAAAGTCAGCAATGCAAATCTATGGTTACGTGAAAAACATCAGACTGCAATCAGGTGACATCCAAGTGCAGTCCAATTTTCATTCACTGTCACTTGAATAAATGGGCGGGAGAAACTTTTTTTTTTTAATTTCACTTCATCTATGAGAAAAACTGATTCCACTCTGAGAGTCTGATCAGTGTAATTGTACTGTTTTTCTCAGATGAAGAGAAACGGTTTTGTGACCCTACCCTTACAATAAGATAAATATGTTTTCTAGCTCCAGGCCTCTGAATGAATTGGCTGTCTATTTAGGGATATATTAGCACAACAGTATTTTCGTCCCAAAGACTGTGAAAAATCTACATTCCAAGTATGTTAGTGGAATATCTCTGGTGGAAAGTACAAAAATTAATAAGCCTCTCTGTATGACAGTCAGACTATCAATGCAGTCTAATGTGAATTAGAACGTCAAAGCTTATATCTGCTGCATGACTATTTGAAACAAGAATAAAAGTAAATTTTTTTCTACGGTCTTGTATTGTATCTTATGTAATTTTGGTGTGCAGAGCGATGCTATCATATATTGTGGATGCTAGTCCCTGGTTGAGCATTATCTAAGCCACGGTATTTCTGGACCAAGGCACAAACTCTCACTTTGCTTATACTGTACAGTATCCTGCACGGCTGATACCGTTTTCCTCCTCTTCACGGTAGGGCTAAATTCGGTCACGGTCTACTCTCTGGACAGTACTCGAAGCCACCAGTGAAATGTGAGCTGATAGAACAGGTGATGAAAGAAGAGAACAAGGTATTTATTCTGACATTTGCTAAAGGTGGAAAACTAGTAATAATGTTTACCGAAGAAAATAACACCCAACTTATTGTTGTATTCGGTAAAATTCCTTTTTATTTATCAATGTATATGGCCTATGAGAGAGTTCTAAGTTATTCAGAACAAGGTTTTATGTAAATGCTTAAACGCTGTGTAAATGAAACGTTCTAAGTGTTCCTAATGTAGTCTGTGCTTCTTCATTGGTGCAGAATTGAATCACATTTACAGTCGATGAATGAGAATATTCTTGCTTATAGTAAATGGTTATTTCCAAAAGAACAAGAACCTGTCTACAGAATTGGGAATCACTTTCTGACCGCTGGGAGCCCTAGAGAGCAGGGCTTTGGCAGAGGTGTGAAGGCTGCTGCCCATCAGTGGCTGCTGATAGGCTGCAGCGCTCACATAAAATAGTCAATGTCACAGTATCGCCGAGGGACACCGCTCTCAGGGCATAGGAAAAGCGCAGAGAGTTAAGCATTCTGTCTTTTTTGTTTTTTTTTATTTATCTTACTAAACACCTTAGGGAGATTGGAAAGGGGCTTTGCAGTAGCAGATAACCCCCTTAAAGGGATCTTAACATCATAAACCTGATGCCACAGAACCAATGACCTGTCAATCAACCAGCGGAAGGTTGCAAAGGCAGGGAATACTGAGGGAGGCTGAGTAGCTGGAAGTGTATAATTATGCCTCATTTGCATAGATCTTTAAAACTTGCTGGAACATCAGTTTGGGGGCATTAAAATATAAAACAATTGATACCTTTTAAAGATCTGCACAGTCATATTAACAGATAAAGTCACTGGCAGGTTTTCTTTCATGCACAGGGTGGAAATCCTAGTGGAATCCATTAGAATATTTGTGTTTCCTTATGTTCTATGGATAAAGATGAATGACTGACATGTGCCAAGCCTCTAAGTGAACCTTATCTTATGAATGAGTGATCATATGTAATAACTGAAGTATACCATGTCACGGGGGAGGGGCATTTAAAGTGTGTCTTTA
>JARQOD010000005.1:174856466-174906358 GCA_033576555.1 Oophaga sylvatica
ATGAAAATCATATTTTTCTTGAACGATACCGACTTCTTCCTGTACCACTGCTTGAAAAAGGTGTCTTCCAGAAAATTGCAGTAGGTGTGGGAGTTGAGCTTCACTCACTCCTCAACCCGAAAAGGTCCCACAAGTTCATCTTTGATGCTACCAGACCATACCAGTACCCCACCTCCACCTTGCTGGCGTCGGAGTGGAGCTCTCTGCCCTTTGCTGATCCAGCCTCGGGCCCATCCATCTGGCCCATCAAGAGTCACTCTCATTTCATCAGTCCATAAAACCTTACAAAAATCAGTCTTCACATATTTCTTGTCCCAGTCTTGACGTTTTATCTTATGTTTCTTGTTCAAAGTTGGTCGTTTTTCAGCCTTCCACACCTTGGCCATGTTCCTCAGTATGGCACACCTTGTGCTTTTTGATACTCCGGTAAGGTTGCAGCTCTGAAATATGGCAAAACTGGTGGCAAATGGCATCTTGGCAGGTTCACGCTTGATTTTCCTCAATTGCTGGGCAGTTATTTTGAGCCTTTTTTATCAACACGCTTCTTGCGACCCTGTTGGCTATTTGCCATGAAACGCTTGATTGTTCAGTGATCACACTTCAAAAGTTTGGCAATTTTAAGACTGCTGCATCCCTCTGCAAGACATCTCACAATTTTTGACTTTTCAGAGTCCGTCAAATCTCTCTTCTGACCCATTGTGCCAAAGGAAAGAAAGTTGCCTAATAATTAAGCAACCTTATATAGGGTGTTGATGTCATTAGACCACACCCTCCTCATTACAGAGATGCAAATCACCTGATTTACATAATTGGCAGTTGGCTTTCAAGCCTATACAGCTTGGAGTAGGACCACATGTATAAAAATGATGATGTGCTCAAAATACTCATTTGCCTAATAATTCTGCACACAGTGTGTGTGTGTGTATATATTATATATATATATATATATATATATATATATACACACACAGTACAGACCAAAAGTTTGGACACACCTTCTCATTCAATGATTTTTCTGTATTTTCATGACTATGAAAATTGTAGAATCACGCTGTAGGCATCAAAACTATGAATTAACACATGTGGAATTATACATTACACTTTACAAAAAAGTGTGAAACAACTGAAAATATGTCTTATATTCTAGGTTCTTCAAAGTAGCCACCTTTTGCTTTGATTACTGCTTTGCAAGCAGAAAAGGTGAATGGATGGACGCTACATGCCTGGTTCCCACCGTGAAGCATGGAGGAGGAGGTGTGATGGTGTGGGGGTGCTTTGCTGGTGACACTGTTGGGGATTTATTCAAAATTGAAGGCATGCTGAACCAGCATGGCTACTACAGCATCTTGCAGCAGCATGCTATTCCATCCGGTTTGCGTTTAGTTGGACCATCATTTATTTTTCAACAGGGCAATGACCCCAAACACACCTCTAGGCTGTGTAAGGGCTATTTGACCAAGAAGGAGAGTGTTGGGGTGCTACACCAGATGACCTGGCCTCCACAGTCACCAGACCTGAACCCAATCGAGATGGTTTGGGGTGAGCTGGACCGCTCACCGCTTCAATTTTGAATAAATCCCAACAGTGTCACCAGCAAAGCACCCCCACACCATCACACCACCTCCTCCATGCTTCACGGTGGGAACCAGCCATGTAGAGTCCATCCGTTCACCTTTTCTGTGTCCAAAGCAGTAATCAAAGCAAAAGGTGGCTACTTTGAAGAACCTAGCATATAAGACATATTTTCAGTTGTTTCACACTTTTTTGTAAAGTGTAACGTATAATTCCACATGTGTTAATTCATAGTTTTGATGCCTTCAGTGTGATTCTACAATTTTTATAGTCATGAAAATACAGAAAAATCTTTGAATGAGAAGGTGTGTACAAACTTTTGGTCTGTACTGTGTATATATATATATTACTCATTTATTGTTTTTCTTTATTTTTCCTCCTCCCCTTTTGAATTGCCACTGAATTGTCTAGATCACAAAATGTTTTCACTCATAGCATATTCACATTCACTTCTTACACATTTACATCCATCTTATTATTTGATGCGTCTTGTTCACATGGATTATTGAGGTTATCATCCAAAACTATACTAGGACAATGCGTTACCTCGTGTCCTTATTCCCTTTTTGTATAAACATAGGGCTATGGTTACCTGGGATCATATCCCTTTAGGTATTCTGTTGACTCCACCCAACCAGAACGTGTTTCCTTACCCATGGTTGCCCGGATAGTGCTTCCTTATAAGCAATATGTCTGTCCCTCCCATTAGTACATCCGTGCGCTCCCCTGTGATTCTTGCGTCTCGGTCTCTAGGTAACACATATTCCCTGGCTGGGCACTGACTGCCCACTTGTGACGCACTTCCTAGTGTGCCTCCCTTCCAGCTCATGACAGGTAGGCATGTTGGCATGCTGCTCAGACGCTGCACCCAGTGAATGATGGTGGTCTCAGTTGTTCTCCAATGGTCATGCAAGTGATTGGCTGCATGGATACATAAAAAAGGCCCCATGTGCATCTACTCTGCACCCTCTCTGAAGAAGCAACTATGCGAAACGCACATTAGGTGAACTCAAGTTCTGCTAAATATAAAATGTATTTATTATTTGAAGTGTTTACTGAGGCCCAGTCTGTGTTAACTATTTGGAAATAACAAGTTGCTAATAGGTTATATCTTATGCACTTTATATACTTATCCTTGTAGATGGAACAATTTCCTTAGGTATATACTAATCCTATCTGATTAGCAACTAATCCTCTATTTTCCTGTTAGAAATATAGTCTGCGGCTGCCTTTGTATTTTCACTCGTTTTCAATATGATTGTTGTTCCATCTGATTCCGCTAGGTGGATATATTGTGCAATGGATTATTGATTTATATTATTTAAATCATATTTACCGTAGTTATATTCTTTTGTTGTTGGTGTCCACGAATATTAAGCACAATTTATCCATATAGACTCACATTCATCTTAAGGCCGGAGTCACACTGGCGACAAAATCAGACGACTGCAATGCGATGAAATATCGCATTGCAGTTGGACCAATGTTAATCTATGGAGCAGCTCCCAGTATCAGATTTTTTGTGGTCCGCGATTGTCACCGATTGTGGGTCGACTATCGCCAATGCAAGTCTATGGGAGCGATGAAAAATCGGATTACAAACGGACCGCACATGTGACTTGCGATTAAATCGCACCGGTGTCCTTTAGAAAAGCCGGCAATTCATCCCCGGCTATACTGTAAAATCACACTGACAGCTTTAATAAAGAATAGATTCAATACATATACACACACAGAATATATATATATATGTCATTGGTGACCTGACCTGAAGTGAAAGTGGGAAGAAATCAATTAAGCTTCACACATTAATCACTTCCTCTCCTGTTGCTGGGAAAGGAACTGATTCATTCAGGGGATTCCAGCTGAGCAATAAATTATGGTCTAAAACGGTGTCTTTTCCCGGGAGAGGAACTGATTCATTCAGGGGGTAACAGCTCAGAAGGTAGCATTAGCTGCCTGCTAGCTGTAACCTGTTAACCCTTTCTGATGGATTACAGCGTGGGACCTGACTGTGCAACGGATAGGTAAGACTCATTTTGCTTTTTTATTTTATTTTTATTACAGGAAATGGTTTTAGCAGGAAAATAAAAGATGGTCAAAAACTGTTTGCTTATTTCATTAAAATGATTTTTTATTAAAGTGTGTTAATTTTTCTTTCATACAATAGGATTAATAATTGATAGTTGTCAAATTGACAACTCTCAATTATTAACCTGGCTTAAAGTCACCTTTCAATTGCAAGGTGGCTTTAACCCCTTATTAACCCATTCGCCACCGCTACAGGGCAATGGGAATAGACGGGCAAAGTGCCAGAAAGGGCGAATCTAATTATAGATTTGCCTTTTCTGGGGTGTCTGGGGGCAGATGTTAGTAGCCAGGGGGGCACAAAATAAATGCACCCTCATTGGGCTATTATTATTTGCCCCCACTCGCTTGCTTTGTCTGTCTGGTGGAGAAAATACAGCGGGAGCCCACGTATTTTTTTACAACAAATTTACACCATTAATTAACCCCTACATGTGTGAAATTTCACACACATACACTCATGTAATTGTTAGTGAAAACCATAGATCAAAATACATGAAATGACATGGTTAACTGTATGTAAACCATGTGTCATTTCATGTCGGGTTCTGTACTTTCACAAAAGCCGGCAATTGAATTAGCGGCTATTACAGTATGTAGAAGTGTATGAACTATAAATATATGTATATATATATATGGCACAATGACATGTGTGTGTTATATATATATATATATATATATATATATATATTGTGTGTGTTCTATTTGTATATATCTATTCTTTCTTTTGTGATTTAAATACTATTCATTTGGATCCATTATATGTCCATTTTGCAAGCCTGCGAGAAAATCTCGCAAGTCGGATGTAAATCGGATGTTACAACTATGGTCAGATGCGACTAAATCGCATCTTTCCAGGAAAATCGGATGCCAGTCGGATGTCTGTTCATTACATTTTGGTCCGATAATCGACCGACTAAAACGGTCCGATTTTTTGTAGTTGTGTGTGACTCCGGCCTAATGCTTTATGTATTGAGTACTTCACAAATACTGTTCATTCATTTAAATTTTTCAGTGACATGATTTTGCAGTAGATCCCCTTTTTTGCCGTTTTTATGTTTGTTATTTGAATACATGTCTAATAAAAATTCTTTATTTTAAATTTAACATTGATCTTATAATTATTCTTTATGGGAGTACTCTTTTTGGCTTTGCATTGAAGCTTAATACATGCTGCCGGCCAATCAGAGGTCAGTAGCTGAAATAGTATACACTTTCTTGCAAAAAACGTATCAACCAAATACTATTTTTATTATCTTTTTACTAGCACTTGCTGTTTACTGTTACTTCTTTACAATAGAATATTTTTATACGTTTGTTTTACTGTGCATTTCCATGTTTCAGTCTTTTGGTGGTGTGAACACTGTCCTATAGACTTGTTCACTGTGTGCATGGCCCATGTGTTTGTACAGTACAGACCAAAAGTTTGGACACACCTTCTCATTCAAAGATTTTTCTGTATTTTCATGACTATGAAAATTGTAGAATCACACTGAAGGCATCAAAACTATGAATTAACACATGTGGAATTATACATTACACTTTACAAAAAAGTGTGAAACAACTGAAAATATGTCTTATATGCTAGGTTCTTCAAAGTAGCCACCTTTTGCTTTGATTACTGCTTTGCACGCAGAAAAGGTGAACGGATGGACTCTACATGCCTGGTTACCACCGTGAAGCATGGAGGAGGTGGTGTGATGGTGTGGGGGTGCTTTGCTGGTGACACTGTTGGGGATTATTCAGAATTGAAGCGGTGAGCGATCCAGCTCACCCCGAACCATCTCGATTGGGTTCAGGTCTGGTGACTGTGGAGGCCAGGTCATCTGGCGTAGCACCCCATCACTCTCCTTCTTGGTCAAATAGCACTTACACAGTCTGGAGGTGTGTTTGGGGTCATTGCCATGTTGAAAAATAAATGATGGTCCAACTAAACGCAAACCGGATGGAATAGCATGCTGCTGCAAGATGCTGTGGTAGCCATGCTGGTTCACTATGCCATCAATTTTGAATAAATCCCCAACAGTGTCACCAGCAAAGCACCCCCACATCATCACACCACCTCCTCCATGCTTCACGGTGGGAACCAGGCTTGTAGAATCCATCCGTTCACCTTTTCTGCGTGCAAAGCAGTAATCAAAGCAAAAGGTGGCTACTCTGAAGAACCTAGAATATAAGACATATTTTCAGTTGTTTCACACTTTTTTGTAAAGTGTAATGTATAATTCCACATGTGTTACTTCATAGTTTTGATGCCTACAGCGTGATTCTACAATTTTCATAGTCATAAAAATACAGAAAAATCGTTGAATGAGAAGGTGTGTCAAAACTTTTGGTCTGTACTGTACTTCTATATGTAGCCACATGATGGACTACGTATGAGAGAGCTGAAAATAGAACAATTTTAGAAAATTAACATATTCTGTTTTTTATTAATTTTTTATTTTTATATGATAGCTAGTTGACTGTCATTCTGAAATGGTAAAAATGGAGAGATGAAAAATGAGTATAACCGTGTATGCCTTAATCCTCCAGCCTAAGGTTGTAAGATATTTTAGTGACTTTGTCCTTCTTTTCTAGGACATCTCGTTTTGCTTCATTTCCAGAAATCCTGGTAATCCAGATAAAGAAGTTTACATTTGGACTGGACTGGGTACCCAAAAAACTTGGTAGGAAACTTGAATCATTGCTGCATCATGTAAAAGTTCTGGGTTGTATCATTCAGTGTCCCCTAATTTAAATAAATGTTTTATTTTTCTTCTTTCTTTTACTGCTTTTTATTATTTTCAGATGTAATAGTTGATATGCCTGATATCTTGGATGTTAATCCTCTTCGAGGAAAAGGTCTGCAGCCAGGAGAAGAAGAGCTCCCAAACATTGCTCCCCCAATTGTGATTCCAGATGACCCCAAAGGTAGGAGGAAATGCTCCAATCATATTTATGAAGCATGCACTTGGGGCAGTACAGGTTTGGATGGACTTATCCTCTGAATGGAAAGTAAAATAATATTTATATTTTCAAGACAACTCGATAATTTTCATTGTGGCCTGAATGTTGGGTTTGAATAATTCAGAGGCAATATGGGGAAAGAACCTCTGGGCGATTTTAAGTTTTTTCGTTTTCATTTTTTCCTCCCCTTCCAAGGCCCGTAACGTTTTATTTTTCCATCCCCACAGCCTTATGAGGGCTGTGTTTCGCGGGACGAGTTGTACTTTCGAATTGCATCATTCGATTTATCATGTCATGCATTGGGAAGCGGGATAAAAATTTCAAGTGCGTTGAAATTGCAAAAAAAAGTCCAATTTGACAATTTAAAAAAAATTTATTTAAAGGGGTTGTTCACTACTAAGACAACCGCCTTCATGATCTAAACGTTTGGCCCTGATAAAATAAACCCTAAACTCACCTCCCATGCCGGCGATGTCCCAGCGGTGTTGGCACTCACGGTCCCGGAGCTCTCATGCCGTTATAATGACACATGACCCCGGCGCTGTATCCGCCTTCATACGAATTGAACATGAAGTCATGGCTGCAGCTGATCCCTGACTCCGGCCAGGGTCACACTTGCGAGAAGCTCGCACGAGTCTTGCACCTCAATACCCAGCACTGCCACCAGCACTTGGGACCGGAGTGTGCTGCTGCATGTATTTCTATGCAGCCGCACACTCCGGTCCTGAGTACCAGCGGCAGGGCCGGGTATTGAGGTGCGAGACTTGTGCGAGTTTCTCGCAAGTGTGACCCTGGCCTTCCTCTTGATCAATTCGTTTGAAGGTGGGGACAGTGACGCCAGCCCTGATTGGGTGACGGGGTTCACATATCACAACAACCTCACGAGAGCCCTGGGACCGCCAGCACAGGAGGTGAGTATAGGCTTTTTTTTATTTTATCAAGGCCAAACATTTAGTTCAATAAGGCGTTGTCCTAGTAGTGGATAAGCCCTCTAATATATTCACAATATCGTTAAACTGACCTGGCATTATAATTCTGTAGGTCAGCATAATTACGCAGATACCAAATATGTACAGGTTTTTTTGTTTTTATTTAAGTGGTGAAAAAAAATTCAGAAATTTGTAAAAAAAATCCCCTTTTCTTGTGTAGCCATTTTCCGAGACCCATATCTCTTTCAATTTTTGGGATATAGTGGTGTGTAATGGCTTATTTTTGCGCACTAAGCTGATTTTTTTCACTGATACGATTGTTTTGATTTGATGTGTATTTTTTATATATTTTTCAATTGTTTAAATTTGTTTTGAACTTTTGTGTTTTGTTCTTTTTTTCATATTTTTAAAAACTTAAAAATTTGTTACATGCTGCTGTCAGAGATTGACAGTGGGATTTAACAGGTTAACAGCCATGGACAGAGCTCCACTGCACTCACAGCTGTTAAAAGAACTAGATGGCTGAATAAAACAGATGTATGCTCAGCGTACGGGCCCCCATCAATGGCAGAGACACGACATATGCCGAACATGTACGTCATATGTCGTGAAGGGGTTAAGTATGGAGTTAAGGTATGGAGTTTAGAGGCATTGCTCAATGGGAAAAAGTACTCAAATTAATCATTCTTTCTGCAAGATGGCTATCTTTTAGGTACCTCTTTGAATTATTGGTTACCCATTTTTATGTCGCACGCTTTAACAAGTCTTAGAACATGATGAGGGATAAATCTGAGTGCAACATAATGTAGAGGCAGGGACCCTGATTCCAGCGTTGTCACCTGTTCCAATGTAGCCCTCCATTTTCACGAGCCCTGTATAACCCTGCTTCCACTAGTGATTGGCAGCTTTCTACCTATGCACATTGTATATAGAAATCTGCCAGTCAGTGATGTGGGTGGGTTCATTTAGAAAACCGGTAGACCTGCAGCAGATAAAACAGCGATTTTACCTAAATAAAATACACTAGTCACTCGAGCGGCATGGTCCTGTCACGGGTGTGTCAGACTGCAGACCGTCGCACTGCATCTGACTGCAGAAGGTCTCAGCATTTTGCTTTGCAGACTTTTTCCTGGTCCTTCTGACTCTAGGACCCAGTGGCAACCTTCCTTCTACTCTAATGGACAACAACCGGGACCAGGTGTTTATAACTCCCAGCTTGCTGCTGGAAGTTGCCGGTGAGATTTCCATTTCCCCCCTGTTGAGTCTTGAAGATATAGCAGTTGGCTATCTTCCTCTTTGGTATTTGGAGGACGTTTGTGTTTCTCTTTGAATCTACTCAAACTAAGTATTCCCCTTGTTTGTGTAACCCATCTAATTTTAGTGGTAGTGGGGATTGACTAGTGAATATCTTGTCCCTCCCTATGCAGGGCTTATCGCCAGGGTCAGGCAGGGGTTAGGTATCCTGCTCGGCGATAGGTGTGGAACCTATATAGGGACGCTCAGGGCAGACAGGGTGACGTTAGATCTTTCTGGGAGTCTCCACTCACCCCTTCCCTAGTGTTGGGTTCCCTTCCCGTTATTCCTTCGTGTTGCACTTAGTCTTTCCTACACTGTGCGTGACAGGTCCTCAGGTTTTAACTGTTTGTTTTCACTGAAATGCTGCGGAGTAACACATACCTGCCTGAAAAGACAGGCAGTGAGTGATTCATGGTGCTTGTTGTTCAGGCACCAAGAATCAGCTGTTATTTAAAAATGTGTTAATGCTGATCGTATAGTTTATGAAACTGGGCCATTAATTCTTCTACCGAGTTCTTGATTCCAGATTTATCAGGCTCCATTCGTTCCTCAGCTACATTAAATGACCCTTAGGCCACCTTCACACATTCAACATTTTACATTAGTATTTATTAGCCAAATTCAGGAGTGGAAAAATCAGAGGAAAAGTATAATAGAAACACGTCACCACTTCTGTATTTATCACCCACTCCTGGTTTTGGCTTACAAATACTGATGTAAAATACTGAACGTGACCTTACTCTATCTGAAATCTACAGCAGCAAAAATGGAGAAATCCATCATCCGCAGGAAATCAGGTAAGTATATTAAAACAATATTTTATTAGCAACATGGCTAATAAAAGGGAAAAATTTAAAATCAAAACGTATGAAGAGAATATAAGGACACTGGTCTGCACATTTCGAGCATAACCGCCCTTAGTCCTTACAGCATAGGTGTCCATTAACTATTAATATGTAGAATAGACAATACCGCATTGAAAAATGCACCACAATTAGTAGAATATATGCATGTTAGAATTGAATGCAAGAGATTTCATTTGTGGTTTGAAGACTGATGGAAATAAGTATGTTAAAAAAATGAAAAGACAAACAAACCATGACTGGTATGAAAAACTGGACCTGTCAGTAAAGGTATACTAAATCTGTTTTGTAGTTCAAACCTTTGGGAAATTGTGTTTTGATTTTTAGAACCCAATGTGCTTCTTGTTTAAGTAAGATTTTTGTCCAATCCCCTCCAGTATGTGGACGATTCAATGCCAGTAATCGCCAGTGAAAATACATCTCCCTGGTGTTTTTCCAGAAAATGCCTGGACATTCCCAGTAAGAAGCGTTGAATTATCAATGGGTTAAATATGGCACTGTGTACATGCTCTGCAATTCTGACTCTAAGCATACATGTTGTACAGCCTATATATTATAGAGTATCCCCAAAGATTCGCCTCGCCAAGCAGAATACCTAATTACTGGGGCAAGCGTGCACTGAACTGAAAGAGGTGACAAAAGTAATTTTATCCACTGTAGCAACATGCTTATTCTGTTTCGATTTTTGCAGAAGAGGACTATGTGTTTTTGATGCGGCTATTTTCTGTGCTCTGGTAAGAGTGGATCTATTGTATCCTCTTGATTCTAAGTCAGTGTTCCCGATGGCGAGTGGACCCCCCGCCTACTCAGGGCCCCGGCACTCGCCAGTGTGCACCGGGTGCTGACGCCGGCCCTGTGGCTTACTTCCCAAGGCAATTTCAAAAGTAGGCTACCAAAATACATTCTTTACAAATATATGATTAGATATATGATTTTTATATATGATTTTTCTTTAAGTAGATTCTCCACCACCTTCAATATTAACTCCTTTATAAATTGTAACACCACTATGTTGTGTATTTGGCGGAATGACGTACATGCTATGTACAATATATAGGCTGTACAACACGATTGCTTAAAGACAAAATTGCAGAGCATGTACACAGTGCCGTGTTTACCCATTGATAATTCAACGCTCCTTACCGGGAATGTCCAGGCATTTTCTGGAAAAACACCAGGGAGATGTATCTTCACTGGCGATTCCAGGCATTGATAGTGAATCGTCCACATACTGGAAGAGATTGGACAAAAATCTTACTTAAACAAGAAGCACATTGGGTTCTAACAATCAAAACACAAAATTTTCCAAAGATTTGAACTACAAAACAGATTTAAAATACCTTTAAAGTGTCTAGTTTTTCATACTGGTCATATTTTTTTTTCCATACTTCCATCCATTGGAGATTTTATCAGTCTTCGAACCCCAATTGAAATCTTTCATCCAATTCCAACATGCGAATGTTCTAAAACTCATGGTGCATTTTTCAATGTGGTATTGTCTACGTACTGTTCAGATGCAGTACTTATGATTAGAGATGAGCAAATATCGTCAGCTCCCTCCTTATTCAGCAACTATAGCGCTTACCGAAGAAGCTGCATCGGGAACCTGGATACATGGAGCGCTCCCGATAATCAGCTGTTCGGCGCGGCTGCATGTGTCGTGGCTGTGTGACAGTCACTACACACAGGCTCTCCATACATGTGTTGTGACTGTGAAACAGCCACGACACATGCAGCTGCGGCACCGGACAGCTGATTATCTGGAGTGTTCCGTATGCAGCTTCTTCGGTGTAGTTGCCGAATAAGGAGGGAGCCGACGATGTTCGCTGATCTCTACTTATGATGTTGAGGTTTTTTTGTTTTTTTTTCTTGAGATCTCATCAGGTTTGAACCATCAAATAGATTCTATCTATCCAATCACAATATGTACATCTTTTGATATTTGTGGAATGTTCTTCTGCATGTTTTGTATATACATCTGTTCAGATACCGTGTCTGTATGCCGCGGTATGTTACTCGAGTGTGACACCTGTTTTCACCTGCATGGTTTTCCTCTTGCCTCATTAGTGGATGTTTAATTCCACGCTGTGTCTTTTTCTTCTCATTGGTTTTTCTCAAGTTTGTTTTACTATGTATTACTAGTTAATGGACACATATGCTGTTAGGACTAAGAGCAGTTATGCTCGAAACCAGTAGACCCATGCCCTTTTATTCTTTGTTTCAATTTTTAATTTTTCCCTTTTTAATGATGTTTCTAATAAAATAATATGTTAATATACCTACCTAATTTCCTGCTGTATCTACATCCAGAAGCTGGTTTGGAGCCTCCGTGCACCACATCTCAATTCAAGGATTTTTCAACAGTGGGAGAGCCGATATACAACTTTTCTATTTTTTGTTATCTGAAACCTACACCTTCTTCTGTATAGACCAAAAGTCACTCTGTCTCCATAAAGTTGCACATCCATGTGACAGGTGCTGTCTATTTTATATTTTTATTTTTATCTCGGACAGCACACCGACCCATAGTTGCATTGATCCATGCAAAAATCCATTTTAAAAACTCAGCATGTCCTGTTGTCATCCCGTCTGTGGATTAGACTCTGCCATTAAAGTCTATAGGGATCCGTATAAAACGGATGACACATGGAAGACATATGGAATGAAAACTGATCCATTTGTTAAGTCAATGGATAAAGGTCAGACTTCTTGCTTCCCTTTAAAAAACAAAAGAAAAATTGATTCAACACGTATTCCCCATGGATGAAAAACTATCTGTTTGTAAAAATTCACCCATATATGTGGCTGTAGCTTTTCTAAGAGAGCCCTGATCTGAATCTCATAGCAATGCAATGCGAGTGTCACTTCCAGTCCATACTGAAGACTGTGTCATTCTTGCTGTGGGTCATGTAGTAAATTCCTTTCAGGAGTTTACTCCTGATTTAACAGCCCTACTATATAAGAGAAGTTAAGTACCGCCAAATCCTCCAAAAATTTTTGGGTGCTTCTTTGCATTTACGTCTTTAGTTCTATTTTCTGCTGTCAGATTCAAGACGTCTTTTGAATTCTGTTATTTTTTTTTCAGATTGTTTCAGGAACCATTTCATGGAAGGTATGATTTTACTCATATCAATGTATCTAACTAACATGCACTGCAGTATCTTTATGTGCATACAATATAGTAAAAGTATAGTTAATGGATATGCTCAAGTTTTTTTTTTTGAATTGCTTTAGTTTGTCTTGTTTTTTTCTATCTGCTGTCATTCTCCTGCAATGACTGATTTTATCTTACATAGTGTACAATTTGTTTCCAAGGAGCTTGTTCATCAGTGCCTGGTCAAGTGTGCACAGTAGTTACATTACAGAGAAGGAGTTCTTCTCTCCAGCCCATTGATTTTGATACAGCAGTTACCCACGCCTCCTCCCTCTAAGCTCCTGATCAAGGTGCTGTTATCAGACCTGTAGAATCACAATCCCCCATCCCAAGCATGGGCAGTTTTCAGAGCAATTGTCGTAATCTGGGATCACTTTCCTGAGCTGTGTGCTTGTTCAAATTTCCTGTTATCTCTACATGTAAACAGTGATAACTATGACTTTTAAGGTACTGCCACACTAAGCTATCCCGCTAGCGATCTCGTTAGCGTTGCATACTAATGAGATCGCTAGCGGGATTGTTTCTATATCGCTAAATGCGGCCACATTTAGCGATATAGTTAACGACGCTATCGCCGTTAGCGATCTTCTTAACGACTTTAGCGGTACAAAAGTACCGCTAAATCGCTAAGAAAAGGTGCCACACAGCGATAAGATACTTACCCAGCGGGAGCGCCGACGAGAAAATAGGGTCCGGAACGATTCCAGCGACGAGCGAGATCACAGCAGGAAGCTCGTCGCTGGAAGCTGCCGCACTGAACAATATCGCTAACGGGATCGCTAAATAGTGACGTTTTTTAGCGATCCCGTTAGCGATATTGTTTAGTGTGGCATACCCTTTAGAACAAGCACTAACAGACCTTTAAAGTGTTGTAGCAAAACAGAGCCCCTGACCAGAACTGCCACTCAATGAGGAGTGCCCGCCCCCCCAAGAAACCAGAAAGTAAGGAAACTTCAGATCTCTGAGCTGCTAAAGAGTTAACTTTAGAATAACCCTTTTTATGGAAATTCCTGTAAAAATTTAATTTTTAGTCCTAACTAATGACAGAAAAATAATCCTTTATAAAGGTGGCTTCAGGCTATGATCATCATAATCCACAGTGTTCCTACCATTAAGTACTGTTCCTTTCTGTAACCTTGCGTTATGTTCAATAAAATTATCATGGCACCAGGGAGAAACAGGTTCTATAAAGTGAGAAAAAATTTTAAATATAAAAACTTCAATGTATTTTATACATTTAATACCTATTTTTCTTGTTATTAAATTGGTGAAATTGTTAAAAAACACGTTTTTTTTTTTTTTCAAATACTCTATTTGGAAACTTTGAGTTGATGGGGCTTTGATAATGTATCAGTTAGGTACGCCTGCTCTGCTTTGTCTATCTCTCTGGCTCTCCAACATTCCTGCACGGTGTGCCTCGAAATCTCCCCTTGCCTAATGTTGTATTAGGCAGAGAAGAAAGGAGCTGCACAACCTCTTTAAACACTTGCTGTTGTTTCCCTCTACAAATTACAACTGATTATAAAAGGGTCCCATCAGCAGGGCTACTTCTGATCAGCCCATTTCAGTGGACCCAACCAACAATTGGAAATGTAAAAATCCTTTTAACGTGCCAGTTACCTCAATATTTCTCCTCTCCTCATTTTATACTCACAATTGTCAGAATAATAGTGTTTCTGCTGAGAAATTGGGTGTTAATATCTCACCCCTTTCCTTTTTTGACCCCTTAATAATAGTGACTACCACAGGCCCCCAATTACATAAAAGGCCACATATTATCCAATGACCTTGATGTCAAGATAACATAGTAAAAAAAAAATCTCAGCTGTAAAATCATGATTGACAGAGTACTGATCTGGGAAATAGGGCATGACACATGTGTGAAGAACTAAGCCGACCGCCACACGGTAGCCTGGGTATCACAGCTTCTGATACCACCGCCGCTACCAAATGTGACGGACGATCCCCTTCCTCCCACGTCACCAATGGGACGTAACTCCACAGGTACAGCTCTCCGGCGCCCCCTTTGTCTCTCAGGTCAGTAAGGGAACTGCACCTAGAGCAAATGGCCGCCGGGGAGGTGTCCTGTTACCCACTGGGTATTCTAAGATTCGTGATCAGAGTAAAAGCATCAGCCCAAGATTAATTTTATGGTTTAATTTGCCTTAAGGGCGCACTAGATAATTACAGAAATATACAGTAAAGCTATACAACGTAATTACAATGGAATTGCAGTCAGAGTAAAAATACAACGGTAATGTACAAGGCTTAAAGGTATAAGCTATAGATCAATATTACCGGGTAGTATGGTCATGGGTAGGCAGGGGCTTTGCCATCCCCAGGTAAGTCTTCAGTTGCTGGATAGTCCCCAAAGCATATGTTGCTGCACCCTTGGCAAGACATCCGTTTTCTTTTGGTCCTTTCCTAGACCATCTTCTTGGCTTCTGTGTGTGAAATGGAATGACCAGCAGCCTGGTCATGGCTAGTTCTTAAACCTGCTAGGCCCATCCCCTTTGCTTTGAAGCACGCATATTAACTGGCCTGCAATTCATATGGAGCAGCAAACAATGGCTTGAGCTTGAGCTATTTACCATACGACTGACCATCTTATTCAGACACTGGCCTAAACTAATTAGCATGTTAAAGCCCGTTTGACTCATAGGGGACATCAAAACCGGTCGTACTAGATATGCTAATAGGCAATGTGTAGTTAATAGTTTGTGGCTCTGTGAACTGACAAAATGGAGGCTGGTATAGGCCCTATACAAAATGGTGGCGGTCCCAACCTTACACCTCCCTGCTTTTGAGGGCGCTAGGGGGTATCACATTCCTGTGTTCTCCCGTGTGCCCTACCGCACCCTCTCTTTGGCTAGGGTGGTAGATCCAGAAGGATTTCTGACTCTCTGTCCTCTGAAAGGTTGCACCCTGGTTGGGCATAAGCCTCCCGCTCATGATGGGCCTTCATCATGTTCACATGGAAGGCCTTCCTCCTTCCACGGGCGTGGTCCAGGGTGACCAGGTAGGTGACGGCGTTGAGCTGCTCGTGCACGAGGTATGGACCCTCCCAGGCCGCCTGAAGCTTGTTTTGTGGTACGGGGACCAGTACCCACACCTTTTGACCCACCTGGTAGGTCCGCTCACAAGCATTCTGGTCGTACCATCGCTTCTGGTCAGCCTGAGCTTGGGCCATATTGTCATGCACCAGCCGCGTCAAGGCCATCATTCGGTCCCGGAAGCGCACGACATACTCAATGACCGACACTCCAGGGGTGGCTAAATCCCCTTCCCACGCTTCCTTCACCAGAGCAAGGGGCCCCCGTACGCATCGCCCGTACAGGAGCTCAAAGGGGGAGAACCCCGTTGAGACCTGTGGGACCTCCCGGTAGGCAAACAGCAGGTGTGGGAGATACCGCTCCCAGTCTCTCCCGTGGGAGTCGACCAACATCTTCAGCATCTGCTTTAAGGTGCCATTGAACCGCTCACACAAGCCATTGGTCTGTGGGTGATACGGGCTGGCCACCAGATGTTGCACCTGTACCTGCTTACAGAGAGACTCCATCAGCTGCGACATGAACTGGGTCCCTCGGTCGGTGAGCATTTCCTTGGGAAACCCCACTCTGGAGAAAATCTCCAGTAAGGCAGTGGCCACTTTGTCTGCCCGAATGGACGACAAAGCTACCGCCTCCGGGTACCGGGTGGCATAGTCCACTACCGTTAGTATGAAGCATTTCCCGGAGCTGCTGGGAGTGGACAGAGGTCCAATGAGATCCACAGCCACCCTCGAGAAAGGCTCTTCGATGATGGGCAGAGTTACCAGTGGGGCTTTGGGGCGCGGCCCCGCCTTCCCCACCCTCTGACAGGTGTCACACGAACGGCAGTAGGCTATCACCTCGGTCCTCATTCCGGGCCAGTAGAAATGCTGAGCTAGCCTGGCCCTGGTTTTAGTGATCCCTAGGTGTCCGGCCATTGGAATCTCATGTGCGATCCGCAACAATTCCACCCTGAACGGATGGGGTACCACTAACTGTCGGTCCCTGGGCCACGCCTCCGGTGAACCCTGCTGGACCGTTACCCGGTACAGCCGTCCCTGGTCCCAGACCACTTGCTCGCGGTCGGACTCCAGGGGAGGCTGTGCCGCCTGTTCCTTGAGAGTCTTCAGGCTAGGGTCAGCTTCCAACGCTGCCTGAAATCCCTGACTTGATGTGGCAAGAATTGATGAAACTGCCATGTCCTCTGTCAGTTCCCCGGGATCTGTCTCCTGGCTACTGTCTGACTCGGCAGCCACTTGGTCGGAGAGGGGGAAACCGTCGGACCTCCGCGAGGCTCCTTGGGCTTCAGCGCTCCCACTCCTGGTAACAGCGGCCACGACCGCTGGGACCACGGGTAGCGCCCGCTTTCCCTCGTCCCCTGACCAAGTCGCCGGGTCAGGCAGACTTCCCTGACTTCCTGACATCCCGGATGTGGGGAATTCCTGCCCTGCGGTCTTACCTGGTGGCTCCTCTCCCGGGACACCCCCTCCCCCCATGGCCTGTTCCTCTTCCTGCAGGGGCCCTAGACTCAGCAGGCTGGGTTCACTTAGGGGCCCTACACTGCTCATAGCAGCCCCTCCCTCCACCTCTGAGCTCTCCCCTACAGCCTCCTCACCTGTCCTCACTGTGAGCCCTGTGTGTGTAGTGTCAGTGCATGGCTTACCATCAGGTTTCACTCCCTCCTCCACTGTTGGAGGCACATTCAATACATTAACATTAGCATTCACAGAAGAGTCATGACATTCTTGGGGAGCCGAACTTGGGGGTTCAGTGGCCACATACTGGGACACTAGCCGCCCCAAATCGGTCCCAAGCAACACATTTGCAGGAATATTCGGCGTTACTCCCACCTCCCGCATCCCCCTCCCGGCGCCCCAGTCCAAATACACCTTGGCAACGGGCAGCGCCGGTTCAACGCCTCCAATTCCGGAGACGGAAAGGGTTTTCCCAGGTACCAAGTCTTGAGGGGACACCACCTCAGGGCGTACCAGGGTTCGTTCAGCGCCTGTGTCCCGCAGTCCCATGACCGCTTAGCGGCCGATGGTGACGGGTTGGTAATTGTCTAGGGACCTCCCACCACCCCCTCCCACACACAAAACAGTGGACGGTTTCTGGGACAGGGATGGGGCCTTCTGGCGCTGGGGACATGCAGCCTTAAAGTGTCCTGGCTGATTGCAATTATGACAACGTCTGGGTTCTGTTCCTGGCCTGGAGAGGGCAGCAGGGGGGGACACCCCTTGCACTCTGGGGGCTGGGTATGGGGCTGGGGCAGGATTGGGCTTACCCCCTCTACAGGTGCTGCTGGCAGGCTTCTTTGGCTCTGGCGCCCTGTTGTTGGCATACTCGTCTGCCAGGGCGGCTGTAGCAGAAGCCCCCTTTGGTTTCCGGTCACGGAGGAACTGCTGGAGGTCCTCTGGGCAGTTCCACAAGAATTGCTCCATGACAAACAGTTCCTGGACCTCCTGGCGGGTAGTGAGCTCTAGACCCGAGGTCCAGTGCTCCGCAGCTCTCAGCAGGGCCCGCATGTGGTCGGTCCAGGTGTCCTTTGAACCCCGCTGCAGGCTCCTGAACTTCCTGCGGTACGACTCCGGGGTGAGGTTGTAGTGCTGGATCAGGGCCCGCTTGATGCTGTTGTAGTCCTGCTCCTCCCCGGCAGGTAAGTCCCCCAAAATCTTCCAGGGACTTACCCCTCAAACGGGGGGTCAGGTACCTTGCCCACTGATCCAGGGCCAGATGATGTTGGAGGCATGTCCTCTCAAAAGCAAGCAGAAAGGAATCCAGGTCTCCATCCTTTTCAAGTAAGGGAAAGTCCTCCGCCCGGACCTTGGAAGCCCTTGTCTCCGGTGGGCCTGGTGCGTCCAGCGGGGGCCCGTGCTGAGCCATCTCCAGTCGGTGCCGGCGCTCCGCTGCTCTCTCTGCCGCTGCATGCTCCCGCTCCGCTGCTCTCTCTGCCGCTGCTTGCTCACGCTCCGCAGCTGCTTGCTCACGCTCTGCTGCTGCTTGCTCACGCTCCGCTGCTCTCTCTGCCGCCACCAGGAGTCTGTCATAGGCGGCGTCATTACCAGCCTCGAGCTGTGCCATAGCCGCTTGGAAAAGGGCCTCCGACCTGGACAGGCTGGGACGGGCAGGGAGTGGACAGTCCGCTGTGAGACTGAGCACGGGGGTCGGGCTCCTTGGGGAGCCCTGGCTGAGCTCCCCCTCATCGGTATCGAACCCCTCATAGGCCACAGCATTGGCCTCCCCCTTTGCCCTACTCCTGGTGCCTTCCGCCATCTTGGGAACCTTTGGTTACTGAAACAGCTGCAACCCTGACCTTGCACACAACTTATTATATTTACACTCTGACCGTCTAGTGCTGGGCTGACCTTGAGACCCCAGCAGTGAAAGTACCGCTGGTAGTCTCTAGTGTCTGGGAGTAGGGATCCCACGCACACTATTACTCTGATCCCACTGCTGCCACCAATTTGTGAAGAACTAAGCCGACCGCCACACGGTAGCCTGGGTATCACAGCTTCTGATACCACCGCCGCTACCAAATGTGACGGACGATCCCCTTCCTCCCACGTCACCAATGGGACGTAACTCCACAGGTACAGCTCTCCGGCGCCCCCTTTGTCTCTCAGGTCAGTAAGGGAACTGCACCTAGAGCAAATGGCCGCCGGGGAGGTGTCCTGTTACCCACTGGGTATTCTAAGATTCGTGATCAGAGTAAAAGCATCAGCCCAAGATTAATTTTATGGTTTAATTTGCCTTAAGGGCGCACTAGATAATTACAGAAATATACAGTAAAGCTATACAACGTAATTACAATGGAATTGCAGTCAGAGTAAAAATACAACGGTAATGTACAAGGCTTAAAGGTATAAGCTATAGATCAATATTACCGGGTAGTATGGTCATGGGTAGGCAGGGCTTTGCCATCCCCAGGTAAGTCTTCAGTTGCTGGATAGTCCCCAAAGCATATGTTGCTGCACCCTTGGCAAGACATCCGTTTTCTTTTGGTCCTTTCCTAGACCATCTTCTTGGCTTCTGTGTGTGAAATGGAATGACCAGCAGCCTGGTCATGGCTAGTTCTTAAACCTGCTAGGCCCATCCCTTTGCTTTGAAGCACGCATATTAACTGGCCTGCAATTCATATGGAGCAGCAAACAATGGCTTGAGCTTGAGCTATTTACCATACGACTGACCATCTTATTCAGACACTGGCCTAAACTAATTAGCATGTTAAAGCCCGTTTGACTCATAGGGGACATCAAAACCGGTCGTACTAGATATGCTAATAGGCAATGTGTAGTTAATAGTTTGTGGCTCTGTGAACTGACAAAATGGAGGCTGGTATAGGCCCTATACAAAATGGTGGCGGTCCCAACCTTACACCTCCCTGCTTTTGAGGGCGCTAGGGGTATCACATTCCTGTGTTCTCCCGTGTGCCCTACCGCACCCTCTCTTTGGCTAGGGTGGTAGATCCAGAAGGATTTCTGACTCTCTGTCCTCTGAAAGGTTGCACCCTGGTTGGGCATAAGCCTCCCGCTCATGATGGGCCTTCATCATGTTCACATGGAAGGCCTTCCTCCTTCCACGGGCGTGGTCCAGGGTGACCAGGTAGGTGACGGCGTTGAGCTGCTCGTGCACGAGGTATGGACCCTCCCAGCCCGCCTGAAGCTTGTTTTGTGGTACGGGGACCAGTACCCACACCTTTTGACCCACCTGGTAGGTCCGCTCACAAGCATTCTGGTCGTACCATCGCTTCTGGTCAGCCTGAGCTTGGGCCATATTGTCATGCACCAGCCGCGTCAAGGCCATCATTCGGTCCCGGAAGCGCACGACATACTCAATGACCGACACTCCAGGGGTGGCTAAATCCCCTTCCCACGCTTCCTTCACCAGAGCAAGGGGCCCCCGTACGCGTCGCCCGTACAGGAGCTCAAAGAGGGAGAACCCCGCTGAGACCTGTGGGACCTCCCGGTAGGCAAACAGCAGGTGTGGGAGATACCGCTCCCAGTCTCTCCCGTGGGAGTCGACCAACATCTTCAGCATCTGCTTTAAGGTGCCATTGAACCGCTCACACAAGCCATTGGTCTGTGGGTGATACGGGCTGGCCACCAGATGTTGCACCTGTACCTGCTTACAGAGAGACTCCATCAGCTGCGACATGAACTGGGTCCCTCGGTCGGTGAGCATTTCCTTGGGAAACCCCACTCTGGAGAAAATCTCCAGTAAGGCAGTGGCCACTTTGTCGGCCCGAATGGACGACAAAGCTACCGCCTCCGGGTACCGGGTGGCATAGTCCACTACCGTTAGTATGAAGCATTTCCCGGAGCTGCTGGGAGTGGACAGAGGTCCAATGAGATCCACAGCCACCCTCGAGAAAGGCTCTTCGATGATGGGCAGAGTTACCAGTGGGGCTTTGGGGCGCGGCCCCGCCTTCCCCACCCTCTGACAGGTGTCACACGAACGGCAGTAGGCTATCACCTCGGTCCTCATTCCGGGCCAGTAGAAATGCTGAGCTAGCCTGGCCCTGGTTTTAGTGATCCCTAGGTGTCCGGCCAGTGGAATCTCATGTGCGATCCGCAACAATTCCGCCCTGAACGGATGGGGTACCACTAACTGTCGGTCCCTGGGCCACGCCTCCGGTGAACCCTGCTGGACCGTTACCCGGTACAGCCGTCCCTGGTCCCAGACCACTCGCTCGCGGTCGGACTCCAGGGGAGGCTGTGCCGCCTGTTCCTTGAGAGTCTTCAGGCTAGGGTCAGCTTCCAACGCTGCCTGAAATCCCTGACTTGATGTGGCAAGAATTGATGAAACTGCCATGTCCTCTGTCAGTTCCCCGGGATCTGTCTCCTGGCTACTGTCTGACTCGGCAGCCACTTGGTCGGAGAGGGGGAAACCGTCGGACCTCCGCGAGGCTCCTTGGGCTTCAGCGCTCCCACTCCTGGTAACAGCGGCCACGACCGCTGGGACCACGGGTAGCGCCCGCTTTCCCTCGTCCCCTGATCAAGTCGCCGGGTCAGGCAGACTTCCCTGACTTCCTGACATCCCGGATGTGGGGAATTCCTGCCCTGCGGTCTTACCTGGTGGCTCCTCTCCCGGGACACCCCCTCCCCCCATGGCCTGTTCCTCTTCCTGCAGGGGCCCTAGACTCAGCAGGCTGGGTTCACTTAGGGGCCCTACACTGCTCATAGCAGCCCCTCCCTCCACCTCTGAGCTCTCCCCTACAGCCTCCTCACCTGTCCTCACTGTGAGCCCTGTGTGTGTAGTGTCAGTGCATGGCTTACCATCAGGTTTCACTCCCTCCTCCACTGTTGGAGGCACATTCAATACATTAACATTAGCATTCACAGAAGAGTCATGACATTCTTGGGGAGCCGAACTTGGGGGTTCAGTGGCCACATACTGGGACACTAGCCGCCCCAAATCGGTCCCAAGCAACACATTTGCAGGAATATTCGGCGTTACTCCCACCTCCCTCATCCCCCTCCCGGCGCCCCAGTCCAAATACACCTTGGCAACGGGCAGCGCCGGTTCAACGCCTCCAATTCCGGAGACGGAAAGGGTTTTCCCAGGTACCAAGTCTTGAGGGGACACCACCTCAGGGCGTACCAGGGTTCGTTCAGCGCCTGTGTCCCGCAGTCCCATGACCGCTTAGCGGCCGATGGTGACGGGTTGGTAATTGTCTAGGGACCTCCCACCACCCCCTCCCACACACAAAACAGTGGACGGTTTCTGGGACAGGGATGGGGCCTTCTGGCGCTGGGGACATGCAGCCTTAAAGTGTCCTGGCTGATTGCAATTATGACAACGTCTGGGTTCTGTTCCTGGCCTGGAGAGGGCAGCAGGGGGGTACACCCCTTGCACTCTGGGGGCTGGGTATGGGGCTGGGGCAGGATTGGGCTTACCCCCTCTACAGGTGCTGCTGGCAGGCTTCTTTGGCTCTGGCGCCCTGTTGTTGGCATACTCGTCTGCCAGGGCGGCTGTAGCAGAAGCCCCCTTTGGTTTCCGGTCACGGAGGAACTGCTGGAGGTCCTCTGGGCAGTTCCACAAGAATTGCTCCATGACAAATAGTTCCTGGACCTCCTGGCGGGTAGTGAGCTCTAGACCCGAGGTCCAGTGCTCCGCAGCTCTCAGCAGGGCCCGCATGTGGTCTGTCCAGGTGTCCTTTGAACCCCGCTGCAGGCTCCTGAACTTCCTGCGGTACGACTCCGGGGTGAGGTTGTAGTGCTGGATCAGGGCCCGCTTGATGCTGTTGTAGTCCTGCTCCTCCCCGGCAGGTAAGTCCCCCAAAACTTCCAGGGACTTACCCCTCAAACGGGGGGTCAGGTACCTTGCCCACTGATCCAGGGCCAGATGATGTTGGAGGCATGTCCTCTCAAAAGCAAGCAGAAAGGAATCCAGGTCTCCATCCTTTTCAAGTAAGGGAAAGTCCTCCGCCCGGACCTTGGAAGCCCTTGTCTCCGGTGGGCCTGGTGCGTCCAGCGGGGGCCCGTGCTGAGCCATCTCCAGTCGGTGCCGGCGCTCCGCTGCTCTCTCTGCCGCTGCATGCTCCCGCTCCGCTGCTCTCTCTGCCGCTGCTTGCTCACGCTCCGCAGCTGCTTGCTCACGCTCTGCTGCTGCTTGCTCACGCTCCGCTGCTCTCTCTGCCGCCACCAGGAGTCTGTCATAGGCGGCGTCATTACCAGCCTCGAGCTGTGCCATAGCCGCTTGGAAAAGGGCCTCCGACCTGGACAGGCTGGGACGGGCAGGGGGTGGACAGTCCGCTGTGAGACTGAGCACGGGGGTCGGGCTCCTTGGGGAGCCCTGGCTGAGCTCCCCCTCATTGGTATCGAACCCCTCATAGGCCACAGCATTGGCCTCCCCCTTTGCCCTACTCCTGGTGCCTTCCGCCATCTTGGGAACCTTTGGTTACTGAAACAGCTGCAACCCTGACCTTGCACACAACTTATTATATTTACACTCTGACCGTCTAGTGCTGGGCTGACCTTGAGACCCCAGCAGTGAAAGTACCGCTGGTAGTCTCTAGTGTCTGGGAGTAGGGATCCCACGCACACTATTACTCTGATCCCACTGTTGCCACCAATTTGTGAAGAACTAAGCCGACCGCCACACGGTAGCCTGGGTATCACAGCTTCTGATACCACCGCCGCTACCAAATGTGACGGACGATCCCCTTCCTCCCACGTCACCAATGGGACGTAACTCCACAGGTACAGCTCTCCGGCGCCCCCTTTGTCTCTCAGGTCAGTAAGGGAACTGCACCTAGAGCAAATGGCCGCCGGGGAGGTGTCCTGTTACCCACTGGGTATTCTAAGATTCGTGATCAGAGTAAAAGCATCAGCCCAAGATTAATTTTATGGTTTAATTTGCCTTAAGGGCGCACTAGATAATTACAGAAATATACAGTAAAGCTATACAACGTAATTACAATGGAATTGCAGTCAGAGTAAAAATCACAAAAGGCTTAAAGGTATAAGCTATAGATCAATATTACCGGGTAGTATGGTCATGGGTAGGCAGGGGCTTTGCCATCCCCAGGTAAGTCTTCAGTTGCTGGATAGTCCCCAAAGCATATGTTGCTGCACCCTTGGCAAGACAAATCCGTTTTCTTTTGGTCCTTTCCTAGACCATCTTCTTGGCTTCTGTGTGTGAAATGGAATGACCAGCAGCCTGGTCATGGCTAGTTCTTAAACCTGCTAGGCCCATCCCCTTTGCTTTGAAGCACGCATATTAACTGGCCTGCAATTCATATGGAGCAGCAAACAATGGCTTGAGCTTGAGCTATTTACCATACGACTGACCATCTTATTCAGACACTGGCCTAAACTAATTAGCATGTTAAAGCCCGTTTGACTCATAGGGGACATCAAAACCGGTCGTACTAGATATGCTAATAGGCAATGTGTAGTTAATAGTTTGTGGCTCTGTGAACTGACAAAATGGAGGCTGGTATAGGCCCTATACAAAATGGTGGCGGTCCCAACCTTACAACATGATTAACTAATTGTTGTCCCAGTGATTGTTGGGATGCGGAACAAAGCAGAAGTGGTTGGAGCCCCATAAAAAAATCAGCCTCTTCGATTTGCCAATAGTTCAGCCCCTTTTCACAGGGTAAAAGTGCATTAATAAACATGTATTTAAATGTTAAAATATCTTCAAAAGGTCTTCTGTGACCTTATGGGAGACACCAGATGTGAATTAAGAAAAAAAAAATAAAACTTTTAAAACGGAAGAAGGCTATCGCCAGTCCAAACCATTGATTTTAGACCTGCCCAAGACAAGGAAAGTAAACGGAAATGGGCAAACTCAATTTAACATACCGTATCTCTTAGAAAGAAAATTGGAAAAAATGTGGAAAACTGATGCATATGGAATGCCCACACTGTCACGATTCACCTGTATTACTAGTGCAAGCGAGCAGTCACATGTCCACAGGTATGTGATTTCCATACTTGTGGGTCACATGCCAACGAGCTTGTTAGCGTCTTGTCTCAGAGCATTGAGAGAAGTGGAGGAAAAGAATCTAATTGGCAAATGATCACAATAAGGCAAATAGCCTACTTGAGGACATGTGGCCGCCCACTCGAGAATCATGACAGTGTGGGTATTGCACACTATCATGATTCTGCAGTATGCTGTCACATTGAGTGCAGATTTTTCTTCGTAGCCTGGAACCTTAATAGGATCACTGGAGCAGCCTCAGGCTTTAGGCCTGTAACTTCATGAGGTCTTCCACCAGCACAAAATATTTTCGTTAATGTATTCTAAAAGGCCTTTTATGTATTTCCTCTCATAGGTTTTCTTTTAAAGTTTAGCCCTTGTGTACTGGACTTAAAGGCTTAAAAACAAAAGTGATTCAGGATAATCTTGAATGTATGAAATCCATTTTTGCTGCAACAATTCCATATTTATGTTCCATTCCATAGTATATTATTCTAATACAAGAAAAAAAGGTAGCACACTTTAGCGCTATAGCTTGCAAACACGAAATATGAAAAATGAATTGCATCACTGCCTTAGAAATATGAAAAATTGAGAAGTCTTAGCGCATAAGATGGCCAAATTATGTGTGTCTGATAGCCACGTCAAGGCTCTTCTCGTATATCAGGTCCTAACTAATGCCAATCCTCGCTTAGAAAAGTCTGTCTGCATGGGAACATATGAATCCTCTCTTAAGACTAAAATCTACATCTCTGTGGAGGGGTAATGAACCTGATGTAATTAAAAAGCCTGTGACCAACAGGTGGAGTGCTCAGGTAGAAGGTAAATGAACACATATCAAAAAACTTACCGGCACATCCAAACATATAGATCCAGTGTGAACAGGTGCCAAACCCAGAGTCACCAACTCATGCACATACAAGAAAAAAAGGTAGCACACTGTAGCGCTATAGCTTGCAAACACGAAATATGAAAAATGAATTGCATCACTGCCTTAGAAATATGAAAAATTGAGAAGTCTTAGCGCATAAGATGGCCAAATTATGTGTGCCTGATAGCCACGTCAAGGCTCTTCTTGTATATCAGGTCCTAACTAATGCCAATCCTCGCTTAGAAAAGTCTGTCTGCATGGGAACATATAAATCCTCTCTTAAGACTAAGGCTATGTGCACACGTTGCGGATTCCGCTGCAGATCCGCAGCGGATTTTCCGCTGCAGATCTGCAGCAGAACTGCAAGTGATGTACAGTAGCATTAGATGCAATGTAAAAAAAAAGCAGTGCACATGCTGAGGATTTTTCCGCGCGGATTTGGAGCGGATTTAAATCCGCAGCATGTCACTTCTTTTGTGCAGTTCCGCAGCGTTGTCAGACCTGCTCTAAATAGAAATCCGCAGGTCTGAAACCGCTGGGGAAATCCGCACAAAAAACGCGTAAAATCCGCATCAAATCCGCAGGTAAAAAGCAGGTCATTTTACCTGCGGATTTACCAAAATCTGTGCGGAAAATTCCTCAGCAGAATCCGCACCTTCTGCACCTAGCCTAAAATCTACATCTCTGTGGAGGGGTAATGAACCTGGTGTAATTAGAAAGCCTGTGACCAACAGGTGGAGTGCTCAGGTAGAAGGTAAATGAACACATATCAAAAAACTGACCGGCACATCCAAACATAGATCCAGTGTGAACAGGTGCCAAACCCAGAGTCACTGACTCATGCACATACAAGAAAAAAAGGTAGCACACTGTAGCGCTATTGCTTGCAAACACGAAATATGAAAAATGAATTGCATCACTGCCTTAGAAATATGAAAAATTGAGAAGTCTTAGCGCATAAGATGGCCAAATTATGTGTGCCTGATAGCCACGTCAAGGCTCTTCTGTATATCAGGTCCTAACTAATGCCAGTCCTCGCTTAGAAAAGTCTGTCTGCATGGGAACATATGAATCTCTCTAAGACTAAGAGAGGATTCATATGTTCCCATGCAGACAGACTTTTCTAAGCGAGGACTGGCATTAGTTAGGACCTGATATACGAGAAGAGCCTTGACGTGGCTCTCAGGCACACATAATTTGGCCATCTTATGCGCTAAGACTTCTCAATTTTTCATATTTCTAAGGCAGTGATGCAATTCATTTTTCATATTTCGTGTTTGCAAGCTATAGCGCTACAGTGTGCTACCTTTTTTTCTTGTATGTGCATGAGTTGGTGACTCTGGGTTTGGCACCTGTTCACACTGGATCTATGTTTGGATGTGCCGGTCAGTTTTTTGATATATAGTATATTATTCTGTCAGTAATGCTACATTTATAATGATTGTCAACCAGGGCTGCGATGTAAATAATTTCCTATTAGGTGTTTGTAATGAATGGCATTGGCTATACCTATATTCCATGTTGCCACATCATTAGCTCAAAGCAATGTCTCCAGGATCTGGAGTGCTGAATGGCCTCTCCTCCAATGTATTTCAGCTCCGGACATAGACGAGTCTTCAGTCATGCAGCTGGCTGAGATGGGTTTTCCTCTGGAGGCTTGTCGGAAGGCTGTTTACTACACTGGAAGCATGGGTGCAGAATTAGCTTTCAACTGGATAATTGCACACATGGAAGATCCTGGTCAGTAAAGTAACAATGAAGCTATGAAAGAACAAATAAGGGTTAAGATTCTCTGCTGTTAGCGTTAATTGAGAATTTCTAAGGACCCAAAGAGTATAGGAAATAGTGGGAAGTCTGTTAATTCTTGTTATTCTAAATTATTCAACTAGGACATATGTTCAATTTTAGGTTGAGACTGGGGACATAGGTTCAAAACCTTTTATTTGTCAGTTTGCTTTTTAGAACATAAGCCTTGCAATTCTTAAATGGTTTCCGTTTTGAAATAAATATATTCTGTGTTTCTCATTAGATTTTGCAGAACCATTAAACATCCCTGGGTGTGCGGCTGCATCAGCCCAACCGTCCTATGGACTATCCACACCAGTCAACCAACCACCAGAAGAAATTGTAGCTCTCATCACATCCATGGGTTTCCAGAGAAATCAAGCTTTTCAGGCATTGAGGGCAACAGTAAGTTACTTTACAGCATAAAAAACCTGAAGCTTCAGTATACTGCAATCTAAAGTAAGGCCCAAGCAGTAGTTCTAATGATCTGTGTTTATCAAAGATACTTTTAAAGAGTAACTAAACTAGAAGAAAAGGTTAATATCCTCCTGTATTGCAAAGTTATGAATATTTGTGAAATGCTAAATTGCCTTATTTTGCTTTCGTCTCTACCAAACACTGAGTTGTAGTGCTGATTTCCTGGCCACGTTTATGCTACTCTAGAAGCTCCTTTTAATTGCTGCTCAACAGGGTCCTTACACTATATTCAAACAATTAGAGCACTGGAATTCTCTTGTCTGAGCCTCTCTGCTTCCCATCTCTATACTCATACGAGAAAAGTCGTGTACACATAATGTTTGAATGTAGTGTACTGATCTTACTGGGCAGCAGTTGTAAGGGGCTTCTAAAGGAGCATTAAATCACACTGCAGTATAGTCTCTGGGAGAGAAGGCAATAAGATAAAGTAAATTGTAGTTCCCATGTAACCATGTTCCTGAGGTTTAAGAAAAAATATATCGTTAGGGCTACTATAGTTACTGGTAGCTAAGAAGTGTGGCTGAAAGTAAGAAAGCTACGTACAATACATAATTTCCTTTTAAACTGGGTCCCTGTACCTGGATAGGACTTGAATATGTAGTAAAAGATATACAGTAGTTTACGGCATGCTTGTCAGAGAATACAGCACATGCTAAAATTGATTCGAACTCAAAAACCTCTGTAAAGTCTATAGTGTCAGGGCAACATGGTGATGATATAGCCCACGAACAATGCTGCCTGCATTGACGTTTTTTGCAAGCTTGTATTCTAGAATTGTCTGGTCACAGGAGAAAAATACAATCTGATGTTGCGTTCATCCAAAGAGGGAATTGCACATTACAATAATGATACTTTAGTTGCAGGAAAGGGTTGACACCGTTTCCAGTAAGTTACATAGCAGCGAGGTGCTATATTTTTACTTAATGAGCAGAATCCATTTAATGGAGTGTCCGCTTTAAACTTTCCCTCTTGTTAGAATGTAATCTTAGGTATAGTGCAGGGGAGTTAACTAAAGAGCATCCCATTGGATCGGCAATGTAGTGCAGGATAGGACAGGTCCTCCAAAAGAGTTACTATTTGCAACCAATCTATCTCTGGTCAGGGAAGTCCTGAACAGGTGACTTCTTTTATTAACTCATTCCCTAATAGCATATTTGGAAAGAGATTTTGTTATAATGGAGAAGACCATTTATGCCCATTTAAAGGGAATCGGTAAGCAGGTTTTTGCTATGTAATCTGCAGACAGCAAGAGGTAGCAGCTGAGACACAGATTCCAGGGATGTCAGTCATTAGGCTGTGTGCTGTTGTTTCCATATAATGAAGGTTTTATCACCAGGAGATTATCACTGCCTGGACCACTGTGCACGTGAGCTCTGGTCTGACCACGCCCCCTCCTCTGATAAGTAGCTTACTGTCAATGAAAGCTGTGGTGTTGGCGGGGTTAGCTTTCTGAGCTCTGCTACATGCTGCATCTAAAACACACACAACTGCTGCACCTAGTAAACTAAGTGATACATCGTTGGAATCAGGGACTCTTTTCCTACATCATGCTGCTCTCAGATGAGGTAGCAAAAACCTACTGGCAGATTCTTCTAAGGAGTATGAAGGTCGCTAAAAGGAATTTTTAGTCTGGTAAGCATTTATTTAATTTGTTATACAGAAGATGTAAAGTACTAAAACCCCAAAATATATTGTACAACTAAATTCCAAAATTAGTGTACATTATGTTCAGCCTACAGAGTACAGATGTAAAAAATAAGTGCGAGATCCGCATCTGAACAGAGCCTTAGCGTCCACTGCTGGCAGAGGAGAGGTGGCCAAGCATGCATGATTCGCTCAAAAATTGCCAAACACACTGGCACTGCAGTTTTTGGGGCTCCCATTAAATGGATCGGAGAACTGAACATGCATGACCACATTTGGCCACCATTCTCGAGATAGATGCATGGCCCAGAAGTGGGAATTCTGGATAATATAGCTTCTAAAATTCTTCAAATTAATTAGAAGCCATTTTTTGCTAAAATTTCCGACATTTTTAAACCAGCTTTTTCCTCTCCCATCCCAGAACAACAATCTAGAACGAGCCTTGGACTGGATATTCTCGCACCCTGAATGTGAAGATGAAGCTGCAAACACTTCAGAATCTGTGGATGATGAAAACAATCAGCAATCAAATGGAATCCTAACTAATAATGAAGAAGGACCTCACGTCAAAGATGGGAATGGAAGTAAGAAGAGCGATGCTGTTTGTTACTGATGGCTTATTCTGACTGTTCTACAGTCATGGCCAAAAGTTTTGAGAATGACACAAATATTATATTTTCACATGATCTGCTGCCCTCTGGTTTTTATGTGTGTTTGACAGATGTTTTTATCACAGACAGAAATATAATTGCAAACATATGAGTAACAAAAGCTTATATTGACAGTTAGAATGAGTTAATGCAGCAAAATATTTAGACTTGAGAGTCCTCAGTGGTTGATACCTTTTAATCTTATCCATTCTTATCAAAATGGAGGATACCAGAATGTAGCCATTAAAAGGTATCAACCACTGAGGACTCTCAAGTCTAAAGGCTGGGTCTCACATAGCGATACACCAGCGATCCCGACAACGATCAGGATCGCTGGTGTATCGCTATATTATCGCTGCTGAGCTGCCAAACAGGCAGCTCAGGGCAGCGATCAGCACAAGGACACTGCGGGTAAACATCGCTAGTTACCCGCAGTGTACCTTGGTTACCAGCTCCCTGCAGCAGGGCGCTGGTATCCAAGGTACACAGCGGGTTTCTAGGCACAGCCCCACGCCTGGAAACCCGCTTTGTACCTTGGTTACCAGCAGATCGCTGGTCTCCCGCCTGTCACACGCAGCGATGCGTGCCTGTCAGCGGGAGACCAGCGATCAAAAAAATGTCCAGACATTTCAGCGACGATCAGCGATACCCGGCAGGGGGGCTGATCGTCGCTGAATGTCACACACAGCGATATCGCTGGTGAGCTCGCTGCTGCGTCACAAAACTAGTGACTCAGCACCGATCTCGCTAGCAATATCGCTATGTGAGACGGGGCCTTTAATATTTTTCTATCTACTGGCTAACACGGTACGAAGATACACATCTTTCCTATATCTTAATGCAGCAAGTCAATATTTGCAGTGTTGACCCTTCTTCAGGACCTCTGCAATTCTCCCTGGCTTGCTCTCAATCAACTTCTGGACCAAATCCTCACTGATAGCAGTCCATTCTTGCACAATCAATGCTTTCATTTTGTCAGAATTTTTAGGTTTTTGTTTGTTCCACCATCTTAATGATTGACCACAAGTTCTCAATGGGATTAAGATCTGGGGAGTTTCCAGGCCATGGACCCAAAATCTCTATGTTTTGTTCCCTGAGCCATTTAGTTATCACCTTTGCTTTATGGCAAGGTGCTCCATCATGCTGGAAAAGGCTTTGTTGATCGCCAAACTGCTCTTGGAGGGTTGGGAGAAGTTGCTCTTGGAGGACATTCTGGTACCATTCTTTATTCATGGCTGTGTTTTTAGGCAAGACTGTGAGAGAGCTGATTCCCTTGGCTGAGAAGCAACCCCACACATGAATGGTTTCAGGATGCTTAACAGTTGGCATGAGACAAGACTGGTGGTAGCGCTCATCTTGTCTTCTCCGAATGAGGCGTTTTCCTGATGTCCCAAACAATTGAAAAGGGGATTCATCAGAGAAAATAACTTTACCCCTGTCCTCAGCAGTCCACTGCCTGTACCTTTTGCAGAATATCAGTCTGTCCATGATGTTTTTTCTGGAAAGAAGTGGCTTCTTTGTTGCCCTCCTTGAGACCAGGCCTTGCTCCAAGAGTCTCCGCCTCGCAGTGCGTGCAGATGCACTCACACCTGCCTGCTGCCATTCCTGAGCAAGCTCTGCACTGCTGGTAGCCCGATCCCGCAGCTGAAACACTTTTAAGAGATGGTCCTGGCGGTTGCTGGTCTTTCTTGGGCGCCCTGGAGCCTTTTTGGCAACAATGGAACCTCTCTCCTTGAAGTTCTTGATGATGCAATAGATTGTTGACTGAGGTGCAATCTTTCTAGCTGCGATACTCTTCCCTGTTAGGCCATTTTTGTGCATTGCAATGATGACTGCACGTGTTTCTTTAGAGATAACCATGGTTAACAAAAGAGAAACAATGATGCCAAGCACCAGCCTCCTTTTAAAGTGTCCAGTGGTGTCATTCTTACTTAATCATGACAGATTGATCTCCAGCCATGTCCTCATCAACACCCACACCTGTGTTAATGGAGCAATCACTGAAAAGAGGTTAACTGGTCCTTTTAAGGCAGGGCTGCAATGATGTTGAAATGTGTTTTGGGGGATAAAGTTCATTTTCTAGCCAAGTATTGACTTTGCAAGTAATTGCTGTTAAGCTGATCACTCTTTATAACATTCTGGAGTATATGCAAATTGCCATTAGAAAAAGTGAAGCAGTAGACTTTGTAAAAATTAATATTTGTGTCATTCTCAAAACTTTTGTCCATGACTGTATATAGCGATATTATCAATAATACCTATGAAAATAGTAAATTCACACTGAAGGCATCAAAACTATGAGTTAACACATGTGGAATTATATACTTATCAAAAAAGTGTGTAACAACTGAAAATATGTCTTAAATTCTAGGTTCTTCAAAGTAGCCACCTTTTGCTTTGATTACTGCTTTGCACACTCTTGGCATTCTCTCAACTGTGTCACCAGCAAAGCACCCCCACACCATCACACCACCTCCTCCATGCTTCACGGTGGGAACCAGGCATGTAGAGTCCATCCGTTCACTTTTTCTGCGTGCAAAGCAGTAATCAAAGCAAAAGGTGGCTACTTTGAGGAACCTAGAATATAAGACATATTTTCAGTTGTTTCACACTTTTTTGTAAAGTGTAATATATAATTCCACATGTGTTAATTCATAGTTTTGATGCCTTCAGTGTGATTCTACAATTTTCATACTCATGAAAATACAGAAAACTCTTTGAATGAGAAGGTGTGTCCAAACTTTTGGTCTGTACTGTACACACACATACACACATATATACCAACACACACACACACACATTCATACACATACATACACACACACACACACACACACACACACACACACACATATACACACACACACACACACCACACACATTTGCATACATATACACATAATCTTATTTTTTCTTTAAGTCTGTCATACAGTACCTGAGATACGGGCATTTTGATTTAGTGCTATGTTGTGAGGTCTTTACCAGTGGGGTGGTGCACATAGAGTTCTCTGGGGCATAGTAAAGACCATAAATACTAGTACTAAATAAAAAGGTTTGGATCTGTAGAACTATATGATCAATTTAAAAAGAAAAGTGGAATACTCATAAGAGGAAGCAGAATAAAATATGAGCAAAAACTGACCACTTTTACTTTTAAAGAAGACCTTTCACCAGATCAGTGGTCTTTTACCTTGTGATGTGTTTGGATCCAATATTAGTTACTTTTACTACATTATCAGAGTGGAAATACAAAAAACCCTATCTGACAGGTAAAGCCTAAAACTATAATACCTGAATTACAAGGGTTGTCCCAGGCCGTTAGATAAGGGCAAACTGTCTTGTTTTTGAAGAGACGAGCTTGATGTTTTGTTTTTTTTCCCTAGGATATGAACTGTTTGCCTTTATCAGCCATATTGGAACATCGACAATGTCTGGGCATTATGTGTGTCATATTAAAAAGGAAGGAAGGTAAATGAGACAACCTACTGGTTATACATGGTGTTCTGTGATAGGGCTCATTCCCACTTGCGATTAAAAATCAGATTGCATTCAGACCAATGTTATTCCTTTCATTGTGTGTTCATCTGTGTTTTTTTTTCCAGCTCGGATCAGATCACGATTGAACTGGAAAAAAATTGCAGCATGCTGCTATTATAATTGGAAATCATATCGCATCCTGCTATAGAAGTCAATGTCTGCAAGAAAAAAATCACACAGCACTCGGACCATGTGAATGCTGTCCGATTTATACACACCGATCTCCTTTGAAAAGCCAGCAATTCATGTGTCACGTATAGTAAAATCACACTGACAGGTTAGAATAGAATAGAGTAGATATATACATATAGAATACATAGATATATAGATGTCAATAACACACACACACATATATGTATATGTACATTACGTACATAGATAGAAGAAAAGCGGGCAATTCAGCAGCCACATGCTGTAAAATCACAGCAGGAGCTGACAGGATAGAATAGATGGACAGTAAATATGAGTAGAATAGATGGATATATAGATGTGAGTGGCAAAAATGGTGTGGGCTCCTACGTAATTTTCTTAACCAGCAGAGGGAAAGCCAACGGCTGGGGGTTGATGTTTATAGCCTGGGAAGGGGGGAATACCCATGGAGCTTCCCAAGCTATAATATCAGCTCCCAGCAGTATACTTAGCCTTTACTGGCTATTAAAACGGGGGAACCCCCCAAAAAATGATGTAGGGTCCCCTTATAATTAATCAGCTAAGGCTATGCAGACAGCTATGGGCTAATATTAATTGCCTAGGAAGGGGCCATGTATTCTGCCCCCCCCCAGGCTAAAAACATAAGCTCTCAGCCACCCCAGAAAAGGCGCATTTATAAGATGCACCAATTCTGGCACTAAGCCTCACTCTTCCCACTTTCCCTGTAGCGGTGGCAAGTGGGGCGATAGTTGGGGGGCTTATGTCACCTTTGTATTTTCAGGTGACATCAAGCCCAAGGTTAGTAATGGAGAGGCATCAATTAGACTCCCCCATTACCAACCTGTCATCTAGATGTAGCAGAGCTAGACCCGTCGTGGGACAAATCGATTATCATCTTCTCTGCGGAAAGGTGAGGAATATTGTTGTTTTTTATTTTAACTGTTTTGCAGGAGACAATGGCGTCTGTGAATGGGCGATGTGGTAAGTATGGTTTAATTAAGATTTATTGCAGGAGTCTGTGTCATTCTTTCAATTAAAGGACTTTATTCTGGGTGTGAGTGTTTTTATTCAATATGACTATGAGGTTATTAATGGGGGCGTCTTATTGACATCTCTCCATTACTAACCTCTGGGCTTGATGTCACCTGAAAATACAAAGGTGACATCAACCCCCACAACTATCACCCCACTTGACACCGCTACAGGGCCAGTGGGAAGAGTGAGGCTAAGTGCCAGAATTGGAGCATCTTATAGATGCGCCTTTTCTGGGTGGCTAAGAGCTGATGTTTTAGCCAGGGTGGAGGCAGTTTCCATGGCCCCTTCCTACACTATTAATATCAGGCCACAGCTGTCTGCATAGCCTTTGCTGGTTATTAAATATAGCGTGATCTTGCATCATTTTTTGGGGGGTCCCCCATTTTAATAGCCAGTAAAGGCTAAGTATACAGCTGGGAGCTGATATTAATAGCCTGGGAAGCTCCATGGGTATTACCCCCTTCCCAGGCTATAAACATCTGGCCCCAGCCATCTGATTTCCCTCTTCTAGTTAAGAAAATTACGTTGGAGCCCACGCCATTTTTTTTTTCAGAAAAATAATTTTTTAATAATGAAATACATGTACAGTAAGCTGTACACACACTATACTAATTTTATCTGTCACTGACATATATATATATATATTATCTTTCTTTTCTATGTGTATACACTGTATGTAATCCATCTATTCTACCCTTTTGGCTCTTGCTGTGATTTTACTGTACGTGGCAGATGAATTGCCAGGTTTTCATATCTATCTATCCAATCTATTCTATATATATTCTATATATATGTGTTTATGTTTTTAAGAATATTTCCTTTGAAAACGATGTGTAAATAACATAAAGCAATTCTCTATGTAAAAGCTCATGTTAAAATAGCATTGCAGTCGGAAAGCAATCGCATTGCATTTGGATGTAAATCGGATTCTAAGTGTGAGAAATCGGATTATAATCGCATGAAGAACGAATGACACTCGCAGGAACAAAATCAGACCGATTTTAAAATCGCTAGTGTGACTCCAGCCTTACTGATAACATTGTGATTATCACCTCTGTGTAGTCATTATGTCACTAATGCCCTTGTTTGCCAAATATTAACACTATTACTCAGTAATACTTCTTCAAAAATGTTATTTGTACACAACAAGCCTCAAGTAGCCAAATTGGCACATTTTGGTAGCGTATTTTCTTTTTATGGTGTATTTTGAGCAATTGCTATTCGTCCACCTACTAAGATCAGGCATTCAGGAAGCGAGGGCAGCATTTCTGTGTTCATTATTTCAATCCATGCGTTGAAAAAAGATTTTCTGATTTTTGTTTTACAGATGGGTGATTTACAATGACCATAAAGTTTCAGCATCTGAACGACCACCTAAAGACTTTGGCTACCTTTACTTCTACCATAGGATAGCTTGTTAAGCCTTAACGAAAGGAGCCTAAAAGCCCGTAGAAAGCCAAAGAGTATTTATACCAGCCCAAGAAAGAGCTACATATGCAAAAGAAAGCCGGACTGCCAGAAAAGCCAGAGAAATCTACAGTATTTAGAGTTGATTTCAAGAAAACTAATGTTTGCTGCTTCTTTAAGCGTAATACTGGAAATTTCGACTACACAAAAACATAAATTGTTTTGTGCAATTTTAAATGGGAATGGATGAGTGTGTTACATTTTACTTTACTACAAGCGTTAGGAATGCTCTTTCTCTTGGAAGAATTGATCATATGAAATACGTGATGCAATGAATTCACTGTATTCGGCTGTGTTACGTGCAGTTCTCAGTAATTCTCAGCAGGTGGCGCTGTTACTATAGGTTTGGGCGCAGAGCTGCTGTCTTCTCTGACCTAGGTGTATACAGTAGAGAAGAAGCCTTATCCCCAGTAACGAACATTCTCCACATGTAGATGAAGTATGCAAATGTTTCCAAAGGAATAAATAGACAAGAATATAAATAGATGGGGATATATAGAGAGAAAGAATCCAATTCTCCATCTCTTATTCTTTTGTTTTAGTAATCTCCCTTAAGCTTCGGCTAAGTCCTTCTTTGCAATCTGTGTACTTTGCTGGCAAAGTTCTTGATGTAGTTCAGAACTAGGACCCTTTTGAGAATGTCTTGTGATTCCCTTCTGTGAAGCCATGGCAGTAAGGAGGATTACTTACCATCTAAAACAGACAGACTGAATCTCACGGAGGCTCGGCAAGGATTACAGAGCACTTTGTGAGTCGGAGGGTTGCACACACCCTTGCAGCCTTCATTTGTAGGGTTTCCTCTTTATTACTGCCCTTCCATAGCAAATATATTCAGGCTAAGAATTGTATTAAGCTGGAGCAGATGCCCCACCAAGGTAGAAGAAGCAGAGATGGCTACTCTTCTATGCTAACTGCAGAGGTCTCTGTACTGATAATATGGCCGATATTATTCTGACAGAGCAATATGCAAATCACAGACAAGTTGACACTTTACAGAGAATATTTGCTCCTTCAAAAAGTTAGTACAATCGGGAGATAATTCTAGTGAAACCATTGTCTGCATCTTTCATGGCTTCTTATAAAATGCACCTTCCACATAAATCTGACCCCCTTATATTCTGTGCATGTTACTGGTCATTATCAGCATATAGTAGGGCTGGATTCTTAATCCAAACCCCAAAAGTCCCAAATACTTCCTATCTCATGTCTACAGTTGGCTCTGCGCCATGCAGTCTCTATGCTACTTGTCAGTGGTGACGGCCGTCAGGGAATGCAGTCTGAGATATTTCAGCAAAGCTTCTATTAATGTGTGATGTCCACTACTACAACCCCTTCTTAAACTAAATGTTCAGCCCCGATAAAATAATAGAGCCTATACTCCCCTTTCGTGCTGGCGCCGTTCCAGCGGTGTCATCACTCGAGGTCCCAGGACTGTGATGCGGTGGAATGACACGTAGTGCCCGGCGCCCAATCAGCAGTGGCGTCCCTGTCCCCGCCTTTGGACAAATTGAACATAAAGAGGATGTCCGAGATGAGCTGTAGACCGGACTCCCTCTTCATGTTCAATTTGTCTGAAGGCGGAGAAGTGACGCCAGCGCTGATTGGGCGCCGGGCACCACGTGTCATTCCACCGCATCACAGTCCCGGGACCTCAAGTGACGACATCGCTGAAACGGCGCCAGCACGAAAGGCGAGTATAGGCTTTATTATTTTATCGCGACCGAATAGTTTAAGAAGGGGTTGTCCTAGTAGTTGATCCTAATGATCCATGCCCCTACATTCGGCATACCATTGTCAGCAATTTAATTACTGTAACAATAATGGCCGGTTCCCTTCCATTTTACAAGTGAATCATTCTCCAAATTCAATTGGTTTATGGAAGTCAAGCAATATTTAAATACATTTAAAGAGGTGGTCTGAGGCATACAGTCCTGACATTGTGCACCTGTATGTCCTACTGGTTTGATAGTGATCTCATAGAAGTTAGCTTGCATTAGAAGATGGCTTGTATCACCCTAAAGGGGTTGTCCACTACTTCAGTATTTATAACCTATCCTTAGGATAGGTCATCATTATGAAATTGTTGTGGGTCTGTCAAAAAGCCCTCCCATCGATCTGCTCTGGCGGCAACAGCTGAATGAAAACCATGTATGATGCAAGAACAGCTGTGCTCTATACGCTGTGTAATGGCCGCTCCTGGGTACTGTAGTTCTTCTGGTCAAGTGAAAAGAAGCTCAGTTGCAGTACCCGTGAGCAGCCACTAAGCGGTGTACAAAGCATTGCTATTCTGGATTCATACACTGTGCGAGCACTACCTGAATAGAATCCACAAACTTCTAAGTGTGCACTGACACTGCAGTAAGCCCAGCGAGCGTGCTCACAGTGTCAGGAGAGAGACTGACACACTTGCTGCATGCAAGATCACACAGCCACTTGTGTGATCATGTGTATAGTGAGGGGGTGCCTCAGTCAGAAAGAGAGATAAGAGTGTGTGTTCATGCATGTACAGTGTTAGGCCGGGGTCAGACATGCGAGAAACTCGCACGAGTCTCGCATGTCAATACTCGGGTCCAGAGCGTGCGGCTGCATAGAAATACATACAGCTGCATGCTCCTGTCCGAGTGCCGGCGGCAGTGCCGGGTATTGACATGCGAGACTCGCACGAGTCTCGCATGTCAATACCCGGCACTGCTTCCGGCGCTCGGGTCCAGAGCTTCTTGGATGTCTGACCCCGGCCTTAGTAAGAACATTCAGGGCCAGGGATTCAGTTCAGGCATCGGTAAGGGGAGGTGCGCAGCATGCTGATTGAAGATGCAGAAAAACTATTGAGGGGAAGTCTATATGGCTCATATGAGCTTTATAAGGTGCTAAGTTCCCTAGCAGTGTAAATAGAGTTTTGCTGATAGCTGCAGTATCTCCAGTACAAGGGGTCAGAAAACCGAAATCTGAAGACCTCACAGAGAAGAGCACCTAGCTGGACCGTCATGGTCTCTTGTGCCTTTTTTTTCTCTGACCATTAGGAATGTGGCTCTTTTTGAGGTTTCTGGGTTTGCATTTTATATTTAGATTTCTTTTTGTGAAGAACCTTTCAATTACAGGCTTTTTAATAAAAGTTTCCCCTTCCCTTGTAAACATTGCAGCGGTGGTCTCCTTTGATGCCCTGGAGACTGTGCATCCTGTAAGGGGGGACTGATATGCACCATGTGTGGCCATGTCACAAGCTGTGTTTCTGTGTTTTTTATTTTTTCTAGCCCCCTTCTCTCTATATTACATACTACAGACTTACAGAAGCAAGATGCAAATTGCATTTATCCTTGCTATGAATGCAGTAGCTTGATGCGGTTTTCTTGCCATCCATGAATAAAATATAATGACCGCGTAGTCGAGCTCTGACCTTAAAATGACCAAGTCTTCTTTATTGAAGCAAATAATTAACAATTTTGTTTCACAAAATGCTGAAAAGGCAATTAACAGCACGGAATGAAGCTTAATTGGGTGACGGCCGGCTTGGTCCGTGCACTTGACATCTCTGCCTGTCTGACATTATCCTGCACACACACTGGGGTCCGGGTCACCGAGATCTCTGCAGTTCGTGCTACAGATACAGTAAATCTTTGTTTTGTATATAAAGCTGAATATTGCTGAGAACTCACCGCCTGACTGACACCCATCTACTTTACATCCACTTCACCATCTTACTTGCTGACTCAAGTTCTCGTACAGCTACTAAATCAGCATGCCTGCCTGGAATATGGCATTAATTCCCCTGACTATGCACGAGAGCCATTGCCGTTTGCCTTAATTTGCAGAGTCTTGTCCATAGCAATTACACAAATTCAGGATTTCGAAGGCATTTATTGGTTATGACCAGTCTGCCAGCAAGCTCCGAGAAAGACTCAGTGATTATATCGCCATATAGTGCAGCATTTACCAAAATGTCAGCTCCACTTGTCATTGTCCATATGGCACTGTCTGTATTTCATACATGCTTAAATGATATTTTCCACTCAGAGCAGGTTAGGTAATACAGTGTAATCTAAAGCTATAGAATTTTCTTATGATTTCCCAGTTCTATGCTGGTAGTCGCAAAATTAAAATGAATAGTCCTTCGTGATGAGTGAACGTGCTTGGATAAGGTGTTATCAGCCCATGCTCTGGTGCTAACAGACTGTCTTCAGCGTGCTCAAAAGAGTTGTTCCAGTCACCACGGCTGTTCGACAGCTGTAACACATGCTGGGATTGCTTGTTTGTTAGCCTGTACCTGCATGTGTTGCGGCTGTCAAACAGCTGGGAGACATGCAGCTGCGGGGACTCCAACATATTGTCAAGCACGCCGAAGACACTCGGTTAGCACCAGAGCATGCTCAGATAACACCTTATCCCAGCACTTTCGATATTCAATAGTGCTCATGTTATAGACTTGTGAGTACTCGGCTTGTTACTGTGGCCTCATCATACCCATTAATATACTTCCAGTTTAATCTAAGATTTTCTAACTATTTATTATACTGTGAATTTTTGCTGAACCCAACATATCCCTTATAAAGTAAGACCTGCCGTAAATATGTATTATTTACCTGGTCTTGAATATGTTTTTGTAGACCTATAATATTTGGACAGTGACTATTATCCTGATCAGTAAAGAAACCATCTATTAGGGAGTGAACAAATACGTCAGATGTGTTGAAAATTACAACCAGCTAACAAAAATCTAAGAAAAGCTGTGAGTTTTGGGGCAGTGGATAGATAATAATTAGTGATGAGGGAACGTGCTCGAATAAGGTGTTATCTGAGCATGCTCGGGGGCTTACTGAGTGTCTTTGGGGTGCTCGAAAAAAATGTTTGAGTCCTCGTGGCTTCATGTCTCCTGGCTGTTCAACAGCCGCAACACATGGAGGGATTGGCTGACAAACCGGAAATCCCTGCGTCTGTTGTGTCGAACTGCCAGGAGACATGCAGCCGTGGGGACTCGGACATATTTTTCAAGCACACCGAATACACTCGGTTAGCTCCTGAGCATGCCCGGATAACACCTTATCCCAGCACATTGGCTCATCACTAATAATATAAGAATACTCATCTAGCAGCCATGAGATTTGCTTTGTCCTGATGGAACATTTGGGTAACTGGTAAAGTGTGCGAGATGTGGATTGTGACGGTGGAGATGCTGTGTGTGTGTGTGATGCTGATTTGTGTATATGTTGTGAAGTATTGTAATATGTTTTGATGGATGCTCTCGATCTCTCTGGCAGTTACATAAATCATAATCCAGTCTTTTCTCCGGGATGGGATTGATGTTGAGATGTTGATGTCTTTGGATGCAGAACACTGTGATAATTCATCTCTTGGGGCACTTTGGTTCCTAGAACACAATCCTATGTCTGTGACTTTTTCTAACCTCTAGTCCAGTACAGTAACAGCTGAAATAGAAGGTCGTATAAAATCTCGATCTGCAATCTCTGGTCGTTCTTGTTGTGACCCATCATTGTCATTAATGCCATACCTAAGACTGGACAGCCGGACGGTTGGGCTCTACATTGCTATGAAGCCTGATTTTCTACCATCTTCTGTTCTTGCCTCATGGTGCTGATTGTGCCACACTGTAACATAATATGCAGAGCTGTCACTACCTGGAATTGTATTACGCTTGTTAAAGGGAACCTGTCAGCTCATTTTTCACATATAAACTGCGGCCACCGCCATTAGGGGCTTATCTACAGCATTCTATATTGCTGTAAATAAGCCCCCGATGTAACCTGAAAAATAAGAAAAACAAGTTATATTATACTCACCCGGGGGCGGTCATGTCCAATGAGAGTCGCAGGTCCGGGTCCGGCGCCTCCCATCTTCATGCGATGACGTCCTCTTCCTTGCTTCTGTCGCGGCTCCTGCGCAGGCGTACTGATTTGCCCTGCTGAGAGCAGAGTAAAGTACTGCAGTGCGCAGGCGCCGGGAAAGATCAGAGAGGCCCAGCGCCTGCGCACCACAGTACTTTACTCTGCCCTCAACAGGGCAAATCAGTTCGCCTGCGCAGGAGCGTGACAGAAGGAAGAGGACGTCATCGCATGAAGATGGGAGGTTACGGACCCGGACCTGCGACACCCATCGGACTAGACTGCCCCTGGGTGAGTATAATATAACTTGTTTTTCTTCTCTTTCAGGTTACATGGGGGCTTATCTACAGCATTACAGAATGCTGTAGATAAGCCCCCAATGGCGGTGCCGCACCTTATACACGAAAAATGAGGTGACGGGTTCCCTTTAAAAGGAATGTATCATCAAAAATCACATTTTTATGTTAAACTTTTTTTTAACATTCTTGTTTAATCTTTTTTTTTACATTTTATAAGTCACAATATTGTTAAAATAACCCTAGTTTCAATGTTAATGAGACGGCAGGAGATGGCCAAGTGCTGCGCTCTGCTGATCTTTGGTACTCCCATAAGAATGAATGGACCAGCAGTGCACATGATCATCCTCGGCTCCATTCACATTGGACTCTACAGAGTACTGATTCTAGGAATCAGTGGGGTCCAGCGATCGGGAAGTTATCCGCTATCCCTTACATAAGGAATAACTTTCGAATTTGAGAATATCCCTTTAAGGCCGGCGTCACACTGGCGACAGAATCGGACGACTGCAATACGATGAAATATCGCATTGCAGTCTGCCCTATGTTAATCTATGGAGCAGCTCCCAGTATCCGATTTTTTGTGGTCCGTTTTAAACGTCCGAGTGCAATCGCAGCATGCTGCGATTGTCACTGATTGTGGGTCGACTATCGCCAATGCAAGTCTATGGGAGCGATGAAAAATCGGATTACAAACGGACCGCACGTGTGACTTGCGATGAAATCGCATCGGTGTCCTTTAGAAAAGCCGGCAATTCATCCCCGGCTATACTGTAAAATCACACTGACAGCTTTAATAAAGAATAGAAAGAATAGATATATACACATAGAACACATATATATATATATATATATATATACATGTAATTGTGACATGTATATATATATATATATTATAGTTCCTAGACTTCAACATACTGTAATAGGCGCTAATTCAATTGCCGGCTTTTGTGAAATCACAGAAGCCGACATGAAATGATACATTGTTTAGACACAGTTAACCATGTCATTTCCTGTATTGTGATATATGGTTTGAACTTACAATTACATAAGTATATGTGTGCAAAATTTCAGACATGTAGGGGTTAATTAAAGGTGTAAATTCGTTGAAAAAAATGCGTGGGCTCACGCTGTATTTTCTCCACCAGACAGACAAAGCAAGCGAGTGGGGGCAGATAATAATAGCCTAGGGAGGGTACATTTTTTTGTGCCCCCCTGGCTACTAACATCTGCCCCCAGACACCCCAGAAAGGGCAAATCTCTAATTAGATTTGCCCTTTCTGGCACTTTGCCCGTCTATTCCCATTGCCCTGTAGCGGTGGCGAATGGGTTAATAAGGGGTTAAAATGACCTTGCAATTGAAAGGTCACTTTAAGCCAGGTTAATAATTGAGAGCTGTCAATTAGACAACTATCAATTATTAATCCTATTGAAGTAAATAAAAAACACACACACTTTAAGAATAAATAATTTTAATGAAATAAAAACACATTTTTTTGACCATCTTTTATTTTACTCTTAATCCGTGCGACGCCCTTGATCTCCTAAAATAAATATAAAATAATAAAACAACATTATTCTTACCTATCTGGCGATCTGTCACGTCCCACGATGTAATCCTTCACAAAGGGTTAACTAGCAATCAGCTAGGCAGCGCAACTATTGCTGCGTGCTCAGCTGATAGCTCCTGAATGAATGAGCTTATCTCCTGCCGACAGGAGAGGATGTGATTAATAAATGAAGCTTAATTGATTGTATCCCACTTTCACCTTAGGTCAGGTCACTCAAGTGAAAGTGGCAATAAATCAATTAAGCTCCATTCATTCATCTCTTCCTCTCCTTTCGCTGGGAGAGTAAGTTATTCATTCGGGGGGTAAGAGCTCAGCAGACAGCATTATAGCTCTCTGCGAGCTCTAACCTGTTAACCCTTTCTGATGGATTACACCGTGGGACCTGACTGTACATCGGATTGGTAAGAATAATTTTGCTTTTTTATTTTCTTTTTATTACAGGAAATGGTTTTAGCAGGAAAATAAAATATGGTCAAAAACTGTGTGATTATTTCATTAAACTTCTTTTTTATTAAACTGTGTGTGTTTGATTTTTCTTTCATACAATAGGATTAATAATTGATAGTTGTCTAATTGACAGCTCTCAGTTATTAACCTGGCTTACAGTGACCTTTCAATTGCAAGGTGGCTGTAACCCCTTATTAACCCATTCGCCACCGCTACAGGGCAATGGGAATAGACGGGCAAAGTGCCAGAAAGGGCAAATCTAATTAGAGATTTGCCCTTTCTGGGGTGTCTGGGGGCAGATGTTAGTAGCCAGGGGGGGCACAAAAAAAATGTACCCTCCCTAGGCTATTATTACCTGCCCCCACTCGCTTGCTTTGTCTGTCTGGTGGAGAAAATGCAGCGGGATCCCACGCATTTTTTTTCAACGAATTTACACCTTTAATTAACCCCTACATGTCTGAAATTTGGCACACATACACTTATGTAATTGTAAGTTCAAACCATATATCAAAATACAGGAAATGACATGGTTAACTGTGTCTAAACAATGTATCATTTCATGTCGGCTTCTGTGATTTCACAAAAGCCGGCAATTGAATTAGCGGCTATTACAGTATGTAGAAGTGTAAGAACTATAAATATATGTATATATATATATATGTCACAATGACATGTATATATATATATATATATATATATATGTGTTCTATGTGTATATATCTATTCTTTCTTTTGTGATTTAAATACTATTCTTTTGGATCCATTATATGTCAGTTTTGCAAGCCTGCGAGAAATTCTCGCAAGTCGGATGAAAATCGGATGTTACAAGGTACACACACATGCGACTAAATCGCATCTTTGAAGGAAAATCGGATGCCAGGCGGATGTGTGATGTTTGCTTTTTGTTCCGATAATCGACCGACTAAAACGGTCCGATTTTTTGTAGTTGTGTCTGACGCCGGCCTTAGGCTGAATATTGGAAGCTCCATTCAGGCCATGTGTCTGCTGTAAAGCATATTTCTCAGTGCAGTTAACAGTAGCTTAGTCACCACGGCTGCCCCAAAATCATATACACATAATAGAATGAAAAAAATCAGAGCATATGGATTAGAAATAGACTTTCTGGTTTTATTAGTATAATATATTGAGGATACATTCTCTTTAAGTCCTGCCATCTTAATGATACTGAAAATCTCATATACTTTCTGTATATTCACAGGCGCCAATCCAGATACTCCCCCTGTTGCAAAAATCTGTCCATACCACTCTCTTTGGCTTCTTTCAATGTGATTTTTTTGTTCCCCCTGGACTTAGGCCATGTTAATGAAATTATGTTCTAGACCCTGAGCAATTAGTAAGGCTATGTTCACACTAAGGTTTGGTTAGTCTATTTGCCCTGTTAGGCCGGCGTCACACTAGCGAGTTTGATGCGAGTTAGTCGCACGACTTACTCGCATCAACACCCGGCACGGCCGCCCGCTCTCGGACCAGAGTGCACGGCTGCATGTATTTCTATGACGCCGCGCACTCTGGTCCGAGAGCGGGCGGCCGTGCCGGGTGTTGATGCGAGTAAGTCATGCGACTAACTCGCATCAAACTCGCTAGTGTGACGCCGGCCTTAATGGGATTAATGTCATAAATGGAGTAGTTGCCTAAAGGCCCCGTTACACGGTACGATATCGTGAACGATATCGTTGCAACGTCACCGATTTGGTGACGTTTGCAGCGATGTCGAAACGACATTGTTGTGTGTGACATGTAGTAACGATCAACGATCAGTCGGCTGATCGTTAATCGTTGCAGAATGTACTGAACCATAAATCTATCGTTGGTCTCCCGCTGGGCAGCACACATCGCTGCGTGTGACAGCGGGAGACCAACGATCAGCGAGCTCCCAGCGCCGTACAGCAGACGCTGGGAGCTGGTATCCAGGGTAAACAGCAGGTAACTATGCGCCGCGCGGCACTTAGTTACCCGCTGTTTACCCTGGATACCAGCGTGCTCGCTGGTCCTGATCGCTTGTGAGTCTGCCTATGGGATAGCTCACCAGCGATCAGCTAACAATGTCCCAGCGATCCCATCCACGTCGGATCGTTGGTGGGATCGCTGGGACATTGAAGCATGTAACGGGGCCCTAACTGATACAAATGGGAGCAGAAGGACTAATATGGGGTCTGCTGAGGTTCCTTTCTGATATAATGGGGTCCCTCTTCTTCCATTTGCATCAGATATGCAAGTGGTCCGTTTTTAACAATTATTCCTTTTGAATGTTCCTTCAAACTGAAAAGACGAACAGAATGTCAGAGCCGCTAGTGTGAACGCAGTCTTATTGGTATTACTCTCAGTGGTAGGTATTAGTGTATTTATGCAGTATACACATATGATACAGGGAGCTGATGATATGACGTTTGCCTTCATGTTGTCTATGTTTAGCTCCATTTTCTGCCTGAGTACACTTACACATCATAAAGGTAATTACTTACGTTAATCTGCGATCTATACATGTGAGCGCATCAGCAATTGCACGGTGACTACAAGGATGTACTATGCAAGGGAAGGATTCATCTGGTTCTACAGCAAGCCTGACCGTGCTATGGCTGGCACAAGTGTTAGGGTGAGTTTCCACGGTCAGGAAACTCTGCGTGCTTGGCGCTGTGCGCTGGCGCAGCGCCAAACACGCAGCGTCCAGATGTTACAGCATAGTGGAGGGGATTTCAAGAAATCCCGTCTCCATATGCGTAACAATACGCAGGTGGCAGACCTGCGTAAACGGACATGCGGCGCGTCTTTTCAGACCGCAGCATGTCCTAGCGTGTTGCGGCGACGGTGCGTCGCCGCACAGAATTAACACAGGGCTATGTAGCCCTGCGTTCTTTCCGGAGGTGTTCCGGAGGTGTCCTGAACACTCCGGAAAGATCGCGCGTCATAAAGGGGGCGGGGCTTAGACGGAGCGGAATTTCCGCTCCGTCCAAAGCCCTGTGGTTCCGGACCGTGGAACCACAGCCTTAACTGTTTTTCATCTTACTATGGAAAGTGTTACTCTGGAAGAGATCCACAACCTGTTTTAAATTAAAAGATTTTCACACATTCATGTTGTGTTTGTTTTTTTCTTCACTGAATCTTCGTGGTATGGATTTATAATATGTCGGTACAAGATTTATCTTGACTTTTTCCTCTAATTAAAAAAGCTCTCACTTCCATGGTTTTGCCATATAAGTATTAAATGTCTAATGTCTATGTTTGGACCATATAGGGTGGTGTTTTATAATAGCATGGATTACGGGTTTCACCATGAATTTAAAAATCAACTTATTAACCCCTACATGACCATGTTGTTTTCTGTTTTTGCACAGTTTTTCTTCACCTTGTACCCAGAGACACATTTTTTATTATTTTTCGTCCCCATGTGAGGGCTTGTTTTTTCTGTGTGCCAAGTTGTACTTTTGAATGAGCTCATTCATTTTATCATGAGATGCACTGGAAAGCTGGGAACTGGTGCTGCATGATGGTGACGACTTTTTTTCATTGATATCATTTTAATGTGGATACAATGTCTCTTTTTACATTTTATTGCAATGTTGCAGTGGCCCAAAAAACATAATTATGACATTTTGATTCTTTTTCTCATTACGCCTTTTACTAATCTGATTACGGTAATTGTTTTTATATTTTGATCGGACATTTCTGAACCCAGCGACACCAAATATGTTTATTCTTTTATTGTTTTATTTTTAATGGTGCAAAAAAAGGGGTGAGTTGAACTCTTGCATTTTTTTTATTCATATTTACATTTTTTAATATTTTTTACTGAATTTAATAGTCTTCTTAGAGACATGAAGCTGCGATCGTCCGATCACCTGTGCTACACATAGCAGAGCTTCAGCCCTGTCATGTATAGCAGAAATCCGATCTCCTATGAACACCGGCCATCAAGTGGGGGGAAAAATGTGGGGTTGGTGTGCGAGTCCAATCTAAGGGAGGACACAACTTCTGACATACATGTGCGCCAAAGGTCGTGAAAGTGTTAAAACCTCTGGGGCATGTTTACTCGGCAGCCCGTGGAGATTTAATAGACAACTACTGTAGATCAGATGCCGAACTGTGATTGGCAACATCTGTAAGAAAGGGGTTAAGGCACATGTCCCCAGAGAAGACTGAAGAATTGCACAGTTGGTCTACAAAGCAGAGATTCACATACTGCGATAAAGAAGAAACAAATTTGGATATCTTTGCAACAGTGCAGCAGAATCGGTGGAGCTTGGATTTTTTCAAGGTATTTAACTCAATTTTTTGGAGAACGTGAAGGTCCTCCTTAAAAGTCCAACATTCAGGAATGGTTGGGATTCCATCAATTAGACCTTCTTTTGTCACTGTTTTATGACTTAATGTATCTCTTTGTCATAAAACTATATGGTGGGAAAAGCCTATAAATGTAGGATAGTCAGTATTCTTATTTTTATTCCTAATCTGTGTTCCAGTTCCATGGCAGAGATTGCTTCTAAATATTACAGTGCTAACTGAACTCAGGCTTTTTACGTTAAATTTTAAAGAATTAAAAAACCGATTGTAGAAAAACTACCGTTATAAAAGTTCTGTATGAATGGTATTAATGGAATGTGACGGGAAAACTCTTGGGCTGGGAATAATGGTGGAGGGCCACATGTACCGGTTAGTGCTGCGTTTGTTCTCACATTATCACTCATATCTCTATAACAACGTTGCTTTCAGAGGAAGCCTCTGATATATTTTCAGAATGGCAGCATTTTGGATATTATAAATAATTTCTTAGTTAATGACATTGGCTGGGACATGCTAA
>JARQOD010000005.1:174906458-175071858 GCA_033576555.1 Oophaga sylvatica
AGCTGCTGTCTTCTCTGACCTAGGTGTATACAGTAGAGAAGAAGCCTTATCCCCAGTAACGAACATTCTCCACATGTAGATGAAGTATGCAAATGTTTCCAAAGGAATAAATAGACAAGAATAAATAGATGGGGATATATAGAGAGAAAGAATCCAATTCTCCATCTCTTATTCTTTTGTTTTAGTAATCTCCCTTAAGCTTCGGCTAAGTCCTTCTTTGCAATCTGTGTACTTTGCTGGCAAAGTTCTTGATGTAGTTCAGAACTAGGACCCTTTTGAGAATGTCTTGTGATTCCCTTCTGTGAAGCCATGGCAGTAAGGAGGATTACTTACCATCTAAAACAGACAGACTGAATCTCACGGAGGCTCGGCAAGGATTACAGAGCACTTTGTGAGTCGGAGGGTTGCACACACCCTTGCAGCCTTCATTTGTAGGGTTTCCTCTTTATTACTGCCCTTCCATAGCAAATATATTCAGGCTAAGAATTGTATTAAGCTGGAGCAGATGCCCCACCAAGGTAGAAGAAGCAGAGATGGCTACTCTTCTATGCTAACTGCAGAGGTCTCTGTACTGATAATATGGCCGATATTATTCTGACAGAGCAATATGCAAATCACAGACAAGTTGACACTTTACAGAGAATATTTGCTCCTTCAAAAAGTTAGTACAATCGGGAGATAATTCTAGTGAAACCATTGTCTGCATCTTTCATGGCTTCTTATAAAATGCACCTTCCACATAAATCTGACCCCCTTATATTCTGTGCATGTTACTGGTCATTATCAGCATATAGTAGGGCTGGATTCTTAATCCAAACCCCAAAAGTCCCAAATACTTCCTATCTCATGTCTACAGTTGGCTCTGCGCCATGCAGTCTCTATGCTACTTGTCAGTGGTGACGGCCGTCAGGGAATGCAGTCTGAGATATTTCAGCAAAGCTTCTATTAATGTGTGATGTCCACTACTACAACCCCTTCTTAAACTAAATGTTCAGCCCCGATAAAATAATAGAGCCTATACTCCCCTTTCGTGCTGGCGCCGTTCCAGCGGTGTCATCACTCGAGGTCCCAGGACTGTGATGCGGTGGAATGACACGTAGTGCCCGGCGCCCAATCAGCAGTGGCGTCCCTGTCCCCGCCTTTGGACAAATTGAACATAAAGAGGATGTCCGAGATGAGCTGTAGACCGGACTCCCTCTTCATGTTCAATTTGTCTGAAGGCGGAGAAGTGACGCCAGCGCTGATTGGGCGCCGGGCACCACGTGTCATTCCACCGCATCACAGTCCCGGGACCTCAAGTGACGACATCGCTGAAACGGCGCCAGCACGAAAGGCGAGTATAGGCTTTATTATTTTATCGCGACCGAATAGTTTAAGAAGGGGTTGTCCTAGTAGTTGATCCTAATGATCCATGCCCCTACATTCGGCATACCATTGTCAGCAATTTAATTACTGTAACAATAATGGCCGGTTCCCTTCCATTTTACAAGTGAATCATTCTCCAAATTCAATTGGTTTATGGAAGTCAAGCAATATTTAAATACATTTAAAGAGGTGGTCTGAGGCATACAGTCCTGACATTGTGCACCTGTATGTCCTACTGGTTTGATAGTGATCTCATAGAAGTTAGCTTGCATTAGAAGATGGCTTGTATCACCCTAAAGGGGTTGTCCACTACTTCAGTATTTATAACCTATCCTTAGGATAGGTCATCATTATGAAATTGTTGTGGGTCTGTCAAAAAGCCCTCCCATCGATCTGCTCTGGCGGCAACAGCTGAATGAAAACCATGTATGATGCAAGAACAGCTGTGCTCTATACGCTGTGTAATGGCCGCTCCTGGGTACTGTAGTTCTTCTGGTCAAGTGAAAAGAAGCTCAGTTGCAGTACCCGTGAGCAGCCACTAAGCGGTGTACAAAGCATTGCTATTCTGGATTCATACACTGTGCGAGCACTACCTGAATAGAATCCACAAACTTCTAAGTGTGCACTGACACTGCAGTAAGCCCAGCGAGCGTGCTCACAGTGTCAGGAGAGAGACTGACACACTTGCTGCATGCAAGATCACACAGCCACTTGTGTGATCATGTGTATAGTGAGGGGGTGCCTCAGTCAGAAGAGAGAGATAAGAGTGTGTGTTCATGCATGTACAGTGTTAGGCCGGGGTCAGACATGCGAGAAACTCGCACGAGTCTCGCATGTCAATACTCGGGTCCAGAGCGTGCGGCTGCATAGAAATACATACAGCTGCATGCTCCTGTCCGAGTGCCGGCGGCAGTGCCGGGTATTGACATGCGAGACTCGCACGAGTCTCGCATGTCAATACCCGGCACTGCTTCCGGCGCTCGGGTCCAGAGCTTCTTGGATGTCTGACCCCGGCCTTAGTAAGAACATTCAGGGCCAGGGATTCAGTTCAGGCATCGGTAAGGGGAGGTGCGCAGCATGCTGATTGAAGATGCAGAAAAACTATTGAGGGGAAGTCTATATGGCTCATATGAGCTTTATAAGGTGCTAAGTTCCCTAGCAGTGTAAATAGAGTTTTGCTGATAGCTGCAGTATCTCCAGTACAAGGGGTCAGAAAACCGAAATCTGAAGACCTCACAGAGAAGAGCACCTAGCTGGACCGTCATGGTCTCTTGTGCCTTTTTTTTCTCTGACCATTAGGAATGTGGCTCTTTTTGAGGTTTCTGGGTTTGCATTTTATATTTAGATTTCTTTTTGTGAAGAACCTTTCAATTACAGGCTTTTTAATAAAAGTTTCCCCTTCCCTTGTAAACATTGCAGCGGTGGTCTCCTTTGATGCCCTGGAGACTGTGCATCCTGTAAGGGGGGACTGATATGCACCATGTGTGGCCATGTCACAAGCTGTGTTTCTGTGTTTTTTATTTTTTCTAGCCCCTTCTCTCTATATTACATACTACAGACTTACAGAAGCAAGATGCAAATTGCATTTATCCTTGCTATGAATGCAGTAGCTTGATGCGGTTTTCTTGCCATCCATGAATAAAATATAATGACCGCGTAGTCGAGCTCTGACCTTAAAATGACCAAGTCTTCTTTATTGAAGCAAATAATTAACAATTTTGTTTCACAAAATGCTGAAAAGGCAATTAACAGCACGGAATGAAGCTTAATTGGGTGACGGCCGGCTTGGTCCGTGCACTTGACATTCTGCCTGTCTGACATTATCCTGCACACACACTGGGGTCCGGGTCACCGAGATCTCTGCAGTTCGTGCTACAGATACAGTAAATCTTTGTTTTGTATATAAAGCTGAATATTGCTGAGAACTCACCGCCTGACTGACACCCATCTACTTTACATCCACTTCACCATCTTACTTGCTGACTCAAGTTCTCGTACAGCTACTAAATCAGCATGCCTGCCTGGAATATGGCATTAATTCCCCTGACTATGCACGAGAGCCATTGCCGTTTGCCTTAATTTGCAGAGTCTTGTCCATAGCAATTACACAAATTCAGGATTTCGAAGGCATTTATTGGTTATGACCAGTCTGCCAGCAAGCTCCGAGAAAGACTCAGTGATTTATATCGCCATATAGTGCAGCATTTACCAAAATGTCAGCTCCACTTGTCATTGTCCATATGGCACTGTCTGTATTTCATACATGCTTAAATGATATTTTCCACTCAGAGCAGGTTAGGTAATACAGTGTAATCTAAAGCTATAGAATTTTCTTATGATTTCCCAGTTCTATGCTGGTAGTCGCAAAATTAAAATGAATAGTCCTTCGTGATGAGTGAACGTGCTTGGATAAGGTGTTATCAGCCCATGCTCTGGTGCTAACAGACTGTCTTCAGCGTGCTCAAAAGAGTTGTTCCAGTCACCACGGCTGTTCGACAGCTGTAACACATGCTGGGATTGCTTGTTTGTTAGCCTGTACCTGCATGTGTTGCGGCTGTCAAACAGCTGGGAGACATGCAGCTGCGGGGACTCCAACATATTGTCAAGCACGCCGAAGACACTCGGTTAGCACCAGAGCATGCTCAGATAACACCTTATCCCAGCACTTTCGATATTCAATAGTGCTCATGTTATAGACTTGTGAGTACTCGGCTTGTTACTGTGGCCTCATCATACCCATTAATATACTTCCAGTTTAATCTAAGATTTTCTAACTATTTATTATACTGTGAATTTTTGCTGAACCCAACATATCCCTTATAAAGTAAGACCTGCCGTAAATATGTATTATTTACCTGGTCTTGAATATGTTTTTGTAGACCTATAATATTTGACAGTGACTATTATCCTGATCAGTAAAGAAACCATCTATTAGGGAGTGAACAAATACGTCAGATGTGTTGAAAATTACAACCAGCTAACAAAAATCTAAGAAAAGCTGTGAGTTTTGGGGCAGTGGATAGATAATAATTAGTGATGAGGGAACGTGCTCGAATAAGGTGTTATCTGAGCATGCTCGGGGGCTTACTGAGTGTCTTTGGGGTGCTCGAAAAAAATGTTTGAGTCCTCGTGGCTTCATGTCTCCTGGCTGTTCAACAGCCGCAACACATGGAGGGATTGGCTGACAAACCGGAAATCCCTGCGTCTGTTGTGTCGAACTGCCAGGAGACATGCAGCCGTGGGGACTCGGACATATTTTTCAAGCACACCGAATACACTCGGTTAGCTCCTGAGCATGCCCGGATAACACCTTATCCCAGCACATTGGCTCATCACTAATAATATAAGAATACTCATCTAGCAGCCATGAGATTTGCTTTGTCCTGATGGAACATTTGGGTAACTGGTAAAGTGTGCGAGATGTGGATTGTGACGGTGGAGATGCTGTGTGTGTGTGTGATGCTGATTTGTGTATATGTTGTGAAGTATTGTAATATGTTTTGATGGATGCTCTCGATCTCTCTGGCAGTTACATAAATCATAATCCAGTCTTTTCTCCGGGATGGGATTGATGTTGAGATGTTGATGTCTTTGGATGCAGAACACTGTGATAATTCATCTCTTGGGGCACTTTGGTTCCTAGAACACAATCCTATGTCTGTGACTTTTTCTAACCTCTAGTCCAGTACAGTAACAGCTGAAATAGAAGGTCGTATAAAATCTCGATCTGCAATCTCTGGTCGTTCTTGTTGTGACCCATCATTGTCATTAATGCCATACCTAAGACTGGACAGCCGGACGGTTGGGCTCTACATTGCTATGAAGCCTGATTTTCTACCATCTTCTGTTCTTGCCTCATGGTGCTGATTGTGCCACACTGTAACATAATATGCAGAGCTGTCACTACCTGGAATTGTATTACGCTTGTTAAAGGGAACCTGTCAGCTCATTTTTCACATATAAACTGCGGCCACCGCCATTAGGGGCTTATCTACAGCATTCTATATTGCTGTAAATAAGCCCCCGATGTAACCTGAAAAATAAGAAAAACAAGTTATATTATACTCACCCGGGGGCGGTCATGTCCAATGAGAGTCGCAGGTCCGGGTCCGGCGCCTCCCATCTTCATGCGATGACGTCCTCTTCCTTGCTTCTGTCGCGGCTCCTGCGCAGGCGTACTGATTTGCCCTGCTGAGAGCAGAGTAAAGTACTGCAGTGCGCAGGCGCCGGGAAAGATCAGAGAGGCCCAGCGCCTGCGCACCACAGTACTTTACTCTGCCCTCAACAGGGCAAATCAGTTCGCCTGCGCAGGAGCGTGACAGAAGGAAGAGGACGTCATCGCATGAAGATGGGAGGTTACGGACCCGGACCTGCGACACCCATCGGACTAGACTGCCCCTGGGTGAGTATAATATAACTTGTTTTTCTTCTCTTTCAGGTTACATGGGGGCTTATCTTTCAGCATTACAGAATGCTGTAGATAAGCCCCTAATGGCGGTGCCGCACCTTATACACGAAAAATGAGGTGACGGGTTCCCTTTAAAAGGAATGTATCATCAAAAATCACATTTTTATGTTAAACTTTTTTTTAACATTCTTGTTTAATCTTTTTTTTTACATTTTATAAGTCACAATATTGTTAAAATAACCCTAGTTTCAATGTTAATGAGACGGCAGGAGATGGCCAAGTGCTGCGCTCTGCTGATCTTTGGTACTCCCATAAGAATGAATGGACCAGCAGTGCACATGATCATCCTCGCTCCATTCACATTGGACTCTACAGAGTACTGATTCTAGGAATCAGTGGGGTCCAGCGATCGGGAAGTTATCCGCTATCCCTTACATAAGGAATAACTTTCGAATTTGAGAATATCCCTTTAAGGCCGGCGTCACACTGGCGACAGAATCGGACGACTGCAATACGATGAAATATCGCATTGCAGTCTGCCCTATGTTAATCTATGGAGCAGCTCCCAGTATCCGATTTTTTGTGGTCCGTTTTAAACGTCCGAGTGCAATCGCAGCATGCTGCGATTGTCACTGATTGTGGGTCGACTATCGCCAATGCAAGTCTATGGGAGCGATGAAAAATCGGATTACAAACGGACCGCACGTGTGACTTGCGATGAAATCGCATCGGTGTCCTTTAGAAAAGCCGGCAATTCATCCCCGGCTATACTGTAAAATCACACTGACAGCTTTAATAAAGAATAGAAAGAATAGATATATACACATAGAACACATATATATATATATATATATATACATGTAATTGTGACATGTATATATATATATATTTATAGTTCCTAGACTTCAACATACTGTAATAGGCGCTAATTCAATTGCCGGCTTTTGTGAAATCACAGAAGCCGACATGAAATGATACATTGTTTAGACACAGTTAACCATGTCATTTCCTGTATTGTGATATATGGTTTGAACTTACAATTACATAAGTATATGTGTGCAAAATTTCAGACATGTAGGGGTTAATTAAAGGTGTAAATTCGTTGAAAAAAAATGCGTGGGCTCACGCTGTATTTTCTCCACCAGACAGACAAAGCAAGCGAGTGGGGCAGATAATAATAGCCTAGGGAGGGTACATTTTTTTGTGCCCCCCCTGGCTACTAACATCTGCCCCCAGACACCCCAGAAAGGGCAAATCTCTAATTAGATTTGCCCTTTCTGGCACTTTGCCCGTCTATTCCCATTGCCCTGTAGCGGTGGCGAATGGGTTAATAAGGGGTTAAAATGACCTTGCAATTGAAAGGTCACTTTAAGCCAGGTTAATAATTGAGAGCTGTCAATTAGACAACTATCAATTATTAATCCTATTGAAGTAAATAAAAAACACACACACTTTAAGAATAAATAATTTTAATGAAATAAAAACACATTTTTTTGACCATCTTTTATTTTACTCTTAATCCGTGCGACGCCCTTGATCTCCTAAAATAAATATAAAATAATAAAACAACATTATTCTTACCTATCTGGCGATCTGTCACGTCCCACGATGTAATCCTTCACAAAGGGTTAACTAGCAATCAGCTAGGCAGCGCAACTATTGCTGCGTGCTCAGCTGATAGCTCCTGAATGAATGAGCTTATCTCCTGCCGACAGGAGAGGATGTGATTAATAAATGAAGCTTAATTGATTGTATCCCACTTTCACCTTAGGTCAGGTCACTCAAGTGAAAGTGGCAATAAATCAATTAAGCTCCATTCATTCATCTCTTCCTCTCCTTTCGCTGGGAGAGTAAGTTATTCATTCGGGGGGTAAGAGCTCAGCAGACAGCATTATAGCTCTCTGCGAGCTCTAACCTGTTAACCCTTTCTGATGGATTACACCGTGGGACCTGACTGTACATCGGATTGGTAAGAATAATTTTGCTTTTTTATTTTCTTTTTATTACAGGAAATGGTTTTAGCAGGAAAATAAAATATGGTCAAAAACTGTGTGATTATTTCATTAAACTTCTTTTTTATTAAACTGTGTGTGTTTGATTTTTCTTTCATACAATAGGATTAATAATTGATAGTTGTCTAATTGACAGCTCTCAGTTATTAACCTGGCTTACAGTGACCTTTCAATTGCAAGGTGGCTGTAACCCCTTATTAACCCATTCGCCACCGCTACAGGCAATGGGAATAGACGGGCAAAGTGCCAGAAAGGGCAAATCTAATTAGAGATTTGCCCTTTCTGGGGTGTCTGGGGGCAGATGTTAGTAGCCAGGGGGGGCACAAAAAAAATGTACCCTCCCTAGGCTATTATTACCTGCCCCCACTCGCTTGCTTTGTCTGTCTGGTGGAGAAAATGCAGCGGGATCCCACGCATTTTTTTTCAACGAATTTACACCTTTAATTAACCCCTACATGTCTGAAATTTGGCACACATACACTTATGTAATTGTAAGTTCAAACCATATATCAAAATACAGGAAATGACATGGTTAACTGTGTCTAAACAATGTATCATTTCATGTCGGCTTCTGTGATTTCACAAAAGCCGGCAATTGAATTAGCGGCTATTACAGTATGTAGAAGTGTAAGAACTATAAATATATGTATATATATATATATGTCACAATGACATGTATATATATATATATATATATATATGTGTTCTATGTGTATATATCTATTCTTTCTTTTGTGATTTAAATACTATTCTTTTGGATCCATTATATGTCAGTTTTGCAAGCCTGCGAGAAATTCTCGCAAGTCGGATGAAAATCGGATGTTACAAGGTACACACACATGCGACTAAATCGCATCTTTGAAGGAAAATCGGATGCCAGGCGGATGTGTGATGTTTGCTTTTTGTTCCGATAATCGACCGACTAAAACGGTCCGATTTTTTGTAGTTGTGTCTGACGCCGGCCTTAGGCTGAATATTGGAAGCTCCATTCAGGCCATGTGTCTGCTGTAAAGCATATTTCTCAGTGCAGTTAACAGTAGCTTAGTCACCACGGCTGCCCCCAAAATCATATACACATAATAGAATGAAAAAAATCAGAGCATATGGATTAGAAATAGACTTTCTGGTTTTATTAGTATAATATATTGAGGATACATTCTCTTTAAGTCCTGCCATCTTAATGATACTGAAAATCTCATATACTTTCTGTATATTCACAGGCGCCAATCCAGATACTCCCCCTGTTGCAAAAATCTGTCCATACCACTCTCTTTGGCTTCTTTCAATGTGATTTTTTTGTTCCCCCTGGACTTAGGCCATGTTAATGAAATTATGTTCTAGACCCTGAGCAATTAGTAAGGCTATGTTCACACTAAGGTTTGGTTAGTCTATTTGCCCTGTTAGGCCGGCGTCACACTAGCGAGTTTGATGCGAGTTAGTCGCACGACTTACTCGCATCAACACCCGCACGGCCGCCCGCTCTCGACCAGAGTGCACGGCTGCATGTATTTCTATGACGCCGCGCACTCTGGTCCGAGAGCGGGCGGCCGTGCCGGGTGTTGATGCGAGTAAGTCATGCGACTAACTCGCATCAAACTCGCTAGTGTGACGCCGGCCTTAATGGGATTAATGTCATAAATGGAGTAGTTGCCTAAAGGCCCCGTTACACGGTACGATATCGTGAACGATATCGTTGCAACGTCACCGATTTGGTGACGTTGCAGCGATGTCGAAACGACATTGTTGTGTGTGACATGTAGTAACGATCAACGATCAGTCGGCTGATCGTTAATCGTTGCAGAATGTACTGAACCATAAATCTATCGTTGGTCTCCCGCTGGGCAGCACACATCGCTGCGTGTGACAGCGGGAGACCAACGATCAGCGAGCTCCCAGCGCCGTACAGCAGACGCTGGGAGCTGGTATCCAGGGTAAACAGCAGGTAACTATGCGCCGCGCGGCACTTAGTTACCCGCTGTTTACCCTGGATACCAGCGTGCTCGCTGGTCCTGATCGCTTGTGAGTCTGCCTATGGGATAGCTCACCAGCGATCAGCTAACAATGTCCCAGCGATCCCATCCACGTCGGATCGTTGGTGGGATCGCTGGGACATTGAAGCATGTAACGGGGCCCTAACTGATACAAATGGGAGCAGAAGGACTAATATGGGGTCTGCTGAGGTTCCTTTCTGATAATAATGGGGTCCCTCTTCTTCCATTTGCATCAGATATGCAAGTGGTCCGTTTTTAACAATTATTCCTTTTGAATGTTCCTTCAAACTGAAAAGACGAACAGAATGTCAGAGCCGCTAGTGTGAACGCAGTCTTATTGGTATTACTCTCAGTGGTAGGTATTAGTGTATTTATGCAGTATACACATATGATACAGGGAGCTGATGATATGACGTTTGCCTTCATGTTGTCTATGTTTAGCTCCATTTTCTGCCTGAGTACACTTACACATCATAAAGGTAATTACTTACGTTAATCTGCGATCTATACATGTGAGCGCATCAGCAATTGCACGGTGACTACAAGGATGTACTATGCAAGGGAAGGATTCATCTGGTTCTACAGCAAGCCTGACCGTGCTATGGCTGGCACAAGTGTTAGGGTGAGTTTCCACGGTCAGGAAACTCTGCGTGCTTGGCGCTGTGCGCTGGCGCAGCGCCAAACACGCAGCGTCCAGATGTTACAGCATAGTGGAGGGGATTTCAAGAAATCCCGTCTCCACTATGCGTAACAATACGCAGGTGGCAGACCTGCGTAAACGGACATGCGGCGCGTCTTTTCAGACCGCAGCATGTCCTAGCGTGTTGCGGCGACGGTGCGTCGCCGCAACAGAATTAACACAGGGCTATGTAGCCCTGCGTTCTTTCCGAGGTGTTCCGGAGGTGTCCTGAACACCTCCGGAAAGATCGCGCGTCATAAAGGGGGGGGCTTAGACGGAGCGGAATTTCCGCTCCGTCCAAAGCCCTGTGGTTCCGGACCGTGGAACCACAGCCTTAACTGTTTTTCATCTTACTATGAAAGTGTTACTCTGGAAGAGATCCACAACCTGTTTTAAATTAAAAGATTTTCACACATTCATGTTGTGTTTGTTTTTTCTTCACTGAATCTTCGTGGTATGGATTTATAATATGTCGGTACAAGATTATCTTGACTTTTTCCTCTAATTAAAAAAGCTCTCACTTCCATGGTTTTGCCATATAAGTATTAAATGTCTAATGTCTATGTTTGGACCATAAGGGTGGTGTTTATAATAGCATGGATTACAGGGTTTCACCATGAATTTAAAAATCAACTTATTAACCCCTACATGACCATGTTGTTTTCTGTTTTTGCACAGTTTTTCTTCACCTTGTACCCAGAGACACATTTTTTATTATTTTTCCGTCCCCATGTGAGGGCTTGTTTTTCTGTGTGCCAAGTTGTACTTTTGAATGAGCTCATTCATTTTATCATGAGATGCACTGGAAAGCTGGGAACTGGTGCTGCATGATGGCTGACGACTTTTTTTCATTGATATCATTTTAATGTGGATACAATGTCTCTTTTTACATTTTATTGCAATGTTGCAGTGGCCCAAAAAACATAATTATGACATTTTGATTCTTTTTCTCATTACGCCTTTTACTAATCTGATTACGGTAATTGTTTTTATATTTTGATCGGACATTTCTGAACCCAGCGACACCAAATATGTTTATTCTTTTATTGTTTTATTTTTAATGGTGCAAAAAAAGGGGTGAGTTGAACTCTTGCATTTTTTTATTTCATATTTACATTTTTTAAATTTTTTTACTGAATTTAATAGTCTTCTTAGGAGACATGAAGCTGCGATCGTCCGATCACCTGTGCTACACATAGCAGAGCTTCAGCCCTGTCATGTATAGCAGAAATCACGATCTCCTATGAACACCGGCCATCAAGTGCGGGGAAAAATGTGGGCTTGGTGTGCGAGTCCACATCTAAGGGAGGACACAACTTCTGACATACATGTGCGCCAAAGGTCGTGAAAGTGTTAAAACCTCTGGGGCATGTTCTACTCGGCAGCCTGTGAGATTAATAGACAACTACTGTAGATCAGATGCCGAACTGTGATTGGCAGCATCTGTAAGAAAGGGGTTAAGGCACATGTCCCCAGAGAAGACTGAAGAATTGCACAGTTGGTCTACAAAGCAGAGATTTCACATACTGCGATAAAGAAGAAACAAATTTGGATATCTTTGCAACAGTGCAGCAGAATCGGTGGAGCTTGGATTTTTTCAAGGTATTTAACTCAATTTTTTGGAGAACGTGACAGGTCCTCCTTAAAAGTCCAACATTCAGGAATGGTTGGGATTCCATCAATTAGACCTTCTTTTGTCACTGTTTTATGACTTAATGTATTCTCTTATGTCATAAAACTATATGGTGGGAAAAGCCTATAAATGTAGGATAGTCAGTATTCTTATTTTTATTCCTAATCTGTGTTCCAGTTCCATGGCAGAGATTGCTTCTAAATATTACAGTGCTAAATGAACTCAGGCTTTTTACGTTAAATTTTAAAGAATTAAAACCGATTGTAGAAAAACTACCGTTATAAAAGTTCATGTATGAATGGTATTAATGGAATGTGACAGGGAAAACTCTTGGGCTGGGAATAATGGTGGAGGGCCACATGTACCGGTTAGTGCTGCGTTTGTTCTCACATTATCACTCATATCTCTATAACAACGTTGCTTTCAGAGGAAGCCCTCTGATATATTTTCAGAATGGCAGCATTTCTGGATATTATAAATAATTTCTTAGTTAATGTCACATTGGCTGGGACATGCTAAACTACGGCAGATGTCTTTCTATTATTTAGACACATAGATTTACCAATCCCTTGAATGACCCTGAAGTTTCTGTTCTGGATGCAGAATGGATGAATTTAGAGTAGAGACAAGTTCTGAAATGTTAAATGAAAGAACACAGAGAGGGCACCTACACTGGGACAACTACTATAAATCAATGGTAATGACTCTTTTTTTAGAGTAAGCTAATAGATGAAACTGAGTGAAGCATTGTCAGGGTGATGCTACAGTATCTAATCACAAACTATACATTTTATTTACCATATTCTGTCCCCTCAATATTATTTGTTCCCAGACAACCACTGTGACTTTAGACATGGAAGAAATAATGGCAGATTGCATAGGCACTGTTACTGTTCCTTTTGGTGATTTGGTCCAGACCAATTATGTATGTTTAATACTTTTAAGCAGTAGCGTACCGCCAATGTCGTCAGGCCACTATGAGGCCCAGGAGCTGGGAAGGGGACTCCTGCCTGTCTTTTTCCAAGTTCAACTGTATCAGCATTTTTCCTTGGCATCTGACATCTCAGCGCAGCGGGCGCGAAGACATCGCTACATGGCGCCCGCTGAGATGTGTGGTACTGTAGAGACCGGAGCAGTGGGGCAACAAAAAGTGATTATTGTATTTAAAAAAAACAGTGAGAACATTGTGGTGGCCAGAATACTGTATGGAGGACTATGGGGAGTGCATTATGCTGTATGGAGGAGTCTGGGGAGTGCTTTATACTGTATGGAAGTGTTTGGGGAGTGCTTTATACTGTATGGAAGTGTTTGGGGAGTGCTTTATACTGTATGGAGGACCATGGGGAGTGCATTATACTATATGGAGAACTACGGGCAGTGCATTATACTATATGGAAGACTATGTGGAGTGCATTATAGTATATGGAAGGCTAGGTAGGGGCCTTTATACTGAATGCAAGTAATCATATAGTGTGAAGGTTTGTGTGGGTCCATCATACTATGTAGAGGGCTGTGTGGGGTCAATATATATATTGTGGAGCAATTATACTGTATGTAGGCTCATTATACTGCACAAAGGACTGTGTGAAGTTCACAGTTGCAGGATCATACTGTGTTGGGGTCACCGTGCTTTTCCATGGGAGTTGAGGTGGGTATAGTAGGGTGATCATACTGTGCTTGTGGAGGGTATGTTAGTGTTTGTGGGGCACTTTTGTTGACATCATACTTTGAAATGAAAGGGGAATCTAGGTTTCCAGTAGGAGGAAATCTACTTTGTAAAGGCTGCAGAGATATGCTCTTCTGTTACCCCACCAAATGTTTCATTTTTCTTTTTGGGGGTGAGGTGGGGTGGTCCAATTAGAACTTTTGCTATGGGGCCCCATGATTTTTAGGTACGCCCCTGCTTTTAAGATAAAGTAATTGTAATGGGAAAAAGTGTTTTTGTGATTTTTTTAAAACCTTTTTGTAACAATTTTTTTTTAGGAGACTTAATGTTTTGATCTCTTGATCACTAATATAGTACACTCCAGTACTTGTGTACAGTATTATGAATCTCACAAGGCCACTAGGAGTACATAAATGGCCGACCTAGAGACCCTTATTTAGCCACAGGCTGCACTCAGCATGATCATATTGTAGGGATGTTGATGGGTGTGACCTCCCTTCTGTATAACTGCATAGATGTCAATTATTGGCAATTTTAGCATAATGTTATCTCTGCCAAAGGCAGATTTACTTAGAGGCCTTGGCTCGGTGCCTGACTAGCATGGTAACCCATCTGTCATGGTAGCACTGTTTGCCGAAGCACTGGCAGCTTTTAATAGAACTTCCATGGACAGGCTTAGTGCAAACCACTGTGTTTACCAGATCCCATGGATTGCCCTGGCCTTCACTCTTTAACCCCAGTACAGGGATTTGAGGTTACACAGGGACCCCTGGGCTGGGGTCATGGAGGCACCTGCTGCCCGGTGGAGAAAGCTGACAACAAGAAGGGCCATCATGCTGGGTTAGTACCAAAAGGTAACCTCAAAAACAAAATGAGAAAGCAAGCAGGTGGCCAGAGAATGGAAGAAAGGGAGAAATTAGGAGCACAGAACAGACCTGTAGACCAGATAAGCAGAACTATTGATTGGCACCGGAAGTCGGAGCTTCAGGAGATTAAATAGCTGACAACCCCACCCAGGGCTCTCAGAAAGGAGTGATAAAACTCCGACAGCAAAAATTAACCTCATAGCTCCCTGATTAAGTGGCACTAAAAGTCCCAGGAAAAAACAGGACTGTCACTGTCATCCTTCGCCAACAATAACAGTGTGCCTCTGCCAAAGTATGAACAGAGGAGACACAAATGTGTACAGATGTTACACCATCTTCACCCAGCAATTGTCACCTAGAGCACCAGTGTGTCACAAAGTAACAAGGGACTGTGAGCACCTACCCGATCCCACGAACTAGGGGCATCCTTGGCTATCCCTGTTATGTTTCGGTAGCTGAGGAGTGCAGGTAAAAAAGGCAATACACCAGAGCAGTTGGAATCTATGGGATTGCAGTACCCTGACTAACCACCACAACTAGAGGCAGCCGTGGAGCGTTCCTACGTTGGTCCTAGACGCCTCGTCACAGCCCGAGAAACTAACTACACCTAAAGATAGAAATAGGAAAGCTATCTGCCCCGGAGCAGAACCCCAAAGACAATAGAAAGCCCCCAAACATGTAATGGCGGTTAGACAAGAGGAAATACTGACACAGAAAGAAAATAGAATGAGCAAACGCTGGGGCCCAAACTATCTAAATAGAAAAGGACAGGAAGGGTACTTACTGCAATCCCAGAAAACCCTGAAAAACACCAACTCTACTAATTTCAAAATCACCTGAGATCACACGACCTCTACCACCTAAATTAGCTCTCTGGTGTAACAAAATCAAAACAGCAGCCACTGAAAAAACTGGAAAAAACAAAAGAACAAAACTCAGTGGCTGAACTAAACTGAGAAGGCAGAAGCCCCCGGAGGGGACCCAGAAGGCCCCCAAAGAAGTGCAGGACAAAATGCAAAAATATAGCAGACACACAAAAGAAGAAAAATTCTTATCTGGTAGCAGGAGATGCAGACACGACACAGAAGGCTACAAGGGAAACTGGAATGAAGGATTCAGACCAGAACAATTGATCACCGGCAACCCTGATGGGAAAATGACTCCCTTATATAAGACCAGTCAGTAACACCTGATTCCCAGTCCTCACAATCTTCACTAGTACCGCTTGTAACCACCAGAGGGAGCCTCTGCTCAGAACTCATCTCAAACCCATTCACAACAGTACCCCCCCCTTGAGGAGGGGTCACCGAACCCTCATTTGAGCAACCAGGTCGGTCAGGATGAGTTCTATGATGCGCACGGATAAGTCTCCTAGCATGGATGTCCGAAGCAAACACCCAAGAATTGTCTTCCTGACCATAACCTCTCCATTTAACCAAATACTGGAGTCTTCGTCTAGAAAAACGAGAATCCAATATTTTCTCAACCACATACTCCAGATTGCCCTCAACCAAAACAGGTCAGGAGGCACAGTAGCAGGAACCACTGGCTCAACAAACCTCTTCAACAAGGACTTGTGGAACACGTTATGGATCTTAAATGTCCCTGGAAGAAGCAAACGAAAAGAAACAGGATTAATAATCTCCATGATCTTATAAGGTCCAATGAACCTAGGCTTAAATTTAGGAGATGCTACTCTCATAGGAATATTCTTTGAGGACAACCAGACCAAGTTCCCCACTTTAAACCGAGGACCATCAGTCCTATGCCGGTCAGCAAACTGCTGGGCCTTCTCCTGAGAGAGGGACAACCTCTCCACTACCTGGTCCCAAATCTGTTGCATACGCTCAACAACAGAGTCAACACCCGGACAGACAGAAGCCTCCGTCTGTCCTGAAGAAAATCGAGGGTGAAAACCAGAATTACAGAAAAACGGAGACATCAAAGTGGCAGAGCTAGCCCTATTATTAAGAGCAAACTCAGCCAAAGGCAAAAAAGAGACCCAGTCATCCTGATCAGCAGACACAAAGCATCTTAGATAAGTCTCTAATGTCTGGTTTGTTCTCTCAGTTTGACCATTGGTCTGAGGATGAAATGCCGAGGAGAAAGACAATTGAACACCCAGTTTAGAACAAAAAGTCCTCCAAAATCTGGAAACAAACTGGACTCCTCTGTCAGACACAATGTTCTCAGGAATGCCGTGTAAACGAACCACGTGCTGAAGAAACAACGGCACCAATTCAGAGGAGGAAGGCAACTTAGGTAATGGCACAAGATGTATCATTTTGGAAAACCTATCACAAATTACCCAGATGGTGGTCATTCTCTGAGAAACAGGAAGATCGGAAATGAAATCCATAGAGATATGGGTCCATGGTCTCTTGGGCACAGGCAATGGCATCAACAAACCACTAGAGCGAGAGCAAGGCTTGGAGCGAGAGCAAGTCCCGCAGGACTGCACATATTCCCTGACATCGCGAGACAAGGTAGGCCACCAAAAGGACCGACTAACCAAGTCTCTGGTACCAAAAATTCCGGGATGCCCAGCCAATGCGGAACAATGAATCTCAGACATCACACTCTTTTTCCATTGGTCCGGGACAAACAATTTTCCAACAGGGCAGCGCTCGGGCCTATCCTCCTGACACCCCTCCAGAGCAAGTCTCAAATTGGGCGAGATGGCGGAAAGAACTACACCCTCTTTCAAAATAACAGAAGGATCAGATAACTCAGGAGAGTCCGCAAGGAAACTCCTCGAGAGGGCATCCGCCTTAACATTCTTAGTGCCAGGAAGAAAGGAAACCACAAAATTAAAACGTGTGAAAAACAAGACCCACCTGGCCTGTCTAGGATTGAGTCGCTTGGCAGATTCCAGATAGACCAGATTCTTATGGTCCGTAAGGACCACCACCTGATGTTTGGCTCCCTCCAGCCAATGTCTCCACTCTTCAAAAGCCCACTTCATGGCCAATAACTCCCGATTACCCACGTCATAATTACGTTCAGTAGGAGAAAATTTTCGAGAGAAAAAGGCACAAGGGTTACTTTTAGAGGTCTCTGGATCTTTTTGGGACAAAACGGCACCTGCCCCAATTTCAGAGGCATCAACCTCCACCTGAAATGGCAGAGAAACATCAGGCTGCCGTAAAACAGGAGCAGAAGTGAATCTCTGCTTAAGTTCCTGAAATGCAGAGACTGCCTCAGGAGGCCAATTCACCACATCAGAACCCTTTCTGGTCAAATCAGTTAATGGTTTAACAATAACCGAGAAATTACCAATAAATTTACGATAAAAATTGGCAAAACCCAAAAATCTCTGAAGAGCCTTTAATGAAGTAGGTTGGACCCAATCACAGATGGCCTGAACCTTGACCGGGTCCATTTCAATAACAGATGGGGACAAAATGAATCCCAGAAATGAGATCTTCTGTACGCCAAAAAGACACTTTGATCCCTTCACATACAGAGCATTATCCCTCAAAATCTGGAACACAGTCCGAACATGTTTCACATGAGAGTCCCAGTCATTAGAAAAAATCAAGATATCATCCAAATAAACAATCAGAAATTTGTCCACAAAATCCCTGAAAATGTCATTCATGAAGGACTGGAAGACGGAAGGGGCATTAGTGAGCCCAAAGGGCATCACTAGGTACTCAAAATGCCCTTCAGGGGTATTGAATGCCGTCTTCCATTCATCCCCGTGCTTAATGCGAATAAGGTTATACGCCCCCCTGAGGTCAAGCTTGGTAAACCAAGTAGCGTTTTTCACCCTGGAAAACAGGTCAGAAATCAAGGGTAACGGGTATTGATATTTCACAGTAATATTGTTCAAGAGACGATAATCAATACACGGCCTTAATGAACCATCTTTTTTGGCCACAAAGAAAAAACCGGCACCTAAGGGTGAAGAGGATGGTCTGATATGACCCTTCTCCAATGATTCCTTGATATAAGACCGCATAGCGTCATGTTCAGGTACAGACAAGTTAAAAAGGCGACCTTTAGGGAATTTACTACCCGGCACTAATTCAATAGCGCAGTCATAGCTCCTATGGGGAGGTAAGGATGCAGATTTACTTTCGCTAAACACATCAGAAAAATCAAACAAAAAGTCAGGAACATCCTGAGCTTGGGGGGAGGCAGAAAAAACAGGAGTGTTGGTATTAACACATTGGCAGCCCCAACTGGTTACAGACACAGATTTCCAATCCAAAACAGGATTATGAGACTGTAACCAAGGAAACCCAGCACGATAATGTCATGCAGATTATATAGAACCAAAAATTTGCAGCACTCCTGGTGATCAGGTTCAACCCTCATTATCACCTGAGTAGAAAACTGGGGTTTATTCTCAGCCAAAGGGGTAGAATCGATCCCCAGTAGGGGAATAGACTTCTGTAGGGGTATCAAGGGAAACCCACAACGTTTAGCAAAATCATAATCCATCAGGTTAATAGCTGCTCCAGAATCAACGAAAGCCTGAGCAGAAAATGAGGACAGAGAGCATATCAGAGTGACAGTTAATAAAAACTTAGTCTGAACACTACCCAAGACAACTGAGCGTGCAAAACGTCTTCCCCGCTTAGGGCAGACTGAAATAGCATGAGAGGCATCACCACAGTAGAAACATAACCTATTGCGCTTTCGAAACTCATGACGCTGTGCCCCAGACACCACTCCATCACACTGCATGGGCTCAGAAGCTGGCTCACAAGGCAACACCACTCCACGCATACTTCTCCGCTCACGCAAACGTCTGTCAATTTGAATCGCTAATGACATAGAATCATTGAGACCAGAGGGGACAGGGAATCCCACCATAACATCCTTTACATTATCCGACAGACCCTTCCGGAAAAGGGCCGCCAAAGCGTCATCATTCCATTTGGTCAGGACTGCCCACCTACGGAATCTCTGACAGTATAACTCAGCGTCATCAAGCCCCTGATTTAATGCCAACAAGGCTTTTTCAGCTTGATCAGTGACATTAGGCTCATCGTACAATAACCCCAAAGCCTGAAAAAACGCATCAACATCACTCAAAACAGGATCCCCAGGTATCAGGGAAAAAGCCCAATCCTGAGGATCGCCGCGCAGGAGAGAGATGATAATTTGAACCTGCTGCGCTGCGTTTCCTGAGGACTTAGATTTTAAGGCAAAAAACAATTTACAATTATTTTTGAAATTCTGAAACTTAGCTCGATCCCCTAAAAACAAATCTGGCATGGGGATCCTAGGTTCCACAACAGGCAACCCAGCAAGATAGATAGCAATACTCCGAACCTCAGTGGCAAGCTGATCCACACGGCCAGACAACTGTGCAAACTCCATTGGGAGAAAAGATCCTCCCCAGCACCCAGAGATACAGAGGGAAAAAAAAAAAAAATGCAACAAACAGAAAAATATCTCTGACAACTCTGACAACCTTTTTTCTATCACAATATTTTTTCCCTTCTGTGAGCACCATACAATTTTCAATTTTTAGGCCGGTGATACTGTTATGTTTCGGTAGCTGAGGAGTGCAGGTAAAAAAGGCAATACACCAGAGCAGTTGGAATCTATGGGATTGCAGTACCCTGACTAACCACCACAACTAGAGGCAGCCGTGGAGCGTTCCTACGTTGGTCCTAGACGCCTCGTCACAGCCCGAGAAACTAACTACACCTAAAGATAGAAATAGGAAAGCTATCTGCCCCGGAGCAGAACCCCAAAGACAATAGAAAGCCCCCAAACATGTAATGGCGGTTAGACAAGAGGAAATACTGACACAGAAAGAAAATAGAATGAGCAAACGCTGGGGCCCAAACTATCTAAATAGAAAAGGACAGGAAGGGTACTTACTGCAATCCCAGAAAACCCTGAAAAACACCAACTCTACTAATTTCAAAATCACCTGAGATCACACGACCTCTACCACCTAAATTAGCTCTCTGGTGTAACAAAATCAAAACAGCAGCCACTGAAAAAACTGGAAAAAACAAAAGAACAAAACTCAGTGGCTGAACTAAACTGAGAAGGCAGAAGCCCCCGGAGGGGACCCAGAAGGCCCCCAAAGAAGTGCAGGACAAAATGCAAAAATATAGCAAACACACAAAAAAGAAAAAATTCTTATCTGGTAGCAGGAGATGCAGACACGACACAGAAGGCTACAAGGGAAACTGGAATGAAGGATTCAGACCAGAACAATTGATCACCGGCAACCCTGATGGGAAAATGACTCCCTTATATAAGACCAGTCAGTAACACCTGATTCCCAGTCCTCACAATCTTCACTAGTACCGCTTGTAACCACCAGAGGGAGCCTCTGCTCAGAACTCATCTCAAACCCATTCACAACATATCCCTGTCCTCTCATATTAACTCGGATGGTGGAGATACCAGGGTCTTGCACATTGTTATGCTCCTATCTTACCCTTATTTGCCCCCCCACCCATGGAGGTGTGAGACTGAAGTGTATAGGCCAAATAGACAAGAGATAAAAGAAAACTACAATCATACAAAAACACAAAAATATAGAGTAGGACACAGGAGGAATAGGAAGAAAGAAACCAAATGGGAGAGGATAAGAATAAACATGCAAACCAATTCCAAGCAGCAATTTTCTGAAAAACTCACCTACCACCTGCTCCAAACCTGAACTCTCTCCTTCAACTCTAAATCAGGTAGTGGTAACTAACTATAACTGGCAAATGACATAATGAATTTGAGCGGAAGGGGCATGTAAATATAATGAATCGGGGGAGCGGGATGTACATAGTGATGGGCATTGAGGATGCAGTGACTGGTAATGAATTGGGGGAAAGAGTACAGGGGCTAATTTATATATTTATTAGGTGGGGAATGTGGCTATGTACTATGTATAGATAGTGGGGGCACAGTAGTAAATTATCATTTTTTATTTGAGATGGTGGGTTGCATAATAACTATATATTAATGGTGGTTGCACGTCTGCATTCAGCTGTGTAGTGTACAAGAAAGGAAAAAAGTGAGGAATGTGCTCTGGAAGCAGGGCTCTAGATAACTGTGTTATTTTATGCAGAGATGAGTCCTGGCTGGAAGAAGTGATGGCGGCCTGTGCTGCATGAAAAAGAAACCTGGTTTGTGAGGATGAAGAGCACATCTGATCCTTACCTTCGGTTGAGCTGCTTGGTGAAGGTCCATCCTGGGAAAAATGAGGACATTCATCGGTGCTTGTATTTGTGGACGTTGTGATATGAATATGCATTAGGAATCATGAGTTTTTCTCTATGCTGCGCCTATTTTCTAGAGTATAGTTAGGTTATTGCATCAATATTAATGCTTGCATAGAATGATTTCTGGACTCATGCCTTTAAAGTTTTATGGAAGATTACATAATATTTTCACCCTTCATTAGGGCATGCCCTTTGTATGTAATTGTATGCTCAGTTGGATTGGCATTTTGCACATTATGATTGACATATTCACATATGTGATTTCTGTTGCGGACATCGCATTCTTACATTGTATATATAATATATTTTTATTTTTTTTTATTTTTTACTTTTTAATCCATTTGTTATTTTCCTTATATTTATTATTTTTTTCATAATATTGTATCATTGTTTATTATGGCAATGGATTGTTTTCACATATAGAAGATAGCAGGTGTTGTATTTGCTAATATTAACTAATAGTTTGTGCACTCTTTGTGGTGCATATGGTCACTTCTTATGCACTTTTTAACTTTTTTTTACTTATTCCAGTGATAGCACTGTGCACCTTAAATTGTTCATATATAATTGCACCTTAAAGATATGTTAACCGGCGCCTTGTAATATGTCAATCGGCGCTTTGTAATATTAATTGCACTTTAATTTTTATGTATGATTGCACCTTAAGATATGTCAATCGGTGCTTTGCAATATGTGATGGCGAGTTGTATCAATTATTAATATTCATGTCACACAGTGATAAATGTGCACGGATGTTTATCTGGCCAGGATGATCTAAGTCGCCTTCCTAATGCAATCAAGGTTTGTGCACGTGCAGGTCTAATGAGCCGCCGAGGTATATACTGCGGTCTTTGGTTGGCTTAGTACGAGCACGTCCTCTTAGTAGGACCTGACGTTCAATTGCCATGTGACCGCCTATTATCCCTCTCATTGGCTGGCGGGCCTCATGTGACTTTATACATGCCATTTGTACCTCCTCTTGAATTGGTAGGACCTTTCTGCTCCTGTGACGTGGGTATTGAAACGGGCTCCGATTTCACACAGGAGTTGTCGGTTATTAAAATTGTGACCTAGCGGAGATACTATATAAACCGGGCTGCCCCTTGCCCTGACACGCCTCCCGAAGAAGCAGTGCGAAACGCGCGTAGGGCAGAGGGACATCCGAGGAATTCCACCAGCAGTCCTGTGGTAGGTTTTGAAAAGACCACTGTTTAACGTTGTAAGCATTACAGTGCAGCACTATTGAGGGTATTGAAAGTATCTTATTCCATTACGTTGTAGCAATTGAGTTTTGCACAATTGGTCTAGCCTTGTGTATCCCTCTAGTTATAGCTGACTGGCTAAGAGGCATCTTCTGCATATTTTTCTATTTGGCTGCTGTTGTGGTAATTCCTATGGACAATAGTCCCTCCTTTTTATGTTTTTTTGTTTTGTTGTGTTTTTGTACCTTTCTTGCACACTTCTATGTATTTTTTTGCATTTTGACGATTTTATTCTAATAAAGACTTTAGATATTTCATATACCATTCCGTGGTACATATTGGTATTTTTGGTTACCACTAAAGTGATTTGATTGTTCTGTGGTATATTGACCCCTATGGGGCACTATAGATAAAAGTGGGCATCATTTGTGATTACACTGAATACTATGTACAGAGCTCCTGTGTATAATGTCACTGGTGATCACTGTATTACCTGTACACTGTCACTATATAAAGAGCTGTGTACAATGTCACTGGTGATCACTGTATTACCTGCACACTGACATTATTTATAGAGCTCCTGTGTATAATGTCACTGGTGATCACTATAGTACCTGTACACTGACAGTAAATACAGAGCTCCTGTGTATTATGTCACTATGATAACTGTATTACCTTTACACTATACACTATATAGAGCTCCTGTGTATAATACCACTGGTGCTCACTGTATTACCTGTACACTGACACTATATACAGAGCTCCTGTATTACCTGTACACTGACATATACAGAGCTCCTGTGTATAATGTCACTGATGATTCCTGTATTACCTGTATACCGACATTATATACAGAGCTCCTGTGTATAATGTCACTGGTGATTCCTGTATTACTTGTACACTGACACTATACAAAGACCTCCTGTGTATAATGCCACTGGTGATCACTGTATTACCTTTACACTATACAATATATACAGATCTCCTGTGTATAATGTTACTGGTGATCCCTGTATTACCTGTACACTAACACTATATACAGAGCTCCTGTGTATAATGCCACTGGTGATCACTGTATTACCTGTATGGAGAGCCCCGCAGGGCCGTGGGGTACTCTGTACCGGGATGGTCCTTTAGGGAATTTCGCGGCAGCAGTGATCCAGTCCGTGGCCCTGGGCATCCAACAAAATAAATCAGGAGGAAAGTCTATAGGTATTAACTTGTGACGCCACCCGTGGTGGTCATCAATATGGGGATGGCAGACGCTGCCTTAGGAGACCACTGGGGTCATTCGTGATGCAGCAGAGTTGTTACAGCTCTCCACGGGTAGAGCTAGGCCCCAGGGCAATTATAGTTCTTATAAAGGATAGTGAAATTGGGGTGCAGGACTGAGGGAATAATGAATAACTGCAGACACATGAATTGCAGTTTACTTTACCTTTACTTGATGATTTGAAGTGCAGACCAGAGCACTGCTAGCAGATGGAAATGAAGATCCGGACAGCCTGGAAGCAATTGAGGATTCCATAAGCCAGATGGTGTTGGAGGCCTCCTTATTGCGCTGTCCTCTGAGGTCCTTGCTGCTTAAAGCTGTGCTTGAGCCCCTGTTCCTTATTGTCCTAGTAATTGTTCGTATGGCAGGCAGCTTGAGCTCTGCTGTGGCAGCTTCGGGCTCTGATATGCTGCTGTACCCAAGTGTTTGATGGGGCAAGAGACTTGCAGTTCCTTTCCCTCTGGATTTAGCTGCTGGGACCGTAGTATCCATGCAACCAAGGACTCCGGTGTCCGGTTCTTTAGCGCTCTGCCCTGGGGTGAGCTTGGTCACAGCTCCACTCCCCAGGTTTTCATAGACTTCCCTCAGGAGTGATGGGGTGCTACGCCAGATGACCTGGCCTCCAGTCACCAGACCTGAACCCAATCGAGATGGTTTGGGGTGAGCTGGACCGCAGAGTGAAGGCAAAAGGGCCAACAAGTACTATGCATCTCTGGGAGCTCCTTCAAGATTGTTGGAAGGCCATTTCCGGTGACTACCTCTTGAAGCTCATCAAGAGAATGCCAAGAGTGTGCAAAGCAGTCATCAAAGCAAAATGTGGCTACTTGAGGAACCTAGAATACAAGACATAATTTCAGTTGTTACACACTTTTTTGTTAAGTATATAATTCCACATGTGTTAATTCATAGTTTTGATGCCTTCAGTGTGAATTTACAATTTTCATAGTCATGAAAATACAGAAAAATCTTTAAATGAGAAGGTGTGTCCAAACTTTTGGTCTGTACTGTATGGGGTTTTAATGATCATGTTAAAAGAATGTATGTGACTCATTCCCTCAAAGAAAAATACATAAAAATATTCCTAAAAAGAGTATTGGTATTTTAAGAAATGTTTAATAGGTTAGAGTAGAGTAGGGCCCTGCCAAAAAAGTCTGCCTTGTCATGATGGCGGCTTAAAAAGTCTTTTGGCCAGAACAAAAGCTGCTGGTTATGTATGTGATATGGTGTGAACTGTTAGGCTAAGTTCACACGTTGCGGAATTGCCGCGGAAATTTCGCGGCAATCCCGCACTTCTCCCGCGGGAAATACGCATTTTTTTTCTATGCGTATTCCCGCCAGAAACTAGCGTTTTGCAAGCATCTGTAGCATCGCTTGGAAAACTGATTGACAGGTTGGTCACACGAGTCAAACATAGTGTTTGACACGTGTGACCAACTTTTTACTATTGATGCCGCCTATGCCGCATCAATAGTGAAAAGATCTAATGTAAAAATAATAAAAAAATAACAAATAATGATATTCTCACCTTCCGGCGGCCCCCGCAGCTTTCCCGCCTTCAGCGACGCTCCCGGCAACTCCCGTTCCCAGGAGTCCTTTGCGACAAATCACCCCGATGACGTAGCATCACGCGAGACCGCTACGCCATCTGGGTGATTCTCGCAAAGGATTCCTGGGACCGGGAGTTGCCGGGAGCGTCGCTGAAGGCGGGAAGGCTGCGGGGGCCGCCGGAAGGTGAGAATATCATTATTTTTTATTTTAATTATTGTTTTACCAGGGATATGGTACCCAGGGCCTGGAGGAGAGTCTCCTCTCCTCCAGACCCTGGGTACCACCGCACATGAATCGCTTACATTCCGCAAAATTAATGAACATGTTGCTATTTTTTCCGCAAAGCGTTTTTTTCGCGGAAAAAAACGCAACATGTGGCCAAAACATGCGGAATCAATTAACATGTATAGGATGCTCAATGCTTGCGTTTTTTTCGCGTTTTTACCGCGGAAAATCGCGGAAAAAAACGCAAAAAAAATGCAAATATTCCTGAACGTGTGCACTTAGCCTTAATATCTGATTGGTGAGGATGTGGTGCAGAAGTTAAGTTTTTCCAAGAGTGGTTGTTGGGACTGTGGAAAGTTCAAGGGGTGGAGCCTGGGTGGAGTCTCAAGGGGGCTGAAAATTTTGCCAGTATGGGACCCGAAAATTCCTAGTGGCAGCTCTTGGTGCATCTTGCTCAATGGTGTTGCAGACCATGTGACATTTTAATTGCACACATGTGGACTTGCTTTCACTAAGCATGTGACTTATGAAGATAATTGATTGCACCAGAAATTTTTAGGGTCTTCATAGCAAAAGGGGTAAATACATATGCATGACAATTTTTAGTTATTTGATCCCATCAATTTCAATTATTACTCTATTTTTCCTCACTTAACTTCACGCTACTTAGTGCTGATGCATCACACACAAAACGGATTGCAAAAGTATTTAAACACAGGTTGTAATGTAACAAAATAGGTAAAACGCCAAAGGAGCTGAATACTTTTGCAAGACACTGTATATAAATAAAAAATATATTAACACAAATTCAAAAAAGTTGGGATATTGTGTAAGACATTAGGAAAGCAAGAATGCAATGATGTGGAAATCTTAGAGCCATATTTTATTCACAACAGAACAGAAAACACAGATCAGAAGGTGAAAGTTATGCATTCCTCCATTTCATTTGAAAAACTTAGCTTAATTATAAATTGATGCAATATAATCTGGGCACACACCAGTGATAAATTGTGATGATAATTTTAATCAAAGCTAGAAGTACATACAACAAACGTTTCAGTCAGACATGACCTTCTTCGGTGTACTATAACATAATGAAACAAAAAATAAATAAAATATGTATGCAGAGCAATTTAGTGAAAATAGGGCATATAAAGAAAGTATATACAAATATAATTATGAAGATTACATAATATGAGAACAATGTGGAGGCATATGATGCTCAGAATCATCCAATATAATGGTCATAGAGATATATATGAAAATATACAGAGGTATGAATCGTCCCTCAGAACAAAAATTACATCCAGTAGTTCATATGGTCATACATACCAAAATATGCACTAGAGATCGGGTGCAGGGAGGCAGAGACTATACCTGGTGGAAATGTGATAGCAAGAGTGAGGGGTGCACTGAATATCTATTATCTAGGAAAGAGACCAGTGTACAAAGATAAATATTACCTACCACAAGACACAGAACTGTGTAATGGGCAAAATAACTGTGGAGACAAGGGAGGTGGCTATAGAGATGCCGTTGTAGGTAGCCACATAGCTTCATATTAGAAAACAGGACGGTCAAACAAGTAGGTGCTGGAGATGGCTGTGCTTACCGTTATGGTGCAGGCAGAATGAGGTGGCTTGGACGCGGTATACCACCGCTTGTCAGGGAGCGCTGTGAGACAGCCGGTGGCGGCATATAAAGCCTGGTGAGCATGTGGTCCGGACCAGAAGTTCGGTACCGGAAGTGAGGCGGCGTGCGTTCCACACATGCCGCAAATGCGTTCCAAATGCAGGAACCAGTATGGAGGGTGAATTAGAAATGCCTGAATATGCAGTGTAGCATCATATAGTGCTACTAAGCGGCCTAATAGTGCAAATAGCGATGTATATAGCTAAAAAAAGATGAGATGGTATAGTTCAGTCAAGGAGTGAGACTGATAATAGTAGTGCTCCCAGGTTCTGTGCCCAAAGAGGAGGTGTTTTATTCATTGTGGCAGATTCTGTGAACAAGGAGTAGATGGTCAGTACATAATAAATAAACAGAGCATATATGTCACACACATAAGAAATAGAAGAACCTTTAAATGAACGATATAATATCATATTCTCTATTTAACCCTTTCGGGTGCAATGTGTCTAATTGGTGGATCCAGTAGGCTTCTCTTTTTTTGAGGAGGCTGATGCGATCGCCTCCCCTGCGTGGTGCATGTACATGTTCAATTACTTGGTATTGAAGTTGCGCTACATTATGACCAGATGATATGAAATGATTAGGAATTGGAAGAAGGAGATTTTTGCATCTAATCGTCGACTTATGTTTAGATATGCGGTTTTTTATAGCTTGTGTAGTCTCACCCACGTATAACAAGCCACATGGGCATTTGATTAAATAGACAACAAAACTGGAATTACACGTAAAGTAATCTTTTATCTCATATCTTTTGCCCGTGTGTGGATGATGGAATACGTTGCCTTTGATGATGTTGTTGCATTGCAAACATTGAAGACATTGAAATGTCCCATGTTTGGGATTGGAGAGAAAACGTTGTTTTGTTGGGGGGTGAGAAGTGCCAGTGTCGGCTCTGATTAGATGATCCCTTAAATTACGCGGTCGACGGAAGCAAGGGAGGAATGGTCTGTTGAATTCTTTAATAGTTGGGTGTGCGGTACTTAGTAGGTGCCAGTGACGGCGTATGCTGGTGTGAAGTCGATAAGCTATTGGATGATAGTCATGTACGAAAGGAATCCTGTCACTCGTGTCCCCTTTGGGGGAGGTGGAATTCACTGGGAGGTCAAGTGTATGTTCGGGGTAACCTCTAACGCAAAATTTGTCGCGCATTTCTTCAATGCGTACGTCTTTGGTGGCTGTATTGGAAACGATTCTCTGGACTCGTTTGAGTTGAGATTTGGGAATTGAATCTTTCATTTTGGTTGGATGGAAGCTTTTGTAGAATAGCAGACTATTACGATCTGTGGGTTTGGTATATATATCAGAAGAAAGCTTATTGTTGCTTTCTCTGATAATGCTTACATCCAAAAAATTAATGTTTTCCTTGTCGAAAGTCATTGTGAAATCCAATCCTGGCCAAGAGTTGCCCAGGAAGGAAAAGAAATCATTAAGGGTATTCAGGGAACCATTCCAAATACAGAAGACGTCATCGATATATCTCTTCCACACGATGGCATGTGTGCGGAAGAGATGGTTATTATAGATTTTGCTATCCTCGTAGTGGGCAACGTAGCAATTAGCATACGGAGGTGCTGCGTTCGAGCCCATGGCTGTCCCCTTGGTCTGTAGATAAAAATTATCCCCAAAAAGGAAGAAATTTCTAGTCAACAGGATAGTCAGTAATTCGCAACACATATCAATTTGATCTGAATTAAAGGTAGAGGACTCCAGAAGTCTACGTACTGAGCGGATACCATCTTGATGTGGTATAGAGGTGTATAAATCTTTAATATCAAAGGTAACTAGAAAGGCCTCTTCGGGGATTTGATCAAGATTGTGTACCATAATGAGAAAGTCTCCTGTGTCTAGGAGAAACGAGGGAGATTGCTTAATGAGCGGTGTCAGAATTTTCTCCAAATATTTGGCTATTGGTGAAAAGATGGACTCCGTGGAGGCAACTATGGGTCTCCCAGGAGGATTGGTAAGATTTTTATGTACTTTTGGTAGTACGTAGAAAACTGGAGTAATGGGAAATTTCTTTTGAAGGTATTCACCAGTCTGAACGAGTCCAGAGAATCGTTTCCAATACAGCCACCAAAGACGTACGCATTGAAGGAATGCGCGACAAATTTCGCTTTAGAGGTTACCCCGAACATACACTTGACCTCCCAGTGAATTCCACCTCCCCCAAAGGGGACACGAGTGACAGGATTCCTTTCGTACACGACTATCATCCAATAGCTTATCGACTTCACACCAGCATACGCCGTCACTGGCACCTACTAAGTACCGCACACCCAACTATTAAAGAATTCAACAGACCATTCCTCCCTTGCTTCCGTCGACCGCGTAATTTAAGGGATCATCTAATCAGAGCCGACATTGGCACTTCTCACCCCCAACAAAACAAAGTTTTCTCTCCAATCCCAAACATGGGACATTTCCATGTCTTCAATGTTTGCAATGCAACAACATCATCAAAGGCAACGTATTCCATCATCCACACACGGGCAAAAGATATGAGATAAAAGATTACTTTACGTGTAATTCTAGTTTTGTTGTCTATTTAATCAAATGCCCATGTGGCTTGTTATACGTGGGTGAGACTACACAAGCTATAAAAAACCGCATATCTAAACATAAGTCGACGATTAGATGCAAAAATCTCCTTCTTCCAATTCCTAATCATTTCATATCATCTGGTCATAATGTAGCGCAACTTCAATACCAAGTAATTGAACATGTACATGCACCACGCAGGGGAGGCGATCGCATCAGTCTTCTCAAAAAAAGAGAAGCCTACTGGATCTACCAATTAGACACATTGCACCCGAAAGGGTTAAATAGAGAATATGATATTATATCGTTCATTTAAAGGTTCTTCTATTTCTTATGTGTGTGACATATATGCTCTGTTTATTTATTATGTACTGACCATCTACTCCTTGTTCACAGAATCTGCCACAATGAATAAAACACCTCCTCTTTGGGCACAGAACCTGGGAGCACTACTATTATCAGTCTCACTCCTTGACTGAACTATACCATCTCATCTTTTTTTGGCTATATACATCGCTATTTGCACTATTAGGCCGCTTAGTAGCACTATATGACGCTACACTGCATATTCAGGCATTTCTAATTCACCCTCCATACTGGTTCCTGCATTTGGAACGCATTTGCGGCATGTGTGGAATGCACGCCGCCTCACTTCCGGTACCGAACTTCCGGTCCGGACCACATGCTCACCAGGCTTTATATGCCGCCACCGGCTGTCTTACAGCGCTCCCTGACAAGCGGTGGTATACCGCGTCCAAGCCACCTCATTCTGCCTGCACCATAACGGTAAGCACAGCCATCTCCAGCACCTACTTGTTTGACCGTCCTGTTTTCTAATATGCAGCTATGTGGCTACCTACAACGGCATCTCTATAGCCACCTCCCTTGTCTCCACAGTTATTTTGCCCATTACACAGTTCTGTGTCTTGTGGTAGGTAATATTTATCTTTGTACACTGGTCTCTTTCCTAGATAATAGATATTCAGTGCACCCCTCACTCTTGCTATCACATTTCCACCAGGTATAGTCTCTGCCTCCCTGCACCCGATCTCTAGTGCATATTTTGGTATGTATGACCATATGAACTACTGGATGTAATTTTTGTTCTGAGGGACGATTCATACCTCTGTATATTTTCATATATATCTCTATGACCATTATATTGGATGATTCTGAGCATCATATGCCTCCACATTGTTCTCATATTATGTAATCTTCATAATCTATATTTGTATATACTTTCTTTATATGCCCTATGTTTCACTAAATTGCTCTGCATACATATTTTATTTATTTTTTGTTTCATTATGTTATAGTACACCGAAGAAGGTCATGTCTGACCGAAACGTTTGTTGTATGTACTTCTAGCTTTGATTAAAATTATCATCACAATTTATCACTGGTGTGTGCCCAGATTATATTGCATTATTGCACGGATTGGGATCCTACTCTGGCACCACAGTCTTTCCTTCTAGCAGTTGTGCCAACGATTTATTTCCACTAATTATAAATTGATGGCCAGGATATATATACATACAAAACCCTGGAATTAATGATGCTTTAAAAAATGTAATAATGAGAAGAGACAGATCATAATATTAGGGGACTTTTATTTATCGATAAAAATATACAGAGGGGAAAATAAGTATTTGATACATTGCCGATTTTACAAGTTTTCCCACCTACAAAGAATGGAGAGGTCTGTAATTTTTATTGTAGGTACACTTCAACTGTGAGAAACTGAATCTAAAAATAAAATAACAGAAAATCCCATTGTATGATTTTTACATAGTTAATTTGCATTTTATTGCATGAAATAAGTATTTAATATAATAGAAAAACAGAACTTAATATTTGGTACAGAAATCTTTGTTTGCAATTACAGAGGTCAGACATTTCCTGTAGTTCTTGACCAAGTTTGCACACACTGCAGTAAGGATTTTGGCCCACTCCTCCATACACATCTTCTTCAGACTTTTCAGGTTCCGGGGCTGTCGCTGGGCAACATTGAGTTTCGGCTCCTTCCAAAGTTTTTTTATTGGGTTTAGGTCTGGAGACTGGCTAGGCTTCTCCAGGACCTTGAAATGCTTCTTACTCCTTAGTTACCCTGGCTGTGTGTTTCGGGTCATTGTTATGCAAGAAGACCCAGCCACGACCCATCTTCAATGCTCTTACTAAGGAAAGGAGTTTGTTGGCCCAAATCTTACAACACATGACCCCATCCATCCTCACTTCAATACTGTGCAGTCGTCCGGTCCCCTTTGCCGAAAAGCACCCCCTAAGTATGATGGTTCCCCCACCATTCTTCACAGTTGGGATGATATTCTTGGGGTTGTACTCATCCTCCTTCCTCCAAACAAGGCAAGTAAAGTTGATACAAAAAAGTTTGGTATTTGTAATCTGACCACATGACCTTCTCCCATGCTTCCTCTGGATCATCTAGTTGGTCATTGGCAAACTTCAGATGGGCATGGACATATGCTAGCATGAACAGGGGGACCTTGTCTGCCCTGCAGGATATTTGTCACGATCCATTTTTGGATCTGTGGCTGATTTTGCTTTTCATATTAAAACTTTTTTCCTTTCAGGCCATCGGGGGTTAATGTCAGTCTTTTCCCCTGGTGGCCGCTGGTGTAATTAGATTGTTGCTGAGTTAGCTGGTGCAGGTGGTGACCACTCCCACCATCCTTTAAAAGGTCACCTGATACATCAGCTGACTGTTGGTGATACACTTCCCCTTTGTAGACCAACCTAGCTGGAGGGATTATTGTCTCTCTTCTCAAGGGTGATCCTCAATCCTGTGCCTTCTCCCTGCCGACCGATTCACCATCTTTACGGTCGGTGGACGGATTTTTGTGGCTCTAGTGCTGGTGTATGGAGATTCTGATGGCGTCTCCCTGGCAGAATCCCGACTCCATAAAATCAAGCAGGGGGGCCAACAGTCTGAGGAGTACTGCTCAGAGTTCAGGAGGTGGGCCACTAACACACAGTGAAATGACCCTGCCCTTACGAGTCATTTTGTGCAGGGTCTGTCCCCAAGGTTGCAGGATACTCTGGTGCAGTATGCCACCCCCAGGTTGCTGGAGGCCGCCATGTCCCTTGCCATCTGGGTGGATAGATGCTTGAGGGAGAGGTATACACCAAATGTCCCCCTCTGTAGTCTTTGCTAGAGAGGAGGACACACCTGAGCAGGCGGATGAACCATGCAGGTGGGAGGAGTTGGCTCCCAAACGGGGTTGCCTGTGGTTCGCCGTGGTGTGGGTGCATGTTTTTACTCTGGGCAGACTGGTCATTTCATTGGGGTTTGCCCAGCTGATGCCAATATACCAGTACCCTCTAAGAAGCCGCGTCTCCCTGGTTGTTTGGAGGGAGGCGACCCAGGAGTGAATATTTCCTCCATTTTTTCTCCTCAGTGTACCCTGTCTGAGGAAGTGGTGGTTGGAACAGGAGTCAATTTGGTGGATGCTCACTTTGTCCAGACCCGTGGCCTGAGGTGTAGGACGCTAGCCAAGCCACTAGGTGTCCAGAATATCACGGGAAGGATTGGAAGGGAACTCACCAGTGCAATCTCCTGGAAGACGGGTACCGAAGACAGCTTCAGGCTCCTAGGAACGCGGGGTGAGCAGGGCAGGACAGAGATAGTTTCAGGACCTGAATCGCCTGACAGTTGGGGGCGTGGCTAAGGCACAGGAGATCTCGAAGCTGAAGGAAAACTCCTAGAAAGGTAACTACGGGACAAAGTTACCCAGGGGCAAAGACAGAGACGTAAATCCGAACAAGCCGGGGTCAAAGCACAAGATAGCAGTACAGTACCAAGGATAAGACAGAACGGATGTCAGGGCCAGGCAGAGGTCAAAACCAAACAGACAGAGAAGGTACAGAAACAGAATCCAACAAGCAGTATCCAGAGATCAGACCGAGTCAAAACCAAAGTATCAGGCAACAAGAACACAGCACAAACACACTCAGGGATCAACACACTCTGCCAAGGCGAAAGTATAACTGACGGGGATTGGAGCTTCCTAGGGCTTTAAGAAGCTCCCCCAGAACCAAAAAGAGGCCACAATAATAAGCCCCAGGTGTGCAGGTAAGAGCCTGCAATGGGATCAAAGCATTAACCCCTGGCATGCAGGTCAAACCTATACTGGGCTCAAGACATTAACCCCTGGCGTGCAGGTCAAATCTGCACTGGGATCATGACACAGGCCATTGACTCTGTCCCACTCAGCCAGGGTAGGGTGACCCAGGTCATAGATGATTTATACCTGCGTATAGGCACTCATCATGAAGAGTTCCTGTCATTCTACGTCTTGGGGGGAATGCCAACATCCATCGTTTTAGGCCTCCCTTGGTTGAAAAACACAACCCTGTCATAGATTAGCGGTCCAGGGAAATAGTCAGCAGGGATCAGTCGTGTAAGGGCTGCTGCCCGGGGCTACTGTCTCTGCCATCTTTCTACAACCGTCCCCTTCTTCTCCAGTGGGGGCAGCAGAGGTGCTGCCAGGGAGTAGGGGCAAGTCTCAACCCTCACCACTAGCTGACCCTGAGAGTCGGAGCCCTCTTAGAAGGAGGGGTCTGGGAAGGGTGGTGGTTCCCTCTGAGCATTGTGGGGGTGTGAGTGTGATGACACAGGGGGACGGCCCTGTTGTTAGTTCCTTGAAGAGTTCAACATTGTGTGGCAAATGTGTGTGGCAATAAACGTTCAGGTCCGGACCTGTGTGTGAATGAGTACGTATGGGTGTCCTCCAAAAACATCCGGTGGAAGTGTGCTTCTGGGGCTTAGAGATCTCGGGTGATTGGGCCACATCGGGTGTCGGCCATTCTCGTCCCGGGGACTTACCAGCTGGAGTTACCCCCAATAATGCCCGTACACAACTCATTCCCCAGGTCGGCGCTCTGGAGATTTGTGGCAACTCCGGAGCATACGTTATTGTCACTTTCATCAGTCCGCGTTTGCCATAAACCTAAGAGTCAGGTGACTTCCTGGGTGAACTCTGGTGGATCGAGGGGTCCTTACCGTATGTTGTTTTGTGATGAGGTGCGGTGTTGAGGGTCCAGAGGCCCCTCATTGAAAGGGGGGTACTGTCATGATCCATTTTTGGATCTGTGGCAGATTTTGCTTTTCATATTAAAACTTTTTTCCTTTCAGGCCATCGGGGGGTAATGTCAGTATTTTCCCCGGTGGTTGCTGGTGTAGTTACATTGCTGCTGAGATTGCTGGTGCAGGTGGTGACCACTCCCACCATCCTTTAAAAGGTCAGCTGACTGCTGGTGATACACTTCCTCTTTGGAGACAGACCTAGCTGGAGTCAGGAGCTTTTCTGGTGCTGCAGCTGTATACTGTGTTCTGGTGCCTTACTCTGTTGTGCGGTGCTTTGCAGCAGAGAAAGCTAAGTTTTGTTTTTTTAGTTGATTTAACCACTAGTTGTCTGTCTTTTCTTTCCTTTTGGTGCAGTTCACTTTATTCCCTGTCTCACTTCCTGGGTAGGGGGTTGGGGGGTTTAGCTCAGGGCTAAACAGGAGATAGGGACAGGTCGGTGACTTGGGCCTCACTACCTTCAAGTGTACCCCCAAGTTAAGGAAAGACAGGGCATCCCCTTAGCCTGAGGGCACTTCAGGGGCCCAGGTTCCTCGTCCCCTGTTTTCCCACTACTGCCCCTTGACAATATTAATCCATGACGGCGTAGTGTTACTAAAGGTAATGTTTGATACTACGGTCCCAGCTCTCTTCAAGTGATTATTGAGGTCTTCCCGTGTAGTTCTTGGCTGAAGGTCTTCCTGTGTAGTTCTGGGCTGATTCCTTATCTTTATCAGAATCATTCTTACCTCCACTAGGTGAGATCTTACATGCAGCCTCTGAGGAAGATTGACAGTCATCTTGTGTTTCTTCCATTTTCTAATAATTGTGCTAACAGTTGCCTTCTCACCAAGTTGCTTGCCTATTGTCCTGTAGCCCATCGCAGCCTTGTGCAGGTCTACAATTTTGTCAGTGGTGACAGACCACTCTTTGGACTTAGCCATGGTGGAGAAGTTGGAGTGTGATTGATTGTGTGGACAGGTGTCGTTTAACAGGTAACAAGTTCAAACAGGTGGAATTAATACAGGTAATGAGTGCAGCGAAGGAGAGCTTCTTAAAGAAAAACTAACAAGCCTGTGAGAACAGAATTCTTGCTGGTTGGTAGGTGATCAAATACTTATTACATGCAATAAAATGCTATTTATTTATTTATTTAAACATCATACAATGAGTTTTTCTAGTTTTTATTTTTAAATTCTGGCTCTCACAATTGAAGTGTACCTACTATAAAAATTACAGACCTCTCCATTCTTTGTAGGTGGGAAAACTTGCAAAATTGTCATTATATCAAATACCATTGTTATTTTCCCCACTCTAAATGCAATATCAAATATTTTCATGTACATCTTATATTAATCGCATACGATCCATATATTGCCCAACTAGAAAAGTGGAGGCAGAGGAAAGAAAAAAAAAACATGAAAAAACAATTTACCAAAGCCATTCTAATCTTGAAGAAATTAAAAAATCGAGCCGAATTGAATAGTTAGAATGAATTTGAATTTTTATTACATAATGTAAGTGTGGTTTGATCAGGGGAAAATTTTTCCCAGATCTCAGCTTTTTTGTTTCGGCAGAAGAAAGTAGCTGAAAATAGTTCCATGGTTCAATTTACTGCAGTTGTAATGGAGACGTCATAGACCATGTCATTGCAATGTATAAATATCTGCAATATTTGGAAATGTGGCTTGATTTAACCCCTTAATGACCACTGATACATCTTTTTGCTGACCTGAGATATAAGAGAATAGCATTCCCATACAGGAGGCAATCCTGCAGCTGTCGGCTGTACACTAGACAATTTGCTGCATTAGCCACAATCAGTATTGGCACCAACCATGGCTGTTTAACCCCTTGAATGCTGCTGTCAATAGTGACTACAACACCTAAATGGTTAACACAGTGTGGGGGCTTCCTCTTTAACCCCATCGGCACCATGCGATTATGATTGTGTGGTCCTGATGTTTTCCATGGCAGTTCACGGTCAAATAGTGGCCTTAGACTCTGCCGGCTTCTTCATTCCTGTCATGCCACTTTGCATTAATTCCTGAAAAGCACCTGAAGGGTTAATGAACTACCTGAAAGCTATTTTGAATATGTTGGGGGGGTGCGGTTTTTTAAAATGATGTCACTTTTTTCAATATTTAGGAGCTCCAAAGTCACTTCAAAACTGAACAGGTCCCTAAAAAAATAAATTTTGTAAATTTCCTTGAAAAAATGATACAGTAAAGATGTATATCTTCGTACCGTGTTAGCCAGTAGATAGAAAAATATTTAGAGTTGAGAGTCCTCAGTGGTTGATACCTTTTAATGGCTAACTGAAAAGATGGTAACAAATTGCAAGCTTTCGAGACTACTCAGGTCTCTTCATCAGGCTGAACTAATACAAAATCTGAAGAATCACATATTTATACACAAAAACACAGAAAAAATGCAATAGGTAAGACAAGTGACGTGAAGCAGAATAGTCATTATGGCAGAGGAATGAGCATAAATATTGGAACAATTCATAGATAAGGAGAGAAAGTTTTATTACCCTCTGATTGGGGTCTGGTAATGTTTTGTGATGTTTTCACAGGGTATTTGGAGTAAATTCCTTAATTGATGTAATAGGCCATAAAACCATGTGACAGGTTCATTCCAGCATTAAGAGTGTCAAAGGTCACCATCAATTTGTATTCGCAAATTCTTCTCTGCCTTTGAGATGTGAATCTGCTTCTTAGTACCAGTATTTTCATATCTAACATGCTATGATCAGGGGAGCAAAAATGTTTTGCCACAGGTAGATCCATTCTTTTTTCTCTTATTGCGTGGCGATGAGAATTCATCCTTGTTCTCAGTTTTTGCCCGGTCTCCCCCACATACAGACCCCAGTTGGACATTTAGTACATATAATTAGGTACACAACATTAGATGTGATGCAGCTGAAAGTACCTGGTATCTTGTAGTCCTGATGTGAGTTGGGGATCTTTATCTTGTCCGTGGTCATTATAAATGGACAGGTTTTGCATTTCTTCTGATTGAAAGGCAAGGTTCCTGCAGCTGTTGGGGAGGACAGGGAACTTCTGACAATGATGCTTCTTAGATTTGGGGGCTGCCTAAAACACAGTAGTGGGGGGTCTGGAAATATTGAAAAAATGAAAAAATTCCTGCTGCATTTTTAAACCTTCTAAAATGATAACAAAATAAAACAACATTTTAGAAATGGTGCTGATGTAAAGCAGACATGAGGGAAATGTTTGAAAATTGCAATTTTTTTTTTTAAATTGTCAAATTTCTGATATTTTTATAAAATAAAGCAAAACATATCAGTCTAAGTTTACCATTATCATAAAGTATAATATGTCATGAAAAGCAGTCTCAAAATCAATGGGATATGTTGAAGCATTTCAGAGTTTTTATTACATAAAGTGACACATGTCAGATTTATTAAAAATAGCCCAGTCACTAAGGGGTTAAAAACATTATTAACCTGCAGATGTAGGGTAAATCCGCAGGTCAATTGCATACTAAAGCTGTGTGGCCGCTGCACTGAAAGTCCGGCTATCAGGAAGAAATTAATTTATTCTTCCCGGTAGCCTTCAGCTTTCAGTAATAGAGGCGTGGCTGTAGTGGCGCATACATAGAGAGTGGCGACTGTAAGCATGCCCCGGCATGCTCAGATAGCCGGCTCTGTACTAATGCGCTGCTAAGCCGGATGGCAGTCAGTGCTGAGGTGTGGTTACAGCCGCCGCTCACTGTGTACTGAGTGCTGACTGAGTGGTATCTTTATTTTTGCCAGAGCTGTATATGCTTTGACTGTTACAGCATTATTATTCTGCTAATACATTTGTAAGAGAGAATAAAATCTTATAATGGACCCCACACTGTAAACCATTGGAAAACAACTTCTGCCTCTACTTACTTGCAAAAAGATTAGTGGGTTTTCCTCAATCTGTGCAGGGTGCTAACTCATACTTAAGAGGTAGCAGAAATAGTAACTATTGTAATGACTCCAATGTAAGTAGAAAATGAATTCACTCTACTTGTCACTGAATTGGGAAGATAAGATGTGTGAGATTAATAGCGCTGCTGCAGCTTCATTAACATGACTCTATTCTAAGAATCGGTGACATAAATAATAAGGCGTATTAGCGCTGACAAGTCATGTATAAGTCACAGCGCAGCGATCTATAGGCGCTCCTGACAATGATATCTTAATCCATTGTAATTAAATTACAAAATGCAATGTCTAATTTTTCTTTATAATTGAAATATTAAATATTAAAATGCAAAGATTATGTTGGTCCATTCCTTTTCTGCGATATATGAGAACTTTTCCGTTAACTTTTGTTTTATGTGATCATTTATTATGATACCTGACACATGCACAGGTACTTACCAATAAAGACTGTAACATTGTATTTGAGATTATAGCATTATTTTTGCAACCACTCAAGACACAGGGGTCCACATCCCTCTGTAAAACCATCCAAGGGGTTACCTTCAATCTTGGCCACTTATCACAGAAGGATGAAATGGACGTTCCAGCTCCTTCAAACTTTATTGATCCATATAAGATAAATGGTTTGCGGTAAAACTCCAGTACCAGTGTGAGATCAAGGGGTTGAAGCGACGCATTTCGATCTGACACCAGATCTTTATCAAAGATCACTTATCACAGAACCTGCCCATTGCCATGTCATCTGCTGGTGTAAGTCCACTGTGTTTTATCTAGACCAAAGTCAGCGCAGCCGTCTATCTGGATATTTTAGAGCACTTCATGCTTCCCTCTGCCAGCATGCTTTTTGTAGATGGAAATTTCATTCTCCAGCAGGACTTGACACCTGTCCACACTGCCAAAAGTACCAATTCCTGGTTTAAAAACAACAGTATCACTGTGCTTGATTGGCCAGCAAACTCGCCTGTCCTTAACCCCATAGAGAATCTATGGGGTATTGTCAAGAGGAAGATGAGAGACACCAGACCCAACAATGCAGACGAGCTGAAGGCTGCTATCAAAGCAACCTGGTCTTCCACAACACCTCAGCAGTGCCACAGGCTGATCACCTCCATGCCACACCGCATTGATGCAGTAATTGATGCAAAAGGAGCCCCAACCAAGTATTGAGTGCATTTGCTCAATATACTTTTCAGAAGGAACATTTCGGATTTTAAAATCATTTTCCAAGCTGGTGTTATAAAGTATTCTAATTTACTGAAATAATGACTTTTGGGTTTTCATTGGCTGTAAGCCATAATCATCAACATTAACAGAAATAAACACTTGAAATACATCACTCTGTTTGTAATGATTCTATATAATGAGTTTCACTTTTTGTATTGGAGAACTGACATAAATTAACTTTTTGATTATTCTAATTTTGTGAGATGCACCTGTATATACAGTGTGTGTATTTGTGTGTATATTTTGCCTTCTTTTGCTGTATTTACATGCATTTAGTAAAGAGACTGTCTTCACTCTGTATCCTAGATTTTCATTACAATTAGAACCCACCGTAAAACGATACTGCACCATCCAGAAGAACAGCATAAAGCGAGGAGTTAATTATTTACTTAATTTAATTATTTACTTTTATTTGTGCGCATACAGACAAGTATCACTGTAAGGCAATTAAAAGAACAATTTATTATCCTCTTGTGTCTGCCACCTGTGCCAAATTAATGTTTGTCAACTTGAAAATGTATGCTGCATTTCTGTCAGAAACCACATGGATATCATATGGATTATGGTGCCGACTTGTCTGTTGATTTGATGCTGTTAATAGGGTATAATAAGAAAACATATACTCACCTTTCCTTGCACTTGTGTTGCTCATTTGCTTAGTCCTCTGTTGATCCCTGTACAATATGGCCCCTGTGAGTCCCATGTGACTACTGCTGCTGGTCATTGGATGCAGCAGTAAAAAAACGCCACGGTTGTCCTTGCCCAGCATGTTTGAAAATAAAGTCTAGTTTCCATACTGATCCCCACCAGTCCTCTTCCAACACCGCCTTGGATTTTCCATGCTTTCTCTTTCGGCACGACGGGCATGTGTAAGCTACGACAAAGCTATGGCTGCTGTGATTTCCAATGCATCACTATTGTAATTTGCTGCAGTAGTGACATGTCTGTGTGGCTAGAACAGGTTCCACAAATCTGCTCTCACAAGCCTATAGACACCGAGGGAATAAACCTGCTGCTGCTTTCCTTTTTTGTGAGATTGAGGAGATCCTGAAATCTGGGTAAGTTAGGAGGAGTAAGCTTTCATATGGTGCACAATTGTCAATAATTAAGCTTCATGCCACAAAACTCCGACCAAGAGCAGCATGTGCATGGAGTTCCCAATGTTTGCATGGGTGTCGTCTAGGTTCTCCTTTTGCTGCCTTATAATTCCTTGTGTCTCCTTAAGTAATAATCCTACTTGACACCTTATAATAATGACCCTGTACCTACTTATAATAATAAAAACACCCATGTGTTTTCTAATAATAATAATAATAATAATGCCTCCTTGCTTTCCCTTTAATGACCCCCATTGTGCCTCCTTATAATAATAACCCTCAGTGCCCCTTTATTGTAATAAGACTCCTGAGCAAGACGTATATAGAAATAACAGTCACCCCATAGCAAAAGTCCTATCACGTCACAGTCAAAGAAGGGCAGACCTCCCAACTTTTTAAGAAACAGACAAGGATATGTATTGCAACACTTGTAGTTACTTTGAGCCTGTGGAAACCCCTAAGTGGCCTCACCCACTATGATACCCCTTTCATAACCACAGTAAAGTATTATACACCCACATGATATGATGACCCAAAACTGTTTGATTGCCCCACAAACCACACAAAAAGTATGATGCCCACAACATGCCCCACAATAAGATGGTCACCATTGCCCCAAAAATACAGTATAAGATGCAAGGTGCAACATAGACTTCTACACAGTATGATGTCTACAACACTGCAGGATGATATCCCCCATATAATATGATGTCCCCTAACCACCCCATACAGTATGATGGTTACCACAGTCCCCAATACATCTTAATGGCCCCCATAGACCTTTAGATAGTATAAATGGCCTCCAAAGCTCCCTATACAATGTGATGGTCCCAAACAGCTACCCCACATAGTATAATGTCCACCACAGCCACCCCACTCAATTTAATATCCACCACAACCACCCTGCACAGTATGATGGTTCACAGTTATCCCACACAGTATGATGAATCCACTACAGCCGCCCCCACGCTATGATTATCCCCCATAGCCCCAATACAAATATGATGGTCCCATTATAGCACACCATGTAGTATGATGGATCCCCTTACAATCCCTCATATAGTGTGATGATCCTTCCACAGACCCCCATATAGTATGATGGTCCACCCACAACTCCTTGTATAGTATTATGGTTCCCCACAGCACCCCTCAAATAAAAATCCTTATACTCACCTAACCCAGACTGTACATCCTCCACAACCACAGTCTCTTTTACTATCCGGTCTCTCAGTGGATGCTGATACAGTGACATCATGTCGTCGATGATATCAATGCTTCATGTCAGCCTCTGACAGGCCACAGGCAGAAGGAAATCCTGCCGATTGTTGGGGTAAGTGATGGAGCCAGTGGCACTGTGCTCTGTCACAACTGGTAACAGTATTGGCGTCCTGAGGATGCTGATACTGTTAACAGCGTAGCAGACAATGCGGCCCATGGCTGGACTGTCCCATTTGGCATATGCTTGAATTGCCAAATGGCCAGTACAGCCCTGTCCCTAGTCTTATACTTGCCAGCCACCATATTTATCTTTTATCGGTGTTGCTGCGGTCATCTTCTGCAGGTATTGACATCAACCGGATCACTCCAGTGTTTGCTGGGAGAGCTGAACGTCACAGCTCATTGGAAGTCCTGGAGAGTCAGAACTAGACCAGAACGAGGCTCTCATAGACTTACATTGAGCACTTGTGGTCTTGAGCTTTGTTCTCTGGTCAGTCAGAAGTTGCGATCAATAGATGGTGCCGAGGGATTGAAGCGTCACAGGGAATAGATGAAGATAGCTTGTATGTATGAGACTAGGGGCAGGGAACTTACATTAGTGGCACCACTCCAGCGCTGGAATATAAAACCCACGCTGGAGCGGTGCTTTAATACAATGTGGTACTTATAGAAAAGAACCTTAAATATTGAATGATTAAATATTAAAATCTACAGATTACATTGGTTCATTCTTTTCAAAGTCATTCTATGTGTAAGTGTGTGTGTGTGTGTAGCCCATTCACTATCTCCATCCATCCCTCACTCCCTCAAGATGGCTGGACCATCATTGTAAATGCACCATTGTATATAAACACCTGTACTTTGTATCTCCCCCACCTCATTGTAGATTGTAAGCTCTCACGAGCAGGGCGGCTTATTTTGCTTTAATTATTGTATTAACGTTGTTACTTATGACTTGTGTTCTGAAACTGTTATACTGTAAAGCGCTGCGGAATATGATGGCGCTATATAAATAAAGATTATTATTATTATTATTATTTCCAGAGTTGAATGGGAACTTGTCTGCTGAATGAACTTTTGTTCTAAGTGACCATTTATAATGACTCCTGAAGCTATGGCACATCATGTTCTGGTTCCAAGCTGAGACATAGACAAGGCAGTGAAATTACATTAGAACTAAGGCCATTACTCTTAGTCAAGGTCAAATTCAACTCTCCTAATGAAATTTTTCCTTATCTTTCATCTGTCTTGTACTTTTCCGTGCGCATACAAAGATGAAACAATGTCTTTAGCAGAAATGTCAGTTAACACAACAGATTACAGAAGTAAACCGTTCCATTCCTTCCCAGATAAAGTGTCAGATGAATAAAAATGCAGACAACTTTATTAGCTCATAGTAAGTGTTACTACACTGTATATACAGCTGTAGAAAAGCGATTTTCTCTATATCCAGAACTAGATCTAGAACATACCTAGATTGTTTCTCTTCTAAGGATATGAACCTCAGTATGTCCATTTATGTCACTGTTCTAGAGTGAAAAATGATTGCTCTCTGCTCCTTGGTGGCTTTATTAATGTTCTGTGTGCTCCATTAATATCAGTTTATAACAGAGTAGGAGACTTGATTTACTGCGTCCCTTTTCTTCTACTTCCACTCTGCTGTCATTAGAAGAATAGATTAGTATAACTTATCCAAACGAAGAATCAGAAGCTGGTTGTTAAAGCGAACAGTATATTTCTTGTTTTATTTATCTAAACTTCTACTCATTTTGGGCTTTTCAGTAAAGTGGGTGGTTCTACTCCGTGCTTGACAGTCTTACTTTATTAAAGGGGTATTCCCATCTACAAGATCCTATCCCAATAAGTAGAATGTATAATAATAATAATATTAGCAAATACCTACAATTAGTAGTGTAGTATAGTTCTTCTGATTAGCTATGTCTCTTACCCCATGTGCAGGCATTGCAGAACCTTAGGTATCCATGGTTACATCAACTGATAAAGTGACAGTTAGCTAGTTGCTAGTGGTCGTGACCATACATCTAAGATCATCGATATCATTATCTGTGTGTCTAAAAAGGGTATTAAATGTCCCCCAATCTGTTGTACTGTAGTGATAAGTGAACGTGCTCGGATAACGACTAATCCAAGTGTAAGGGTGTGACAGAGGCTGTCATGTGCCTCTCCCTCTCTAAACAGTGTAGGTATTAAATGTGTGCTGATAGTCACTGCTATACTATGTGCTGCTGCATAGAATTTTATGAACATTACTGTATTCGCTTAATGTTATTATATAGTGACTAAATGTCATTTATGCATAGTGATTAGGGAAAGATGTAAAGGATAAGAGGGAAGCTATAAATTAGGATAGGAGTGGGTTTAGTATAGTAGGGCACAATAGCATACCTCCCAACATTTGAAGAGGGGAAAGAGGGACAAAGGTAAATTTTTGGCCATGCCCCGACCACACCCATTTCACAACTAGTCATACCCATGTCCAGGGCCGGCGTCAGCACCCGGCACACCCGGGCAAGTGCCGGGGCCCTGAGCAGGCGGGGGGGCCCACTCGCCGTCTGGCACCCCGGCGCCCGTTAGCGGTGTCAGCGCAGCCACTGGGCCCCCCCCGCATGCTCAGGGCCCCGGCTGCGGCCGGCTCAATACTCACCTCTCCCCGTGCCTCCGCTGCCGCAGCTCCGCCTCCGGGCTCCAGGGGGCGCCTGCAGGACGCCGGCGCTTTCTCTCACAGCAATGCCGCTGAATGACGTCATCATTCAGGGCCGGCTGTGGCAGTGAGAGCGCGGACGTCGGACAGGTGAGATGTTTGTGTGTGTGTCTGTGTATGTGTCTCTGTGTGTATGTAGTGTGATGCTTTGTGTGTGTGTGTGTCTGCTGTATGTGTGATGGTGGTGGGGGGAGGGCAGTGATGATGATGATGGGGAGGCAATGATGATTGATGATGATGGGCAGGCAATTATATTGCTGTGGAGACAATGATGATTATGGGCAGGCATTGATGATGATGGGCAGGCATTGATGATGATGGGCAGGCAGTAATGATGATGGGCAGGCAGTGATGATGATGGGCAGGCAGTGATGATGATGGGCAGGCAATGATATTGCTGTGGAGACAATGATGATTATGGGCAGGCATTGATGATGATGGGCAGGCAGTAATGATGATGGGCAGGCAGTGATGATGATGGGCAGGCAATGATATTGATGGGGAGGCAATGATGATTATGAGCAGACATTGATGATGATGGGCAGGCAGTGATGATGATGGGCAGGCAATGATATTGATGGGGAGGCAATGATGATTATGGGCAGACATTGATGATGATGGGCAGGCAGTGATGATGATGGGCAGGCAGTGATGATGATGGGCAGGCAGTGATGATGATGGGCAGGCAATGATATTGATGGGGAGGCAATGATGATTATGGGCAGGCATTGATGATGATGGGCAGGCAGTGATGATGATGGGCAGGCAATGATATTGATGGGGAGGCAATGATGATTATGGGCAGGCATTGATGATGATGGGCAGGCATTGATGTTGATGGGCAGGCAGTGATGTTAATGGGCAGGCAGTGATGATGATGGGCAGGCAGTGATGATGATGGGCAGGCAGTGATGATGATAATGGGCAGGCAATGATAATGATGGGAGTCTTTCCACGGCGCCCTTTCCTGAGCCGTAACAGTGCAGAACGCAGCACAGTGCAGAGGAGAGCTCCATATTTTGTATGGAGCTTTATATGGGGACCAGTATCCTGTATGGAGCATTATATGGGGGATGGAGGGGTGACATCCTGCATGGGGTATTATATGGGTGATGAGGGGGAAACTATGTGGTGCCCATAATATTGTATGGAGGACTATACTGTCCAGTCTGTACTGTGCGCTGTGAGGATTTGGCGGTTTTTGAGCTATTGTATTGAGCCATGAAAACCTGGAGCCGGCCCTGCCCATGTCCACGCCCCAAGTGCACCCATTTAGCACGGCTGATCACACGGACTGGTACTGAGGGCACAGTGGCTGGTACTGTGGGCACACTGACTGGTACTGAGGAAAAGAAAGAAAGAACAGAGAGAGAGAAAAAAGAAAACAGAGAGAGAAAGAAAGGAGAGAGAAAGAAAGAACAGACAGAGAAAGAAGGGAAAGAAAGAAAGAAAGACTAGAGAGAAAGAAAGAAATAGAGACAGAGAGAAAGAAAGAACAGACAGAGAAAGAAAAGGGGAAAGAAAGAAACAGAGAGAGAGAAAGAACAGAGAGAGAGAGAAAGAGGGGAAAGAAAGAAAGAAAGAACAGAGCGAAAGAAAGGGGAAAGAAATAAAGAACAGAGAGATAGAGAGAAAGAAAGAGAAACAGAGAGAGAAATAACAGAGAGAAAGAAAGAGGGGACAAAAAAAGAGCAGAGAGAGAAAAAAAGAAAGAGGGGAAAGAAAGAACAAAGAGGGAGAGAGAAAGAAAGAGGGGAAAGAAAGAACAGAGAGAGAAAGAAAGAACAGAGAGATAGAGAAAGAAACAGAGAAAGAGGGGAAAGAAATAACAGGGAGAGAAAGAAAGAAAGAACAGACAGAGAGAAAGAAAGAAAAGGAAACAGAAAGAGAAATAAAGAACAGAGAAAGAAAGAAAGAAAGAGGAAAAAGAAAGAAAGAAAGAAAGAAAGAAAGAAAGAAAGAAAAGAAAGAAAGGGGAAAGAAAGAACAGAGAGAGAGAAAGAAAGAAACAGAGAGAGAAAGAAAGGGGAAAGAAAAAGAACAGAAAGAAAGAAAGAAAGAACAGAGAGGTGCAGGGAAAGAAAGAACAGAGAGGGGCAGAGAAAGAGAGAGGGGAAAGAACAGAGAGAAGAAAGAACAGAGAGATAGAGAGAGAAAGAAAGAAACAGAGAGAGAGAAAGAACAGAGAGGAGAGAAAGAAAGGGGAAAGAAAGAAGAGAGAGGGAAAAAAAGATGGGAAAGAAAGAAAGAACAGAGAGAGAAAGAAAGATGGAAAGAAAGATTGGAAAGAAAGAACAGACAGAGAAAGAAAGAACAGAGAGAGAAAGAAAGAGAGAAAGAAAGAGGGGAAAGAAAGAACAGAGAAAGAAAGAGAGAAAGAGGGGAAGAAAGCACAGAGAAAGTAGATTAAAGAAAAAGAAAGATGAGAGAGAAAGAAAGATGGGAAAGAAAGAAAGAACAGAGAGAGAGAGAAAGAACAAAGAGAAAGAAAGAACAGAGAGAGAAAAAGAGAGGAAAGAAAGGAGAGAAAGAAAGAAAGAACAGAGAAAGAAAGAAAGAAATAGGGGAAAGAAAGAGAACAGAGAAAGAAAGAACAGAGAGAAGAAGGGAAGAACAGAGAGAGAGAAAGAAAGAACAGAGAGAGAAAGAAAGAAAGAACAGAGAAAGGGGGAAAGAAAGAAAGAATAGAGCGAAAGAAAGAACAGAGAGAGAATGGAAGAGGGGAAAGAAAGAAAGAACAGAGAGAGAAAGAAAGAGAGAGAAGAAAGAAAGAGAGGAGAAAAAAGAGAGAGAGAAAGAGAAAGAAGATCAGAGAGAGAAAGAAAGAAAGAAAAAAAGAAAGGGGAAAGAAAGAACAGAGAGATAGAGAGAAAGAGGAAAAAGAAAAAAGAAAGAAAGAAAGAAAGAAAGAAAGGGGGGAAAGTGTTGTGAACATGTTGGAAATTACTTCTGAGCTGAGGCTCCCTCTGGTGGTTGCTGATGGTATTGAAGCTGTATTGAATGACAAGGCTTTATCACCTGAAAGCGATGATTGGCAATCAGGGGAGACGGACTGGGCTGATATAAGTGAGCTGCCCTCCCATGATCCTCGCCGGTGATTAGTTTCCTCTTCCTGGTCTAGTTTGGAAGTCAGTTGGTTTTCTGCTGTCTCTTGCGAACATTCAGATAAGTTACTTTCTGCTTTTTTCTCTGTGGACAGATTTTCTTTGTTTTTGCTGCCCTGCTTGGTGAGGTCAGCCGTGTCCTCTACTGGGACCTGTGTTGGTCTCTGGTTCCCATTAGTATCTGTTCATTTGCTCTGTTCCTGTTGTTTCAGTGCTGCTGGGTAGCGGCGTGTTCACACCAGAGATCTGATTAAGTGGGGGCGAGATTGTGTGGTCTCAGCATTTTTTGAATCAGAAGTGTTGGAATTTTTCCTAGGGTTTTGCTGGGTTGCAGACAGTATTCTTTCCTGTCAGGGTCCTGTCTAGATAGCTTTTGGCCCCAGCGTTTGCTTACTCTATTTTCTACCTGCGTTTGTATTTCATCTTGTCTAACCACCATTATATGTGTGGGGGCTGCCTATTCCTTTGGGGCTCTGAGCCGGGGCAGTTAGCTTTCCTCTTTCCATCTTCAGGTGTAGCTAATCTCTCCGGCTGTGCCCAGGCTCTAGGTCACCGTAGGTACGTTCCACGGCTGCTTCTAGTTGTGCGGTTAGTTTAGGGGTCTGCAACCTTTTAGTTCCCAACCTCTCTGGTGTTCGGCTGCCCTGGCTGTTTTTTGCTCCTGTCCTCCTCAGCTACCAAATCATAACAGGAAAGTAAAAGAACAGAGAAAGGAAGAAAAGAAAGAAAGAAAGAGAAGAAAGAGAAAGAAAGAGAAAGAGAAGAGAAGAAAGAAGAAGAAAGAAAGAAAGAAAGAAAGAAAGAAGAAGAAAGAAGGAGAAGAAAGAAAGAAAAGAAAGAAAGAAGAAAGAAAGAAAGAAAGAAAAGAAAGAAAGAAAAAAAGAACAGGGAGGGAGAAAAGAAAGAACAGAGAGAGAAAGAAAGGGGAAGGAAGGAAAGAAAGAACAGAGAGGAAGAAAAAGGGCAAAGAAAGAAAGGAGAGAGAGAAAGAAAAAGAACAGAGAGAAAGAAAGAAAGGGGAAAAAAGAGAAGAGAGAGAAAGAAAAAACAGAGAAAGAAAGAACAGAGAGAGAGAGAGAAAGGAAGAACAGAGAGAGAGAAAGAACAGAGAGAGAAAGAAAAATAGAGAGAGAAAGAAAGAGGGGAAAGAAAGAAAGAACAGAGTGAAAGAAAGAACAGAGAGAGAGAAAGGAAGATGGGAAAGAAAGAAAGAACAAAGAATGAAAGAAAAGAGAGAGAAAGAAAGACAGACAGGAAAGAAAGAACAGAGAGAGAAAGAAAAAAAGAAAGATTAGAGAGAAAGAAAGAACAGAAGGAGAAAGAAAGAAAGAAAGAAAGAACAGAGAGAAAGATTCTATAAAGATACTATAGCAGCCCGGCTCCCATTGTAATGCCCACCTGAGCCTCCCAGTGCAGGACATATCATGATCCGCTCATATGGCCGACATCCCCGATTCCAAGGCGATCCCGCTGTCTGCTGTAGGAGAAGGACATGGTGATGGATCTGAAGCATTCACTGAAGTGCCTCCATGGTTCCATCACAATCTCCTCCTGAAATTACCTCATTTCCGGTCAGCTTCCAGCACATCACTTTTGGTGGAACGTCACGTGCGAATTTTAAAGTGCTCCTCGGGGCTCCGCCGTGTACTCCTGTGTCCACAGGAAAAGTAAGCTCCCGGCCGGGGCAGTGGGGCAGACTCTCAAAATCGGGGCTGTCCCGCTGGATCCGGGACAGTTGGGAGGTATGAATGCTCCCCACCATACACCTTGTACACGCACGGCTCAGTACACCTCATACACACACGGTTCTGCTTTGTATGCCTCGTACACACACGGCTCCACTCAGTACACCTCGTACATACGCGGCTCCCTGTTATGATTTTGTAGCTGAGGAGGACAGGAGCAAAATACCGCCAAAGCAGCAAGACACCAGAGAGGCTGAAACCTAATGGGTTGCAGATCCCTAAACTAACCGCACAACTAGAAGTAGCCGTGGAGCGTACCTACGGTGATCCTAGACACCTCGGCACAGCCAGAGAGTTAGCTACACCTGAAGATAGAAAGAGGAAAGCTAACTTCCCCGGAGTAAAGCCCCCAAAGAAACAGGAAGCCCCCAAACATGTAATGGCGGTTAGACAAGAGGAAAACACGAACACAGACAGAAAATAGAATGAGCAAATGCTGGGGCCCAAAACTGTCTAGAAAGTAAAGTACAGGAGAGGAATTCTGTCTGCAACCCAGAAAAACCCTAATAAAAATACCAGCACTTCTGATTGCAAAAAACCTGAGACCACACGATTTCGACCACCTATATCAGATCTCTGGTGTGACACACAGCTACCCAGCAATAAAAAATATCAATGGAACAGAGAACAAGTGCAAATACAAAATGAGAACAGAGGGCAGCGCAAGCCCCCAAAGGGGACCTGGCTGAAGTCCAAGGCAAGACTGCAAAAAGCAAGGAAAATCCAACCACAGAAAAAAAAAACAGAAAGTCACTAATCTGAATGATAGCAGGAAAGCAAGCTGAAATTCCAACAAAGACCTGGAAGCAACAATTGATTACCGGCGAGGATCATGGGAGTTCAGCTCACTTATATCAGGCCAGTCAGCCCCACCTGACACCCATTCCTTAATTGGTTCAATACCCTCAGCAACCACAGGAGGGAGCGTCAGCTCCGAAGTCGTCTCCAACACATTCACAACAGCTCCCCTCCGTACACCTTGTACACACGCGGCTCCACTCTGTACAACTCGTACACACGCGGCTCCACTCCGTACACCTCGTACACACGCGGCTCCGCTCCGTAGACCATGTACACATGCGTCTCCACGCTGTACACATCGTACACACACGGCTCTGCTCGGTACACCCCGTACACTCACGGCTCCGCTTCATACACACGCGGCTCCACTCTGTACACCCCGTACACACACAGCTCAGCTCCGTGCACTTTGTACACACAGGGCTGTGTTCCCTACACCTTGTACACACACGGCTCCGCTCCATACACCTCGTACACACACGGCTCCGCTCCTTTACACTGCTCCGTACATCATGTACACACACAGCTCTGCTTCGTACACCTTGTACACATCTCCGCTCTGTACATATTGTACACACGCGGCTCCACTCCGCACACCTCGTACACACATGGCTCCGCTCCGTACACCTTGTACACATCTCCGCTCCGTACATCTTGTAAACATGCGGCTCCGCTCCGTACATCTTGTACACACACAGCTCCGCTCCGCACACCTCGAACACACGGCTCAGCTTCGTACACCTCGTACACACACGGCTCCACTCGTAAACCTCGTACACACACGGCTGCGCTCCGTACACCTTGTACACACACGGCTCTGCTACATCCACCCTGTAAACCCCTCCTGACCCCACACATAAACTTCACCTCATCCAGCACCATGACAACCAGCACTGTTATGATTTGGTAGCTGAGGAGAGCAGGCAAAAAAGGAAATACACCAGAGAGGTTGGAATCTATTGGATTGCAGTACCCTGACTAACCACCACAACTAAAGGCAGCCGTGGACCGTACCTACGTTGGTCCTAGATGCCTCGTCACAGCCTGAGAAGCTAACTACACCTAAAGACAGAAAGAGGAAAACTATCTGCCCCGGAGCAGATCCCCAAAGAACATAGAAAGCCCCCAAACATGTAATGGCGGTTAGACAAGAGGAGATACAGACACAGACAGAAAATAGTATGAGCAAACGTTGGGGCCCAAACTTGCTAGATAGAAAAGGATAGGAAGGACACTTACTGCAATCCCAAAAAACCCTAAAAAGTACCAACTTTACTAATTACAAAAACACCTGAGATCACACGACCTCTACCACCTAAATTAGTTCTCTGGTGTAACAAAACTAAACAGCAGCCACTGAAAAAACTGGAAAAGGCAAATGAACAAACAACAGTGGCTGAACTAAACTGAGAGGAGCACAAGCCCCCGGAGGGGACCCGGCAGACCCCCACAGAAGTGCAGGACAAAATGCAAAAAGCAAGCACCAAAAAACTAAAAGAAGAAAATGTCTTATCTGTTAGCAGAAGATGCAGGCACGAAACAGCAAGCTTCAAAGTGAACAGGAATCAAAGATGAGACCAGAACAATTGATCACCGGCAACCCTGATGGGAGGGAACCTCCCTTATATAAGACCAGTCAGTAACACCTGATCGCCAATCTTCACAATCTTCATTGAATAGTTCAGTACTGTTTGTAACCACCAGAGGGAGCTTCTGCTCAGAATTAATTTCTAGCACATTCACAACAGTACCCCCCCTTGAGGAGGGGTCACCGAACCCTCATTTGAGCAACCAGGTCGGTCAGGATGAGCTCTGTGATACGCACGGATGAGTCTCCTAGCATGGATGTCCGAAGCAAACACCCAAGAATTGTCCTCCTGACCATAACCTCTCCACTTAACCAAATACTGGAGTTTCCGTCTAGAAAAACGAGAATCCAATATTTTCTCAACCACATACTCCAGATTGCCCTCAACCAAAACAGGGTCAGGAGGCACAGCCATAGGAACCACTGGCTCGACAAACCTCTTCAATAAGGACTTGTGGAACACGTTATGGATCTTAAATGTCCCTGGAAGAAGTAAACGGAAGGAAACAGGATTAAGAATCTCCATGATCTTATAAGGTCCAATGAACCTAGGCTTAAACTTAGGAGATGCAACTCTCATAGGGATATTTCTTGAGGACAACCAGACCAAGTCCCCACTTTAAACCGAGGACCATCAGTCCTATGCCGGTTGGCAAACCGCTGGGCCCTCTCCTGAGAGAGGGACAACCTCTCCACTGCAGCCTTGATGAAGATCGTCTGATCGAAACGCGTTGCTGTATGCGGCTTCCTTCATGGAGCATTTACCACTCTGTATTTTATACCAAATGGATGAATAAAATTTTGAAATTTTAAGGAGCTGGAACACCCTCTTTTTTCTTGGACTTTCCTGGACATTCGTCAGACGTCGTTCCGTGCACCTGCCGTGGTAGTTGGTGAGCTGGTTTGCTTTCTTCTTTTACAACCTCTCCACTACCTGGTCCCAAATCTGCTGCATACGCTCCACAACAGAGTCAACACCTGGACAGACAGAAGCCTCCGTCTGTCCTGAAGAAAATCGAGGGTGAAACCCAAAATTGCAGAAAAATGGAGACATCAAAGTGGCAGAGCTAGCCCTATTATTAAGAGCAAACTCAGCCAAAGGCAAAAAAGAGACCCAGTCATCCTGATCAGCAGACACAAAGCATCTCAGATAAGTCTCCAATGTCTGGTTTGTTCTCTCAGTTTGTCCATTGGTCTGAGGATGAAAAGCCGAGGAGAAAGACAATTGAACACCAAGTTTAGAACAAAAAGTCCTCCAAAATCTGGAAACAAACTGGACTCCTCTGTCAGACACAATGTTCTCAGGAATGCCGTGTAACCGAACCACGTGCTGAAGGAACAAAGGCACCAATTCAGAGGAGGAAGGCAACTTAGGTAATGGCACAAGATGTATCATTTTGGAAAACCTATCACAAATCACCCAGATAACGGTCATTCTCTGAGAAACAGGGAGGTTGGAAATGAAATCCATAGAGATATGGGTCCATGGTCTCTTGGGCACAGGCAATGGCATCAACAAACCACTAGAGCGAGAGCAAGGCTTGGAGCGAGAGCAAGTCCCGCAGGACTGCACAAATTCCCTGACGTCACGAGACAAAGTAGGCCACCAAAAGGACCGACTAACCAAGTCTCTGGTACCAAAAATTCCGGGATGACCGGCCAACGCGGAACAATGAATCTCAGACATCACACTCTTTTTCCACCGGTCTGGGACAAACAATTTCCCAATAGGGCAGCGCTCGGGTTTATCCTCCTGACACCCTTCCAGAGCCAGTCTCAAATTGGGCGAGATGGCGGAAAGAACTACACCCTCTTTCAAAATAACAACAGGATCAGATAACTTAGGAGAGTCCGCAAGGAAACTCCTCGAGAGGGCATCCGCCTTAACATTCTTAGTGCCAGGAAGAAAGGAAACCACAAAATTAAAACGTGTGAAAAACAAGGCCCACCTGGCCTGTCTAGGATTAAGTCGCTTGGCTGATTCCAGATAAACCAGATTCTTATGGTCCGTGAGGACCACCACCTGATGTTTGGCTCCCTCCAGCCAATGTCTCCACTCTTCAAAAGCCCACTTCATGGCCAATAACTCCCGATTACCCACGTCATAATTACGTTCAGTTGGAGAAAATTTTCGAGAGAAAAAGGCACAAGGGTTACTTTTAGAGGTCTCTGGATCTCTTTGGGACAAAATGGCACCTGCCCCAATTTCAGAGGCATCAACCTCCACCTGAAATGGCAGAGAAACATCAGGCTGCCGTAGAACAGGAGCAGAAGTGAATCTCTGCTTAAGTTCCTGAAACGCAGAGACTGCCTCAGGAGGCCAATTCACCACATCAGAACCCTTTTTGGTCAAATCAGTCAATGGTTTAACAATAACAGAGAAATTACCAATAAATTTACGATAAAAATTGGCAAAACCCAAGAATCTCTGAAGAGCCTTTAATGAAGTAGGTTGGACCCAATCACAGATGGCCTGAACCTTGACCGGGTCCATTTCAATAACAGATGGGGACAAAATGAATCCCAGAAATGAGATCCTCTGTATGCCAAAAAGACACTTTGATCCCTTCACATACAGAGCATTCTCTCTCAAAATCTGGAACACAGTCCGAACATGTTTCACATGAGAGTCCCAGTCATTGGAAAAAATCAAGATATCATCCAAATAAACAATCAGAAATTTATCCACAAAATCCCTGAAAATGTCATTCATGAAGGACTGGAAGACAGAAGGAGCATTAGTGAGCCCAAAGGGCATCACTAGGTACTCAAAATGCCCCTCTGGGGTATTAAATGCCGTCTTCCATTCATCCCCGTGCTTAATGCGAATAAGGTTATATGCCCCCCTGAGGTCAAGCTTGGTAAACCAAGGAGCACTTTTCACCCTGGAAAACAGGTCAGAAATCAAGGGTAACGGATATTGATATTTCACAGTGATATTGTTCAAGAGACGATAATAAATACACGGCCTTAATGAACCATCCTTTTTGGCCACAAAGAAAAAACCGGCACCCAAGGGTGAAGAGGATGGTCTGATATGACCCTTCTCCAATGACTCCTTGATATAAGACCGCATAGCGTCATGTTCAGGTACAGACAAGTTAAAAAGGCGACCTTTAGGGAATTTACTACCAGGCACTAATTCAATAGCGCAGTCATAGCTCCTATGGGGGGGCAAGGATGCAGATTTACTTTAGCTAAACACATCAGAAAAATCAGTCAAAAAGTCAGGAACATCCTGAGACTGGGGGGAGGCAGAAAAAACAGGAGTGTTGGCATTAACACATTGGCAGCCCCAACTGGTTACAGACACAGATTTCCAATCCAAAACAGGATTATGAGACTGTAACCAAGGGAAACCCAGTACGATAATGTCATGCAGATTATACAGCACCAAAAATTTGCAACTCTCCTGATGATCAGGTTCAACCCTCATTATCACCTGAGTAGAGAACTGAGGTTTATTCTCAGCCAAAGGGGTAGAATCGATCCCCAGTAGGGGAATAGACTTCCGTAGGGGTATCAAGGGAAACCCACAACGTTTAGCAAAATCAAAATCCATCAGGTTAATAGCTGCTCCCGAATCAACAAAAGCCTGAGCAGAAAATGTGGACAGGGAGCAAATCAGGGTAACAGTCAACAAAAATTTAGTCTGAACACTACCCAAGACAACTGAGCGTGCAAAACGTCTTCCCCGCTTAGGGCAGACTGAAATAGCATGAGAGGCATCACCACAGTAGAAACATAAACCATTGCGTTTTCGAAACTCATGACGCTGTGCCCCAGAAGCCACTCTATCACACTGCATGGGTTCAGAAGCTGGTTCACAAGGCAACACTATTCCACGCATACCTCTACGCTCACGCAAACGTCTGTCAATTTGAATCGCTAATGACATAGAATCATTGAGACCAGAGGGGACAGGGAATCCCACCATAACATCCTTTACATTCTCTGACAGACCCTTCCGAAAAAGGGCTGCCAAAGCATCGTCATTCCATTTAGTCAGGACTGCCCACCTTCGGAATCTCTGACAGTATAACTCAGCGTCCTCAAGCCCCTGATTTAATGCCAACAAGGCTTTTTCAGCTTGATCAGTGACATTAGGCTCATCGTACAATAACCCCAGAGCCTGAAAAAATGCATCAACATTACTCAAAACAGGATCCCCAGGTGTCAGGGAAAAAGCCCAATCCTGAGGATCGCCGCGCAGGAGAGAGATGACAATTTGAACCTGCTGTGCTGCGTTCCCTGAGGACTTAGATTTTAAGGCAAAAAACAACTTACAGTTATTTTTGAAATTCAGAAATTTAGCTCGATCCCCTAAAAACAAATCTGACATGGGAATCCTAGGTTCCACAACAGGCAACCCTGCAAGATAGGTAGCAATACTCCGAACTTCAGTGGCAAGCTGATCCACACGGCCAGACAACTGTGCAAGCTCCATTGAGAGAAAAAAAATCCTCCTCAGCACCCAGAGATACAGAGGGAAAAAAAAAAAAAAATCTCTGACAACTCTGACAATCTTCTTTCTTTAACACTATTTTTCCCTTCTGTGAGTACCATATAATTATCAGTTTTTTGGCCGGTGATTCTGTTATGATTTGGTAGCTGAGGAGAGCAGGCAAAAAAGGAAATACACCAGAGAGGTTGGAATCTATTGGATTGCAGTACCCTGACTAACCACCACAACTAAAGGCAGCCGTGGAGGGTACCTACGTTGGTCCTAGATGCCTCGTCACAGCCTGAGAAGCTAACTAGTCCTAAAGACAGAAAGAGGAAACCTATCTGCCCCGGAGCAGATCCCCAAAGAACATAGAAAGCCCCCAAACATGTAATGGCGGTTAGACAAGAGGAGATACAGACACATACAGAAAATAGTATGAGCAAACGTTGGGGCCCAAACTTGCTAGATAGAAAAGGATAGGAAGGACACTTACTGCAATCCCAAAAAACCCTAAAAAGTACCAACTCTACTAATTACAAAAACACCTGAGATCACACGACCTCTACCACCTAAATTAGTTCTCTGGTGTAACAAAACTAAACAGCAGCCACTGAAAAAACTGGAAAAGGCAAATGAACAAACAACAGTGGCTGAACTAAACTGAGAGGAGCACAAGCCCCCGGAGGGGACCCGGCAGACCCCCACAGAAGTGCAGGACAAAATGCAAAAAGCAAGCACCAAAAAACTAAAAGAAGAAAATGTCTTATCTGTTAGCAGAAGATGCAGGCACGAAACAGCAAGCTTCAAAGTGAACAGGAATCAAAGATGAGACCAGAACAATTGATCACCGGCAACCCTGATGGGAGGGAACCTCCCTTATATAAGACCAGTCAGTAACACCTGATCGCCAATCTTCACAATCTTCATTGAATAGTTCAGTACTGTTTGTAACCACCAGAGGGAGCTTCTGCTCAGAATTCATTTCTAGCACATTCACAACACAGCACAGCAGAGTCCTGCATACTGAGGCCCCCGATCATATGACCCCCTGATTACTCCTCTCCTGTGAAATTATCACAGGTCCTGTGCGCACAGCAGCCCAGCGACTTCATTGCTGGGAATTATCATTGAGGGGCTGCAGTCAGGTGGCTGGTGGGTCTCTCTGGGAGGGCGAGGATGGGGTCGTGCATGGGGGGGCGTGGTGGCTCAGTGCAATGCGGGAAAAATAAGGTCCCTGGCGGGACAGCAAGACTGGCAGTCAAAATCGGGACTGTCCTGCCAGATCCGGGACGGTTGGGAGGTATTCAATGGTGTTAGGAACACTAGGGTGCCAGTTTAGGAATAATTAAGGAAATAAGGGATTTTCCAAGTTGGGAGGGGTCATAGAGAGTGAGTGAGTGAGTTTGTCAGTGGGACACCTCCTGATTCTCCGGAAAGTCAATGGGAGCTGTGTACAGAAATGTATTATAGGTGTAACATTAAGAAAGTGCTGGAGAGTGATTCAGGAGAAGGCAGAACAGGCCAGAGGACCACCCAGTATGGAAAGGAGCAGAACACTTGGGAAAAGCAGAATGTGGTCGGTCGCCACTTGGTAGGATGGCATACCTTAGAGAATCTGGAGCTTATGGCTCGAATCAGGATACAGGAACCTTTTTCATCTCCCAGTGAAGGGGAGCTTGATTGGGAATCAGTATGGAAAAGTTGGTGCAGGAATATGGGGACCGCAGAGCCAGGAAGAGCAACTTAGAGGCTAGAGGAGCCAGCATTGAGCGGGAAAGCTCAAGCTGAAAACATGAACTTGTGCTGTACTGAAACTGCCATGGATTGTTTATCAAGTAAAGTTGCACTGTTAAAGCAGAATGCGGTGTCTGTTCCTGAGTGTGTGATATCATCCAGAGACGGGACTATGGGATCAGCAGGATCTGCATATGCAAACGTGAATTTTTGTGCAATACTCCCACAAGACACCATAGACGAGACATTATGTTTTCTTTGCAGGGTGCCATGGTCTGGAAACACAACTGACCCTCTGTAGTGTGCTGCTATAGTGCAGTACAGTGCAACCTCCACCAGGGGGTGCTGGTGAGGGAAGAGAGGTTACACACACAGAGTAATAACACAGAGCAGCCGCACAGGTGCCACAGGTAATGAAAGAGTAGTCAGATTAGCCGAAGTCAGCAACTGTCAGGAGCAGAAGTACCAAGGGAAACACCAAGTGCATAGTCAGGGACAAGCAAAGTCAAGGCATTCCAGGAACGTGGTATCCAAAACGTAATACGAAGATGTAGTTGGGGTACAAGCCAGAAGTCAGAGTTTACTGGGAACGTGGTATCAGAAATGGAAAACCAGAAGCAGAGTCCAGAGAACAAGCCAAGTCATACACAAGTACAGGTAGTCAGGGGCAAAAATATCACTAAAGCAATACAGGTCAGAGGCACTAGCTTGGAAGCTTGAAGTATAGCTGATGCTGGCCCACAGGTTGCAGAGGACTGAAATAGCCCAGTCAGCTCCAAAACGAGGCAGAGGGGATTAACCCCCGCATGACCAGTCCAGAGAGAAGACAGCAGAAAACAAATTCTGGACTGGATCATGACACCCTCGCCATGACTACCACCATGGCCACCTCACACAAGTGTAGAAGACACAGGAACGCGGGACGCAGTGATGAGCAGGAGGCAGAGCAAGAGTTAAGGGGGTTTATTACAGGGGATACTCCACGCAGGGAGGGTATTGATTATGAATAGGTTAAATTCAATTAGGTAACAGGGAAACAAACAAAATGTCTATGAAGCTGGTAAACTTATCAGTCTGATGGTTTCTGGGCTGTGAAAGCTTGTAATCCCACGATGGTGCAGCAGATGGCGCGTGAAGTCTCAGGCCTGGTCCTGTAGAAAGTTGATGCATTGTTTTTGCATATCCGGGCTCTCCTAAGCGAGGTCCTCTGGGAACAGAGTAACCGTAGGGTTGAGCATTCCGATACCGAAACCCGGTTCCGATACCTGAAATCCAATGTTAGTCTATGGGAGCAAAATATCGGAATTAAAAATATTCCGATATTTTGTTCCCATAGACTTACATTGGATTTCAGGTATCGGAACCGGGTTTCGGTATCGGAATGCTCAACCCTATGTGTGACGTGAAGCAGTCTCTAATTCCGCCGTAGTGTGGTACAGTTCAATGGCGGAGGTGTGAATTGAGCTAGTGGGCCCTGTCTGATCTGCCTGTTGCGGAATGGGCTGCGTGCCCGCGTCAGACAGCGGAACAGCACACACGGAGGATTTGGGCAAAGGGGTGAGCGAGCACAACCATTACGCTTCTCACAGACAGCTGTTATGCGGGGAGTCGAACGGCAGCGCGGGCCTGTGTTGTCGCGTCACCCCAAGGAGAGAGAACCAACTGTCTCCTGCTGCGTACCCTGTCTTCCCGCCGAAACTGCTCCTTTCCCACGCACAGCACCTTTTCTATCAGTCACGCCCCCTTCAGCCCAGTGCAAAGGTCCGTCCAGGTTAGAATGCTTTCCCCCCAGCAACAAGTGGGACAGCCCCAATGGTTCTGGGACCGGCACGAGAGAGACATCACCGGCCCGGTCCATCTTCCTACAGTAGCACGCTCGGGTGTTATCTGAGCATCTGGGCGTGCTTGTATAGTATGTTCGAGTCCCTGCGGCTGCATGATTTGTGTCTGTTAGCCTGAACATATGTGGGGATTGCCTATTTGTTACGCAATCCCCACATATAGCCGAGGGGACTCGAACATAATATACGAGCACTCCCAGATATTCGGGTAACTCCCGATCATGCTCGGATAAGGCGTTATCGGGACACTAAGCCAGCCTGTGTGCCCACAGGCCTGGCGGAGCAGAGCCCTGCTATGGACATTTTGTGCTGTTTTTGCCTGATCTAAAGGCTGTTTATTTTCTGTTTTGCTTCTGGGTTTATGAAGCAATAAACCCACATGAACTTTTAAAGGAATTTGCCTCCTGTTTTCCTCCCGTTGCACCTGAGTAAAACCCCAACAATATATATATATATATATATATATACATTTGAAACCAGAAGTTTACATACATTATATCAAAAGACACATCTACGTGTTTTTCTCAATATCTGACATGAAATCAGAATAAACCGTTCCTGTTTTAGGTCAATTGGGATTACCATAATTATTAATATTTGCCAAATGCTAGAATAATGAGAGAGAGAGAATGTTTTAAGGCATTTTTATTACTTACTGCAAAGCCAAAAGTTTACATACATTTCATTAGTGTTTGGTACCATTGCCCTTAAAGGGAACCTGTCAGCTGTTTTGGCCGCTATAAGATGTGGCCACCGCCTTTCAGGGCTTAGCTACAGCATTCTATAATGCTGTAGATAAGCCCCCAATCCGACTTGCAAGATAAGAAAAATAAGTTTTATTATATTCATCTGGGGGGGGTCCGGTGCGGTCCGATGGGTGTCGAAGGTCCGGGTCTGGCGCCACCCATCTTCTTACGCCGCCGCCTTCCTGCTTGCTTCATGGCTCCCCGGCATCACGCTCCTGCGCAGGCATACATCTCTGCCCCGTTGAGGGCACAGCAAATTCCTGCAGTGCGCAGGCATTGGGTCTCTATGACCTTTCCTGGCGCCTGCGCAATGCCAGGGAGCCATGAAGCAAGAAGATGGGAGGCGCTGGACCCGGACCTGCGACGAACCGGACCGCCCCCGCAGGTGAGCATAATAAATCTTATTTTTCTTATCTTGCAGGTCGGATCGAGGTCTTTTCTACAGCATTATAGAATGCTGTAGATAAGCCCTGAAAGGTGGTGGCCGCATCTTATAGCGGTCAAAACAGCTGACAGGTTCTCTTTAAACTGAATGACTTTGGTCAAACGTTTGGGATATCCTTCCACAAGCTTTTCACAATAGTTGGTTGGAATTTGGGCCCATTCCTCCTGACAAAACTGGTGTAACTGATCTAGATTTGTAGGTCGCCGTGCTCATAAATGCCTTTTCAGCTTTGCCCATAAATTTTCAATAGGAATGAGATAAGGGCTTTGTAATGGCCACTGCAAAACATTGACTTTGTTATCCTTAAGCCAATTTGTTACCATTTTGGCAGTATGTTTCTGGTCACTTCCCTTTTTGAAGACCCATTTCCTCCCAAGCTTTTACTTCCTGGCTGATCTGTTAGGCTGCTTTCACACTTCAGGCTTTTTGAATCAGGCGAGATCCGGCTTGTTTTTAAAAAAACGCATCCGGTACCGGATGCGTTTTTTTAGCATTGACTTACATTAGCGCCGGATCGCGCCTGATGTCACTGCGTTGCATCCGTTTTTGGCCGGATCCGTCGGAAATGTACATTCCGGCGGCCGGACAAGACGCTTGCTGCAACGTTTTTTTTTTTTTTCCGGAGCCGCCTGATAGTGCCTGAATCGGCACTTCAGGGTGCCGGAAACAATGCAAACCTATGGCGCCGGACCAGTGTTTTGACAAATCCGTCAGAAAACTGATCCGGAATCCAAGGTCTCTCTCTCTCTCTCTCCCGGACATTCGTACTAGCATTTTCAACATGGAAAAATTTATCTTTCCGGGTTGAAAAGGTCAGGACGGATCCGGCAAGAAAACTGATCATTTGCATCAGTTTTTTTAAAATCAGCGCCGGATCCGTCCTGTCAGGCATACGACGGATTATGCCTGACACAAAAAACCTGAAGTGTGAAAGTAGCCTTAAGATGTTGCTTCAGTATTGCCACATAATCTTCTTTTCTCATGATTCCATCTGTTTTATGAAGTGCACCAGTCCCTCTTGCTTGATCGAGCCTCCAGGCGCACACTACGCATCATGATGGGTAATTACTAATTTATTATCCCTCCGCTGCCAGTTCCTTTCCTATACTTGGCCTTTATTGGCATTAAGAATTTGGAGCCCTGTTACATTGTGGCCACAGGGCAGCGATATTGTCAGAGTCCATTTAACCCTGGATATACCCACACTGGACTAACTTTGTGGGCAACATTTGTACACTCATTTCCCTTTTCTTTAGGCCAGTTACCAGGATATCATGGGACTGTCATGGAAATATATATGTATTCCACGTATTCAATGTATATTCATATATATGCATTTACAGTCAGATAGATCTCACTTGCTAAAAATCCTGTGCTCAGCATATCTATGCGAAAGCTGATGCTAGCTATAATCAGTTGCTTAAGACGACCCTGGCCTACATAAGTCAGGCTATTACAGAAGATAGCTCATAGGGACTTTTTACCAAGGACACAGAAAAAGGGAAACAAGGACAGAAGGTCTGGGTAGATATCTATTGTTTTCTTTACTAGTCACATAGGAAAACTGGGGCAAAGAACAATAAATCTGCAACTTCAGCCCTTTTATCATAATTATCATACTTACACTAAAACAGTCAATAATCTAGCAGCTTTTAATTGTATGTTAATTGACTAACCAGCTCCTTTTTGTAAAAGTATAAAACCTTGAATGAATAATAAACTGTTGGTCTTGACGAACTGTTATACTGACACTTCCGTGTGGACAGTCCTCATTTCGTCTGAGCGCTCAAAGAAAGACATTTAGTCTAAAATTGGGAACAGCAGCAGCAAACACTGCAGGATAGATTTATCCTAATTAAATTTCCATAACAGCTGGCGCCTGCACGCGGGGCAGTGGACGAAACGCACGGGGACCTGCTGACCGGAGAGACAGAGGTGTTGGCCATGGCCTTTGCTCACGGGACAGAGACTGCGCAGCTCCATAAGTAAGGTAAGAAAATCTTGTCATCTTACCTGAAAGTCCTTTGTGTCCAGTCCAGGTCTTATACCTCTTGCTGGTCAGGTGTGGTCACCACCGCATTCCCAGGTAGTGTAAAAAGTCCACACCCTTTCCAAAACCATGGGATATAAGGTGTTTGCTCCTGCTGTGTATGTGTTTCATGTTTTTTGTGAACCGGGAGAAAGTTGGAACGGTGACTGTGTTTGCTTGCTGATTTCTGGGAGCTGTATAGCAGAAAACCAAATTGTTGGATAAGTCCGCGCAGTAATCCTTCACACATCGGAGGGAGGTCATCCCAGTCAAATCCAGGTGTGAAGGGCGAGGGCTTTGAGTTGGTTAAGTTTCTGCAGTAATCCTTCACACATCGGAGGGAGGTCATCCCAGTCAATCCAGGTGTGAAGGGCAGGAGCTTTGATTGGATAAGTTCTCACAGTAATCGTCCACGCATCGGAGGGAGGTTATCTCAGTCAAACCAGATGTGGATGGTGAGAATTTTGATTAAGGCTATTACAGATTACTGTGACCGGCGTACCGGCCAGGGCGACCAGTTTTCAGAGAAATAGACCTGGAGCACCAGTGTGCTCAGTGCAATTGGTGAGTTATCAGTTACCAGAGCAGCTTGTACGTGTCACAGGTTAAAAAAGAGGGATTCGTATTCTCCCGGGTGTCTGTTTCATTTGTACGTGTTCCTGTCTGTATCAGGTACTGTCGTTTTAAATTTACAGTCAGAAAGCTCTCTGACACTAACTTGCTCACTGCAGGCAGCGGGCTAAACCCCCCCTCTGCTAATCACGTTGTCACATCTGTTTCCTGGTTTTGATCTTTTTGAGCTAGTTTTTGGCTACAGGCTGTAGCGTGAAAATTCTCAGGCATTCAGACTGAACTGTATTCATTTTTTTTTCTATTCTGAGGGATAACCTTTTTTTTTGATACGTGATTTCAGTGTCTGTAGACACAGCAAGCAGAGATATAAGGGAGGCGGGAAGTGCCAGCAGCAGCGAGAAGACATTCCTGAGGGCGGGAGGATAAAGCCTACGCTACCAGACAAAAGTCTTAAAAAGTATTTTTCTTTTAGTTTTTATCATTTTACAATCAGTTTTTCCACCTCTTTTCTGTTTTTAATTAGCTGTTTTAAGGGTTTTTTCTTCTTGTCAACCTTGTTGTTTTTTTTAGAGTTTTACTACTAATACGTTTTTTTTCCCTCCCCTTTTTTGATCAGTTTTTTCTTTTCGCTTTTGGAGTCTTTATTTTGGTCAATCTTTTTCCTAGAGTTTTTACTAAACTGTGTAGGGTTTTCTTTCTTTTTTTCCTTTTTAAATCTAACTCTTGTTTTTTAAAGTTTTTCTTTTAAGTAAATTTTTAAATAATTTTGGAGAGGTTTTTCTAATCAACTTATTTTAGAGTTTTATTCTCCAACCATTTTTTGAATTTTTAATCACCTTTGTTGAATAGGTTTTTTGGAATAGACACAGTACGTGAGAATCGAAGGGCTAGGCATGTGAATAGGTCAGAGTACGTGAGAATCCAATGGACGGGCAGACTTTATGCTGCTCAATGAATTAAATGTTTTTTTTGTTTTTTTGAAAGGCACAGGAAAGTTTGTTTTTAGATTGCCGTCTGCTATAAAAGAGCAGTGGTGGTCTTGCATCGTGTAGAAGGTACAGCAAGTTATTTGAACGGACCAGGAAGTGATTTTTATGTGAATAAGATTGAAAAGGTGTTAAATCGTCTGTGAAGAAAATGATCACGGATATGTCACAAGAGCAGGATTTAGAACCTCATACATCACATGTCCATTATGTGGAGAACCGGACAGGTGTAGGCTGCTCTCATTGAATAAGGAGCCTTGTACAGGGAAAAACACTCCCCGCCTCTCGCTACAGGGAGAAGGCATTTTTGCTTCAATGGTCCCCTCTAAAGCTTCACGGAGGGACACACTCTCCTCTTTCTTCTCTCAGTTCCTTTCTCCTTTTTTCTTCAGACTTCTCTCCTCTTTCCTCGCTGCCATTCCTCTCTATCCTTTTTCCCTATCATTCTTTCCTTCCCCTCCCTCACATCTCTGACACATCCATTTTCTTCTTCTTCCTCTCCTTCTTCTTCTACTTCTCCCCCTCCATCTCTCTCTCTCCCCCCTCTTTCACTCTCTCCTCCTTAATTTTCTTCTCTCCCCCTCCATCTCTCCTCTCAGACAAACCCCTCTTCACTCACACCTTCCCTCTCTCCTCCCACACCACACCCTTCTGATCTTTCTCCTCCTTCCCTTTCCTCCCTCTCTCCTCCCACACCACACCCTCCTGCTCATGCTCGCTCTCCTCCTTCCTCCTCCTCTCAGGCACATCCCACCGCTCCTCACTCACACCTCCCTTCTCTTCCTCTTTTTTCTCTTTCGTTATCAACTGGGTCAACGCCCAATCAAAGCAATGTGGTGTCCCTGTATTCAGTGCCTCCAGCACAGGGCACCCTGTCTATCCCAAGCACAGTACAAACATTGCCAGTCATTATATCAGGAGAAGAAAGTGCAAATCTCCCTACACAAAACGCTGCAGGCAGCCCCCAGACACAACAGCTAGCAGAGCCCACAGCCGGGGCTTCACAGGGGGAGGTGTAGCTGCAGACACAAATGAGGAACCTCAGTGCCGAGCAGAGCTGCCAGCATGGAACTATGACACTGATCCACCGCAGCCTCACTCAGTGTATGCACCAAGCACACCATATCACTTCTCATCTGATGAAGATGAAGACACAATGTCATACATGCTGCCCAATACTAGGGAAGAAAACCCACAAGCACCAAGAGAGCAGGGACAGGTAGAGGCACCATCCTATGAGCCCTTAATCCCAAGCCAGGTGATCAGAATGCTGCCAGACCCAGGGATACACCCCATGCCATTTTGCCAAAAAATGCAGCAGATCCAGCGAACGTATGCAGCAGCCTGGATTGATCTCTGGGCCGTAATGGAAATAAAAGCAGGTGATGCATTCTGGCCAATTATGAGAGAACACTTCAAGCTTCCAGCAGAATTAGATGCGTATGCCTGGGAGACAGGACCAAAGCTAATTGAGCAGCTCAGAGAATGGGCCAAAAGCAGACTGACAGGACAAGCTATCAGCCTATATGTCACGAGCCAGGACCAGACAGAGTCTGTAGAGGAGTTCCATGACAGAGTGATGCAAGTGTTTCAAGATTTGGGCCTCATTACCCATGATCAGACACACAGACGGATGTTGGCACAGGCTTTTGTGCGTGGACTGAGAGAACCAATCAGGAAACCACTGGTAGTAGCCAGGCCTGAGTACACGTCAATAGCAATGGATACCCTGCTTGCAGTAGCAAAAAGGATTGAGTCCTGCTGGGACAGAAGGGATGTCCAGTGTTACAACTGTGGCGAGTTTGGTCATTTCCGGAACCGGTGCAGAACACCGACTTCGCCCAGAAGAAGAAGAAACACAGAAAGCCGTGAAGTACCCCATCCATAGGACAGGAGCACGCCAAGTCCACAGGGAACCCCACCAGTGGGACCAATATCCTGAGAGTGGATGGCGTAGTCAGATCTTTTCTTGTGGAACTCCGCAACCTCACCTATCTATCAGAATCTTCTGCGTCCTGTATGGGAATTGATGGTCAAGTCAGATATTTCCAGATTATGAAGCCCCTGAGCGTGTGGACTCAGCCAGAACACTCCATCATGTCCCAGTTTGTTGTGTCAAAGACCTGCACCCTCAACCTATTGGGAGTGGACCTACTGCAGAAGCTGAAAGCGACCAGAGTGTTCCAGGAAGATGGGACCATTACACTTTCTTCACCCCTGACCCAAGAAGAAACAGGAATCTCAAACAACCACACTGCAGACCTATCACAGGAAGTGCTTGCCATAGTGTTCCAGAATTGCCACTCCATCACCCAGAGTCAAGATGTCTCTGACCAACTGAAGGTCTAAGTGTACTCGCCTAAGAAGACGGCCTGAGAACTTTGACATTGGCCAGGATATTCAACTCAAGAAGGACCCTACTCGCTTCAGAGTCCTCCTGAATGGAGAAAGAAAAATGTTGTGAAGAAGAAACGGAGAGTTGTTGTCATGGGGGATTCCCTGTTGAGAGGAACAGAGGCTGCTATCTGCAGACCAGATATAACCTCAAGAGAAATGTGCTGTCTTCCAGGTGCAAAAATTAAAGATGTGTCTGACAGGATATCAGAACTCTTCAGACCTAAAGATGACTACCCATTCCTGCTAATACATGTGGGGACAAATGACACCACAAGAAGTGACCTGGAAACCATCTGCAGTGACTTTGAAAACTTAGGTAAGAAAGTGAAAGAACTGGGAGCGCAGGTGGTCTTCTCCTCCATCCTTCCAGTGGATGGCCATGGAACAAGGAGGTGGAATAAGATTCTGCAGGTGAACAACTGGCTACGTCGATGGTGCCGTCAGCAAGGATTTGGATTTCTGGATCACGGAGTGAATTACCTATACGATGGACTACTTGCTAGAGATGGGGTGCACCTTACGAAGACTGGAAAACATGTATTTGGAAGTCGCCTTGCTACACTCATCAGGAGAGCTTTAAACTAGAACAATGTGGGAAGGGAAGCAAAACACCAGCAAAAGCCATACACCTGACAAATGCTATTGAGAACTCTGCTATTAGAAGTGAAGGGGAAGGACAAAGACAAAAAAATCTACATAATAAAAATATTGAAGAAAGAGAAACCAATCACAAACTAAAGTGTTTCTATACGAATGCACAAAGCATGGGCAACAAACAAGGAGAACTGGAGCTACTAACGCAGGAGAAGAAATATGATGTCATTGGAATCACTGAGACTTGGTGGGACGATACACATGATTGGAATACAAGGCTAGAAGGTTACAACTTATTTGCAAGAAACAGACTTGATAAACGAGGAGGAGGTGTTGCATTGTATGTTAGAAAAGCGTATATCTGCACAGAGATTGAAGCTTCAGAGACTGGGAGTTCTGTGGAAACTGTTTGGGTAAGAATACAAGGACAGAACAATGGAAAGGACACCATTGTAGGCATTTACTACAGGCCGCCTGTGCAAGCTGAAGATATGGATGAACTCTTTATGCATCAAATGGCCAAGTTCTCCAAAAAATATGACATAGTGGTCATGGGAGATTTCAACTATCCAGACATTTGTTGGAATCTCTCTCAGGCAAAACTAACAGGTCCAGGAAATTCTTATCCTCTCTTGCTGACAACTTTATCTTCCAAAAGGTAATGGAGAAAACAAGGGATCTGCTACCTTGGATCTAATCCTCATAAACAGGGAGGAAATGGTGGAGGAGGTAAGAGTGGCTGGGACCCTAGGAGGTAGTGACCATGCTATTTTAGAATTTTGGATAACAAGAGGAGGAAGACCTGTGAAGACTCAGACGTCAAGGTTACATTTCAGAAAGGCAGATTTTAAGGAACTCAGAAAGAGAATTGGAGGGATCCAATGGCTGGATATCCTTAAGGACAAAAATGTCCAGGAAGGATGGAAAATCTTGAAAAATGAGATTCTCAAAGCACAATCGTTAACAATTCCGAAAAGAGGGAAGAATGGGAAGCATTTAAGGAAACCAGGATGGATGAACACAGAACTTAAACACATGCTAAAAAGGAAGAAAGAAATGTTTATCAAATGGAAAGAGGGAGGCATATCTAAAGAAGAATATAATGCCGTCTGCAGAACCTGCAGGGCACAAATCAGATTATCTAAAGCTGACAATGAATTAAGGCTTGCAAGTGACGTCAAAAGCAACAAAAAAGGATTTTGGGGATACGTCAAAAGTAAAAGAAAAGTCAAAGATGCTATAGGATTTTTACAGGATGAAAATGATGAAATGGTAAGTCAGGATGTTGAGAAGGCTGAACTTTTAAATTCCTATTTTGCATCTGTTTTCTCTCAGAAAGGAAATGTAACATCAACTGATCTTCACTGTCCTATTAAAGGAATAGAAGAATCCAGGATATCTATAAACAGAAAGACAGTGAGGAAACATTAAGCTAACCTAAATGAATTCAAGTCTCCAGGTCCAGATGAATTACACCCCAGGGTACTGAAGGAGATAGCAGAAGAAATTCTTGAACCACTGTCCATAATCTTTGAAAATTCTTGGAGAACAGGAGAAGTCCCAGAAGACTGGAGAAGAGCAAATGTTGTTCCTATCTTCAAAAAGGGGAAGAAGGTGGACCCAGGGAACTACAGGCCGGTGAGTCTGACTTCTATACCAGGAAAGATCTTTGAACAAATTATTAAAGAACATGTATGCAAGTACCTGGATAAGAATGAAGTGATTAAACAGAGTCAGCATGGGTTTGTAACTAATAAGTCATGTCAGACTAACTTAATTTCCTTCTATGACATAATCACTGACTGGGTGGATCAGGGAAATGCTGTAGATATAGTATATCTTGACTTCAGCAAAGCATTTGACAAAGTATCTCACACAATCCTTATTGAAAAAATGACTAAGTATGGAATGGACAAGGCAACTGTTAGGTGGATTCATAACTGGCTTAGTGATCGACCCAAAGAGTGGTTGTAAATGGCTGCACATCCAGTTGGAAGAATGTCTCAAGTGGGGTACCACAAGGCTCTGTTTTGGGCCCTGTATTGTTCAACATCTTTATCAATGATTTAGATGAAGGAATTGAGGGTAAACTGATCAAATTTGCTGATGACACAAAGCTAGGAGGGGTAGCTAATACTAGAGAAGAGAGAGAGAGGATTCAAAAAGATATACATAAACTGGAGCAGTGGGCAGCAACTAACAGAATGGATTTTAACAGGGAAAAATGCAAAGTACTACATCTGGGCAATAAAAATGAAAAAAGCATATACAAAATGGGAGGAATAGGGCTAAGTAACAGCACATGTGAAAAAGACTTGGGTATACTAATTGATCACAGACTTAACATGAGTCAACAGTGTGATGCAGCAGCAAAAAAGGCAAATGCAATTCTAGGATGTATCAACAGAAGCATACAGTCTAGATCACGTGAGGTCATTATTGCCCTCTACTCCTCTTTGGTCAGACCTCATCTGGAATACTGTGTCCAGTTTTGGGCACCACATTTTAAAAAAGACATCAACAAACTGGAGCAAGTTCAGAGAAGAGCCACCAGAATGGTGACCGGTCTGCAAACCATGTCCTATGAGGAACGGTTGCAGGATTTGGGAATGTTTAGCTTGCAAAAAAGAGACTGAGAGGAGACTTAATAGCTGTCTACAAATATCTCAAGGGCTGTCACATTGTAGAAGGATCATCTTTATTCTCATTTGCGCAAGGAAAGACTAGAAGCAATGGGATGAAACTGAATGGGAGGAGACACAGATTAGATATTAGAAAAAACTTTTTGACAGTTAGGGTGATTAATGAGTGGAACAGGCTGCCACAAGAGGTGGTGAGTTCTCCTTCAATGGAAGTCTTCAAACAGAGGCTGGATAGACATCTGTCTGGGATGATTTAGAGAATCCTGCTTTGAGCAGGGGGTTGGACCAGATGACCCAGGAGGTCCCTTCCAACTCTACCATTCTATGATTCTATGATTCATGGAATGGCAACACCACATCCGGCTCCAACGCCAGAGGTTCATCTTTTTCAAGCACCAGGAGGTGCCCCCTGAAATCAACCAGTTCACCCAGGCCCTAGACCGGCAAAAGGCCACTCAGCTCTTCAAACTTGTGCACAAATACTGACCTGAGACCGTGCTGAGAAAAAAAAGCAGCCGGTGAAGGAGACTTCCCAACAAGAAGACCCCCTGTGACTAGAGCAGGTGCTAACACAGTGACTGCCTTGGTGGAGAACAAGAAAGCCAGCTGGTCGTCATCTCTCATGATGTGGATCCTAGTAGGCGGCTTGTTTTCCCGCCAGCTCTGTGCCGGGACATGGGAGTCCCCTGCCGCATAGTGAAGGACAAGGCCAAATTGGGCTGCCTCGCCCATCGGAATCAATCCCAGCTTTCCACAGTAAGAAAAAGCCTGTAAACCCAACTGAGTTCAAAATGGGGCAAGGCCTGTAGGCCGTGAAAGAGGCTACGGTATTTGAAACCCCAACAGTGCTGAACCCGCACACTCTGCTCTCAAAAGTCCCAGTCACCTCAACGGTATTCACGGTGATCAACCTGGCCAGTGCCTTCTTCAGTGTTCCTCTCCACCTGGATGACCTGCCTGCCTTCACGCACCTGTTGTCACGCTGTATAGCAGATATATATATGTGATGACAGTAATCTATATCAAAAGGGCAACATACTATATAACATGCGCATAGATATATGATAACATAGAATTACCTGACAGAATGTCCAGTGGGTCAATACGGAATCCGTTATACGCTGTCTCTGGCTAGAGGGTGACCGGGGTCTATGCTGACCCTAAACTGGGGTCCTAACTAATCCCTCTACCTGGAGGTACTGTTAAAGGTACAGAGGTCCAGGCCACCAGCGTAAACCCTGTCTCCTATCAATCCCTGCCAACTGTAATCTAGTCCTAAGAAGGACCCTGATTACCACCAAAGGGAATGAACAGGTAACGGTTAATGAACAGAAAGACATACAAGAAAGACAAGAAATAAAGTAAATAAAGTCTTACATACAACATTCACACACAGTAGGAACACCTAAGGTCTCAGAGATAAACTATAAGCTATAAGAGTAAAAACAACTAAGGAGCTCTTAGCTTAAGTATTCTCAGAACCGATCCAGTCTGCTAGACTACATGAAGGCTTTCACCGGCATCTAACACCCAGACTGGCAGGGATATAAAGGAAGCTAATTAGAACATAATCAAAAGCAGCCGGGCGAGGCTGGACCTAGTCTTAGCAAAGAGCTAGGTAAAATTAACTCTCTCATTACCAAACACAAAGTAACAGCAACTCAGCTGCGAGAAGTCAGAATGTGCAATCGCGACGATCCTCGTGGCGATGCACCCATGACAGTACCCCCCCTTCTACGAGGGGCCTCCGGACCCTCAAGGCCAGGTCTGCCCGGGTAAGTTGTGTGGAAGGTCCGAACCAATCGATCTGCGTTAACCTCCGACGCAGGGACCCACGTCCTCTCCTCAGGACCATACCCCTTCCAATGAACCAGGTACTGAAGGGACCGACGACTGAGACGTGAGTCAATGATTTTCGACCCATGAAATTCCACGTTATCATTGACCACCACTGAAGGAGGAGGTAGAGGTGACGGTATGACTGGTGCCACATACTTTTTAAATAATGACTTGTGAAACACATTATGAATTTTAAACGTAGGAGGGAGGTCCAAACGAAATGCCACAGGATTAATTATGGAACTGATCCTGTACGGCCCGATGAATCTGGGACCCAACCTCCAGGAGGAAACTTTAAGTTTTAAATTCCTGGTAGACAACCAAACCAGATCGTTCACCTTCAGATCTAGACCAGAAACTCTCCCCCTATCAGCCATCCGTTTGTAACGGTTCCCCGTAACCTTCAGTCTTAACCGATCTGGAACTATCAGTCTCCCTGAAAGTCCCACAGGGGCGTCCCCCTGAGCCCCCAATACCTCCCCCTCAAGCTCAGAGCATACAGCTGACACTACAACTCCCTCCTGAGGAATAGGAACCGGATCATCCGTCCTCCCGGCCCCTGGGAAAGTACGAGATAAGGCATCAGGAAGCAACTTTATTGAGCAGTCATATGCGCGATGAGGAGGTAACTCTTTACACCCCTCCTCTGAGAACATCTCCCCAAAGTCCTCCAGAAAAGGAGACAAAGTCCTAGGCACAACCGCACCGATGACCGTGCTCATGCAGTTATTCCTGCAAAATTCACCCCACTGGCTTATCTTTCCGGATTGCCAATCAATCACTGGGTTATGTTTAGCCAACCAAGGAAGTCCCAACACAATAGGAGTAGGTAGACCCTCCAACACATAACAAGACAATTGCTCTTTATGTATTGCCCCTACTCGAAGATCTATGTTATGAACAGCTTGTACCAAGCAACCTTGACCGAGAGGTCTAGAATTAATAGAGACTATAGGGACCGGTTTGGCCAAAACACTCAGTTGCATACCATGCACCTGGGCAAACCGAGCGTCCACCAGATTAGCCCCGGACCCACTATCAAGAAAAACAGAAATCCTCTCAGTTCTAGTACCAATCACCACCTCCGCAGGCACGAGAAACTGAGAGGGATTTGGGGACGAAATACACACTCCCAGGTTAACTCCTTTGCTCAAAGAGGCCCGGGATGGACACCCCCCAACAAAATGTCCCTCTCTCCCGCAAAAGAAACACCTTCTAGTCTTGCGGTGCACCGCCGGTTCCCTCCTACAAAAAGATGTCCCTCCCAACTGCATGGGTTCCTCAGAACAGACCAGGGGAACCTCAGTATAAGGGACTTTAGTAGTAGGTGGAGTCATCACGGGAGGCGGAGTTACCTCGCGTCTTCCCCGAATTCGTCTATCAATGCGAATAGCGAGGGCCATAGCAGCCTCCAGTGATGGAGGAGAATCATACTGAGCCAACACATCTTTTAATTTGTCAGACAACCCTTGACAAAACTGGCTCCTAAGAGCTGGGTCATTCCACTGAGTATCTGTTGCCCATCTACGGAACTCAGAAGAATATTCCTCCGCTGGACGATTTCCTTGCCGTATTTTACGTAACTTTGTTTCAGCAAGGGAAACTCGATCCGGATCATCATATACCAGACCCAGGGCAGTAAAAAATCGATCCACTGACTGGAGATCTGGGGAGCCTGGAGGAATAGAGAACGCCCAAGATTGAGGGTCCCCTTGTAAGAGCGAGATAACAATTCCCACCCTCTGCTCTTCACTCCCAGATGACCGAGGCCGCAGCCGAAAGTACAATTTACATGCCTCCCGGAAAGTAAAAAATTTGTCCCGCCCACCAGTGAACCTGTCCGGAAGAGCAACCTTAGGTTCAGATCTGGTTTGCTCCGGGGGGGACAGAACCTTGGACTTAATGTCTGCCAACTCCATGGACAACCCCTGCAACTGCCGGGCCAGCTGGGCTACTGGATCCATGACAGCTGGGGAGAATCTTTAGTATGGGCCGGTGAAAATGTCACGCTGTATAGCAGATATATATATGTGATGACAGTAATCTATATCAAAAGGGCAACATACTATATAACATGCGCATAGATATATGATAAGATAGAATTACCTGACAGAATGTCCAGTGGGTCAATACGGAATCCGTTATACGCTGTCTCTGGCTAGAGGGTGACCGGGGTCTATGCTGACCCTAAACTGGGGTCCTAACTAATCCCTCTACCTGGAGGTACTGTTAAAGGTACAGAGGTCCAGGCCACCAGCGTAAACCCTGTCTCCTATCAATCCCTGCCAACTGTAATCTAGTCCTAAGAAGGACCCTGATTACCACCAAAGGGAATGAACAGGTAACGGTTAATGAACAGAAAGACATACAAGAAAGACAAGAAATAAAGTAAATAAAGTCTTACATACAACACTCACACACAGTAGGAACACCTAAGGTCTCAGAGATAAACTATAAGCTATAAGAGTAAAAACAACTAAGGAGCTCTTAGCTTAAGTATTCTCAGAACCGATCCAGTCTGCTAGACTACATGAAGGCTTTCACCGGCATCTAACACCCAGACTGGCAGGGATATAAAGGAAGCTAATTAGAACATAATCAAAAGCAGCCGGGCGAGGCTGGACCTAGTCTTAGCAAAGAGCTAGGTAAAATTAACTCTCTCATTACCAAACACAAAGTAACAGCAACTCAGCTGCGAGAAGTCAGAATGTGCAATCGCGACGATCCTCGTGGCGATGCACCCATGACACCTGTGCAGTGCATATGGACAGTGTTGCCTCAAGGTGCTCAGAACAAGCCCTTCAAGTTTCACCAAGACAATGTCCTCCATCCTTGTCAACTGGATTGCAGAATATGCAGGAGTCACTCTTCTACAACACGTGGATGACCTTCTCTTTTGTGTGGTTGACATCGATACCTGCACAGTCCATTCCTTGTCTCTCCTACTCTACCTGGAGGAACAGCAACGCAAGGTCTGGAAGAACAAAGTCCAGCGGTGTCAGAAGCAAGTTACATCCCTGGGACACTGTATTGCCCTCCAGACGAATCACCTGTCAAATGACTGGAAGACCACTGTGGAGAAGATGGCTCAACCAACAACTCCAAAAAATGCTGCAGGCCTTCCTTGGTCTAGTGTCGTGATGCAGAACATGGATCTCTGATGCCTCAGTCCTAATGCAGCCTCTGTGCGCTTGCATCAACGCAACCCCGCTCCTTCTATCGGACGCAGCCTTCAACTCATTCAGGAAATTGGAAGAACTCCACAGTCTCAGCGCCAATACCAGGCCTACCTGACTATGAGAAGCCTTTCCGTCTACCTGATGGAAGAAAGAAGGTCATGCTACTGGAGTCCTGACACGGATTCACGGGGGAAAACAGAGACTTTTAGGCTGCCTCTCAGCCCGCTTGGATCCAGTTGCAAGAGGAACACCCTCCTGCCTGATGGCAGTATCTGCAGCACACACCTTCCTGAACAAGACTGCTGACATCACTCTTGGACAGCCACTGGAAACTCTCACTCCACACGACATCTTGGCAATCCTCAATCAAGCTCAACCAAATAAATCTCCCCACCGCCAGGCATCTTCGCCTATATCGCCTTTGTCTCACAATGTCATCGTCTCCAGACCTACAGTCCTCATCCCGGCCACTCTACTCCCACTCCCAAGGGGGGATACAATATGGACTTTTCAGAACAAAATTTACAGAATTTATCCTCTACTTGGATGGCTCCAGATTTGCAGATCATAAAGAAGTTTCCACACAGGAAGTGCAGTGACCAGCAATCAAGAAATCCTGTGGTCCAGAAGTCTGTCACCTAGCCTGTCAGCCCATGAAGCAGAACTGATAGCGCTGACGAAGGCCTGCCAGATGGCAGAAGGCAAGACTGCAAACATTACACCGACTACAGGTGCCCGCATGGCATAGCACACGACTTTGGGCCCATCTGGGCTGCAAGGGACTTCATCACAGCAAACGGGACAACCGTGAAGCATCATTGAGCCTTCAGGGACCTGCTGGGTGTACTCCAACTTCCAAAATGGTGGCAATTTGAAAAATCAAAAGCGCATGGAAAACTGAGAACAGAAGAGGCGTGAGGCAATAACATGGCGGACATGGCAGCCAAAGAAGCGGCCAAAGGAAGACAACATGGAGAAGTGGGAGAGGTTGTAGAGCCGGACGGCTACTACATGATGACTGAAGACAAGAAACCTGACAAAAAGACGTCCTGGGATCTGCTCAAGAAGTTGCAAGACCAAGCTCCAAAAGGAGAAGAAGAGCTGAATGCGAAAAAAAAAAACAACATGTGAAGAAGGAAGGCTATCTACAATGGACTCCAAACCCTGCCTACCACAAAGTATGCACCCTATGGTGGTCCAATGGGCACATGGACCCACCCACATATCAAAGACACAGATGAATGATCTGATTGGTGCTTACTGGTTCGCTTCAGGAATCTCCACCCTAACAGCCAAATTCACCAGCAGCTGTCTGACCTGCGGCAAATGCAAGCCTGGATGTGTGGAAGAAAGTCCCCCTCACCTCATCTGGCAAGACCACTCTACCAGCTTCAGAGGATCCAGATAGACCACATCCAGATATCGCCAAGTGGAGGATTAGAATACGCCGTTGTGGTCAAAGAAGTATTTTCAAGATGGACAGAAGCCTTCCAAGTCAGCAGAGACTACTGCAGAGAAGCTACTTTCTGAAATAGTGTGCAGGTATGGGGCTCCAGAAGTGATAGAGAGTGATCAGGGACCCGCATTCACAGCAAATCTGACACGAGAGATCTGGTTAGCAGTAGGGTCAGATTTAGGCCTACACACTCCCAATTGCACTGTTTAGCGTAAGGCACACTCCCAGAGACCCAGAAAAGCTGTCACCATGCGAAATTTTGTTTGGGTCTAGTCCCAAGTTAGGTGCATTCTTCCCTCAACAGCAGAATATGCAAAATGATATCTTGTTTGCTTATGTAATTGAATTGGTCAAAAACTAATGTCCATTCTCGAGTTTTTTTTCTCTTCACTGCCAGATCCAGACTCAGTGTCCAGTACGCACTCCTTGAAAGCTAGGAGACTGTGTGTTGGTGAAAAAAGTTGGAAATGAGAACACTCGATCCCAGATTTGATGGTCCTGTCCAAGAGCCCCAGATGACACCAACCTCTGTGAAACTAGAGGGAAAGCCTGCTTGGATCCACGTATCGCATTGCAAGGAAGCTCCCGTACCAGAAGAGACACCTAAGCCATGAATGATGTCGTGGATGCTCTGACTGACCAGACAGATGACCTACCTGATGAAGAATACACACGTTTTTCTGAAAATGCAGTTAAATAAAGAGACTGATTGCAAACACATGAACCCCTGCTAGGGACAGATCTCCTGACCGCCCATTTGCGAAAAGCCTGCATCAATGAGGGGTGCATGTGTTAGACATGTGCCAGCCCATCGGCAGCACAAAAGAGTTGCAGCGCTTTGGGACAGGAGCAGGTTTTTAGGGCAAGTGGTATCTAAGGGGGGACTGTCATGGAAATATATATGTATTCCACGTATTCAATGTATATTCATATATATGCATTTACAGTCAGATAGATCTCACTTGCTAAAAATCCTGTGCTCAGCATATCTATGCGAAAGTTGATGCTAGCTATAATCAGTTGCTTAAGACGACCCTGGCCTACATAAGTCAGGCTATTACAGAAGATAGCTCATAGAGACTTTTTACCAAGGACATAGAAAAAGGGAAAGAAGGACAGAAGGTCTGGGTAGATATCTATTGTTTTCTTTACTAGTCACGTAGGAAAACTGGGGCAAAGAACAATAAATCTGCAACTTCAGCCCTTTTATCATAATTATCATACTTACACTAAAACAGCCAATAATCTAGCAGCTTTTAATTGTATGTTAATTGACTAACCAGCCCCTTTTTGTAAAAGTATAAAACCTTGAATGAATAATAAACTGTTGGTCTTGACGAACTGTTATACTGACACTTCCGTGTGGACAGTCCTCATTTCGTCTGAGCGCTCAAAGAAAGACATTTAGTCTAAGATTGGGAACAGCAGCAGCAAGCACTGCAGGATAGATTTATCCTAATTAAATTTCCATAACAGCACTAAGGCTGTGTTTCCACGGTCAGGATTCCTTCAGTAAATGCTGCGTGTTTGACGCTGTGCGCTGGCGCAGCATCAAACACGCAGCGTCCAGATGTTACAGCATAGTGGAAGGGATTTCAAGAAATCCCGTCTCCACTATGCGTAAAAACATGCAGGCGGCAGACCTGCGTTAACGGACATGCGGCGTGTCTTTTCAGATTGCAGCATGTCCTTTTCCCTTGCGGCGACGCTCGGTCGCCGCAAGGGAAATAACACAGGCCTATGTAGCGCGCGGTGATTCCGGATGTGTTCAATGAGCACATCCGGATTCACCGCGCGTTCACTAGGGGGAGGGGCTTTGGGCGGAGCGGACTTTCCGCTCCGTCCAAAGCGCTGTGGTTCCGGACCGTGGAACCACAGCCTAATATATATTCAAGCATCAGCCTGTTTTACTGTGACATTAATTATGGCTAGCACTAGAGGATAGCATCAACAACATATCCCATCTTTTGCTACAGTGATATGTCTGTTACTGGTAGTTTATATTTTGGGTTTATTCGTCACTGACTTATATTTATATATATACTTGTATATTTCTGCTCAAGAACTCTCTTGCTTCTTAAAATTTTACATGTGTGTCTAATGTTTTTGAATAAAATTTATACATGTTTACTATATAGCTTAGGCTACTTTCACACTTGTGTTTTATCGCGCAGCGCATCTTGCGCTATCGGACGCATGCGCAATGTTCCCCTATCTTTAACATGGCGGGCGCAGGGTCTAGCGCTTGCACGCGTTCATGTGCGTTTGTCGTGCGCTGTGCATTTTCCCGGTGTGCGCCCATACGCGCTACACGCTACATGTTGCATTTTTTTTTTCGGTCAACCGCTTTAAAAAAACGCGTGCGCACGTGTGCGCATGCTATGCACAAAAAATAACATTGCAGTCTATGGGGGCACTGGCGTGCGCATGGCTTTGCGCTCGTCAGCGCTTTTGCACGCATGCGATTTTTCTGTAAATAATGGAGCCAGAGATGATGGAGACAGACAGAGATGATGGAGACAGAGATGATGGAGACAGAGATGATGGAGACAGACAGAGATGATGGAGACAGAGATGATGGAGACAGAGATGATGGAGACAGAGAGATGGAGACAGACAGAGATGATGGAGACAGACAGAGATGATGGAGACAGAGATGATGGAGACAGAGATGATGGAGACAGACAGAGATGATGGAGACAGAGATGATGGAGACAGAGATGATGGAGACAGAGATGATAGAAATGTGACACATAGACAACGCATGCGCCAAAAAAACCACAAACGCATGCAAAAACGCATGAAATCACAGACAAACGCTGCGTTTTTTTGTCGAAATGCGCATGCTGATGCGACTAAAAATCTCAGCGTTTACAAGCGTTTGCATGCGTTTTTTTAATGCGCTTCATGTGCGCTCGAAACGCAGCGCAAAAAAACGCAAGTGTGAAAGTAGCCTTAGACTCCGGTTCCCTTTTTATACATTTAATTGAGTCACTATTTCTTCTATGCACTAAGCATATGGGGTGCAATTATGTGCACTATGATAGGATGTAATGTGATGACTTGGAGACTATTTGTGCCAAGGGTAAAAGAAAACAGCATTCACTCTAAGTGCACCCAGACTATGGAATGGTATAGAAAGGGAAAGGAAGGGCAAGACAAAAAGGGAGATAAAGAGAAGGAAGACTCCAGATAAACTTCCAAACAGCAATCTCTGCAGACGATTCCTAAACGATACGATACGATACGATACACTTTATTGATCCCAGGGGAAATTACAGTATTACAGCAGCAATACAAACAGCAGTACATAAAATATTAGGATACAAATCTTGCACAGGTGTACCAACATTACATAATAAATAAAAGTGGGTAGTTCAGGTGTATATAAGTCATTGCTAATTGACATTAGTACACCAGCCATCAGTCATTATTTTCTACCACCCTTAGTAAATCATTATACATCCCCGTAGCAGTAGGTACAAACGATTTCCTGAATTTCTCCTTCCTGCATCTTAAAAGGATTATACGGCTGCTGTATGTGCTCTTCCTCTTCAAGAACAGCTCGTATAGAGGGTGTGTATAATTGTTCATTATAGCCCTACACTTCTTCTGAATTCTATCCTCCAATACCTCCTCAAAAGAGTCAAGATGGAGGCCAACAGCTGCACTTGCCTTCTTGATAAGTTTTTGAGCTTATTAGCGTCAGCTACTCGCACACTACTGCCCCAGCAAATGATAGCAAAAAAGATGGTGCTTGCTACAACGGACTGGTAGAACATCTCCAGCATTTTACTGCACACATTGAACGACCTGAGCTTCCGCAGAAAGTACAGTCTGCTCATTCCCTTCTTGTAAACCTTTTCTGTTTGACACCTCCAATCGAGTTTACTGTCAAGGTGAACCCCCATATATTTGTAGCTCTCAACAATCTCAACCTCCTGGCCAGCAATGGTGATCGGTAAGTAATCCTCCTTTTTCCTTCTATAACTCACCACCATCTCCTTGGTTTTCTTTACATTTAGTTCTAGACAGTTAGTCTGACATCAATCCACAAAGTCAGAAACCATCCTTCTATATTCCTCCTCCTCCCGGCCATCCACAATGCCCCCTACAATCACGGAGTCATCTGAGAATTTATGGAGGTGACAAAAATCAGATTTATACTGAAAGTCAGCTCTATACAATGAGAAGAGGAAGGGTGACAGCACTGTACCCTGAGGGGCTCCAACACTGCTCCGTACACTGCCAGATACCACCTCCCCCATCCTTACAAACTGCGGCCTGTCTGTCAGGTAGTCACTTATCCAGTTCACCATCCCCTCATCTACCGCCATATCAGTCAACTTATTATGTAGTAAGAGCGGCTGTAGGGTATTGAAAGCACTAGAGAAGTCAAAGAACATTGCGCGCACTGCAGTTCCATCAAACAACATCTCTTTCTATGGCTCACACCTCCATGCCAATACCAAGATATAGCAAGTTATCACTGGCAACTACTCAAGCTTAGAGATGAGTACTTACACCAGAGGGGAGTGGAGAAAATCAGAACACCTGAGATAACTCAGGACTGAAAGCTTTAGGAGACAAGTAGGAGTGTTTAACCCTTTCAACCAACGAAAAAGGGAAATTTGCATAGCTAACTGAAAATTGCAGATCTAGTCAGCACAGGCATGATTGTAGCCAAATGCTGCGATCTTCTGACCTGTGAAAATTAGGAGACCACTCTCTGTCACGGTATCCAAATGACAAGTAGTGTGTTTTTTTTTTTTTGCTTTGTTTCTTTCTTTTGATCAAAAAGCAGGTAATGCATTTTTTCCAGCCACTTTTTTTTCATAGGCTTCAGAAATGTAAATATGAAAGAAATGTAAACAGATTTAATCTAATTTTAAATGCTGGTGATTGACAGAAACACATAGTAGTGGGCAAGTTAATCCTAATGGTAGGCAAGGCAAATTAATTGCAGAAATTTAATGCATCTAAATGTTGCTTGCAAAAATCCATGTGCTTGAAGCCGAAATGACTCAGTGAGTGGACTTCCAGTTGCATCAAATTCTGCAACAGATCCTCCACATGTGAATACTGCGGCATAGCAGAAGTTGATGGTAAGTTTCTGAGGATACATGACATTGTTTGGAACATTGTACCTTGTTTTCTCCTAGTCCCTGTCACAAACTTTCTGCCATCAATCTCTGGGTTCTTTCATGTTCCCGCTCTCTTTACTTATTAATATCGAGCTGTCAGCATCCTGCTGTGTTTTCTCCTGCTAATGCTGACATGCTGCACCTTTTTGCACATTAGCTGACTATTTTTCGCACATTGTGGCTAGTTCCACAGAGCTAATGCGACTTCAGAAGTTAAAGTTGTTATAAATCATAGATTAGGACAGCATCAGCTGAACTGTTTTCTCACCAGAATGGCACAGCTCCACATCAGAGGTAACTGGGAGACATCAATAATTAGCCTGTCCTTAGATGAACATACGACTTTGAAGTCAAGTGAAGGGTGTGAGATGCATAGGACATCATACCTCTGTCATTGACTGGGTCCCAAAAACTAAAACACAAATCAAACTTATATTCAAATTCATTTTATGTCTTACTTTTTCTCCCTAGAAATCTAAAGTTCAGTTAGTGGAACACACCCAGTCACACACATGACTTAGGAAACGTTGACCCTTTCCACCTCTCGTACACCACCTCAATCATTCTCCCTTTCATCTTATCATCTCCACCTATTTCCCCTTTACCAATAATGATGGACAACTGTGGATTTGGATACATGGCCACAGTAGCCTTAATTTAGAACATTAACCAACTTAACCTTGTTAACATAAAATTAAGATATTATTAACACATTGCAAACAACTTGACCTGATATAAGGAAAGGGGTCTTTGGAAGCCACCCAATATAATCCTAGTGCCATCAGGTGAAGCGATTAGGGGACCCTTCTGCTGATTGCCCCATACAATTTTCCCTCTGAGACCTTGGCCAAGTAGGGACCCCTGGGTATTCTTTATCATTTACCAAAACAGGTGAGGGGAGGTGACCCTCCCAAATTGATCCATCTCCTTCTTTCACCATACCACCATTGGTTTTCCAAAGACCGAATCCCACCAGCTGCCATGACATACTGCCTAACCGAGCAACCACTCAATAGCCATCCAAACGTCAAAACCATTAATCAAATTTATATGAAAATGCGGTAGGGTGGGACCCAGATCCATCTACGACAGACTGCCCATAACCTTCCCTCATCAACTTATATACCCTGCTCTCCCCCCCCAATCAGGTGTGTCCACACCTTGATATTCACTTACCGCTGGCAGGCGCTTCTGCTGCGGATGCCTCCCAGACCGCTGAGCCACTAGCTGGCTTGTGCGAATAGCTTCAGTCACCAGTGGGTCCCTGCTCCCTTGTGGGGCTCCGCAATCTCTGTCACATCCTCGGGGTCACTTTGGAACTCAGCCTATTAGGAGGCCTCGACCTCCTAGGGCGCTTGGGAGGTACTGCTACCACAACCGCCTCTCCAACCCCACTGCTCAAGTTCCTCATCTGTTCTAAGAGTCAGCCTGGACCCTTCTCTTCTGCCAAGGACTTCACACTTTTAAAGAGGACCTCCATGATGTCCGAAGTTGAAACAGCTCCACCTACGGACTGCCCCTAACCGTCCCTCATCAACTTATATAACCCTGCCTTCTACCAGTCAGGTATGTCCATGTTTTTGCTGCACCCACTCTGCAACCCCCTCCCCTGCCTGTGACCCTGACCACCTTTTCTATACCAAAAGCCATTTTAATAAACCTCATGCCATGTGTCCTCTCCCATAACAGGGGACACAGTCCGGGCCTTACTTTTATACAGTATACTATATCAAGATTATATAGTTGTATTATGGAGATGTTTCTAAAGAATAGCTCGGTAATATGGTATCAGTTGATGTATGACAGAGTTATCCTAATGTAAAAAAACCTTTGTACACCTCTTTTTAATTGTAGAGCTAGGAAGGTACAATACAGAGAAGTAGCTATTGTTTTGGTTCAGGAGGAGCGAAACTTTTCAGTGGGCCCCTAACCAGGTAACCTTGATTACAACTGGGTAACACACCCTAATGGAGGAGAACCTCAGCAGATGACTGCGCTGTTGCTGAGAATAATCTCTATATAAAGACCTATATTGATATTACTGCCATATGGTCAGTGGTAAAGACCAGCCCTACAGAACATATAAGAGATTACAGCACAGTTACAGATGGTGACTTACAGAGGATGTTCTTTCTGATGGAATAGTTCACTTTTCAAGTCTTTTCCATCTGGCACAGACCGACATGACAACTTCTTCCGGCCAGAACTCAGCCGCAGAGATTACAACAAAGACACCTTTCACTTCTCACATTTTTAGCACTGTCACCAATGGGACTATTGTCAATCTGCACAAACTCCTCATCCTGCTGATACCCCAATACTGAGCCGCTGCTACCGTATGTGTCCCTATTACTACTGTGTGGTAGCCGATACAGTTGAACCTGTGATGACGGGTGAGGGGCCCACTACTGGCACCGGGCCCCCCCGCCTGCTCAGGGGCCACATAGCGGCCGGGCAGCAGTGCAGGGAGATCGATTCTCCCTGCACTGCCGCAGAATGTAACTGTATTGGTGTGCTTTAACTTAGGAAGGAAGTGCAGTGGATTCTAATTATTGAGCCATTTGGCCTGATGGTGAATGATCATAATAACTTCATGCTCTTTATATAAAAAAACTAAGATTTTTATGTTATATAATTAACATGCATCCCGTCACGGTCATCATGATAATATGCAGTACTGTGCAGAAGATTTAGGCAGGTGTTGAAACAATGCTACAAATTAAGAATGCTTTCAAAAATAGAAGCTTTAATAGTTAGTTTTTATCAATTAAGAAAATACAAAGTGAATAAACAAAAGAGAAATCTACATTACATCAATAATTGGTACGACCATCCATTGCCTTCAAAAAAGCATCAATTATACTAGGTACACTTGTTGACAGTTTTGAAGGAACTTAACAGGGAGGGTGTTCAACACATCTTGGAGAACTAACCACAGATCTTCTGTGGATGTTGCTTGTTCAAATCCTTCTCTTCATGTAATCCCAGACAGGCTTCATGATGTTGAGACCAAGGCTCTCTAGGGCCATAGCCTCACTTTTAGCACTATTTTAGACAGTGGCGGACACTGACAGCTTGGGGCCCCTGTGCAAGAAATGTGTCTGGCTCCTCTCCCTCTCCGGTACGCTGCTTATGACGAGGACAATCTGGCAGTGGGACACCTGGAGCCTCGAGCTCTGAGAAACAAGGCAGATTGCCCTCTTTATTACTGCCCTGCAAGCAGGGACATTTATAGCAATCACAGGGCCCCATAGCAAAAGTTCTATTTGGGACCCGACACCTTTAAGAAATATATTTATTTATATTTTTTCACTGAGATGGAGACATACATACTGTATGTGTAATAAATATAAAAAATATATATATATCCATTAGCATGTGATTCTGCTGGTTCCAACGCAGTCAGATTTACAGTCAGGTGACAACTAGTGTCTGCTGTCATTGAATAGAACACTGCAGATGCAGCTGACGCTCTAGTTGGCACATGACAGCAAGTGTGCAAAGCGCATCCTCATGGTTACGTGATAACTGCTGGAACAGGCAGAGCTCGACCACGTATATATATACAGTACAGACCAAAAGTTTGGACACACCTTCTCATTCAAAGATATTTCTGCATTTTCATGACTATGAAAATTGTACATTCACACTGAAGGCATCAAAACTATGAATTAACACATGTAGAATTATATACTTAACAAAAAAGTCGACCCGCCACCACAATTGTGGGTTACCAGGGCAATGGGGTACTCAGAGCCGAGCCCGTAGAAGTCTATGGGATTTGTCACAGGTAGCTGTGGCTCGGTCTGTGGCCCTGGCGGTCTGGCGTATGTTGGGGGAATATTTACAGGGGATAGATTTATATACAGTTCGTGACGCCACCTGTAGTATTCTGGTAATTTGTACCAGCGCTGCTGTAGATCTCTGAGGGGATGGTGAGGCAGCTAGATGTCGGGTCCCCTACAGGTGGGACTCTTCCCTCAGGTCGGTAGTTAGGTAGGGATTGTGCAGGCATGCAATAATAACTCAGTCTCACACGGTCAGCGTCTTTCCATACCTTTACTTGCAAGATGATAAGGCAGGTCCCAGGGAGGCTGATCCAAGGAGAGTGTATCTTGAGACAGCAGCTGGACAAGTTAGGGGCCTCCTTTACTTCCAATACAATGAGTACAACCAGCCTGAAGCGTAGTTCCCTCAATATCTCCAGCTAATCCTTAGCTGTACCGCCCAGTCAGCTTTGTGTTAGGAGCCTTCCTGCGAAGAAGCTGAATTCTTATCTTGTCGTGCACTGACTCAAAGTCTTCACTTCCCCTGACCCCAGTTACGTACTGACTATAAGGGGCTTGTTTGCCGCGACCTAAGGTCCGGTAAATTCCTGGTTTTCTTACCACCATGCGTGGAGCTATGGTGATGCTTCGGTCCCCAGTGACCGGGTGCAATGTGCAGGACTTCTGCAATCCGTAAGCACTAATCCAATAAACCACTGTGCCTTTCGCCTTGTCCACGCTGGTAACATAAGCACTCAAACTAGCCAAGGGTCGAGTAGTCACTTCTTTCTTTTCCTTACTTCAAAGTTAGTTACAGATGCTCAGTTATCAATAGGCAGGAGCACGTCTCTGAACCTTATACCGTCCTTTAGACAGGATGCTGAAGACTTTCTGCACTAAACTTCTTCTTTCCTTCAGTGTAGGCTGATGAAGTACAGCTCTGACTAGGCTAAGGTGAATTACACCACCTATACTAGACTCCACTTTCCGAACTGGTGATAGAGCAATCTGGACTGCTTCCTCCCTCCAGACGTCCTCTCTCTCTGAAGTCTCAAACTGAACTCACTAAATCACTCCAACACATACACCTTGACCACTCCCTCAAGAGTAAACTCCACTACCCTAAGGGTGTGTCTAGTATATGTTGAGTGAATGAATATTTAGCATTAAACTGCTGTCTCGCCACACACTCTCCAGGGTACTGCGTGTGCCTAACACCAGGGCTACACATTCCCCCATGGTAAAAGACAGCACTCCCGGGCTGTAAAATATAAAGAGACATTTTGTTTATGCAAGAAACATTAAACAATTAACATTGGTTCGTCCCATCCGGGAGGTGAGGAAATCTTGAACGTTGCAAACATTATAGAAAATACAAATATTAAATAGCATTCAATAAATATACAATATTCTTGTGAAGGACCCGCACCAAACCTTCAACGTAGGTCCTGGGTGGGCTGCAGGACATCCAAATGCAGACCTCACTCAGTGCCACACCACACGGGTTTTGTTTTCAGAGGTAGTTATACTGGTTTATGTAAAACCAAGATAAGGCACCGAAGCGCAACTATTTACAAGTAAGTTCTGGGTTGGCACAGTCCTCAACCTCCAAGTCCAATGTAAAACCAAAAACATATATATAATATCACATTATTATATTAAAGTGCAAAACTTTTTCTGGTTACTGTTTACCCAGCGGGCATTCTACGGTTAGCAAAATATATATGCATTATATATATACTCTTCAACTGGTGCTAAACTTTATAAAACATTTTCAAACTTTCTACTTATGGTAGACCCGATATGGATCCCACCAATTCTTCTTTACTTATTTATTCATTTTCAAATAATACACTTTCCAATACATTTTCCACCCCGGGGGCTGGAACAATGCAATGGGCCCTAGATCCCAGGACTAGCAAATCATGCGCTGCGATTAGGGTCTGGGTCGCCACAGTTCTCGTGCGAACCTCTAGGGGCGCAACGGGTACATTCTCTTCACGTGACACCGATTGCGTTTCAATCACAGTTAACGATATGGACCGTGTCATGGATTGCGATTGAGACTGGGTCGCATGTTGCGATGAAGATATGACTTTCCTTTGCGATGAACTCTGGGTCGCTAGTTGCGATGAATTTGCAGGGGGCGATGCTGGGGCACGGCCGGTTACTGCGTGATCTAGAGACGGGGACGCTGCGGTAGTGGTGACGGTACCTGCGTCTGGGACGGGGTCACGGACGATGGTGACGTTAAGGGCATACCATCCCTTCATTCCCCAGTGCCGTGTGTACGTGACGATGTCTCCATTTGCTAAGTCCCTCCCGGGATGGCCTTGCGGCAGGTGGGATTCTACGTCACGCCTGCTGACAAAGACCCCTGGGTAGAGGCCCGGTTCACGGATAAAGCCCCAGCCCTTTCGGAGCTGGAACTCAGTCACACACCCCTGCCGCCGCGGTTCCCTCAGGGTACCTTTATCTCTCCGGACACTTTCTTTGTCCGCGATCAGCTCTGCATGTTGTCGCTGACGGTTCCGCTGAGTTTCCCGCTCTTCCTCCTGCTGACGTTTCTTCTTCTCCTCACGACTCTGCCATTCCTGTTCCCACTGGGCGGTATAGGCGACGTCATCCAGGCGCGCCATTTCGTCCCAGTCCACATCTGGTAGTGACGGACAGGACCCCTCCGGTGTCTCTGCCGGGGACCGATCATCTGCTGCGGCCTCCTGGCCGGGCGGGCGTTCCGGGACTGGCTGTACCTCCTCAACCTCCTTCGCTTCCACCGCTTCACCGGTGGGATCGGGATCGGTACTTTCGGGGGCAGCCTCCGGTTGCTCCTTCGCCTTGGGCAGCAGACTCTTCGGTATCTGGAATCGTGGGGGGTCGTTGAGGGAGAGATCACCGTGTCCCACAGCCTCCGCTGTTCCAGGGTACGCCGGCGTCTCTCGATTTCTTCAAATCCAGGTTGGTCCTGGACCATCTTCTTCAGGCGTGCATTTTCTTCTCGAATCTCTAGCAACGCCTGTTGCAGGTGCAGGATCACGGATAACTCCGGTGTTGGTGGCAGCTTGGCTGGGGCACGGGGCCTGCCTTCCTCCGCTTCCCAGCTCGGCTGCACACGTCCTGCCTCCATGATGTTCCAGAAGATTCTCTCTTCTTCCTGCGGAGACATCCGGTCTCTTCCGTGGAGGTGGGGTTTGCGTCTCCTCCTCCTCGCAGGGAAGGTGAAGAGGAGGCGGACCTCCTTTGCTGTAGGGCAGGACCGCATGTTGTAATAGCACTTTGAGAGGGCAGGCATTTTCTTCGCGCCACTGGGGGGTAGACGCCCACGAAGGTACGCCCACCTTCTTCTCCAGCGCCTGAGGGCGCGAATATGGCGACAAAAATGGCGATTTTGGCGCCAAAAGTGAAAACAGTCCTTTTTCACAAAAACAAGTCCTTAGGCACACAGGGCTCGCAATTTCGCGAGTTTCGCATCCTGTTCGTGACGCCAAATTTTTGTGTCGACCCGCCACCACAATTGTGGGTTACCAGGGCAATGGGGTACTCAGAGCCGAGCCCGTAGAAGTCTATGGGATTTGTCACAGGTAGCTGTGGCTCGGTCTGTGGCCCTGGCGGTCTGGCGTATGTTGGGGGAATATTTACAGGGGATAGATTTATATACAGTTCGTGACGCCACCTGTAGTATTCTGGTAATTTGTACCAGCGCTGCTGTAGATCTCTGAGGGGATGGTGAGGCAGCTAGATGTCGGGTCCCCTACAGGTGGGACTCTTCCCTCAGGTCGGTAGTTAGGTAGGGATTGTGCAGGCATGCAATAATAACTCAGTCTCACACGGTCAGCGTCTTTCCATACCTTTACTTGCAAGATGATAAGGCAGGTCCCAGGGAGGCTGATCCAAGGAGAGTGTATCTTGAGACAGCAGCTGGACAAGTTAGGGGCCTCCTTTACTTCCAATACAATGAGTACAACCAGCCTGAAGCGTAGTTCCCTCAATATCTCCAGCTAATCCTTAGCTGTACCGCCCAGTCAGCTTTGTGTTAGGAGCCTTCCTGCGAAGAAGCTGAATTCTTATCTTGTCGTGCACTGACTCAAAGTCTTCACTTCCCCTGACCCCAGTTACGTACTGACTATAAGGGGCTTGTTTGCCGCGACCTAAGGTCCGGTAAATTCCTGGTTTTCTTACCACCATGCGTGGAGCTATGGTGATGCTTCGGTCCCCAGTGACCGGGTGCAATGTGCAGGACTTCTGCAATCCGTAAGCACTAATCCAATAAACCACTGTGCCTTTCGCCTTGTCCACGCTGGTAACATAAGCACTCAAACTAGCCAAGGGTCGAGTAGTCACTTCTTTCTTTTCCTTACTTCAAAGTTAGTTACAGATGCTCAGTTATCAATAGGCAGGAGCACGTCTCTGAACCTTATAACCGTCCTTTAGACAGGATGCTGAAGACTTTCTGCACTAAACTTCTTCTTTCCTTCAGTGTAGGCTGATGAAGTACAGCTCTGACTAGGCTAAGGTGAATTACACCACCTATACTAGACTCCACTTTCCGAACTGGTGATAGAGCAATCTGGACTGCTTCCTCCCTCCAGACGTCCTCTCTCTCTGAAGTCTCAAACTGAACTCACTAAATCACTCCAACACATACACCTTGACCACTCCCTCAAGAGTAAACTCCACTACCCTAAGGGTGTGTCTAGTATATGTTGAGTGAATGAATATTTAGCATTAAACTGCTGTCTCGCCACACACTCTCCAGGGTACTGCGTGTGCCTAACACCAGGGCTACACAGCTCGACCACGTATATATATACAGTACAGACCAAAAGTTTGGACACACCTTCTCATTCAAAGATATTTCTGCATTTTCATGACTATGAAAATTGTACATTCACACTGAAGGCATCAAAACTATGAATTAACACATGTAGAATTATATACTTAACAAAAAAGTGTGAAACAACTGAAAATATGTCTTATATTCTAGGTTCTTCAAAGTAGCCACCTTTTGCTTTGATTACTGCTTTTGCACACTCTTGGCATTCTCTTGATGAGCTTCAAGAGGTAGTCACCGGAAATGGTATTCCAACAATTTTGAAGGAGTTCCCAGAGATGCTTAACACTTGTTGGCCCTTTTGCCTTCACTTTGCGGTCCAGCTCACCCCAAACCATCTCGATTGGGTTCAGGTCTGGTGACTGTGGAGGCTAGGTCATCTGGCATAGCACCCCATCACTCTCCTTCTTGGTCAAATAGCCCTTACACAGCCTGGAGGTGTATTTGGGTCATTATCCTGTTGAAAAATAAATGATGGTCCAACTAAACGCAAACCAGATGGAGTAGCATGCCGCTGCAAGATGCTGTGGTAGCCATGCTGTTTCAGTATGCCTTCAATTTTGAATAAATCCCCAACAGTATCACCAGCAAAGCACCCCCACACCATCACACCTCCTCCTCCATGCTTCACGGTGGGAACCAGGCATGTAGAGTCCATCCGTTCACCTTTTCTGCGTCGCACAAAGGCACGGTGGTTGGAACCAAAGATCTGAAATTTGGACTCATCAGACCAAAGCACAGATTTCCACTGGTCTAATGTCCATTCCTTGTGTTCTTTAGCCCAAACAAGTCTCTTCTGCTTGCTGCCTGTCCTTAGCAGTGGTTTCCTAGCAGCTATTTTACCATGAAGGCCTGCTGCACAAAGTCTCCTGTTAACAGTTGTTGTAGAGATGTGTCTGCTGTTAGAACTCTGTGTGGCATTGACCTGGTCTCTAATCTGAGCTGCTGTAAACCTGCGATTTCTGAGGCTGGTGACTCGGATAAACTTATCCTCAGAAGCAGAGGTGACTCTTGGTCTTCCTTTCCTGGGACGGTCCTCATGTGAGCCAGTTTCTTTGTAGCGCTTGATGGTTTTTGCATTCTAACAGTCTATTCAGTAGGACTATCAGCGGTGTATCCACCAGACTTCTGCACAACACAACTGATGGTCCCAACCTCATTTATAAGGCAAGAAATCACACTTATTAAACCTGACAGGGCACACCAGTGAAGTGAAAACCATTTCCGGTGACTACCTCTTAAAGCTCATCAAAAGAATGCCAAGAGTGTGCAAAAGCAGTAATCAAAGCAAAAGGTGGCTACTTTGAAGAACCTAGAATATAAGACATATTTTCAGTTGTTTCACACTTTTTTGTTAAGTATATCATTCCACATGTGTTAATTCATAGTTTTGATGCCTTCAGTGTGAATGTACAATTTTTATAGTCATGAAAATACAAAAAAAATCTTTGAATGAGAAGGTGTGTCCAAACTTTTGGTCTGTACTGTATACTAGATGGAGGCCAGATGCTATCACATTGGGAGAGTGGTAATGTCACGATGTGGGCAGGCTTTGCAGCGTTGAGACTCTCTCCCCCCCCACGTGTTCACCCACCTATCCACTCTCTCTTTAAAACTGTCCACACCTTGATATTCACTTACCGCTGGCAGGCGCTTCTGCTGCGGATGCCTCCCAGACCGCTGAGCCACTAGCTGGCTTGTGCGAATAGCTTCAGTCACCAGTGGGTCCCTGCTCCCTTGTGGGGCTCCGCAATCTCTGTCACATCCTCGGGGTCACTTTGGAACTCAGCCTATTAGGAGGCCTCGACCTCCTAGGGCGCTTGGGAGGTACTGCTACCACAACCGCCTCTCCAACCCCACTGCTCAAGTTCCTCATCTGTTCTAAGAGTCAGCCTGGACCCTTCTCTTCTGCCAAGGACTTCACACTTTTAAAGAGGACCTCCATGATGTCCGAAGTTGAAACAGCTCCACCTACGGACTGCCCCTAACCGTCCCTCATCAACTTATATAACCCTGCCTTCTACCAGTCAGGTATGTCCATGTTTTTGCTGCACCCACTCTGCAACCCCCTCCCTGCCTGTGACCCTGACCACCTTTTCTATACCAAAAGCCATTTTAATAAACCTCATGCCATGTGTCCTCTCCCATAACAGGGGACACAGTCCGGGCCTTACTTTTATACAGTATACTATATCAAGATTATATAGTTGTATTATGGAGATGTTTCTAAAGAATAGCTCGGTAATATGGTATCAGTTGATGTATGACAGAGTTATCCTAATGTAAAAAAACCTTTGTACACCTCTTTTTAATTGTAGAGCTAGGAAGGTACAATACAGAGAAGTAGCTATTGTTTTGGTTCAGGAGGAGCGAAACTTTTCAGTGGGCCCCTAACCAGGTAACCTTGATTACAACTGGGTAACACACCCTAATGGAGGAGAACCTCAGCAGATGACTGCGCTGTTGCTGAGAATAATCTCTATATAAAGACCTATATTGATATTACTGCCATATGGTCAGTGGTAAAGACCAGCCCTACAGAACATATAAGAGATTACAGCACAGTTACAGATGGTGACTTACAGAGGATGTTCTTTCTGATGGAATAGTTCACTTTTCAAGTCTTTTCCATCTGGCACAGACCGACATGACAACGTCTTCCGGCCAGAACTCAGCCGCAGAGATTACAACAAAGACACCTTTCACTTCTCACATTTTTAGCACTGTCACCAATGGGACTATTGTCAATCTGCACAAACTCCTCATCCTGCTGATACCCCAATACTGAGCCGCTGCTACCGTATGTGTCCCTATTACTACTGTGTGGTAGCCGATACAGTTGAACCTGTGATGACGGGTGAGGGGCCCACTACTGGCACCGGGCCCCCCCGCCTGCTCAGGGGCCACATAGCGGCCGGGCAGCAGTGCAGGGAGATCGATTCTCCCTGCACTGCCGCAGAATGTAACTGTATTGGTGTGCTTTAACTTAGGAAGGAAGTGCAGTGGATTCTAATTATTGAGCCATTTGGCCTGATGGTGAATGATCATAATAACTTCATGCTCTTTATATAAAAAAACTAAGATTTTTATGTTATATAATTAACATGCATCCCGTCACGGTCATCATGATAATATGCAGTACTGTGCAGAAGATTTAGGCAGGTGTTGAAACAATGCTACAAATTAAGAATGCTTTCAAAAATAGAAGCTTTAATAGTTAGTTTTTATCAATTAAGAAAATACAAAGTGAATAAACAAAAGAGAAATCTACATTACATCAATAATTGGTACGACCATACATTGCCTTCAAAAAAGCATCAATTATACTAGGTACACTTGTTGACAGTTTTGAAGGAACTTAACAGGGAGGGTGTTCAACACATCTTGGAGAACTAACCACAGATCTTCTGTGGATGTTGCTTGTTCAAATCCTTCTCTTCATGTAATCCCAGACAGGCTTCATGATGTTGAGACCAAGGCTCTCTAGGGGCCATAGCCTCACTTTTAGCACTATTTTAGACAGTGGCGGACACTGACAGCTTGGGGCCCCTGTGCAAGAAATGTGTCTGGGCTCCTCTCCCTCTCCGGTACGCTGCTTATGACGAGGACAATCTGGCAGTGGGACACCTGGAGCCTCGAGCTCTGAGAAACAAGGCAGATTGCCCTCTTTATTACTGCCCTGCAAGCAGGGACATTTATAGCAATCACAGGGCCCCATAGCAAAAGTTCTATTTGGGACCCGACACCTTTAAGAAATATATTTATTTATATTTTTTCACTGAGATGGAGACATATATACTGTATGTGTAATAAATATAAAATATATATATATATCCATTAGCATGTGATTCTGCTGGTTCCAACGCAGTCAGATTTACAGTCAGGTGACAACTAGTGTCTGCTGTCATTGAATAGAACACTGCAGATGCAGCTGACGCTCTAGTTGGCACATGACAGCAAGTGTGCAAAGCGCATCCTCATGGTTACGTGATAACTGCTGGAACAGGCAGAGCTCGACCACGTATATATATACAGTACAGACCAAAAGTTTGGACACACCTTCTCATTCAAAGATATTTCTGCATTTTCATGACTATGAAAATTGTACATTCACACTGAAGGCATCAAAACTATGAATTAACACATGTGGAATTATATACTTAACAAAAAAGTGTGAAACAACTGAAAATATGTCTTATATTCTAGGTTCTTCAAAGTAGCCACCTTTTGCTTTGATTACTGCTTTTGCACACTCTTGGCATTCTCTTGATGAGCTTCAAGAGGTAGTCACCGGAAATGGTATTCCAACAATTTTGAAGGAGTTCCCAGAGATGCTTAACACTTGTTGGCCCTTTTGCCTTCACTCTGCGGTCCAGCTCACCCCAAACCATCTCGATTGGGTTCAGGTCTGGTGACTGTGGAGGCTAGGTCATCTGGCATAGCACCCCATCACTCTCCTTCTTGGTCAAATAGCCCTTACACAGCCTGAAGGTGTATTTGGGGTCATTGTCCTGTTGAAAAATAAATGATGGTCCAACTAAACGCAAACCAGATGGAGTAGCATGCCGCTGCAAGATGCTGTGGTAGCCATGCTGTTTCAGTATGCCTTCAATTTTGAATAAATCCCCAACAGTATCACCAGCAAAGCACCCCCACCCATCACACCTCCTCCTCCATGCTTCACGGTGGGAACCAGGCATGTAGAGTCCATCCGTTCACCTTTTCTGCGTCGCACAAAGGCACGGTGGTTGGAACCAAAGATCTGAAATTTGGACTCATCAGACCAAAGCACAGATTTCCACTGGTCTAATGTCCATTCCTTGTGTTCTTTAGCCCAAACAAGTCTCTTCTGCTTGCTGCCTGTCCTTAGCAGTGGTTTCCTAGCAGCTATTTTACCATGAAGGCCTGCTGCACAAAGTCTCCTGTTAACAGTTGTTGTAGAGATGTGTCTGCTGTTAGAACTCTGTGTGGCATTGACCTGGTCTCTAATCTGAGCTGCTGTAAACCTGCGATTTCTGAGGCTGGTGACTCGGATAAACTTATCCTCAGAAGCAGAGGTGACTCTTGGTCTTCCTTTCCTGGGACGGTCCTCATGTGAGCCAGTTTCTTTGTAGCGCTTGATGGTTTTTGCATTCTAACAGTCTATTCAGTAGGACTATCAGCGGTGTATCCACCAGACTTCTGCACAACACAACTGATGGTCCCAACCTCATTTATAAGGCAAGAAATCACACTTATTAAACCTGACAGGGCACACCAGTGAAGTGAAAACCATTTCCGGTGACTACCTCTTAAAGCTCATCAAAAGAATGCCAAGAGTGTGCAAAAGCAGTAATCAAAGCAAAAGGTGGCTACTTTGAAGAACCTAGAATATAAGACATATTTTCAGTTGTTTCACACTTTTTTGTTAAGTATATCATTCCACATGTGTTAATTCATAGTTTTGATGCCTTCAGTGTGAATGTACAATTTTTATAGTCATGAAAATACAAAAAAAATCTTTGAATGAGAAGGTGTGTCCAAACTTTTGGTCTGTACTGTATACTAGATGGAGGCCAGATGCTATCACATTGGGAGAGTGGTAATGTCACGATGTGGGCAGGCTTTGCAGCGTTGAGACTCTCTCCCCCCCACGTGTTCACCCACCTATCCACTCTCTCTTTAAAACTGCGCATGCGCTCCTCCTGTACACAGATGGCGGTGGTCAGTGAATCATTTGGCTGATGCAGGTGGCGGCGTGTTCGCGACGGTGTTCCGCTGGTGGTACTGTCAAGAGGCTGAGTACGACGTATACAGTGTGTGTGCGTGTGTTGCGTACGGCATATACAGAGTGTGTGTGTGTGGTGCGTACGGCGTATACAGAGTGTGTGTGTGTGGTGCGTTCAGCATATACAGTGTGTGTGTGGTGCATACGGCATATACAGTGTGTGTGTGTGTGTGTAGTGCGTACAGCGTATACAGTGTGTGTGTGGGTGTGTGTGTGATGCGTATAGTGTTTACAGTGTGTGGGTGTGTGTGTGGTGCGTACAGTGTATACAGTGTGTGTGTGGTGCGTACGGCGTATGCAGTGTGTGGTGGTACGTACAGCGTATACAGTGCGTGTGGTGCGTACGGCACATACAGTGTGCGTGTGTGTGGTGTGTATGGCGTATACAGTGTGTGTGTATGGAGCGTAGGTGTAAACATTGTGTGTGTGGTGCGTACGGCATATACAGTGTGTGTGGTGCGTACAGCTTATACAATGTGTGTGTGGTGCATACGGCATATACAGTATGTGTGTGTGGTGCATACAGCGTATACTGTGTGTGTGTGGTGCGTACGCCGTATACAGTGTGTGTGTGGTGCGTACGGCATATACAATGTGTGTGTGTGGTGTGTATGGCATATACAGTGTGTGTGGTGCGACGGTCTTCTGCTGGTGGTACCGCGCAAGAGGCTGGTACCACCAGCAGTTTCCATATTGAGACACCCATCACTTGGGTGTCTCAATATTGCGGTCGGTGAACTTCCGCCTCTTGGAATTCTGGGATCTGGACACATCTGGGCGGAACAGGATGTGAAGACATTACAAGGTAATTATATATTAGACTAGATGGAGGCCCTATGCTATCGCATCGGGAAGACGGTAATGTCACGATGGGGGCAGGCTTTGCAGCATTGAGAATCTCTCACCCTCATGTGCTCACCCACCTATCCACTCTCTGTCCCCATGTGCTGACTTCTTCCGTCTGTGCTCTCTTCTTTGACCTGTCTACCCCATGTGCTATCCCCTTTGTCTGCTGTCTCTCTCCTTCCTGTGCTGTCTCGTTTGAGCTGTCTCCCCCCTGTGCTCTGTCTCTCTCACCCCTGTGCGCTTTCTCTCTCCTCCATCTGCTGTCTTCTCCTCTCATGTGATCTCTTCTTTGACCTGTGTACCCCATGTGCTAAACCACAGCTCCTGGGCAGGGGAGGAAGCAAAAGACAATACTAATGTCATGACCCAGGACATGGTTTTGTCTTTGTCCCGTCCTGGTCAGACTGGGGTTAATGGTTTCAGCCTCTCTCTGGCAGAAGGCAGCTATTTAGTTGCCAATTGACCTAGGTCTGGTGTCAGTTATACTCCTGCCCTCGGCTGAGTTAGTTGACCTCCTGTGTGCCTGTGCCTTGTGCCTGATCTTGTTGCTTGTTTGGTTTTGACCCAGTCCGTCTCTTCGTTGTGAGTTTGTCTACTGTCTTGGTACTGTGTACTTGCCCGTTCTGGTTTTCTGATCCCTTGGCTACGTTCTGGTTATTCTCTGCCTGCTCCTCTTGTACTGCGTTGCTCCCTCTGTTTATGACCTGGCTATCCTGACGATCCGTTTTGTCTATGCCCCTTGGTAACACTGTCCCGTAGTTACCCTTCTAGGAGTTTTCCTTCCGCTCATAGCTCTCTGAAGCTTAGGCCACGCCCACCAGCAGTCACGTGATTCAGGTCCTCTGGCCTGAAGCATTCTCTATCTGTTGCTGCTCCCTCTGAGAGACCTGTGGCCGGCGCCGCCCCTTGGCAGTCACGTGCTTCGGGTCCTGTTAGTCTGAAGCACGCATCTTCACCGCTACTGCCCCGCTCCACAGGTATCTTTGAGTGCAGTCTGTCTTATTCAGGACACGCGCACTGGCTCAGTGAGCAAGTACAGTGCGGTGTTCGTGATAACTAACATTACAGCAGGAGATCCCAGAGGATACATTTTGTGAGTTAATATATTTTTTAAAAACAGTCAGTGAAATATTTTACCTCACAAAATGAATCCACTGTGATCTCCTGCTGTAATGTCAGTATTGTCTTTTGCTTCCTCTTCTGCCCAGGAGATGTGGTATGCTACCTACAAGGTCAGACACAGTCAATTTTTAAAATGAACTTTCGTTCGTGGAAAAACCCCTGTAATGTGACCGGCTTCCTCTGCCTGTAGACACGTCGTGCATCTGCCGCTGTAATCAGTCGAATGATTCACTGCACCTGCGCATAATTCATGCAGGCACAGTAAATTAGACCTCCGCCATCTTTGTGCAGATAGCAGCAGTCACATTAAAACTGTGCGTGCGCTCCTCCTGTACAAAGATGGCGGCAGTCAGTGAATCATTTGGCTTATCCCGGTGGCAGCATGTTCGCGACGGTGTTTCGCTGGTAGTACCACGCAAGAGGTTGCATGAGTGTGAGTGTGTGAGTGTTTGAGTGTTTGAGTGTGAGTGAGAGTGTGAGTGTGTGTGAGTGTGAGTGTGTGAGTGTGTGTGTGTGGTGCGTACGGCGTATAGAGTGTGTGTGGTGCGACATCACTTGGATGTCCCAATATGGCGGTCGGTGAACTTCCTCCGCTTGGAATTCTGGGATATGGTGACATCTGGACAGAACAGGAATTGAAAACATTACAAGGCAATTATATAAATAGATATTACATTGTATGTCTGGTGTTTGTATCACCTGGTATCTTCTCTATTCATTGTCTATGGGACCCATGGAAATAGCCAAGCACAGTGCTCAGCAGCCCTATAGATAATGAATAGAGCATCTGCTCCATCTAGAATGAGACTGCAGACCCCTGCTCTCAGAATCTCTGGGGACCCAGTGGTCGAATCCCCAGTGATCAGTAAGTTATTCACGATCCGATGGATCACACATACACCGTACATACATATACCATACACACACAGATACACATACACATACCGTACATACAGACACACATATACTGTACATACATATACCGTACATACATACACATACCATACATGCATATGTACATACATATACCATACATACACACACACACACACATACACACACAGATACATATACAGTTGTGCTAAAAAGTTTACATACCCTGGCAGAATTTTTGCTTTCTTGGCCTTTTTTCAGAGAATATGAATGATAACACCAAAAATTTCTCCACTCATGGTTAGTGGCTGGGTGAAGCCATTCTGTCAAACTACTGTGTGTTCTCTTTTTAAATCATAATGACAACCCAGAACATCCAAATGACCCTGATCAAAAGTTTACATAACTCTTTTTTTAACACCGTGTATTGACCCCTCTAACATCCATGCCAGCTTGAAGACTTTTGTCGTAGTTGTGAATGAGGCTCTTTATTTTCTCAGATGGTAAAGCTGTCCAATCTTCTTGGCAAAAAGCCTCCAGTTCCTGTAAATTCCTGGGATGTCTAGCATGAACTGCGCATTTGACATCTCCCCAGTGTGGCTCAATGATATTGAGGTCAGGAGACTGAGATGGCCACTCCAGAACCTTCACTTTGTTCTGCTGTATCCAATGACAGGTCGACTTGGCCATGGGTTTTGGATTGTTATCAAGTTGGAACATCCGAGTGCGTCCCATGTGCAGCAGTATTTGCTGATAACATGCTGCATTCATATATCCTTCAACTTTGACCAAGTTTCCTGTGCCTTTGTAGCTCACACATCCCCAAAACATCAGCGATCCACCTCTATAGGAATGGTGTTGCAACGCTGGTGTGTTTGTACTTTGTTTCTCCGGTGCTACTCTGCATGTCTCTGCTTTAACCCCTTGCTCCTCTCCCTCTAACTAGCTGTGATACTGTTGTCTGTTTCTTGTATGGATGCTGCTCAGTTCCCTGCTCTACTGCATAGCCGTACATGTGTAGTGATGTCTTTGCTCTGCTGCATGACCATCCGCATGTGCGGTCCCTGGCTGCCGCTGTGGAAGCTATCCGTGGGTTGCAAGGTCCTCTGCAGCTGGTGCATGACTTTCCACATGTGTCCAGGCTTGCAGCTGCTGCTAGGTGCACTAGGCCTCAGTTCCTGTGCTGACTGTGCTGTACTGGTTTCTGTTTGTGCTTAGGGTGCGCACGGCCACACCTTCCCTGCTTTTATTAGGGTTAGTGTGTGCACCTGAATTGCTGTCCCCAGTCTATTGCTGAGGGGCTGCTCTTATATAAAATGACTCTTTCCTGTTGGTCATGGCCAGAGTTTCACATTAAGTTCCTAAACCTTGCCATGTGTGTTTGTGTGTTTAGCTCCTGTTCTGCTTGCGATCAGTTCTAGGGAAGCTGATGTCCTTTGTCTTGTCCTGTTTTTCCGCCTTCTCTGTGGGCTGAGTACCCAGAGCCGTTTCTGTTTGCTTCCTGTTTTTCCACCTTCCCTGGAGGCTGTATATCCAGGCCCGTTTCTTTTGTGTCTTGTTGTCTGCCTCCCTGAGGAGTGCATTCTCAGGCCTGAATCCTTGATCATGGATCTTTTCCTGTACCTGACCCTGTCTGAATTGTGTCCTCTGTGTTATGTTCCTGAAGTCCCTTTGTGTCTGGAACCATGTACCCAGTGACTGTGAACTAATCTGGTTTTGTCTTTTAAAGATGGAGTCTGCTATGCAGTGCTAGCTCCATCAAACTCGGTGGTGCTTGCACCATCCCGCTTGAGTTCCTTCCTAGGTCCCATGTCTGGAACCTGACGACCGCAGCCTGGAGCCTGACGTCCGCTGCCTGGTGCCTGGAGCCTGACGATCGCTACCTGGTGCCTGGAGATCGAGTCCGATGTCGGAAATCTAGCGTCCACTGTCTGGTGCCTGAAGCCTGACATCCGCTGTCTGGTGCCTGGAGCCTGACGATCACTACCTGGTGCCTGGAGATCGTGTCCGATGTCCAGAGTCTGGCGTCCACTGTCTGGTACCTGGAGCCTGACGACCGCTGATTGGTGCCAGAGGGTCGTGTCTCATGTCGGGAACCTGACAACTGTTTCCCGATGCCCTGTCTGTGTCCTGATGTCAATCCTGTGCCCAGATGTCCGGTTCGTGGTCCTGGTGGTCCAGCCTGTGATCCAGAGTCAGTCCAGCCTGCGTTCCTGGATGGACTCCTCTTCTGTGTTCCGGGTAAGTCTCCAGCCTTGTTCCTCGGTGACGGCTCTGTTTGGATCTGACCAGCCGATGACCTGTGCTGCAACACCGGTAATCCTGGATCTCTGCTGTCGGTCCTGCCTGTGTCCTGCCTGTGTTCCGATGTCCAGCTTGTGTGCCCCGATGTCCAGCTTGTGTGTCCCGATGTCCAGCCTGTGTCCCCCAATGTCCAGCCTGTGTGTCCCTGATGTCCAGCCTGTCAGCAAAAAGAAAGGAAGGTGCGCTCCAGTGATGAAACTATCCAAAGTTCAATTTTGATCTCATCACTCCAAATTACCTTATTCCAGAAGTTTTAAGGCATGTCTCTGTGCTGTTTTGCATATTGTAGGTGAGATTCTTTGTGACATTTGCCCAGTAATGGCTTTCTTCTGGCGACTCGACCATGCAGCCCATTTTTCTTCTAGTGCCTCCTTATTATGCATCTTGAAACAGCCTCACCACAAGTTTTCAGAGAGTCTAGTATTTCAGCTGATGTTATTTGTGGGTATTTCTTTGCACCCTGAACAATTTTCTTGGCAGTTGTGGACAAAATTTTTGCTGGTCTACCTGACCGTGGTTTTGTTTGTACGGAGCCCCTGATTTTCCACAGTTCACAGTTTGAATGCTGCTGACTGGCATTATCAATTCCTTGGATATCTTTTTGTATCCCTTTCCTGTTTTATACAGTTCAACTAACTTTTCCCGTAGATTCGTTGACAATTCTTTTGCTTTCCCCGTGACTCACAATCCAGAAACGTCAGTGGCTGGATAAAAGATGCAAGAGTCTGTCTGTATCCCAGAAACTCACTCACAGCTTTTATGCACACACACTGATTGCAAGCAAACGGGGTCACAGGTGAGGATGTACCTTTAGTAGCCAGTCAAACCCATTTTGGTCAACTTTTGTGCATGTTATCAGGCCAAAATCACCAGGGTATGTAAACTTTTGATCAGGGTCATTTGGATGTTTTGGGTTGTCATTATGATTTAACCCCTTAATGTCCATTGACAGACACAGTCCGTCATGGCAGGATGTCAGTTCCCGCACCATGACAAACTGTGTCCGTGTAAACACGCAGTGGTAGTTCAGTGCCGACAGCTGTCACAGACAGCTGACAGGCACGGCAAGAGGTGCGGGGACCCATGCCGTCGGTCCCTGCACCCAGAGTGCTGTGATTGGTCAGTCAATCTGACTGACCAATCACAGCCTGATTGGGCAGGAGATGCTGAAATTTCAGCATCTGCCGCCCGGTCAGTGCAGGAGCTCAGTGCTGCCGGTGGCTGAGCTTCTGCACTAATAGCCAGGAGAGGCGTCCGCGCCGCCCCTGGCTGTTAACCCCCTGAATGCTGTGATCAAACGCGATCGTAGCGTTCAGGGGGAGGCAGAGGGTCGGGGGCTCCCTCTGCCTTTCGGTCGGCATCCCCGCGATGTAATCCCGGGGTCCGATCTCTGCCATGATGACCCAGGGTTGTCATGATGACCCCGGGTCATCCAGCTATGGAAAGCCTCTGAGACCATGCTTACAGCAAGGTCTCAGGAGCTTTCTGCATATGTATAATACATTGCAATGCTGGAGCATTGCAATGTATTATACCATCAATCAAAAGTCAAAAAGTGAAAGTCCCATAAAGGGACTAGGTAAAAAAATGTAAAAAAAAAATATGTAAAAAAAATTAAAAAATACTAATAATAATAATAAAAAATCCCCTAATAAATACACATTTTTATGTAATAAAATAAACAAAAAAAGTACACGTTTGGTATTGCCGCGTCCGTAAAAATCTGATCTATAAAAGAATCACACATTGGTAACCCCTTCAGTGAACGTCATTAAAAAAAAGGAGCAAATTATGCTTTATCATTTTACCGCTTGGAAAAAGTGGAACAAAACGCGATGAAAAAGACAAATATAAATAAAAATAGTATCACTGAAAACGCCATCTTGTCCCGCAAAAAAAAGCTGCCATACAGCTCCATCAGTGGAAAAATAAAAAAGTTATAGCTCTCAGAATAAGGCGATGCAAAAATAATTATTTTTTCTATGAAAGGGTGTATTGTATAAAAGCGCCAAAACATAAAAAGAAGATATAAATGAGGTATCGCTGTAATCGTATTGACCCGAAGAATAAAACTGCCTTATCAATTTTACCACACGCAGAACAGAGAAAAAAAAACAATTCCTGAATTGCTGAATTTTGTTCATTCTGCCTCCACAAAAATCGGAATAGAATGCGATCAAAAAATGACATGTGCCCGAAAATGGTACCAATAAAAACATCAGCTCGTCCTGCAAAAAAAAAGACCTCACATGAATCTGTGGGCCAAAATATGGAAAAATTATAGCTCTCAAAATATGGTGATGCAAAAACTATTTTTTGCAATAAAAAGCGTTTTTTAATGTGTGACAGCAGCTAAACGCAAAAACCCGCTATAAAAACCCACTATAAATAGAAAATCAAACCCCCTTCATCACCCCCTTAGTTAGGGAAAAATAATAAAATAAAAAAATGTATTTCCATGTTCCCATTAGGGTTAGGGTTAGGGCTAAAGTTAAGGTTAGGGTTGGGGCTAAAGTTAGGATTAGGGTCAGGGTTGGGATTAGGGTTAGGGGTTTGTTAGGGTTTGGTTTGTGGTTAGGGTTGGGATTAGGGTTAGAGGTGTATTGGGGTTAGGGTTGGAGTTAGAATTGGAGGGTTTCAACTGTTTAGCCACATCAGGGGCTCTCCAAACATGATATGGTGTCTGATCTCAATTGCAGCCAATTCTGCGTTGAAAAAGTCAAATGGTGCTCCTTCTCTTCCGAGCTCTGCCATGCGCCCAAACAGTGATTTACCCCCACATATGGGGTATCAGCGTACTCAGGACAAATTGCACAATAACTTTTGGGGTCCTGCTACCCTTGGGAAAATAAAAATTGGGGGTGAAAAGATCATTTTTGTGGAAAAAATATGATTTTTTAATTTTATGGCTCTACGTTATAAACTTCTGTGAAGCCCTTAGGGGTTAAAAGTTCTCACCTCACATCTAGATAAGTTTCTAGGGGGTCTAGTTTCCAAAATGGGGTCACTTATGGGGGGTTTCCACTGTTTAGGCACATCAGGGGCTCTCCAAACGCGACATGACGCACGCAGACCATTCCATCAAAGTCTGCATTCCAAAACGTCACTACTTCCCTTCCGAGCCCCGACGTGTGTCCATACAGTAGTTTTCTACAACATATAGGGTATCAGCGTACTCAGGACAAATTGGACAACTACTTTTGGGGTCCAATTTCTCCTGTTATCCTTGAGAAAATAAGAAAATTGGGGACTAAAAGATCATGTTGTCACGGGTGTGTCGCGGCGGAGATCGTCGCGATTGCACACCCTGACTTCGCACAGCTGAGTTTCTGGTGCTTGGTGTTTTTCAGCACTGAAGGAGTTAATTCTTTCTCTCTCGATGCTGGACAGACCAGCCTCGCCCAGCTGCGATTGATGTTTTGTTAATTAGCTCCCTTCATATACCTGCTGGTCTGCTGGGGAAGTTGCCGGTGAAAGCATTCATTCAGACCAGCAGAGCGGATCGTTTCTGAGAAGACTTAAGCTAAGAGTGCCTGTTGTGGTTTTTCCTCTCCTCGCTTATTGTTTATCTTCTTAACCTTTTGTGTTCCTCTGTAGTGGAAGTTTTGTATGCAAGGCAGTGTTTTCTTTACCCCCTGTCTGTCTCGTTTGTATTTGACTGTGTGTAAGCTGTTGCCTGCCCATTCCCTGTGGTGGTAATCAGGGTCCTTCTCAGGACTAGATTACAGTGGTCAGGGATCTACAGGAGACAGGGTTACGCTGGCGGCCTGGACCTCTGTACCATTAACAGTACCTCCAGGTAGAGGGACTAGTCAGGTCCCCAGTTCAGGGTCAGCATAGACCCCGGTCCACCTCTATCCTAAGACAGCGTTTCACGTGCACAGTATAGACCCACAATACTTTGGATATATTGTCAGGTAAGACATTGCTGGCAGATTCTACGTATACATGTTGATATTTTCTATAATATGAAATATAGAGTGTTGTCTCTTTAGATATTTGTTACTATCATAGAATATATCTGTTATACGTCGTGACATTTTCACCGGCCTCTTCTAAAAGATTCTCCCCAGCTACCATGGATCCAGTAGCCCAGTTAGCTCAGCAGTTGCAGAGTTTGTCCATGGAGCTGACGGACGTTAAGTCCAAGGTTTTGTACACCCGGGAGCAAACCAGATCTGAACCTAAAGTGGCTCTCCCGGACAGGTTCACTGGTGGGCGGGACAAATTTTTTACCTTCCGGGAGGCTTGTAAATTATATTTTCGGCTACGGCCTCGGTCTTCGGGGAGTGAAGACCAGAGGGTGGGAATTGTCATCTCGCTCTTACAAGGGGACCCTCAATCCTGGGCGTTCTCTCTTCCTCCAGACTCCCCGGCTCTCCAGTCAGTAGATCGATTTTTTACAGCCCTGGGTCTGGTATATGATGACCCGGATCGGGTCTCCCTTGCTGAAATGAAGTTACGTAAGATACAGCAGGGAGATCGTCCGGCGGAGGAATTTTCTTCTGAGTTCCGTAGATGGGCCACAGATACTCAGTGGAATGACCCAGCTCTTAGGAGCCAGTTTTGTCAAGGATTATCTGACAAATTAAAAGATGTGTTGGCTCAGTATGATTCTCCCCCGTCACTGGAGGCCGCTATGGCCCTTGCGATTCGCATTGATAGACGGCTTCGAGAGAGGTGCGAGGTAACTCCGCCCCCTGTGATGACTCCACCTTCTACTATAGTCCCTCATATTGAGGTTCCCCTGGTTTGTTCTGAGGAGCCTATGCAGTTAGGAGGGACATTGTTTCGAGGGAGGGGATCGGCGGTGCGCCGCAAGACAGGAAAGTGTTACTTCTGCGGGAGAAAGGGACATTTTGTTGGGGGGTGTCCATCCCGTACTTTGATGAGCAAGGAGTCGCCGGAAAACTGTTGATCCCAGGTTGTGTGGTGGACGACAATCTGGGAGTATGTATTTCGTCCCCAAGTCCGTCTCAGTTTCTCGTACCAGCGGAGGTGGTGGTAGGTACAGGAACTGAGAGGATTTCTGTTCTTCTGGATAGTGGGGCCGCGGCTAATCTGGTGGACGCTCGGTTTGCCCAGGTGCAAGGTATGCAACTGAGTGTATTGGCCAAACCTATCCCTATATTCTCTATTGACGCCAGGCCTCTCGGTCAAGGTAGCTTTGTGCAAGCCGTGCATAACATAGACCTTCGAGTGGGGGCAATACATAAAGAACTATTGTCTTGTTATGTGTTGGAGGGCCTTCCCACTCCTATTGTGTTGGGACTTCCTTGGTTAACTAAACATAACCCAGTTATTAATTGGCAATCCAGAGAGATAAGCCAGTGGGGTGAATTTTGCCATAGTAACTGCATGAACACGGTCATCGGTGCGGTCGTGCCTAGAACCCTACCTCCTTTTCTGGAGGACTTTGAGGATGTGTTTTCAGAGGGGTGTCAAGAATTACCTCCTCATCGCGCGTATGACTGTGCTATAAAATTGCTTCCTGATGCTAAGTTACCTAAATCTAGGTTATATAACCTTTCTGGTCCTGAGAGGCAAGCTATGAAGGATTATATTTCGGAAAGTCTAGCCAAGGGGCATATTAGACCTTCATCTTCCCCAGTGGCCGCGGGGTTCTTCTTTGTGAAGAAAAAAGATGGAGGCCTACGCCCTTGCTTGGATTTCCGTGAGCTTAATCGGATTACGGTCCGAGATCCGTATCCGCTCCCACTTATTCCTGATCTCTTCAATCAGATTGTGGGCGCCAAATGGTTCTCTAAGTTGGATCTCAGGGGGGCGTATAATCTGATTAGGATAAAGGAGGGGGATGAGTGGAAGACGGCGTTTAACACTCCGGAGGGACATTATGAGAACCTTGTCATGCCTTTCGGTCTGACTACTGCCCCGGCGGTGTTTCAACATTTTGTTAATGACATCTTTCGCCACCTAGTGGGACAGTTTGTTGTCATTTATCTAGATGACATCATAATTTACTCGCCGGATCTTGTGTCTCATCAGGAGCATGTGAGACAAGTGTTGCAGATCTTGCGAGACAATAAACTGTACGCCAAATGGGAGAAGTGTGTATTCGCCGTACAGGAACTTCAGTTTTTAGGATTCCTGGTGTCAGCTTCTGGTTTCCGTATGGACCCTGGGAAAGTGAAGGCAGTGCTTGAATGGGATCGGCCAGAGGATCTTAAGGCACTGCAGCGTTTCCTGGGGTTTGCTAACTACTACCGGAAATTTATTCGTAATTTCTCATCTGTTGTCAAACCTCTCACTGACATGACAAAAAAAGGGACGGATTTTTCTAGGTGGTCTGACAAAGCTTGTCAAGCATTTTCCTCCTTGAAAAAATGTTTTGCTTCAGCACCCATACTCATCCAACCTGATGCATCACAACCGTTCATTGGAGGTAGACGCATCTGACGTAGGAGTGGGTGCGGTATTATCTCAAGGTCCGTCCCCTGGTAAATGGCATCCGTGCGCTTTCTTCTCTAAAAAATTGTCGTCCGCCAAGAGGAATTATGATGTCGGCAATAGGGAACTCTTGGCCATTAAGTTGGCTTTTGAAGAGTGCCGTCACTTTTTGGAGGGGGCAGTCCACCCGGTCACCGTCATTACTGATCACAAGAACCTGCTGTATTTAGAGTCTGCAAAACGTCTGAATTCCAGACAAGCTAGATGGTCGTTGATCTTTACCAGGTTTAATGTTGTCGTCACATATCGTCCTGGGTCAAAAAATGTAAAGGCTGATGCCTTGTCTCGTAGTTTCCCGGGGGCCGGGAAGACGGATGACCCGGTTCCTATTCTTCAGGAGGGAGTTGTGGTGTCGGCTGTATGCTCTGAGCTTGAGGAGGAGATATTGGAGGCTCAGGGGGACGCCCCTGTAGGACCTCCAGGGAGACTGTTTGTTCCAGATCAGTTAAGACAAAAGGTTATCGAGGCACATCATAATTCTGCTTTGGCAGGACACCCAGGGAGTAAAGCAACTGTGGATCTCGTTTCTCGCCGGTTTTGGTGGCCTAACTTAAATAAAGAGGTGGTAACTTTTGTCGCGTCCTGTGGGGTATGTGCGCGCTCTAAGACCCCACATACCCGTCCGTCTGGGGCCCTTTTACCGTTGAAAATCCCGGAGCGTCCATGGACCCATCTGTCTATGGACTTCATTACGGACCTCCCTCCGTCTTCAGGTAAAACTGTCATACTAGTTGTAGTTGACAGGTTCAGCAAAATGGCACATTTTATTGCTCTTCCTGCTCTTCCTAATGCTAAAACTCTGGCGCAGGTGTTCATTGGGGAGATTGTGAGACTTCACGGGTTGCCTTCCGATGTGGTGTCGGATCGGGGGTCTCAGTTTGTGTCCAAATTCTGGAGGGCATTTTGTTCTCGTCGGGGTATGCAGTTGTCATTTTCTTCGGCTTTTCATCCGCAGACTAATGGTCAGACAGAACGTCTGAATCAGAGCTTAGAGACATATCTCCGGTGTTTTGTCTCAGAGAACCAAGAGGACTGGTCTTCTTTCTTGCCTCTGGCAGAGTTCGCTCTTAACAATAGGCGGAGCAAGTCCACTGGTAAGTCCCCGTTTTTTGGGGCATATGGTTTTCACCCCCAGTTTTGTACTTTAAATGGGGGGGGCTCTTCTGGGGTTCCTGAGGAGGCACGATTTTCGTCGTCACTTGCTTCAGTGTGGAGAGGAGTGCTTAATAATCTGAGCACTATGGGGAACCGATACAAACGTATGGCTGATAGGAGGAGAGTGTCTGGTCCAGACCTAAGCGTGAACGATCTGGTATGGTTGTCTACCAAGAATATAAAACTTAAGGTTCCCTCCTGGAAACTGGGTCCCAGGTTCATCGGGCCATACAGGATCAGTTCAATAATTAATCCGGTGGCTTTCCGTCTTGACCTCCCTCCTACGTTTAAAATCCACAATGTGTTCCACAAATCGTTGCTTAAGAGGTACGTGGCACCAGTTATACCGTCACCTCTACCTCCTCCTCCAGTGGTGGTCAATGGTAATTTGGAGTTTCAGGTATCGAAGATCATTGACTCACGTCTGAATCGCCGGTCCCTTCAGTACCTTGTTCATTGGAGGGGGTATGGTCCTGAGGAGAGGATGTGGGTTTCTGCGTCGGATATTAACGCAGACCGATTGGTTCGGGCCTTCCACACTACTCACCCAGATAGACCAGGCCCTGAGGATCCAGAGGCCCCTCGTAGAAGGGGGGGTACTGTCACGGGTGTGTCGCGGCGGAGATCGTCGCGATTGCACACCCTGACTTCGCACAGCTGAGTTTCTGGTGCTGGGTGTTTTTCAGCACTGAGGGAGTTAATTCTTTCTCTCTCGATGCTGGACAGACCAGCCTCGCCCAGCTGCGATTGATGTTTTGTTAATTAGCTCCCTTCATATACCTGCTGGTCTGCTGGGGAAGTTGCCGGTGAAAGCATTCATTCAGACCAATGCAAATTACACCAGCAGGCCAGCAGGGAAAAAAACTGACATTAACCCCGGATGGCCTGAAAGAAACAAAGTTTTAATATGAAAAGTCAGATCTGCCACAGATCCAAAATTGGATCGTGACAGTGCCCCCCTTTCAATGAGGGGCCTCTGGACCCTCAACACCCGAGCTCACCAGAAAACGACCTACAGTGAGGATGCCTCAATCCACCAGAGTTCACCTCGGCAGTAACCTGACTCTCAGGTTTATGGCAAACACGGACTGATGGAAGTGACAACAACATATGCCCCGTAGGCGCCATAAATCTCCAGTGCTCCGACCTGGGAAATGAGTTGCGCACATGCAATACTTCGGTGTAACTCCAGCTGGAAAGTCCACAGGCTGAGAATGGCCGACACCCAATACGGCCCGATCACCCGAGAACTCTAGGCCACAGTAGAACACCTCCACCAGATGTCTTTGGTGGACACACCCATAAGTACTCATTCACACACAGGTCCGGACCTGAACATTTATTGCCACGCATATGTTTGCCACAAGATGGTGAACTCTTTGAAGAACCGACAACAGAAGCATTCCCCTGTGTCACCACACTCACACCCCCATTATGCTCAGAGGGAACCACCACCCTACCCTGACCCATCCTCCCAAGAGGACTCCGACACTGAGGGTTAGCTTGTGGTGATGGTGGAGATTTGCCCCTACTCACTGGCAGCACCTCTGCTGACCCCACTGGAGAAGAAGGGGATGGTTGTAGAAAGACGGTAGAGACAGTAGACCCTGGGCAACAGTCCTCACATGATTGGTCCCAGCTGACTACTTCCCTGGACCCCCAATCTATGACCAGGTTGTGTTTTTTCAACCAAGGGAGGCCTAAAACGATGGGTGTTGGTATTCCCCCCAAGACGTAGCATGACAGGGACTGTTCATGATAAGTCCCGATACACAGGTGTATATCATCTACGACTTGGGTCACCCTCCCCTGGCTGAGTGGGACAGAGTCAATGGCCTGGAGGCTTAGGGGTTTTGCTAGCGTCCTACACCTCAGGCCATGAGTTTGGACAAAGTGAGCATCCACCAGATTGACACCTGCTCCACTGCCCACAAGCACCGGTATACTCTCAGTTACTCTGCCGACCACCACTTCAGCAGACAAAGTACACTGAGGAGGCAAAATGGAGGAAATATACACTCCCTGGTCGCCTCCCTTCACACGACCAGGGGGACGAGGCTTCTTAGATGGTACTACTTTGGCATGAGCTGGGCATACCCTGATAAAATGACCAGTTTGTCCACAGAAAAAACATGCCCCCACTTCATGGCGAACCGCAAGCAACCCGTTTGAGATCCAACTCTTCCCACCAGCATGGGTTTGTACGCCTGCACCAGTATGTCCTCCTCCCTAGCAAGGACAACAGGGGGCAGATTTGGTGTATGCTTCTCCCTCAAGCATCTATCCACCCGGATGTCAAGGGACTTGGCGGCCTCCAACGACCTGGGAGCAGCATACTGCACCAGAGTATCCTGCAACCTTGGGGACTGACTGCATAAAATGACTCCTAAAAGCAGGGCCTTTCCACCATGTGTCAGTGGCCCACCTCCTAAACTCTGAGCAGTAATCCTCAGCCGGCCGGCCCCCCTGCTTGATTTTACGGAGTCGGGTTTCCGCCAGGGAGACGCCATCAGGATCTCCATACACCAGCGCCAGAGCCGCAAAAAACTCGTCCACTGACCGTAAAGATGGTGAATCGGTTGGCAGGGAGAAGGCCCAGGATTGGGGATCACCTTTAAGAAGGGATATGATGATTCCCACCCGTTGTTCCTCACTCCCTGATGAACGAGGGCCAAGCCTGAAGTACAACTTTTCAGGCCTCCTGAAAAACCAAATATTTATCTCTCCCTTCAGAAAACCTGTCAGGGAGAGGTATCTTGGTTTCTGGTTGAGCCTGCATCTGAGCCGAGGCCCAGAACCCCACCAACTGCTTCAGCTACTGCACAACCTCACCAGCACCTTAAGCTCATCGGTGAGGGTCTGAATCAGTTGGGAAAAGGCCTGCATTTGGGCCATGGCTCACCAGAAAAAAAAATGTGTCGGTTGGTTATTGTAACGGGTCTGGTAGGTGGAACCACTGACGGAAACGGGTCTGGTTGGTGGAACCACTAAGCTTTATTATACAAGACAATTTACTTGCAAGAGAGCGGGTGGCATCCGGGAATAGGACAGGGAATCACGGCAATTAGCCAGGCAGTCTCTGGACAGGCAGGTTGTCACAATAAGTGACCAAGGAAGTCTCTGGACAGGCAGGTTGTCACGGCAAGTGACCTGGGCAGTCTCTGGGCAGGCAGGTTGTCACAGCAAGTGACCAGGGCAGTCTCTGGACAGGCAGGTTGTCACGGCAAGTGACCAGGGCAATCTCCGGACAGGCAGGTTGTCACGGCAAGTGACCAGGGCAGTCTCTGGACAGGCAGGTTGTCACGGCTAGTGACCAGGGCAGTCTCTGGGCAGGCAGGTTTGTCATGGCAAGTGACCAGGGCAGTCTCTAGACAGGCAGGCATATACGACCTGAGCTGGTGGAGCCTCCTGGTAGGCTGCAGTCGGATGGCAGATGATCGCTCCCAGGTGAGCAGGCAAGAGTCTCTGGAATAGCCGGGGATCTCCGCTGATGATGTCCGAACCTCTAGATAGAGCTGCAGTCGGATGGCAGATGATCGCTCCCAGGTGAGCAGGCAAGAGTCTCAGCAATAGCCGGGGATCTCCGCAGATGATGTCCGAACCTCTGGATAGAGCTGCAGTCGGATGGCAGATGATCGCTCCCAGGTGAGCAGGCAACAGCCGGGGATCTCTGCTGAAGATGTCCGAACCTCTGGATAGAGCTGCAGTCAAATGGCCGACAGGCAAACAGACAGGTAACAGGCAGGCAACTGGAAACAGGAGCTGATGGCTGAAGCAGAGTTAGACTGCACAGAAACAACATTGCTCGGGCACTTCCATTAAGGAGGAAGCCCTTAATATAGGGTGGAGTCCACCAGCATTGGCTGGAGACTAATTTGGAAAATGTGCGCGGCTCCTTTAAGAGCGGGGGAGGGTGCGGGCGCGCGCCCTAAGGCCAGCAGCAGGGAAGGAGCGCGCGGGACCAGCAGGGCGGAAGGAGGACGCCGAGGATGCCAGAGGCGCAGAGGAGGCTGGGAGCACTGAGGACGCTGAGCGCAGGTGAGGAGAGCGACGTCCCTGTCTGGCAGCAGGCAGGGACGCGGGCGCTACAGTACCCCCCCTATAGGCCCCCCCCTTTTTAGGCCAGAAAAAAATTTAGCTAGGATGAGAGGGGCATGAATGTTCTCCCGAGGTTCCCAGGTTCTCTCCTCAGGACCAAACCCCTTCCAATCCACCAAAAAATAAGTCTTTTTTCCTACCCTTTTTGTGGCCAGAATGTTCTCTACCTCAAATTCATCATCAGCAGCCACTGGAGCAGGAGGTGTACCTGTAGACTTAAAAAAAGAGTTAAGAACCACAGGTTTGAGGAGAGATACATGAAAAGAATTAGGAATTCGCAAATTGACCGGGAGTTTCAATTTATAGGACACCGGGTTGATCTGACTGATGATCTCAAAAGGACCGATGAACCGAGGACCTAACTTGTAGGACGGAATTTTGAGTCGAACATATTTGGACGAAAGCCAGACTTTGTCCCCAGGACGGAATTGAGGAGGATCCAGACGTTTTTTGTCAGCATGTCTCTTCATGCGCTCGGATGACTGAATGAGTGCGGACCGGGTACTCTCCCAGATGGAGGAGAATTCTCTAACCAGAGATTCCGCAGCTGGATTGTCCACAGAGATGGAAACAGGGACAGGGATCCGAGGGTGTTGACCGAAGACTACAAAAAACGGAGACTTGGTGGAAGATTCGCTCTCATGATTATTGTAGGAGAATTCGGCCCAAGGCAGGAGCTCCACCCAGTCAGAATGGTGGGCATTAACGAAGTGTCGAAGATAACTGGTCAAATTCTGATTTATTCGTTCAACTTGTCCATTGGACTGTGGGTGGTAAGCGGAGGAAAAATCCAGGGTGACGTCTAGCAACTTACAAGTGGCTCTCCAGAAACGTGAGGTGAACTGAACCCCACGATCCGACACAATGTGACGAGGCAGACCATGAAGACGGAAGATGTGGCGGATAAAGTCTTTAGCCAACTCGGATGCAGACGGAAGACCTGGCAGAGGAATGAAGTGAGCCATCTTGGAAAAGCGGTCAGCGACCACCCAAATGACCGTACAACCGGCAGAGACGGGCAGATCTGTTATGAAGTCCATGGCTATATGCTGCCAGGGGCCAGCGGGTACAGGAAGCGGAAGAAGACGGCCGGCAGGCAGGTGTCTCGGAACTTTGTTGCGGGCACAGGAAACACAGGCAGAAACAAAGTCTATTACGTCTTTGTGCAGGGTAGGCCACCAATAATGCCGGGTAATGAGTTGGAGGGTCTTTTTTTGACCAGCGTGGCCAGCGAGTTTAGATGAATGACCCCAATGTAGGATTCTCTTCCGATCAGTTTCTGATACGAACGTCTTACCAGGAGGGAGACGATTTAAACTCACGGGAGCCACCTGCATCACTCTGGCGGGATCGATGATATGCTTAGGTTCCTCCTCGAGATCCGACACCAGGAAAGACCGAGACAAGGCATCCGCCTTGATGTTTTTGTCAGCTGGGCGAAAATGCAAAAGAAAATCGAAGCGGGCAAAAAACAAGGACCACCGGGCTTGGCGAGGGTTAAGTCTCTGGGCATGCTGGAGGTATGCCAGATTCTTGTGGTCCGTGTAAATGATTACCGGATGAAGAGCCCCTTCGAGTAGGTAACGCCACTCCTCCAATGCCAACTTGATGGCCAATAACTCTCGGTCTCCTATGGAGTAGTTGCGCTCGGAGGAGGAGAAGAGTTTGGAGAAGAAACCGCAGGATACCATCCTCCCGGATGAAGCTTTTTGGGTAAGTACCGCTCCGGCTCCAGCAGAGGAAGCGTCCACCTCCAGGAAGAACTGCTTGTTGCCATCCGGGCGATGCAGCACTGGAGCGGAAGAGAAGGCCTGTTTTAGAGAAAGGAAGGCCTCCTCTGCTTCGGGCGTCCACTGTTTGGGGTTAGCATCCTTGCGGGTGAGCGCGGAGATTGGCGCAGTCCTGGAAGAGAAGTGCGGTATGAAGAGACGGTAATAGTTGGCAAATCCCAGGAACCGCTGAATGGCCTTCAACCCCTCCGGTCGGGGCCACTTCTCGATGGCAGACAATTTCTCCGGATCCATTCGTAGGCCTGTCTGAGAAATGATGTAGCCCAGAAACGGAAGCGATGTCTGCTCAAAGAGGCACTTCTCATATTTGGCGAAGAGGTGATTCTGCCTGAGCCTGAGCAGAACCTGACGAACATCCCTCCGGTGAGACTGAAGATCCGGAGAGAAGACCAAGATGTCGTCAAGGTACACCACAACGCAGGAGTAGAGGAGGTCCCGGAAGATGTCATTGACCAACTCCTGAAAGACTGCTGGAGCATTACAGAGACCAAAGGGCATCACCAAGTACTCGTAGTGGCCGTCCCGGGTGTTGAATGCCGTCTTCCATTCATCTCCTCGACGGATACGAACCAGGTTGTATGCTCCACGAAGATCTAGTTTGGTGAAGACTCTAGCCCCTCTAAGACGATCAAACAATTCTGGAATGAGCGGAAGAGGGTACTTATTCTTCACCGTGATCAAATTTAGGCCTCTGTAGTCAATACAGGGACGGAGAGATCCGTCCTTCTTTTTTACGAAGAAGAAACCTGCTCCCGCTGGGGAGGTAGATTTCCGGATGAATCCTTTTGCTAAGTTCTCCTCGATATATTCGGACATCGACCTGGTCTTAGCAGCGGACAACGGGTAAATACGCCCACGGGGAGGCGTGGTACCGGGTAGCAGGTCGATCGGGCAATCATATGGTCTATGCGGGGGTAATGTCTCTGCTTCCTTTTTATTGAAGACATCAGCAAATGACCAATATGGAATCGGGAGTCCTGGTAGATTAGCAGGAGTAGGAGAAGGACAGACGGGATGAACAGGCACCAGACATGTTTGATGACAGTCCTGTCCCCAGCGAAGAATCTTTCCATTCTGCCAGTCAAGCACAGGTGCATGCTTTTGGAGCCAAGGCAGACCTAGTAAGAAAGCATGAGAGAGTCCAGGCAGAACATGAAATGAGATGCTCTCAGAATGCAACATTCCCACCTGCAGGGTTATGGCTTCGGTGATAAGTCGGATGGGACGAGGTAGGAGACCCCCATCCACAGCAGCAACAGATACTGGTTCAACAAGAGGTTTGGTGGGAGTGCGATACTTCTCTACTAGAGCCTGTGACACGAGATTCCCAGCTGCTCCAGAATCAAGTTGGGCCATCTCGAAGTAACGGTTCTTACCGAGAAGAATTGAGACCGAGAGCAGCAGAGATGAAGAGGATTTATTTTTGTCTAGATTGACCTCTCCGAGCGAACCTAGACACAGGCGTTTCCCGACTTCTCCGGACAGGTTCGGATCCAGTGCTCCTTACTGCCGCAGTAGAAGCAACTTTTCTCGGCACGGCGTGAGTCCTGACGGGCTTTGACCATCTTGGTCTGGTCGACCTGCATAGGCTCAGCAGTGTGCACCTGGGGAGAAACGGAAGGGGTTAAATGAGGAAAGTTTTTTCACGAGTGACCTCTTTGGCTCGTTCCTGGAACCGTAGATCAATCCGATTGGCAAGATTTATTAAATCATCAAGCGAGGTTGGAATGTCCCGACCGGCAAGTTTGTCTTTAATACGGCTGGACAGACCCTCCCAGAAGACCGAAATTAGAGCTTCATTGTCCCAAGCCAGTTCTGAGGCTAGAGTACGGAACCGTATGGCATATTGACCAACGGTGAGACTTCCCTGACGGAGGCGCAACAGAGATGATGCAGAGGAGGTCTTCCGTCCAGGTTCGTCGAATACCCTCCGGAAGGCCGAGAGAAAAGCAGGCAGGTCTGACACCAGAGGATCTTCTCTCTCCCAGAGAGGATTAAGCCAGGCCAGAGCCTCTCCGGTGAGATGGGACATGATGAAGGCAATTTTGGCCCGGTCAGAATTAAACTGGTGTGCCAGGATTTCGAAATGCAGGGTGCACTGGTTAATGAAACCCCGAGCCATAACAGGGTCGCCTCCATACCTAGGAGGAGCTGAAAGTCGGGGACCGGGAATGGAAACCACGGAATTGGGAGTCAGCGGGGCTGCCGGATTATGAGTCATGGCTCCAGCGGTGGTTGCTGGTGATGGATTCAGAGTGTTCAAGCGGGAATTGACGTTCCGCAGGTGACCCAGGATAGCCTCCTGTTGAGACCTCTGGCGAGACAGCTCATGACACAGTTCCGGAAGTGAAGGGGTTTGGGTGCCACCGGGTTCCATGGCCCGAGCAAACTGTAACGGGTCTGGTAGGTGGAACCACTGACGGAAACGGGTCTGGTTGGTGGAACCACTAAGCTTTATTATACAAGACAATTTACTTGCAAGAGAGCGGGTGGCATCCGGGAATAGGACAGGGAATCACGACAATTAGCCAGGCAGTCTCTGGACAGGCAGGTTGTCACAATAAGTGACCAAGGAAGTCTCTGGACAGGCAGGTTGTCACGGCAAGTGACCTGGGCAGTCTCTGGGCAGGCAGGTTGTCACAGCAAGTGACCAGGGCAGTCTCTGGACAGGCAGGTTGTCACGGCAAGTGACCAGGGCAATCTCCGGACAGGCAGGTTGTCACGGCAAGTGACCAGGGCAGTCTCTGGACAGGCAGGTTGTCACGGCTAGTGACCAGGGCAGTCTCTGGGCAGGCAGGTTTGTCACGGCAAGTGACCAGGGCAGTCTCTGGACAGGCAGGCATATACGACCTGAGCTGGTGGAGCCTCCTGGTAGGCTGCAGTCGGATGGCAGATGATCGCTCCCAGGTGAGCAGGCAAGAGTCTCTGGAATAGCCGGGGATCTCCGCTGATGATGTCCGAACCTCTAGATAGAGCTGCAGTCGGATGGCAGATGATCGCTCCCAGGTGAGCAGGCAAGAGTCTCAGCAATAGCCGGGGATCTCCGCAGATGATGTCCGAACCTCTGGATAGAGCTGCAGTCGGATGGCAGATGATCGCTCCCAGGTGAGCAGGCAACAGCCGGGGATCTCTGCTGAAGATGTCCGAACCTCTGGATAGAGCTGCAGTCAAATGGCCGACAGGCAAACAGACAGGTAACAGGCAGGCAACTGGAAACAGGAGCTGATGGCTGAAGCAGAGTTAGACTGCACAGAAACAACATTGCTCGGGCACTTCCATTAAGGAGGAAGCCCTTAATATAGGGTGGAGTCCACCAGCATTGGCTGGAGACTAATTTGGAAAATGCGCGCGGCTCCTTTAAGAGCGGGGGAGGGTGCGGGCGCGCGCCCTAAGGCCAGCAGCAGGGAAGGAGCGCGCGGGACCAGCAGGGCGGAAGGAGGACGCCGAGGATGCCAGAGGCGCAGAGGAGGCTGGGAGCACTGAGGACGCTGAGCGCAGGTGAGGAGAGCGACGTCCCTGTCTGGCAGCAGGCAAGGACGCGGGTGCTACAGTTATGCTGTCATGAAGTGACTGTCCTAGTGTGACACGACCCAACGGTTGGTCGGTCACCAAATGGCAAAACACACAAGGGAACACGAGGGAAACTTAACAATGGTAGGCTCTGCGATAGGGAACGGGGGAATGGACACCTCCTGCACTCACCTAAGGATGTGCTCTGATCTCCCTATCGTCCCTATATGGGTTCTTTCACCCCATTGCCGAGTAGGATACCTAAAATCCTCACTTGCACTGTTCTAATGCCTAAATAGGGAGCTGGCAGGGGAGAGGCACTAGTCCCAGCACTGCACTAATAAACTCCAAGGAAAGGAAAGACAGACACCACAGGGAATGGGGAACAAAAATACAACACTTAGCTTTTTCTGCTGCAATGCACCGCACAGCAGATTAAGGCACCTGATCACAGTATTCAGCTGAAGCACCACTGCACCAGAAAGCTCCTGTCTCCATCTCGGTTGGTCTCCACAAGGACCTGTATAACCAACAGTCAGCTGATGCATCAGATGACGTTTTAAGGATGGTGGGAGTGGTCACCACCCACATCAGCAGAACTAGCAGCAATACAATTATACCAGCAGGCCAGCAGGGGAAAAAAATGACATTAACCCCCGATGGCCTGAAAGAAGCAAAGTTTTAATATGAAAAGCCAGAGCTGCCACAAATCCAAAATTGGATCGTGACACTCAGTCGCAGGTCATGGTTCTTGCAACAGGATAATGACCCAAAACACACAGCTTAAAACACCCAAGAATGGCTAAGAAGAAAACATTGGACTATTCTGAAGTGGCCTTCTATGAGCCCTGACCTAAATCCTATTGAGCATCTTTGAAAAGAGCTGAAACATGTCGGCTGGGAAAGGCAACCTTCAAACACAAGACAACTGGAGCAATTTGCTCTTGAGGAGTGGAACAAAATACCTGTCGAGAGGTGCAGAAGTGTCATTGACAATTACAGGAATCGTTTGATTGCAGTGATTGCCTCAAAAGGTTGTGCAACAAAATATTAAGTTAAGGGTACCATCATTTCTGTCCAGGCCTATTTCATGAGTTTTATTTTTTTAAAAATTCTGTGGAAGCATGGTTGAAAAGCAATTTCTGACTTTCGTTTGATCATTTTCATAGATTTTTTATTTATTATTAGTTTTGTCAGATTCAAGTTATTTCTGTCACCATTGTGGGTTTTTCTGACATTAAATGAGGGGTACCAACAATTTTGACCACGTATGTATATATATTAGATTGATAGATACAGAAAGATAGATAGAAATATGTGAGTGAGATATACAGTACATGTGCTTCTCACAAAATTAGAATGTCACCAAAAAGTTAATTTATTTCAGTTCTTCAATAAAAAAAAGTGAAACTCATATATTATCTAAAGTCGTTACAAACATAGTGATGTATTTCAAGTGTTTATTTCTATTAATGTTGATGATTATGGCTTACAGCCAATGAAAACTCAAAAGTCATTATCTCAATAAATTAGAATAAATAACAAAAAACACCTGCAAAGGCTTCTTAAGCATTTCAAAAGGTCCCTTAGTCTGTTTCAGTAGGCTCCACAATCATAGGGGAAACTGCTGACTTGACAGATGTCCAGAAGGCAGTCATTGACGCACTCCACAAAGAGGGTAAGCCACAAAAGGTCATTGCTAAAGAAGCTGGCTGTTCACAGAGTGCTGTATCCAAGCATATTAATGTAAAATTGAGTAGAAGGAAAAAGTGTGGTAGAAAAAGGTACACAAGCAACCAGGATAACCGCAGCCTTGAAAGGATTGGTAAGAAAAGGCCATTCAATAATTTGGGGGAGATTCACAAGGAGTGTACTGCTGCTGGAGTCATTGCTTCAAGAGCCACCACACACAGACGTATCTAGGACATGGACTACAAATGTTGCATTCCTTGTGTCAAGCCACTCATGACCAATAGACAACAGCAGAGGCAGCTTACCTGGGCAAAGGAGAAAAAGAACTGGACTGTTGCTCACTGGTCCAAGGTGTTGTTTTCAGATGAAAGGACATTTTGCATTTCATTTGGAAATCAAGATCCCAGAATCTGGAGGAAGAGTGGAGAGACACACAATCCAAGCTTCTGGAGGTCCAGTGTGAAGTTTCCACAATCAGTGATGGTTTGGGGACCATGTCTTCTGCTAGTGTAGGTGTAAGGGAGGGACAGGACTGTAGTCGTGACCTGGATTACTGTAACATCCATGTCCAGTCCTTCCTCTACATGAAACGGTGTTCTTCCCTCTGGCATACAGTACAGACTATGAAAATTGTACATTCACACTGAAGGCATCAAAACTATGAATTAACACATGTGGAATTATATACTTAACAAAAAAGTGTGAAACAACTGAAAATATGTCTTATATTCTAGGTTCTTCAAAGTAGCCACCTTTTGCTTTGATGACTGCTTTGCACACTCTTGGCATTCTCTTGATGAGCTTCAAGAGGTAGTCACCGGGAATGGTTTTCACTTCACAGGTGTGCCCTGTCAGGTTTAATAAGTGTGATTTCTTGCCTTATAAATGGGGTTGGGACCAGGGCCGGCATCAGCACCCAGCACACCCGGGCAAGTGCCGGGGCCCTGAGCAGGCGGGGGGGGGCCCACTCGCCGTCGGGCACCCCGACACCCGTTAGCGGAGGAGAGCAGTGTCAGCACCGCCACTGGGCCTCCCCTGCTTGCTCAGGGCCCCGGCAGCAGCTGGCACAATACTTACCTCTCCTGTGCCTCCGCTGCCACAGCTCCAGGCTCCAGGGGCGCCGGCGCTTCCTCTCACAGCAGCGCCGCTGAATGACGTCATCATTCAGCGGCCGGCTGTGGCAGAGAGCGTGTGGACGCCGGACAGGTGAGGCGTGTGTGTATGTGTCTGTGTGTGTGTCTGTGTGTATCAGTGTGTGTGTATGTAGTGCAGTGCTTTGTGTGTGTGTGTGTGTGTGTATGTATGTATGTATGTATGTATGTATGTATGTATGTGAGAGAGTGCTTGTGTGCTGTGGTGCTGTCTGTGTGTGATGATGGGCAGGCATTGATGATAATGGGCAGGCATTGATGATGATGGGGAGGCGATGATGATAATGGGCAGGCATTGATGATGATGGGGAGGCATTGATGATAATGTGCAGGCATTGATGATAATGGGCAGGCATTGATGATGATGGGGAGGCGATGATGATAATGGGCAGGCATTGATGATAATGGGCAGGCATTGATGATGATGGGGAGGCGATGATGATAATGGGCAGGCATTGATGATGATGGGGAGGAGATGATGATGATGGGCACGCATTGATAATGGGCAGGCATTGATGATGATGGAGAAGCGATGATGATGATGGGCAGGCATTGATGATAATGGGGAGGCCATGATGATGATGGGGAGGCCATGATGATGATGGGCAGGCATTGATGATATTGGGGAGGCGATGATGATGATGGGCAGGCATTGATGATAATGGGGAGGCCATGTTGATGATGGGCAGGCTTTGATGATAATGGGGAGGCCATGATGATGATGAGCAGGCATTGATGATAATGGGGAGGCAATGATGATGATGGGCAGGCATTGATGATGATGGGGAGGCGATGATGATAATGGGCAGGCATTGATGATGATGGGGAGGAGATGATGATGATGGGCACGCATTGATAATGGGCAGGCATTGATGATGATGGAGAAGCGATGATGATGATGGGCAGGCATTGATGATAATGGGGAGGCCATGATGATGATGGGGAGGCCATGATGATGATGGGCAGGCATTGATGATATTGGGGAGGCGATGATGATGATGGGCAGGCATTGATGATGATGGGGAGGCAATGATGATGATGGGGAGGTAATGATGATGATGGGAGGCCATGTTGATGATGGGCAGGCTTTGATGATAATGGGGAGGCCATGATGATGATGAGCAGGCATTGATGATAATGGGGAGGCAATGATGATGATGGGCAGGCATTGATGATGATGGGGAGGCAATGATGATGATGGGGAGGCAATGATGATGATGGGGAGGAGATGATGATGGGCAGGCATTGATGATGATGGGGAGGCAATGATGATGAGGGGGAGGCAATGATTATGAGGGGGAGGCGATGATGATGATGGGGAGGCAATCATGATGATGGGAGACAATCATGATGATAATGGGGAGTCTTTCCACAGCGCCCTTTCCTGAGCCGTAACAGTGCAGAACGCAGTACAGTGCAGAGGAGAGCTCCATATTTTGTATGGAGCATTATATGGGGACCAGCATCCTGTATGGAGCATTATATGGGGACCAGTATCCTGTATGGAGCATTATATTGGGTCCAGTATTCTGTATGGAGCATTATTTTGGATCCAGCATTCTGTATGGAGCATTATATGGGGGATGGGGGGTGACATCCTGCATGGGGTATTATATGGGTGATGAGGGGGTGACTATGTGGTGCTCATAATATTGTATGGAGGACTGTACTGTCCAGTCTGTACTGTGCGCTGTGAGGATTTGGCGGTTTTTGAGCTATTGTACAATTTACAATAGATATCACTCATGTAATGGAAGAAGTGAAGTATTTGGCATTGTACTGTACCTATATTTCTCTGCTGTATCTGTGCATCATGAATCGTGGTCTGTGTTAAAGGGGCCCACTGAGGCTCTTTCGCCCGGCGCCCATAAAAACCTGGAGCCGGCCCTGCCAAGTGCAGTTGCAAAAACCATCAAGCGCTACAAAGAAACTGGCTCACATGAGGACCGCCCCAGGAAAGGAAGACCAAAAGTCACCTCTGCTTCTGAGGATAAGTTTATCTGAGTCACCAGCCTCAGAAATCACAGGTATACAGCAGCTCAGATTAGAGACCAGGTCAATGCCACACAGAGTTCTAGCAGCAGACGCATCTCTACAACAACTGTTAAGAGGAGACTATGTGCAGGAGGCCTTCATGGTAAAATAGCTGCTAGGAAACCACTGCTAAGGACAGGCAACAAGCAGAAGAGACTTGTTTGGGCTAAAGAACACAAGGAATGGACATTAGACCAGTGGAAATCTGTGCTTTGATCTGATGAGTCCAAATTTCAGATCTTTGGTTCCAACCACCGTGTCTTTGTGCGACGCAGAAAAGGTGAACGGATGGACTCTACATGCCTGGTTCCCACCGTCCTACCACAGCATCTTGCAGCGGCATGCTATTCCATCCGGTTTGCGTTTATTTGGACCATCATTTATTTTTCAACAGGACAATGACCCCAAATACACCTCCAGGCTGTGTAAGGGCTATTTGAAAAAGAGGGATAGTAATGGGGTGCTATGCCAGATGACCTGGCCTCCACAGTCACCAGACCTGAACCCAATCGAGATGGTTTGGGGTGAGCTGGACCGCAAAGTGAAGGCAAAAGGGCCAACAAGTGCTAAGCATCTCTGGGAACTCCTTCAAGACTGTTGAAAGACCTTAAGACCCTACTTGTGCACCTACATTCATACCAGTTCTTTGAGTGCCATGTTTTTGTAGTGGAAAGACCATTTCCAGTCACTACCTCTTGAAGCTCATCAAGAGAATGCCAAGAGTGTGCAAAGCAATCATCAAAGCAAAATGGGCTACTTTGAAGAACCTAGAATATAAGACATATTTTCAGTTGTTTCACACTTTTTTGTTAAGTCTATAATTCCACATGTGTTAATTCATAGTTTTGATGCCTTCAGTGTGAATTTACAATTTTCATAGTCATGAAAATACAGAAAAATCTTTAAAACCCCTTCATGACCTTGCCATTTTTTGCAATTCTGACCAGTGTCTCTTTATAAGGTAATAACTCAGGAACGCTTCAACGGATCCTAGCAATTCTGAGAATGATTTTTCGTGACATATTGGGCTTCATGTTAGTGGTAAATTGAGGTCGATAATTTTTGCGTTTATTTGTGAAAAAATAGAAATTTGGCGAAAATTTTGAAAATTTCGCAATTTTCAAATTTTGAATTTTTATTCTGTTAAACCAGAGAGTTATGTGACACAAAATAGTTAATAAATAACATTTCCCACATATCTACTTTACATCAGCAAATTTTGAAAACAAAATTTTTTTTGTTAGGAAGTTATAAGGGTTAAAAGTTGACCAGCGATTTCTCATTTTTACAGCAAAATTTACAAAACCATTTTTTTTAGGAACCACCTCACATTTGAAGTCACTTTGAGGGGTCTATATGGTAGAAAATACTCAAAAGTGACACCATTATAAAAACTGCACCCTCAAGCTACTCAAAACTACGTTCAAGAAGATTATTAATCCTTCAGGTGCTTCACAGGAACTAAAGCAACGTGGAATGAAAAATGGACATTTTAACTTTTCCAACAAAAAAAGAGCAGTGAAAATAAAAAATCATTTTTTTCCTCAAAAATGATTTTTTAGCCCGCTATTTTTTATTTTCACAAGGGTAACAGGAGAAATTGGACCACAAAAGTTGTTGTGCAATTTATCCTGAGTACACCAATACCCCATATGTGGGGGGGAACCACTGTTTTGGTGCATGGGAGAGCTCAGAAGGGAAGGAGCGCCATTTTGGAATGCAGACTTGATGGAATGTTCTGCGGGCGTCATGTTGCGTTTGCAGAGCCCATGATGTGCCTAAACAGTAGAAACCCTGCACAAGTGACCCCATTTTGGAAACTAGACCCCCCAAGGAGCTTATCTAGATGTGTAGTGAGCACTTTGAACCCCCAAGTGCTTCACAGAAGTTTATAAATGCAGAGCAGTAAAAATAAAAAAATCATTTTTGTTTCTCAAAAATCATTTTTTAGCCCGCTATTTTTTATTTTCCAAGGGTAACAGGATAAATTGGATGTCAAAAGTTGTTGTTTTTCCTTAGTACGCTGATATCCCATATGTGGGAGAAAACTACTGTATGGGCACACCTCGGGGCTCGAAAGGGAAGTAGTGACGTTTTGAAATGCCGACTTGATGGAATGGTGTGCGGGCGTCATGTTACGTTTGCAGAGCCCATGATGTGCCTAAACAGTAGAAACCCCCCAAGTGACCCCATTTTGGAAACTAGATCCCCAAAGGAACTCCTCTAGATGTGTTGTGAGCACTTTGAATCTCCAAGTCTTCACAGAAGTTTATAATGCAGAGCTGTGAAAATAAAAAATCATTTTTTTCCACAAAAATCATTTTTTTTAGTCCCCAATTTTTTTTCCACAATGGTAACAGGAGAAATTAGACCCTCAAAGTTGTTGTGCAATTTTTCCTGAGTACGCTGATACCCCATATGTGGGGGTAAACCACTGTTTGGGCAAACGTCAGGGCTCGGAATAAAGGGAGCACTGTTTGACTTTTTGAACGCAAAATTTGCAGGAATCAATGGTGGCGCCATGTCGTGTATGGACAACCCCTGATGTGCCTAAATAGTGGAAACCCCTCAATTCTAACTCCGACCCTAACCCCAACACACCTCTAACCCCAACCCTAAACCCTACACACCTCTAACCCCAACCTAACCCCTACACACCCCTAACCCTAATCCAAATCCTAGCCATAACCCTAACCCCAACACATCCCTAACCCTAATCCCAACTCTAACCATAACCCTAACCACAAGCCTAACCCTAATCCCAACCCTAACCACAAAACACCCCTAACACTTATCCTAACTCTAACCCTAACCACAAACCTAACCCTAATCCCAACCCTTACCCTAATTCCAACCCTAACCCTAATTCCAACCCTAATCCTAATTCCAACCCTAACCCTAATTCTAACCCTAACCCTAATTCTAACCCTAATGCTAACCCTAAGGCTAACCCTAACCCTAGTTCTAACCCTAACCCTAAGGCTGGGTTCATATTGCGTTTTACCAGCCTGTTCAACACATAGCATTGACGGGCGGGTAACGGTATAGCATTACGCGATCGCGTTATGCTATACCCGCTAGCGCAGATGAATCTGCAGAAGATTCATCTGCGCTAGCGGTGACGGAGCCCAGACGCTGCAGACCGCGTCCGAGGCTCCGTCACTAAATGACGGCATGTCGCAAACGCATGCCGCTTTACGGCATGCGTCGCGATGTGCTCGCAAATGGGGGTGAATGGCAGCGTTAACGGACTGCGTTGCACCGCGTTATACTGTGGTGTAACGCAGTCCATCTAACGGACTGCCATAACACAATATGAACACAGCCTTATAATCGTAACCCTAACCCTAATAAAAAGATAAAAAAAATATATATATATTTTTTTATTTTATTTTTCCCTACCTATGGGGGTGATAAATGGGGCGTTTATTTACTTTTTTTTATTTTGATCACTGTGAGAGTTTATCACAGTGATGAAAATGAATTTCTGGACTCTGGAGGGCACACTGCGCATGCGCCCGCTATTTTGCAAGATGGCGGCGCCCATGAAACATCCCGAACGGACGCCGGGACAGATCCAGGCACATCGGAGGACCGGGAGAGGTGAGTAGGGGGGGTGGGAAGGTAAGGGGGGATCAGAAGGTGGGGGCAGTGGAGGCAAGGAGGAGGGGAGCATTTAGTGACGGCGGTGACCGATCGCTGCCATCTATCGGTGGCGGCAGCCGATTGCCGCCGTGACTCGGTGTGGGGGGGGTCGGATCTCGGTCTCCAGCCATGGCAGATGCCATTGGTGAAATATTACAGATTGCTCTGATTGGCTGTTTCACTTTTAACAGCCAATCAGAGCGATCGTAGCCACGTGGGGGTTAAGCCAACCCCCCTGTGGTGAAGCACAAAGGGTCTTGTGCCTGCGGGTCGGGTGACCTTTCAGTGACCCCGGTCACCCGACCCTCAGGAACGCGATCCTTTCATGACACATACGCTGTGTCACAGGTCAGGAAGGGGTTAAATGAGAAGGTGTATCCAAACTTTTGGTCTGTACTGTATATATAATGTATATATTTATGGTGTTTTACTATGTAATGATAGACTATGTGTATGCTTTCTATTGTACAGATAGGAAAAGCGTAATATGTAGATTAGCCACTAGAGGGGGTATATTAGAACACTAAAGGATAATATAGACTAATAGGAACTAGTTAATAGAGGAGGGACCAACTGTGGGTAAGCTAAGAGGATTTCCTCGATTTAGTTAGTAGGGCCTGAGAGCCTGACAGGGCAAGTGGACCCCGTAACATTCAAGCATTGAGCCCAGTCATCCATAGCCTGATGGCTGGAGGTCACAAACGTATTAATGCAGGGCAGCTCCAGTATGTGGCAGCTAACTACATGGGCTGATTCCCTTTTATCTCTGGCGCAAAACGGACAAAGGAACTCCTGAAGATAGTTAGGCTGGCCAAAAGAAATACTTTGGTAACGGACTATCCAGTACGACCCTGGGACATTCTGGAAGAAATGAGGGAAAGCACAGGGCAAGAAAGGAATGTACTCTGTGGTGATGCCTGTGATGCAACTATGACTGAACTGGACGTACTGAGAATGGAACCAAGTAAAATCGTTTTTGTTAAGTTGGAACTGGACTCTGTCTCTCTTTGAAATCTTCAGGAAGCAGTCCTCAACAGCTCAGAAGTGATCTGGATGGAACCGAGAGCGGGATGCAAGGTACAGATCAAAGGGGACATTGTGTGCATGTGGCGGGAGACCAGGGCGTGATTGAGCAACCGTTATCAGCCACGAATACGGCCCTGGCTCCCCCTACACCACCACACTAGTGAGTTATGTTCTATCTGAATATTGCGAATACAGATGGAGGTAAGGTATGTAGGTAACATTGGTCTCTCTTTGAAAATCAAACTCATAAGCAATGTGTGTAACAGCACCTCAGACTTCTCTACATAAACTTTACGTCACCTCAAATTTACAGATTGGAAGTTGTATCCTGCCTGCCCTTAAAATTGGAGGCTTTCAGCCCAGGAGAGGCATGTGGTTAGGGTTCCAACAAAGTGGTACATCTAGTTACGGCTGTTGGGCTCTCATGAATCGGCCAATTTCTGCTCTAAGTACCTTCATTTTTTAACATATTTTCTATAGCAGTAATGCAGTTCCAATTTCGTATATTCAATGTTTGCATATTGCAGCATTTCAGAGTGCATCTGTATTTTTTTGGTGAAATTGAATAATTGTGACGGCTTGCACTGTTCACATTTGCCTAATTCTATTTGGAGGTAAACGGTCATTTTTAGATATTTGGCCCTTCATGCACTGGCAGATTTCTGTCCATGATGAACAACATAATAACTCAATCAGCCCTTACTTAAAGGCCCTTTTACGTAGGCTGATGGAAGCTGTATTGGCACAAACAATCGCTGCCATCTTTTCACAGGCAAATGATTAGGAACAAGAGCTCTTATGATTGACTGGCTACAGTTGGATAGTGTGGAATAAAAAGTCATCCACAAAGTGGCTTACTTTGTATGTACAACATCTTACACAAAACACATTCACGCGATAAACCCAATAATGCCAGAACACAAATGTTCTCTTTTGCTACTGTGATTTAATTGTGCATCATGGTTATATGTACAGTACATCATAATGCATGCTTTTGGTTAATAGATTGAAAATACATATATGTTATGTTAAATACATGCAACAAGGCAATACCTGAGGTTATAATATTCTCTTTAAAAATATCCTTTTTACAAATCAGATGCCTTTGACCACCAAAGGATACACATTTTAAAAATATAAATTTTTCTTTCAGTACCTTTGGGTGTATAAATATCATATTGCATGGATATTACTAGAACTGTCGTCTTAGAAAAGTTGGGAAAAATATGACCAAGAAATGTACCTTAATAAACAGCGCCTGTAACCTGTCTTCAGATGGGATGTGGCACTGTGCCATCTGACAAATTCCTGTTTTTCCACTGATGTGACGTATCAGAAGTTGTTCGCTGATTGGGCCTAAAACAGAGCCTTTATCACTATCTAAGTGGCAGCAGAAATGAGCATACGTGTTGTACAGTAGAGTGAAATAGCTAAGTGCTCTTGTATCAAGGCTCTATTGACTTGGGAACATTATAATTTTTGTTCTGCAATTATATTTTTCAGCGCTGTATGGGCTTTATGAGAGGGGGTTGGGGATATACAAGTTATAAGGCCATACTGAACACCCAGGTGCAAAAGAAACAGGGGGAAAAAACACCACCAAGGCAGGATAAGACACAATATGCATTTTTTATTGAAAATATAACATTGAAAATTGCACATACATAATATACCATATAATATAAAAATGATGTTAAAAAGGAAAGCATAAAACACCACCCTCCAGTACCCAATAACCGGGATTTATGTTCACATAACCAGGTAAATGTAAACCTGAAAATAAAGTGTATCAGTGAAATAAAACAAGGAAAAATGCGTGCTAATTGTGTTGCAAAATAAAAACCACAAAGTGCTCAAAATAATATGCCTACACACAAACTAGTGATACGGCTAATAAATATATGTGCCCAGTAATATAGTGGAGCAAAAAATCAGGCCATGAGAAACAAAGTGTGTAATAAATGAACTGAGTGTGACACACCAATAATAAATGAGCTACATGGGGCCAAAAAAGTGCTGCAACTAATTAGAAACAAATACAACATGTGCTGCCATAAAAAATAATGGGGCAGAAATCACTGTACCTGGAAAATCCCGGAGGGGAAAGAAAGAGGGTGGATGAAAATGCTTCCTAGAACGTGCCCCGACGCGCGTTTCGGAAAATATCCTTCGTCAGGGGGACGACGAAGGATATTTTCCGAAACGCGCGTCGGGGCGCGTTCTAGGAAGCATTTTCATCCATGCAGCACTTTTTTGGCCCCATGTAGCTCATTTATTATTGGTGTGTCACACTCAGTTCATTTATTACACACTTTGTTTCTCATGGCCTGATTTTTTGCTCCACTATATTACTGGGCACATATATTTATTAGCCGTATCACTAGTTTGTGTGTAGGCATATTATTTTGAGCACTTTGTGGTTTTTATTTTGCAACACAATTAGCACGCATTTTTCCTTGTTTTATTTCACTGATACACTTTATTTTCAGGTTTACATTTACCTGGTTATGTGAACATAAATCCCGGTTATTGGGTACTGGAGGGTGGTGTTTTTTGCTTTCCTTTTTAACATCATTTTTATATTATATGGTATATTATGTATGTGCAATTTTCAATGTTATATTTTCAATAAAAAATGCATATTGTGTCTTATCCTGCCTTGGTGGTGTTTTTTCCCCCTGTTTCTTTTGCACCTGGGTGTTCAGTATAACTAATTGGATGGTCATCCATCCGCACTTTGAGGTGTGATTTAAATTGGTGTTGTGAACATATTGATTGATTTTGTATTATTTTTTAAAAAATTATTTTATTTTTTTCACACTATATTGCATTGCATCTCTTTTGTTTTTTAAGTTATAAGGCCACCGGTTTAGCTACTTCCATTTAACATCTAGTACTATTTGGAATTGATCTGAAGACAGATCGCTCTGGCAGTGAAGACCTTTGTAATGATAATGCATATGTGGTTAATCCATATCTTCCCTGGGTGACCAGCTAAATTAGTTACCTACTTTGGAATGTACTACAGGGCTCCTTAATGATTAATAGATGGGCATTATGTATACAGAATGTGTTCATCACTTATTACCACTGAATGATATTCTCTTAATTCAGCTCAATTTTCCTTCTATAATTAACTTTTAAATGTTAGTTATGTGCAGTATAGAATAGTTATGGACAGGACACCAAAATCTGTATGGCTTCAGATTTTTAATAGACTATTATGTGAATGTGTTGAGGCTCAATATTTTACTTTGGATATCCTGGCAGCTATGTATTCACTAATATTGAAGCGTCATCAGATTTAGCCGCATTACAATGATGACACTATTGATTCCAAATTCAAACTGTGCATCTGCCCCACTAAGTATCTGCCCCACCTTCATAAGCATCTGCCCCACCTGCATAAGTATCTGCCTTACCTTCATAAGCATCTGCCCCACCTGCATTAGTATCTGCCCCACCTTCATAAGCATTGCCCCACCCTCATAAGCATCTGCTCCACCCTCATAAGCATCTGCTCCACCTTCATAAGCATCTGCTCCACCTTGATACGCATCTGCCCCACCTTCATAAGCATCTGCCCCACCCTCATAAGCAACTGCTACACCTTCATAAGCATCTGCTCCACCTTGATAAGCATCTGCCCCACCTTCATAAGCATCTGCCTTACCTTCATAAGCATCTGCCCCACCTGCATTAGTATCTGCCCCACCTTCATAAGCATCTGCTCCAACTTCATAAGTATCTACTCCACCTTCATAAGCATCTGCTCCACCTTCATAAGCATCTACCCCACCATCATAAGCATCTGCTGCACCTTCAGCATCTGCTCTACCTTCATAAGCATATGCCACCACCATCATAAGCATTTGCTCTACCGTCATAAGCATCTGCTCCACCTTCATAAGCATCTGCTCCACCTTCATAAGCATCTACCCCACCATCATAAGCATCTGCTGCACCTTCAGCATCTGCTCTACCTTCATAAGTATCTGCTCCACCTTCATAAGCATTTGCTCCACCGTCATAAGCATCTGGTCCACCTTCATAAGCATCTACCCCACCACCATAAGCATCTGCTGCACCTTCAGCATCTGCCCTACAGTCATAAGCATCTGCTCCACCTTCATAAGCATCTGCCCCACCTTCATAAGCATTTGCTCCACCGTCATAAGCATTTGCTCCACCTTCATAAGCATCTGCCCTACTGTCATAAGCATCTGCTCCACCTTCATAAGCATCTGCCCCACCTTCATAAGCATTTGCTCCACCGTCATAAGCATTTGCTCCACCTTCATAAGCATCTGCCCTACTGTCATAAGCATCTGCTCCACCTTCATAAGCATCTGCCCCACCTTCATAAGCATTTGCTCCACCGTCATAAGCATTTGCTCCACCTTCATAAGCATCTGCCCTACTGTCATAAGTATCTGCTCCACCTTCATAAGCATCTGCTCCACCTTCATAAGCATCTGCCCTACTCTCATAAGTATCTGCTCCACCGTCATAAGCATTTGCTCCACCTTCATAAGCATCTTCCTACTGTCAAAAGTATCTGCTCCACCTTCATAAGCATCTGCTCCACCTTCATAAGCATCTGCTTCATCATCATAAGTATCTGCTCCACCTTCATAAGCATTTGCTCCACCTTCATAAGCATCTGCTTCACCTTGATAAGCATCTGCTCCACCTTCATAAGTATCTACTCCACCTTCATAAGCATCTTCCCCACCTTCATAAGCATCTGCACCAACTTCATAAGTATCTACTCCACCTTCATAAGCATCTGCTTCACCTTCATAAGCATCTGCCCTACTCTCATAAGCATTTGCTCCACCGTCATAAGCATTTGCTCCACCTTCATAAGCATTTGCTCCACCTTCATAAGCATCTGCCCTACTGTCATAAGTATCTGCTCCACCTTCATAAGCATCTGCTCCACCTTCATAAGCATCTGCTCCACCTTCATAAGCATCTGCTTCACCATCATAAGCCATTATACCAGCCCCGAACTGTTCCTTTCCTAGAGAATGCTTCTGATTAACACCCCGGAAATCTTGACAGCATTTTTCCTATAAATGCTATGTAAAACTATATTAGCTGTTTTGCTGCACTATGACTGTATTTTTTAAAGAAATAATAAAACCTTGTCAACGTAAAAGTGATAGTAATGTGTCATGATAATTTACAATATAAACATCTATTGGACCTGGTGAAACTGGTATGCTAACTTGAAAATCTATGGCAGCATGACTGTGTACTTCTATGTTAAAATGTTTCCTGCCTGACATAAAAATGAGCTGCTCATTTCAATATCAGGATTATACAGCCATTGTCTGATTACTTTTCAGGGTAAATACGCCTTCATCATCAGGACTAAGAGTTCTATAAAATAATATAGGCCATCTGTATTGTGATATCTAGTGACAGATCTCGTTAAAGAAGAATAAATTCTTGGTTCTGTTTACTGATCTTTCTTAAATAGAATATGTCCCCAGGTTTTTGCTATGTAATTTGTGAGCAGCATGATGTAGGGGCAGAGATCCTGATTTCAGTGAAGTATCACCGTAATGTTGTCATTTTGATGAAATCACGTTTCCCCACTGCTGGTCTAGCAGTTCCCTGAATGCTGAGCCCTGTATAACCCCGCCGGCGCCTGCACCACTGATTGGCAGCTTTCTGTATACACTGTGCATAGGCACAATGCTGCCAATCAGTGGTGGAGGCGGGGATACATAGAGCAGGAGGACTACATGGCACCAGACAACCAGTCCTCTAGTGAGAATCTCCTGCTGATAATACAATGATTTTACTGAAAAAACAACACACAGCTCTGTAAGTGGCAACAACTGTGATCAAGGTCTCTGCCCCCACATCATGGTGCTCTTAGATTACAAAGCAAAAACCTGCTGACAGATTCCTTTTAAGCAAGAAAAAGAAGAGTTACTGATATATGACTGGAAATGTTGGTAATGTAGGTATATTTAACTAAAAAGTTATCTTCATAACAGAGTCCCTTCAAAAATAGAGCAATCAAACAGGGTTATTTTAAGACGGGCAACATAATCACAGCCGAGGAAGAAGCTAATCAAAAGGAGGATTAGAAGGAAAGTTAGAGCAGTAGGACGCAGCAAGAAATATCTGCACAGACATTGGATTCTGATTAGGAGATATTGAGGAAAATACCATAAGAACGTAAGAACGTCTGTGCAATGACTCTTATTTTAATAAAATCTACTTATAGAACATTTTGTACCATGATGCTCAGAAGCCTGGGCTAAACTCATTAACAAAGATTACATTCCAAAACTGGATTTCTTTTTAGTTTAGTTTGTTTTTCTACAAAATCTATTAATTTAGGCTAAGGCTGCACGACGATGTGTCAGGTGACCGTGTGTCGCAACGTGCCATCTATCACAACTGCAGCAGAGTCGCAAATGTTTCCAAATGTGTTGAATTTTCTATGACGTTGAAAGTCATAGACTCCAATGCAAGTTGCATGTACCAACGACTTGTCTGTAATTTGTTTTTGTTTTTTTACAGCATCGGATGACAGCAAGTCTGAGATAAGATTCATAGATGTTTTTAGTCACACGACACATGTAGTCCCAGCCTTAATGGAATGTGTAATCAACTTTTTACTACACATATGATTATAGATTTAAAATCAACAAACTCATATAAGGGTAATTAGGGCTTATATGTAATTAAAGAGAAGCTATCGTTAGAAAATGACCTGTTGTGTAAATCAAATTTTTGTGTTAAATGTATTTTTTAAAACATTTTTGGTCATTTTTTTTTCAATATCACAATATATCTTAAAAATTAAAAATAGAATTCTTATAATTTTCACATTGGTCACTGGGGCTTTTTTAGATTCTAACTTCCTGTTGTTTCAGGAAACAACACATGTACATAGCCACAATGGATAGATCCTGCTTTTTGTAATGAAGCATTTAATGAGCATGTGCAAAGATCATTGTGAAGGGAGGTCATCAGGGTCAGCTGTGACATTGACTGTTGTGACTGGTGGATCTTGTGTTATCAGCTGTCTATTAGCGTTATCCATCGCTGTAATCTTGCCTTTGATGATAAAAAGCCTAAAAAATTCCTAAAATCATAAAGAGTCTAAAAAAGTCATAGAGGGCAGTGTGGAGATTATAAGATTACCAATTTTGTTTTTTAATAATGATTGTGACATAAAAAAAAAGTTGATATCACTGATACAGTCCCAAGTTTAGATAAAAGTCACATGCGGGGGCCAGATTTTTTGTGACAAGCTGTGCCAAAATATGAAGTAGATGGCATGCACCTACAATGTTAGGTTTTGGACTCTCTTTCCACCTACCTCATACAAACTGTTGTTACTTCCGTCGTGAGGTCGCTTATGGAGCAGAAACGTTTCTGGGGCTCACAGTACTTTTATAGACCAAGTCCCTAAAAACGCTATGTCAGCTGTGACAGATCCATTTCATTATTTTAAATGGATCCTAATAATTCCTGACACTTCCCATTCACCTAATGAGGTTTGTAAAGTTTACTGTTTATTACAAGAATAGAACCAGTGACTACTTTATTATTGCCATCGAAAAGTTATGGAAACCCAATGGAATGGAGACGATTGCTGATGTGAAAAGAGCACACAATATCCATCGAGTGGCACCAAATTTATCGTGTCGCTTGTTCCATTTTTATAAATTGGTATTGATTCTCAGAAACTGATGTCAGTATTGATGAATATCACCAATTAACACTCTTGACTTGTGTAACTGATTTGCATGGCTACGATCATCTCTAGTGTGAACATACGGCAACAAACAGTGAGTACATACACATTAGATATACACCAGCCAAACCTGCTGATTACAGCGGGGCTGGTTGACTTTCTGCTCCAGTTTATCTAAGGAATTTTGCCAGAATTCTGCGGGAAATTGCTGTGAAAAGTCACCAAATTTTTGCACAGTTTTGCTCGCATTTTCACATCAGTTTTTTCCAACTCCTCAAAAAAGAGACAGAGCTGGGGAGGGACAGGGGTGCGGCGGATAGGGTAATGCCGCAGCTCGTTTAATTCATGATGAGCTGTAGTTATTCCTTGAGCCAGAAATCTTATTCCAGTCCCTGACTGGAGTGAGATTTGTGGTTAGGAGCACAGAGGCGTAAGCCGCTTGTCAGATGCTCCAGATTCATTAAGAGGCACGCAACTGAAGCATGTGACTCCACCACAAACCCGCTTATCAAGACCACAGTGAAAATCAGTGGTCTTGATGAATGTATATATTTATGTCCCAAATATGCCTTAATAGCAAATGTAACAAGTATCTGGCATTTTGACTTCAACATGCCTGATCCTTTGTTCCTACAGCAAATAAGCTTCTGCCAGAATTTTCTTGTAGCAGTTTATTTCTTCCCCCACTGACTCATACTAGCGGACAGCGTTGTGCAACTGATATCCAGATGGATATAACTCACAGATCACTGCCAAGATAGGGATTTCAGCCTCTGCGTGTGAACAGGGTCTACATTTACTTACAGCAAAGTAAATATTAAAAACACCAAGGAAGTAAAACATAAAGTATATAAGAAAATTATAGACCTTTTAATTTCTATTGTGATAAAGCATTATTAAAGGATTAGCCACACGTAGCACGGAGCAGGTACGTTCATTGCTCCTCCGGGTACTGTGAGTGGTGGCTGTAAGCACCCCCTAGCACTTTAATTGACAGCTCACACTGTAGTACATCTATGCAGAGAAAGCAGTTAATGACTGAAAGCTAGTGGCTCCCAGGAGGAAAAAAGTTCATTTTCTCCCAGTAGCTGCTCTTTCAATAATGTGGCATTGTAATGCTATTTACCTGCAGATTAACCCTATATGGTTATACTTTATTGGTTTTCTTTCATCTGAAATCTGGAAATTGCTTAAACTTGCAAATCACTTCCCATCAATGACTGTCAGAGAGAGAAGGCTGAAAGGTCATGTTTAGTGATGAGTGAACGTGCTCGGATAAGGTGTTTTCTGAGCATGCGCGGGAGCTGAGTGTCTTCAGCGTACTTGAAAAATATGTTTGAGTCCCCGCAGCTGCATGTCTGGCAGCTGTTAACCGCAACGCATGCAGGGATTGGCTGCTTGGTAGGCAATCCCTGCATGTGTTGTGGCTATTAAAAAGTCGCAACACATGCAGCTCCGGGGACTCAAACAGATTTTTTGAGCACGCCAAAGACACTCAGCACCCGAGCATGCTCAGAAAACACCTTATCCGAGCACGTTTGCTCATCACTAGGAGTGTTTAATAGTTACCAGATGGGAGAAGAATGAGACAGAATGGTCCTATATCTGTAGGTGTGTCTGTGATGGAGGAACACTTTCCTATTGACCATGACGGCATGCACACTACTAAAGAAGCATTACCAGCGTTATTCCTGTATGGTCACATTTAAAAGAAACATCACTAAGTTTGCAAAATAGATAACATTTATAATATAATGAAAATATAATTACCATATAATATAAATATAAGCAGAGCTGTGTTTTTGAGGCTCTATACCATGTTATTTCACGAAAATCCTGGAATGCTGTCGGTTTGGTTCATTCTATCAAATCTTCTTATTGCAATGGTTTACCAGTGTCTAAATTCGGAGCCGGTGTCCTTTGGTTGTATAGTAGTAATAGATAGCAAGTTCCAGCTTGCCGTGCAAATCTCAGGTTACCACTGGTCGACTTGGGATTTTGGAGAGTCTCAATCTGCCAAGCTCGAGTCAATATGAAGCTATTTATATATCATTTCTTTCCATTTTTTACACTAATGCAATTTTATAATTCAGAGTACACAAAATGGTAACTAAATGTCTACAAAATATAGAAGTAGAATATATTTGGTCCTATCCGCCATATTGGCCAGACTTTACAATTCTTCAATACTACTTGATGCAGAAACATTGCATAAATAAAACATAGACTAAAGTGCAAATGTACAGTCACAAACAGGCGTTTTATAGCCTCATTCAGTGCAACTTACTGATTGTGTAGTAAAGTCAATATCAAATTTGGCAGTTGGCTATACCTGCGGACAATACAACTGATATATCTGCTAACAAAGGCAACTAGCATCATTCTAACAGCTCTCTTCGCTGGGAACTGGGTTTCTGTAGCTTTATTGTGACGTGCATTGCAACGTATAGGTAGCATCACTTGGAAGGTGCAACCATAGTTTTTTTTAATTCTATATTGTTATGCAAAAAAGTACTAATAGAACTACATAATATCAACTAACATGTTTAAAGATCACACAGGATATGAACGATATATAGATCCTCATGCACTGATTAGGGGTTCTTCCATGTTCTGCAGTGCTAGTTTATATAGGAAGCACCTTCTAAACATTGACATCCAATAATGAAGAGCAGCAGGTAACTGCACCAGTTGTCTGTAGCAAATGCCTTAAAACAGAATTAGTCCCCTGTATACCAGTCATCTAAGAATATTTCTATGCAAATAGTCATCAGTGGAAAGATATGAGTCTTCGAACTGTCCATAAAGTAGGATTCAAGACCAACTTCTTGTTAATTGTGCTTTTCATGTCAGATATAACCCAGCAAGCTTTGGGAAAAAAAGCCAAGTTATCATCTGGTGGAAGTACTGGATATCATGCCCAGCTGAATTCAGTGAACATAACTTTCTTAGTAAAAAATAAAATTGTCCTTGAGGCCTAGACAAATTTTCAAGATTCTATATTAAAGGCTCTTAATAGGATATCCAGGTCTCCAACATTGGCGGCATGAAAGAGTTCTGGTTGGTCCATCATGGACAGCGCTATCCTGAGTGCAGCCCAGATGTTGCCTGATATTACAGGATGCTGAGCAGGCTGATGAATTTTACTTTTCCTCTGCAGATTTAGAGCTGTTAGGAAGTTGCTAACGGCCTCTCTAGAAAAGAAAACATACATATTATACGGCATACAGTAGCGTCACACATGTAATAGTAGTGCAAAATAGTCACCGTACTCAACAATTACATTATCTTGAGAAATTTTGGTATCAAGACAAAGAGTAGTCATTGTGCAGTCTTCAAAATGTAAAAAGTAATGGTGTGCACGTGGTCATAAAGGAGCGAGGTGCAGGTATAGTGGACTAAATAGTCCTAAATACTAAGGATATGAAATATACCGCACACTCTGAGGAATTCTATGCAAAATAGTATAAATTTTATTTATAACATAATCAGGGAGCAATATATAAGGCGATTGGTAGAACGGCTGAAGTTTCGACTCTCCCGAGTCTTAATCATAACATCGCTATAATGAAATAGCTGAAAGTAATTTCCTATAGGAAAAATAGGGAAAACTCTCTGTAATATAGAATGATTGCCAGAGAATCTGTTCGGTGGCCATAGATATAAAAAGGTTTCCAGAAAAGCGAGTCAGTCTTCAATCTGTAAGTGGTCAGTCTTCATCAGAACTGATAGAAGATTTAATTCTTTAATTCTTCCTTTGAGCATTACACTGTAATGTACCATGCAAAGTACAGTGGCATGTAAAAGTTTGAACACCCCTGGTCAAAATTACTGTGGCTGCAGTTTTTTGGCACAAGGTTAGAGGAGGAAGCTGATAAATTTGCATCACCTGGCCTTTTACTAACGATCATAGTGAACAAGCCATAATCCTAACAGACTAATTAATAACTTCCCGACATGTGCCGTATATATACGACGCAGCGGGAGCTACTTTTCCGCAAACCGCCGTACATACAGATGCTTCTCACAAAATTAGAATATCTTCGAAAAGTTAATTTGTTTCTGTTCTTCAATACAAAAAGGGAAACTCATATATTATATAGAGTCATTACAGAGTGATTTATTTCAAGTGTTTATTTCTGTTAATGTTGATGATTATGGCTTACAGCCAATGAAAGCCCAAAATGAAAACCTGGCACCTGTAACATCTAGTTCTTCCCTGGGCACTGCAAGTGCTCAGCATAGCGTGCCAGATGAATGTGATCCCAAACGTTATGTAAAATGTTCCCTACAAAATTCTCCATTCAGGTCCATCATCTGTTAAAGGAAATATAGGGGACTTCCAGGTTACTGGTAGCACAAAGGCTCCTCAAACCTCAAAATAAATTCAGCAAATTCTATGCTCCCAAATCCAAATGCCTTCCCCATGACTGTGAGCCTACTGAAACAGACTAAGGGACCTTTTTAAACACTTAGGAAGCTTTTGCAGGTGTTTTTTGTTAATTATTCTAATTTACTGAGATAATGACTTTTGGGTTTTCATTGGCTGTAAGCCATAATCATCAACATAAACAGAAATAAACACTTGAAATAGATCACTCTGATTGTAATGACTATGTATGAGTTTCACTTTTTGTATAGAGGAACTGAAATAAATTAACTTTCTGATGATAATTTTGTGAGAAGCACCTGTATTTCTATGCAGCTGTCACGCTCGGGTCAGGAGAGCAGCCATCCTGTGATGCATTAGTCGTCCATGTTATACTGCTGTCTGACTGATAGACTGTACTGTATAAACAATGAGAATACAAAAGGGCAGTCTGCTCACCACCTCTCTGTACAATAACCACATTTGTGTGGAAATCTCAAAGAACAGCAGAGACCTTAAGATGTGTTGAACTTTATTTTTTCACTACTTTGGATAAAAATAAATGTGATGTCTTACATAGACCACTTTTTGCAGGACTTTTTTTTCTTCTGCAGCTTAAAATACAGTGGATCACAAATTGGGCCGCAGAGTTGATATAGGTGACCAGGATTGAGCTAATGTTAGTTAATTATGATGAATTATGTCTTTTTGAAACAAGTACCCAATTTTGAGATACAGAGCCACCACTCAGGTTCTACCACACGTAAATAAATTGAACAATTTGGAACATTTAAGATTTGTGCCTTCTACAGGTAAATTGAGCTTTTTAAAGAAGTTGCCAATTATTCGGACACCCCTCTCAATTGCTATATTCGCTTCCAAAAAATAACAGCAGCCTATACTCCCCTCTGGTGCTGGCGTTGTTCCAGCGATCATGGCGCTGGCTCTAGAGGTCTCGCGTGATGTTGCCATGTCACTCGGGTCCTGCAGCCAATTAGCACCAGCTTCACTCTCACTTCCTGCAGGTGAAACTGACACCCAAAAAAAGTGAGAGCTGCTGCTGACTTCCTTCAAATGGTAGTGACGTCCAAAGGAAGTGAGAATGAAGCTGCAAGACTCGAATGACCTGACAACATCACGGGAGCCCCAGGAGAGCCAGCGCCATCTTCGCATGTAGACTAATCCTCACGAGGATCTGTGCTACTGATGTAGAAGAACAGAGTTTATAATTTTTCATCAATGTCTGAGCATGCAGACAAAACCACATTCTTATTATTTCACGTTCATTCACCAATTTATTCCCTTTGCATTACAAGAAATCTGATGTGATTAACAGGAGAAATGGTGAGCAGCATGTTCATCTAATGCCGCATTACACCGTCGTGTTCACCGGAGAAATAGCCACTTACGCAGCTTCTCTCCTCTCCAGCACAAAAAACAAAAGGATTCCCAAAGACGGAATATCCATTAAGCTAAAGATATAAAACTCACTAAATATTTGTAATAATTGGTCTTGATAGTAAGTCCTGTGTGTAAGTCCTGGTTTACATAGAACGTAGTAAGAAAGGTAGTGAGGGATAAGGAAATGACGGGTGACATAATTTCGGATAGGTGAAAGGTGTGCTGAAATATGCAAACTTTATGGAACTCTTCGCATTACTAACCTGTAAGCACCAAGGTTAATGCAGCTTATTCCTAAATTGTATCTTGATCTAATGAAGCCTGGTTGGATTTCCAGTGCTTTTGTGTAGGCTTCTACGGCTTCTTCACTTCGATCTCCATTTGCTAATGTTGCGCCTAGACGGTTCCACAATGAATAGTCCTGTCAAAAAAAGCAATCTGATCACATAAAGCATTTCATACTATTACATGAATTTTCAAAAATCCTTTATTATGTTTTTAGGAAAACAACAGTATCTACTGCTGCGACCTGCAGTTCTCCTGCTATCAGCCCTTTCTTTAGAATGCCAGAAAGTGATGTAATAAGCATGGCAGTTTTTTTAATGACTATTGGCCCAATTCATCACAGTGTTTTTGTTAGTTTTCTGGAGTAAAATTCCTTGAAATGTCTCAAAAATGTTGCAATATTTGGTATTTTTAAGCCAGTCTCAGCCAGCTTCATAAATGTCAGTAGAGCTTTGGTGTGGTGAGACCCGCCTGTTAAATTCATCAAAATGTACAGTATGTCACTCTAGTCTCTGACTGGAGTAGCATTTCTAGCAGTTGAATGGTGCACTTAATTCATTTAGAGGTCTGCAACTCTTAAAGAGACTCTGTCACCCCATTTTTCGTATATAAGCTGCTGCCACCGCCATCAGGGGCTTATCTACAGCATTCTGAAATGCTGTAGATAAGCCCCCAATGTAACCTGAAAGATAAGAAAAACGAGTTACATTATACTCACCTGGGGGGGAGCGGTCCGATAAGCCCCTGATAAGCCCCTGATAAGGCCCTGATAAGCCCCTGATGGAGGTGGCTGCAGCTTATATAAGAAAAATGGGGTGACAGGTTCCCTTTAAAGAATTAGGTGCATTTTACTCCAGCGGTACCTTCATTAAGACTGGAGTACAAAATGCCATTCTTAAAGCACCACTCCAGTGTTTTCTATATTGCAGCATTGGAGTGGTGCCACTAATGTACTCATACTTACCAGCTGCTGTCTTTACCTAATCCCAGAGCCGCTCTGGTCAGTCTCCACCAGTTTTTGACCTGTTTGCTGGAGCGATCCAGAAGTTAATGTAAGTCTATGAGAGCCAAAACGAGGCCTTGAGAGCTTGTGACCGTTACCTCTGACTTTTGGTCAGTTAAAAGTTGCAGTCACAAAATGATGGCGCAGGACTGGAGCGGCGCTGTGAACACTAGATGCAAAAACCTTACATAGGTGAAATATAAAAAAACAATGCAGTGGTGCTGTAATGAATCAGGCCCTATAAGTATATTTGAAACAGTTTTAATGTACAGTACAGGGGAAAGTAAAGAAGGAAAGGGCTTCCAGGTATTCATTCAAAACTTTAAAAAAAAGTAATAGGTAATAATTGGAACATAGAAATTAACAACATACTAATGAAAATATTAGCTCTTTGTTAATTTAATTTCTTAGAGAAACTACTTACATCTGGTCGGACCAATAAGGCAGAGTTGAAAGCATCCACAGCTCTTTCAAACTCTCCACTAAGGTTGAATAAGACGCCCAGTCCAGTCTGCAAGTCAGGATCTATTAGATCACCATTCTGATGTGCGGCTTCCAGGTACAACTCTTTCACCTCTTCCAGAGAACTACTACAAAAGAAGTCAGGATCAATAAATGATTACTTGAAACATTGAAATCTCACCCTGCATTGCACATCTTTGAGAAAACCCAGCTTATAGAAATAGCCCCATGTACAGTATATTAAGATAGATTTGAGCGCGATATTTCTATGAAAAAATGTAAATAAAAAAGTTACATTATTTAGAAACTTTAAATAGTAATATGCATTGTTTTCTTCCCACTAGTGTTCCATATTTCTGGGTGATTGGATAGTAATTTTGGAAATACAGCCTAGCGTGATACCACACAGGTCCATAGGTTATAAATGATTTTTTTGTGGATAAAATGTATTTAATTGTGGTTATTCTTTTTAATAGTGAATTACAAATTGATGCAGTGTTGATGATTGACCCCTAGATGTCAGATGTGTCTGTCAGTCTTCTCTTACAGCTAGAATGACTCTTATCTAGTATATGGATAAGGAGCAATAATTACAAGGAGTAATACCAATGGCTGCACATGGCATAAGTGTGTTGGCACTCTGAACTTTTTTATACTTGGAGGGAGAGAATACACATTTTTCTAATTTTTATGTGGTCCTCTAGGGTAAACAGAACTAAATTGTTATAAAATCAAAGAGAGGTTTAATTTTTAATCTGCTACGTGATAAATACAATCCCTGCAGCAGTGAAGTAGTTTCAAGCATTCAGGCAGCATTTCAGGTTTGTAGTTTAGTGAACACGTTTCCTAAAGCTTCCAGATAGCTGCTGTCAATACACATTAATTCCATGATCTGACCTTCCTGATTAAGATGAAGCAGCGTCTACAAATAAAGTATTCTTCAATAAGCTCTGAGAATCAAATTGTAAAAACAGTTCCATCTGTAAGGATGAAGTAGGAATGCAAATGAAAAATAAGGTCTGGAGAGAATACAATTCTTATTAAAATGCCTTATATCATACACATGGGTTGGGTGAACATTGCCGGTCCTGATGAGGCATGGAGCGCGAGGCAAACGCCACTTAATGAATCAGGAGCGTCTGACAATTAGTGCCCACCTCCATGTGCACCGCGCCACAAATCCTACTCCAGTCCCTGCTGGAGTGAGAATTATGGCGTAGTGAACTGCCGCCAGTCGTCATAAATTTGACACCTGTCCCAGCTCTACCCACTTCTTTGCAGCTGGGTAAAAATTTTAGCGCATCATGTTGTGCCAAAATGTTGCGGCTTGTGAAAACTTTTTATGCCAGAATTCTGTTGTAAAAGCTTTGATGAATCAGGCCCATTGAGTTCCAGAAGCAACAATTCAGAAACTCTAAGAAGTATTTGATTTAGCTGATAATTCTGTTTCAAGACTTGATGAAGAGTTAGACATGTAGCATCAAAGGGATTGTCCACTACTCGGTCAACTCCTTCTCTATTGCTTTACTTTCGCATGTAAAATAACAAACGCCTTTACTCACCTTCATTTATTGGCACTGAGTCTCCTGGGGCTTGCGTGATGTTATGTCATGTGAGCCCTGCAGCCAATTAGCAACCGCTTAAAGGGGTATCCCATCTCCAAGATCCTATCCCAATATGTAGTAAGTCTAATAATAATATTGTTAGCAAAATACCTCCCATTAGAAATGTAAGATAGTTTTCCTGATTCGCTAAGTCTCTTTCCTCATTTTCTGACATTGCAGGACCTTAGGTATCCATGGTTATCACCACTACCAACTAGCTAACTGTCACTATATCAGTGGTCATAACCATGGATACCTAAGGTCCTGTAATGTCAGAAAATGAGGAAAGAGACTTAGTGAATAAAAAAAATACACTACATTACTTATTAGAGGTATCTGCTAATATTTGTATTATTACATATACTACAATACATATTGGGATATGATCTTGGAGCTGTGAATACCCCTGTAACTTTCACTCCTGTCATACAAAATTGACATCTGGAAAAAGTGAGAGTTGCTGCTGCTCTTACGTCCAGAACACTACCATGAATAAAGAATGGTATCTAGGCATCCTCCAAGAGCATTTGCTCCTAATGATCTAGTAACAATTTGCTGATGAACAATGGTTTTTCCAGCATGATGGAAAAACTGTGTCACAAGGAAAAAGTGATAACAAGTGGCTCGGTGAACAAAACATTGAAGTTTTGTGTCCAAGACCAAAAAAATACTCAAACTCTCTAGATGTCAATCCCATTGAGAACCTGTAGTCAATCCCCAAAAAGCGGATGGACAAACACAGAAATTATGAAAAACCACAAGCACTGATTAAACAGTAATAATGGGTTGTCATCAGTCAGGATATGACCCAGAAGCCGATATCCAGCTACCAGGGCAAATTCTATAAGTCTTAAAAAACAATGGTCAACACTGACTGCAAACATTTATGAAGTGCTTACAATTGTACTTCAGTAACCATAGAAATATTTGACTAAAAGACCTAAAAACAATAAAACAGCAAAACTTTGTAAAAAACAAAATTTGTCTGTGTCAAAACTTTTAGCCATGACTGTAAGCACATCAGATAATTAGTATTTTAATAATCTCACCTCAGACAGACAGATTTTGACATTCTCCGTGTCAGGTTTGGGGATTCAGATTTACCCTTTACTAGGTACTTATATCTGTGATTTTGCCTCATCCACATCTTCAGCGCTTCATATGCTTCGTTTTGGTGTCCCATATTGGTATAGCTGACAGCTAAGGCCATGAGAGCTTTTAAATTATTTGGTTGTAGCTGTAAGCACCTAGAACATAATACAAACTAAAAAAGTTAATTCCTGTTAAAATCACTAAATTAGAAATATAAATTAATTATGTACAGTGCCATGGCACAATATTGCTAAAGAGTACATTCTGTCATTATAATCAGGTCATTTTTAGTTTCTGAATTAATTACCTGTTTGGTTGAATGGTTTGAACCTAAAATAATTAGTAATTGCTAATGGAAGAATTGTGATGTGAGTATAGATTTTTATGTATAAGGGTAAAATCACAAAATAGATTTGATGCAGTAATTCTGTGATTCTCCTATTATGGAAAAGCATGTGCTTGTCGCCTGAGCAATCCTGTTTGATTCAATGAAAAATGTTATATTTAAATAAGTATATATTAAAGATAATTTCTCATGTACATACTGATGTCTTTTAAGTGGATTAATTTACAGTTTAATGAAATAAATTGAAATTCACCTCTGTAGAGATACAATAGCTGCCTGTTCATTTTCATTCTCCGCCTGTGTAATGCCAAGGTATTGCCATGCCTGTAATAGAATTTTGGAAAGCAATGTCAAGGAGATGGAAGATTAATCAATAATGTACAATTTTAAAATAACTCTAATTTCATATTTCTCTTCAGATGGTCACTGTCTGTTCCAAAAACTTTCTACAAATAAATAGAACAAGTGAACATAAACTTTGTAATATACAAGTGTTTCTCACTAAATTAGAATATCATCAAAAAGTTAATTTATTTCAGTTCTTCAATACAAAAAGTGAAACTCATATATTATATAGAGTCATTACAAACAGATTAATGTATTTCAAGTGTTTATTTCTGTTAATATTGATGATTATGGCTTACAGCCAATAAAAACCCAAAAGTCATTATCTCAGTAAGTTACAATACTTTATAACACCAGCTTGAAAAATTATTTTAAATTCTGAACTGTCTTACTGAAATGTATGTTCAGTAAATGCACTCAGTATTTGGTTGGGACTCCTTTTGCATCAATTACTGCATCAATGCGGCATGGCATGGAGGCGATCAGCCTGAGGAACTGCTGAGGTGTTATGGAAGCCCAGGATGCTTTGATAGCAGTCTTCAGCTCATCTGCATTGTTGGGTCCGGTGCCTCTCATTTTCCTCTTGACAATACTATGGGGTTAAGGTCAGGCGAGTTTGCTGGCCAATCAAGCACAGTGATACTGTTGATTTTAAACCAGGTATTGGTACTTTTGGCAGTGTGGACAGGTGTCAAGTCCTGCTGGACAATGAAATTTCCATCTCCAAAAAAGCTTGTCAACACAGGGAAGCATGAATTGCTCTAAAATTTCCTGTTAGACGGCTGCGCTGACTTTGGTCATGATAAACCACAGTGGACCTACACCAGCAGATGACATGGCTACCCAAACCATCCACTGATTGTGGAAACTTTACACTATACCTCAAGCAGCTTGGATTGCGTGCCTCTCCACTCTTCCTCCAGATTCTGGGATCTTGATTTCCAAATGAAATGCAAAATTTACTTTCATCAGAAAACAATACCTTGGACCACTGAGCAACAGTCCAGTTCTTTTTCTCTTTGGCCCAGGTAAGACACTTCTGGCAATGTCTATTGGTCATGAATGACTTGACACAAGGAATGCGACACTTGTTGCCCATGTCCTGGATACCTCTGTGTGTGGTGGCTCTTGAGGCAATGACTCCAGCAGCAGTTCACTCCTTGTGAATCTCCCCCAAATTTTTGAATGGCCTTTTTTAACAATCATTTCAAGGCTGCGTTAATCCCGGTTGCTTGTACACCTTTTTCTACAACACTTTTTCCTCCACTCAACTTTTCATTAATATATTAATATGCTTGGATTCAGCACTCTGTGAACAATCAGCTTCTTTATTAATGACCTTTTGTGGCTTACCCTCCTTGTGGAGTGTGTCAATGACTGCCTTCTGGATATCTGTCAAGTCAGCAGTCTTCCCATTATTGTGGAGCCTACTGAAACAGACTAAGGGACCTTTTTAAAAGCTTAGGAAGCCTTTGCAGGTGTTTTTTGTTAATTATTCTAATTTACTGAGATGACTTTTGGGTTTTCATTGGCTGTAAGCCATAATCATCAACATTAACAGAATTAAACACTTGAAATAGATCACTTTGTTTGTAATGACTCTATATATGAATTTCACTTTTTATATTGAAGAACTAAAATAAATTAAGTTTTTGATGATATTCTAATTTAGTGAGAAGCACTTGTATCTTATCAGAGACGTTTGCTTCGTTCTTCACTTATGAGCCACTTCTTTACCTCCCCTCTTCCTCCTGAATAGAGATGGGCGAACCCGAACAGTAAAGTTCGGGCTTCGTACTAAACACCTACTGTTCGGGCATGGACCCCAAACACGGACTTCTCCAGAAAGTCTGTGTTACTGTTTCAGTTTGGCACCCAGAACATTGGGTGTTTCCCACACTGTCATCTGCATGACAGCGCGAGAAACACCTGTGACTGATTGTCAGTAAGATTATTACCACCGGTCCAAGTGCTGTGGCTCCCATGACAGCGTGAGCCAGCAGCTGTCATCAGCAGCAAAAAAATTTATGTCGGCTGATGGGAAAGTACTACTCCCATCAGTCTATGCCTGCTGTCACTGATAACAGTGAGAGCAGGTGCCAGCTGATGGGAAAATTCATCAGTTGGTGCCTGCACTTTAAATAAATAAAAAAAACGCCATGGGATCTCTTCTATTTTTAATAACCAGAATTGCAAATCTGACAGCTGCGGGCTGCAACCATCAGCTGTCAACTTTATCATGGTTGGTTATCAAGAATAGAAGGGTCCTCATGCTGTTTTAAAAATTATTTAAATAAATAAATATAAAAATGGTGTGGGCTCCCACCATTTTTGACAACCAGCCATGCTAAAGCGGACAGCTGGGGGATGGTATGCTAAAGCTGATAAGGGGCCATGGATATTGCTTTGACCGGCTCTTCCCACTTGCACTGTGTAGGTGGCAAGAGGGGTTAATAATTGATGAGTTGATATCAGCTGTTTTATGGCCTCTGACATCAAGCCCACAAGTTAAAAATGGAGAGGCATCTATAAGACGGGTCTCCACTAATAACCCCATAGTCAGATTGTAAATAAACACACAGCCAGAATACAGTCCTTTATTTGAAATAAAATACACACCATTTTACTTTTTTATTTAAAAACAAAAAACAAAGTTATACTCAGCTTACACTCATTCCATTGAAGTTCTCGTCCCCTGTAAAAAAAAACAGAAAATAATAAAGAACAATAATACTCACCTAATTCCCATACCATTGAAGCCCTGGTCTCCTTAAAAAGACAAAATAAAAAAACAACCATATCCCTCACCTGTCCGATGTTCTGTCCCAGGCTGTAACCAGCCATGATAAAGCTGACAGCTGAAGTTAGCAGCCTGCAGCTGTCAGATTTGCCTGGCTGGTTATCAAAAATAGAGGGGAAACCACAATGTTTTTTTTACAAAATTATTTATTTATAGAACAGGTGCTGGTTTATGAATACTCCCATCAGTCGGTGCCTGCTCTCGCTGTTATCAGTGGCAGCAGGCGTAGGTTGATGGGCGTAGTAGTCCCATCAGCCGATGCCTGTGACCATAAGTAAACTTTTTATATCTGGTCACAGCTGCTGGCTCACACTGTCATCTGACAGAGTGGGAGCCACAGCGCTCTGATCGACGGTAATGATCTTACCGCCGATCAGAGCCAGTGTTTGCTTGCAGAAAGTTACTGGGGCTGTCCATTTTATCTTTATTTTAACAGATGTGTTGAGGATATGATTTTGTGGTATGTACTATTATATTGGTATGACAGGTTCTGCTCCTGCTCTTGTTAGTTCAGCTTTCTATCTTTAGTTCCTGTCTATCATTCTTTTCCAATAGAAAAGCAGTTTTCTCATGTGTGGTTTTCAACTGGACAAGACTGATGACAAAGCTGCACTAGACAAACAGTGTAGGTGTAAGGAGATGGAGATATTGCCCACGTTCCCGCTTCAAGAAACGAGTGTTGTTGTAATGTGAATTGTGATGTGCGCTAAAGATGCTAGTAATGTTGACATTATTAATTGACTGACAATAGGGATAGCAAGAGTTAATGTTTGGAATTAGCCCAGAATGTCCAATGGGAGCAGTGTTGCATCTTTTGATTTCCCTAACATGAGCTGAGCATAGACCGAAGGAAAGAGAGCGTGATCTGGAGCAGAACAGTTGGAGTTCCAAAGTGTCAGCACTAGAGAAGATTGGTACCTGCCTTACTGGCACGATAGCTCCCTTAAGGGGAAAGAAGACACTGAACCAGGGTTGAGTAAAACGTCCCTTCTAAGCTGAACTGTAGTGTCGATCTGGGTTGTGGTGAAGTAGTGAGAAACAGTGAATACAGAGGACAAGAAAAACGAGTAAAGAGGAAGGATTTGAAACTGTGTGGAAAATGCTTTGAATTGTGAAGGAAACGTTCATAAGGCTGTGTACCCGCTATGTCCTGTATATATTCCCTGACAAGTTCCTGTTCAGTAAAAAGTTTATTTTTGAATGATGGTCTCCTCATTGAACTGTGAAACACCTAGTCCTGGCAAACCAGCGTTATCAGTTACATGTGGCCTGCACATAAGTAGCTTCCTCACAGCACAAGTCCACACACCCAGCAAGGACCCCCCACTTTGATGTAACGAGTCGGGGTGCACGAAATGAGTACCTCGCCCATGGCTACTTCCTCGCACCACGTTACACTTAGCGTAGTTGGCAGGATCAAGTCACGTATCAAGAAGAGCAGAATGATGAGGGAAAACTCAAGTAACGTGGAGGATTGCAACAATTATGCAGACTAAGATAGCACCAAACATGGATTCTCAAATGGTGGTTAGTTGTGCAGGACAACGAGAAGGTCCGGCCCATCGTGGGCAATATATCCATCTCCTTACATTGGTGCGCTTCTGTATATAAGCAGCTTTGCACTTCATGGTGGTCTTGTTAATGAATGATGCATGTGTATATCTGATATTGCTATAATAATACTAACTGAAAAGAATAAAGTTAGCCTGTAAGCCGTGTTTACTATGGAAATGAGAGCAAAACAACAATGACAAAACTGCTGTTTTTTTTACTACTCCAAAAACAAATGGTAAAAAGTCTTCAGTTCAGTATATTAATTTTATGGCTCTAAGAAAAATATTTAGAGTTGAGAGTCCTCAGTGGTTGATACCTTTTAATGGCTAACTGAAAAGATGGTAACAAATTGCAAGCTTTCGAGACTACTCAGGTCTCTTCATCAGGCAAAGACTTTGCCTGATGAAGAGACCTGAGTAGTCTCGAAAGCTTGCAATTTGTTACCATCTTTTCAGTTAGCCATTAAAAGGTATCAACCACTGAGGACTCTCAACTCTAAATATTTTTCTATCTACTGGCTAACACGGTACAAAGATATACATTTTACTGTATCAAAATGGCTCTAAGAACACAGTAATGCCACATGTTGGCTCATGTTAAGTTATACTTTCGGCAGTTTTTCACCTTAAAACCTATGCAGTCACCAGATCCAATGTGCACCCCAGTAGATGAAGCAGACCAAATGACATTTTGGTGATTTTTCCTGGATATTGGGCCTGGGAGGAAGGAACAGATTAGACTCTACCGGAGCATGGATTTATGTCATGGTCATGAAGAGGTGACGTGGAAGTAAGCCTGGCAATGTACAGTGCCTACAAGTAGTATTCAACCCCCTGCAGATTTAGCTGGTTGACACATGCGGAATTAACTTGGCATTGTGACATTTGTACTGTAGATCAGCCTGGAAGTGGGAAATGCACTGCAGCAAAAATTTTTGTTTTAATTTTTTTTTTTTAAAAAAAAAACGTTAAAAGTTAATTCAGAGTGTCATTTATTATTCAACCCCTCAAACCACAAGAATTCTGTTTGGTCCCCCTAAAGTATTAAGAAGTAGTTCAGGCACCAAGAATAATGAGCTTCACATGTGTGGATTAATGATCTCTTTTGCCAGCCTTTTCTGACTATTTAAGACCCTCCCCAAACTTGTGAACAGCACTCATACATGGTCAACATGGGAAAGACAAAGGAGCATTCCAAGGCCATCAGAGACAAGATCGTGGAGGGTCACAAGGCTGGCAAGGGGTACAAAACCCTTTCCAAGGAGTTGGCCCTACCTGTCTCCACTGTTGGGAGCATCATCCGTAAGTGGAAGACTTATGGAACTACTGTTAGCCTTCCACGGCCTGGACAGCCTTTGAAAGTTTCCTCCCGTGCCGAGGCCAGGCTTGTCCGAAGAGTCAAGGCTAACCCAAGGACAACAAGGAAGGAGCTCCGGGAAGATCTCATGACAGTGGGGACATTGGTTTCAGTCAATACCATAAGTAACGTACTCCACCGCAATGGTCTCCGTTCCAGACGAGCCCGTAAGGTACCTTTACTTTCAAAGCGTCATGTCAAGGCTCGTCTACAGTTTGCTCATGATCACTTGGAGGACTCTGAGACAGACTGGTTCAAGGTTCTATGGTCTGATGAGACCAAGATCGAGATCTTTGGTGCCAACCACACACGTGACGTTTGGAGACTGGATGGCACTGTATACGACCCCAAGAATACCATCCCTACAGTCAAGCATGGTGGTGGCAGCATCATGCTGTGGGTCTGTTTCTCAGCCAAGGGGCCTGGCCATCTGGTCCGCATCCATGGGAGGATGGATAGCACGGCCTACCTGGAGATTTTGGCCAAGAACCTCCGTTCCTCCATCAAGGATCTTAAGATGGGTCGTAATTTCATCTTCCAACAAGACAGCGACCCAAAGCACACAGCCAAGAAAACCAAGGCCTGGTTCAAGAGGGAAAAAGTCAAGGTGTTGGAGTGGCCTAGTCAGTCTCCTGACCTTAACCCAATTGAAAACTTGTGGAAGGAGCTCAAGATTAAAGTCCACATGAGACACCCAAAGAACCTAGATAACTTGGAGAAGATCTGCATGGAGGAGTGGGTCAAGATAACTCCACAGACCTGTGCCGGTCTGATCAGGTCTTATAAAAGACGATTATTAGCTGTAATTGCAAACAAGGGTTATTCCACGAAATATTAAACATAGGGGTTGTATAATAATTGACCCACACTTTTATGTTTACAATTTATTAAAATTCAACTGAGCAACATAACTTTTTGTTTTGTAAGATTTATGCTTCTGTTAATAAATCCTACTCTCGTTTGCAGTTTGAAGGCTCTAACTTATTTGCATCTTATCAAACCAGCTAAATCTGCAGGGGGTTGAATACTACTTGTAGGCACTGTAAGTATAAACTTTGCTTTTAATCATGCAATTGTTTTTTCTCCAGATTTCCCATTGAGTACATCACACTCTTGGACAATGTAGGCATTTAATTATGTATTTATCTCATAAAATGGTCAGAGCAGGTTGTTATTATGGAGTTTTCATTTCAATAAATATGCTTTTTTTAAACATTCCTTTTTTTAGTAATGGATGTGTCAGAGGTGTACTTTACCAATCCTAGGTGACATTTACCCCAGCGCCAGGTACCAAGTGCACCAGGGATGCAGAGAAGAGCCAAGTTGATATCTTCATGGCCTAATATTAACACATCCTATGAAACATCTGTTGAGTGCTGACTTCACCTCTATTAATTCATAGGTTGGTCTAGCTTCTAAAATCATATTCTTGTGTTTTAGCATTTCAGCGCATTTGCAAACCTGAAATGGTGCCTGAAAATCATCCTAATAAAGTCTGTCCTTGAGTAAAGGTGCACACTTGAGACCCATTTTGGACTTTTCTAAAATGTCTAAATAACTTTTTGAATATTTTGAGGTGAGCAGTTGGTGGTGTTTTTTGGGTGTTTATAATTAATAAATCCCTCAAAGCCAATTCAGAACAAAATTGGTCTAGAAAAAATATTTATCTTTACGAAATTATGCCAATATAATGTTGATGTTAATAATTAAATATGTTGTCTGGTATGACCATCTGTCTTACAAGCAGAGAAATTCAAATAAAAAAACTAATTTTCCCAAAATTATCTGTAAATTTTAGTGTGCGTAGATGTAAGGAGAAGGACCGGACATACCTCTTCCGTGACGGATCCGGAACTGTCGGGGCTGTCACCCATGTTGCACGGATGAAAGAATAGAACCCCGGACCGACCTTTGCACCCAGTGACGAGGGCGCGGCTAAGCTTAAAAAGCCGCAGTGCACGGGAAACAGGGGACAGTTGGCGGGAACATGCGGCGCGCGGAGGGACAGTATTGGTTCTCCGTCCTCTGAGCAGCGAGACGCAGCAGGCCCACGCCATAGGGGTAGAGTATTCTCCCGCACAGACCGCCGACAGAGACTTGCAAAGTGCCCGCTGGCACCTTTGACCGGGAGTGAGATATTCCTCAGGCAGAGACTTGACGCACGTGTGCTGAGGCAGAGAAACTGGGGGACACGCCGTGAACAGTGTCCCTACCTACCCGTATACAGCTTCCGAGCTACGTTAAGCTTCGGCAGTGGCAAAGACTGCTCATCTTCCATCACTGCCGTCCCTGGACCCAGGACTCCCTTCAAGTCATTGAGGACCCACTGTAGCCATTGGGAACCGGAATCTCGTCTCCTTCAGGACCACACCGGACTCCTCTTGCATCATGGACTTGGCACTATCCTTTGAACCTAGGATTCCACACTCTGGATGTCATCAGACTGATGCGTTTATTGCTGTTGAACTCTCCTATATATCACCTATTCCTGTTTTATCCCACTCTGCATATTTGTTACGCTCCTGTTTTACCTTTACGTTCTCCCTGCGCGGAGTATACCCTGTTAAAGTAAACTCTATGTTAACCCTTGCTCTGCCTCTTTCCGTTACTGCATCTTGGTACCTGCTCACATAGAAGACTAAGAAAGAGTGAGCAGAGGCATAAACAAGACATCTGTGTTGATCTCATAATACCAATGCATTAGCAAGTGATATAATGCAGATTAAACACATTTTGGGAAAGCGATCTTAGAGTGGCAACCCTCTTTAAGGATTAAATAACATTCATTCCTGTGTACCTACGTGAGCATCATGTAGTGGCCCTTCTTCGCAGCTGAGATCTAGCTGTCATGTTGGCTCCTTCATAGACTAAGTATCACACTAAGCGATCGCACCAGCGATCACGACAATGACACGACCTGGCGAGATCGTTGGTGTGATCGCTATATGGTCGCTAGTAGCTTCCAAACAGGAAGATCTCATAAACGACATATCAGGATCAGCGATCTGTATAACGACCTTGGCAGTCGTTGGGACCTGTCACACAGCATGTATTGTTAAAGATCCCGACCTCGATAGGCGTGATTGAGCGCAACCTTTTCCACGCCCCTCAGCACAGATTGGTGGTCACGCATGTCATGTCACTGCTCTCGCTTAGTGATTGGACGTCCGCGTCATAAAAGACGACGCAAGTGGTTCATACAAATTTCCAGCATCGTTCCATACTGCGTCCTGCTAGCCTTCTGATTTGCAGCTACTGCGATCCAGTCTGTGCCGCTATTGCGTTTGCCCCGGATTCATTTTTTCAGGATCCCAAAAATGTCTTGTATAAATGGCAAAGATGAAGCGCTGTAGCGACTCTGACAGGATTGCAAAACCCCCACACACGATATATCCTCGCAACAACGTACAAAGGACTAGATGTTGTGGCCACCAATCGGAGCTGAGGGGCGTTAAAACCTAGTCCCGCCTGCGCCGCTGACATGAGTCGCCAACGAGGTCGCTCGTCGTTCATAAAGGGTGTCAAACTCAGCGATTCAGGCTCTCCAGCGGGACCCAACGATCAAAAAACGGTCCAGAACGTTCGTGCATGATCAGCGACATCGCAGCAGGGGCCACATCGCCGCTACATGTCACACACAGCGACATCGCTGACGATGTCGCTGCTGCATCATAAAATCGCTGTTGCTTAAGCGATATCGCTAGCGATCTCGCCTAGTGTGACAGTACCTTAAGTCCTTAACTGCAGTATCTACCCTGATGGCAGCTCTGCTGCCAAGTGACTTTGTACCACTGAAATTGATTTTCTTTAGGAGAATTTGAGACATAAATCTTATGTCAAGGCTTATTTAAACTAATCTTCCTTGACAAGTTTCTTAAATTATCTTCCGGCAAAAAAGTAGTGCATATACTTCCTAGAATTTCCATTGCGTGGATTAACAAGGGTGATTTCCGATACATTAAGTTACTAATTGGCTTTTATTCTTTAATCCGTTCTTTGCAGCCTAATTGAGCTTTCTAAACGAGCATCCTTTGTGTAATTAGCATGCAGGATTTTACGCTACAGACTTTTGAAAAAAGCATGTATCACCTTGAGAATTAAAATTGTTAAACTATTAATATAATGAAACAGCTATGTAAAATTAGCTACCTCTGCGTCATTGGGGTCTTGTAAAATGGCAGCTTCCAAGTACAGGATGGTCACCGGTAAATCCCCTTCTTTCAGTTTCTTCATTCCTTCTTCAAAGGCTGCAGAACAATCTCTAAATGGGTTCTCCATATGGAAATAGTAACCCTGGACCGGAATAATAGAAATTGCATAGTTTATTTAATTTTTTATGTGAACAATAAATTGAGACTTAAAGGGGTGTTCCCATGTTCAATATCTTATCCCAATACGTAGTAGGTTTAATAATAATAACATTAGCACATACCTCCAATTAGAAATGTAGTATAGTTCTTCTGATTCACTATGCCGCTTACCCCTTGTGCAGGGCATTGCAGTAGCTTAGGTTTCCATAGTTACAACCATTAACAACTAACTAAATGTCATCATATGAGTGGTTGTAACTAGAGATGAGCGACTTTGCCTCCGGGAGGGTCGAGTCGGGTTTCGGACCACCTGACTTTATCAAAAGTCGAGTTGAACGAAATCGGCCGACTATCGGAAAAAGTCGGAGTTCCGACTGAAACCCGACCCGACCCCAATGCAAGTCAATGGGAATAAAATTCGGCAGTGAGTGGAGGACAGTAAACACACCTACAGTGCCCATTTCGAAGCCAACAACATCAATTCTTATTACTTAAGCTTGTCAACCTAAATTTACTTTATAATAATAGTAACCATTGAAAACTGGGGTTATTTGGCTAAAGTTGAGAGGGGGGGCAGGGCTGGCTCCAGGTTTTCGTGGGCCCCGGGTGAATGAGTGTCAGTGGGCCCTTTAACACATACCACAAATTCATGATGCTCCGATATGGCAGAGAAATATAGGTATAGTAAAATGCCAAATACGTCACTTCTTACATTACATGAGTGATATCTATTGTAAATTCTACAATAGCTCAAAAACAGGGCAGTATAGTCCTCCATACAGTATTATGGCCACCACATAGTGCACCATACAGAATAATGAGCCCCATATATTGCTCTATACAGAATAATGAGCCCCATATATTGCTCTATACAGAAATAATGAGCCCCATATATTGCTCCATACAGAATAATGAGTCCCATATATGATGCTCCATACAGAATAATGGGCCCAATATAATGCTTCATACAGTATAATAAGCAACATATATTGCTCTATACAGACTAATGAGCCCCATATATTGCTCCATACATAATTGGTCCCATATAATGTTCCATAGAGTATATGATGAGCTCCACATAATGCTCCAGTATATGATGGTACCCATATAATGTGCCATACAGTATAGGACGGTCCCGATAGAGTATAATGAGCCCCACATATTGCTCCATACAGTATAATGAGTCACATATAAAGCTCCATACAGTATTTTATGGGCACCATATATTGCTCCATACAGAATGGGCTCCATTTAATGCTCCATACAGAATAGGCCCCATATGTGCTCATATGATGCTCCATATGTAAAGGGCCCTATATGATGCCCCATAAATAATAAACCCCATATGATGCTCTAGTATATGATGGGCACCATATATGATGCTCCAGTGTATGATGAGCCCCATATAATGCTCCAAATATAATGGTCCCCATATATAATGCTCCATATATAATGGGCTCCATGTGATGCTCCATATATAATGTGCCCCATATGATGCGCCATATATAATGGGCCCCATATGATGCTCCAGTATCTGATGGGCCCCATGGATGATGCTCCAGTGTATGATGGGCCTATATAATGCTCCATATATAATGGGTCCCATATGATGCTCCAGTATATAATGGGCCCCATATATGATGTTCCAGTGTACTGTATGATGGGCCCCATATATGATGCTCCAGTGTATAATGGGCCCCGTATATGATGCTCCAGTGTACTGTATAATGGGCCCTATCTATGATGCTCAAGTGTATGATGGGCCCCATATATAATTCTCCAGTGTATAATGCTCCCCATATATTGCTCCAAACATTAAAGAAAATAAAAAACCTCTCCTCCCTGGGCACTGCTCTACTCTGGACTCCTCAGCCTCGCCATCTTCCAGCTCTCTGCACTGTGACTGTTCAGGCAGAGGGCACACAGATGTGACATCATCGCGCTCTCTGACCTGAATGTCACTGTCGGGAAATGCGGAAGACGTCACAGCGGTGGAGCAGGGAGAGGTAAGTATTGCAAATGCTGGGGCCCTGAGCAAGCAGGGGCGGTCCACTTGTGGGTGCCGGCACTGGCACAGGGCCCCTCATAGTACGCCGGTGTCTCTGACGGCTAGTGGGCCCCCCATCTGCTTAGGGCCCCGGCACTTGTCTGGGTGCGCCAGGTGCGGCCCTGGGGGGATGGGGACAGCCCAGTTAGGAGAGTGGAAAAACTTGCATATGTTGAGGTGTAGGCTGGACATTCAGCAGGTACAAATGGAGGAATTGGAGAAGTCGGAGGAAGAGGAGGACAAAGCGAGCCATTTTGCTGGCAACCTATGTGTCATCAGGGAAGGTGGTACAAAATCCTTTGAAACCCAGGAATGGTTCATTTTAATGAAGGTGAGATCACCAACATTTTGGGTCGACAGCCGGGTCCTTCTTTCTGTCAGGATTGATCCAGCAGCACTGAAGACTCTTTCTGATAGCACACTACCAGCAGGGCAAGCGAGCTCCTGTAAGGCATATTGTGCCAATTCAGGCTAGGTGTCCAGTTTACAGGCCCAGTAGTCAAAGGGGAATGAACTGTGAGGGAGGAGAGGTAATTTTGAATCATAGTTGACAACTGCTGTCTCCTGTCTGTTGCAATCGATTCAGTATTACCAGTCGTATGAGCGGTACTCGAGAAATCAGTCCACAACATGGTCATGAAACCCCCGTCTCCAGCGCCACTTCGGCTGTGTGCACACGAACACCTCTTCCATGTTGCCCAGTACGACTCGTGGTAGAACCTGCACCGCTGCTGTGTGCTGGGAATGCCTCTAGCAAACGGTTTACCAGAGTTGCTTGTTTGTTCACCAATATTAGCTCTAGGTTCTCCTGTGGCATGATGTTCTGTAATTAGCCTCTATAGCGTGGATCGAGGATGCTGGCCAACCAGTAGTCGTCATCCTTCATGATTTTGGCAATGCGGGGGTCCCTTTTTAGGATCCGCAAGACATAATCACACATGTGGGCCAATGTTCCAGGTGTCAATGATGCACTGCCAGTGGTGGGTGGATGAGCACTTTCTGCCAAATCCATATCCTTCCAGTCACGCACAAACCCTGTACCTGACCTTGGCAAGCCAACATTTTCTCTTGCTCCCTGAGAAGCATCCTCCTCCCCAAAATAATCATCCCCCTCATCTCTCCTCCTCCTCCTCTTCCTCTTCTTCCTACACCTCGTCCAGGACAGTTACCTGAGCAGACAATGCCTGACTGTCATCAAGGCTTCCCCTCCTCCTCTTCCCACTCAGCTGCAGACGCCTGATTCTTTATGTGCATCAAAGTTTGCATGAGCAGACGCATAAGTGGTATGCTCATGATTATGATGGCGTCGTCTGCGCTTACCAGCCGTGTGCACACCCGACAACTCCTTGTCTGCCCTCAAACTGCCTGCCCGTGTATCCTCCCACAAATACCTTACAGCCTGCCTCTGTTCGCACAGCCTCTCAACCATGTGCATGGTGGAGTTCCACCTTGTTGCAACGTCTATGATTAGGTGGTGTTTGGGGAGGTGGAGCGATCGCTGCAGCCTCTGCATACGACTGGAGTCTACGGGCGAGCGACGTGTGTGCGAGCACAGTGTTCGCACCTTATGGAGCAGGGCTGGTAACTCCAGATAATTATTTATGAAGCACTGCACCACCAGGTTCAAGGTGTGAGCCAGGCAAGGTATGTGCCTGAGTTTTGCCAGGGCTATGGCCGCCACAAAATTACGTCCGTTATCACTGACTACCTTCCCTGGCTCAAGATGTAGACTGTCCAGCCATGACTCAGTTTCTCGCTGCAAGTAGTCGGCCAGTACCTCCGCGGTGTGTCTGTTGTCGCCCAAAGACATCATCTTTAAAACAGCCTGCTGACGCTTACCACTAGCTGTTCAATAGTGGGACATCTCGTGTGCAACACTGGCAGCTGCGGATGGAGTGCTCGTGCAACTGCGCTCTGTCGACGAGCTTTCGCTTCTGGAGGAAGAGGAGGAGAAGGAGGGTCGAACGCCTACAGCCAACTGTTGCCTATACCGTGGGCTAAGGCAGCACTGTACCACCGCCGCTGTCCCCTGTGGAGCCTGCATCCACCACATTAACCCAGTGCGCAGTGATAGACTCGTAACGGCCCTGGCCATGCCTACTGACCCATGCATCTGTTGTGGGGTGCACCTTTTCACTCACTGATTGTTTGAGTGCATGGACAATGCGGTCTTTCACATGCAGGTGGAGGGCAGGGATGGCTTTTCTAGAAAAGAAGTGCCGACTGGGTAGGTCGTAGCTTGGGACAGCGTAGGCCATGAGCTCTCGGAATGCTGCGCTTTCAACCAAACGGAAGGGCATCATCTCTAATGAGATAAGTTTGGCAATGTAGGCGTTCAAAGCCAGTGTACGCGGATAAGAGGATGAGTACTTTCTTGTCCTACTCAGAGTGTCTGCTAGGGTGAGCTGGACTTGAGAGCTGCATATGGTGGAACTAGCTGTGGACAATGCGGACTGAGATGTGGTTGATGATGGTGATGGTGGTGGTGGTGATGATGGCCTAGATTCAGTCTTTTGTTGGAAAAACATTGTGATTCCCTGACTGCTTTGGCCTTGCGACGACACCTCAACATTTCTTGCTGCTGGTGTGCTAACCGGTGGGCTTACAGTGGGGGAAGCGATGTAGCGTTGCTGGCTACCTTCAGTCGGAGCAGGTGCACTTGTGCTACTTGAGGTTTTGTAGTCCGTCCACGCTTGCAAGTGCATGGTGTTTAAATGTCTAAGCATGCAACTGGTATTCAAATTTCGAAGATTTTTCCCTCGGCTATAGGTCCTTCCACACTTCTTACAGGAAACCTTTGCCTCATCAATAGGATTTTGGTCAAAAAAGTGCCACAATGCACTCTTCCTACTATGGGATAAATTTGCAGGGCATGCACGCTGTGCTAATTTGACCGTCTGGCCAAGCTGTCCTGCAACTCTTTTTGCTTTTTTAACACGTTTTTGGACTGCTACGGGCCTGCCAGATAACCGCAGCTGCGATGTCGATGCCTGCTGCAGATCCTCCTCCTCTTCTGAGCTATTGCCAGCGGCACCCTCTTCCACCAATGGATGCCAATCCGGGTCAACAACTGGGTCATCCATCACCTCCTCTTCAATGTCATCTGCACCTTCCTCTGTGTCACCGTGTAAGGTGGTATAGCATGCGGGAAGGGGCACCTGAGTTTCATCAGGGTCAGAATCTGGCTCAGTAGACTGCGAGGGCAATGCAGTGCTCTGGGTGAATGTACCAGCAGAATCATATAGCAGTGGCTGTGCATCAGTGCACTCCATGTCAGGTTCATCTTGGACTGGGGAATTCAGGATTTCACTTGATAACCCAGGCATGGTATGTGAAAAGAGCTCCAGGGAGTAATCTGAAGTGTGGCCTGCCGCATCCTTCACTTTTGGTGGGGGTGAAGGACACAAGGAAAGGTGTTGTTCCTGACCAGGAGCCTGCACTGACGACTCAGTGCTTGCAGTTTTTGAAACTTCAGAAGAGGAGGCGATAGAGCTGGAGGCTGTTTCGGCAATGTAAGCCAAAACCTGTTCCTGATGCTCAGGCTTTAAAAGCGGTTTACCTACTCCCAGAAAAGGGAGCCTTCCAGGCCTTCTGGAGCTAGAAGATGACGCAGGCTCAACACCTCCTGCCTTAGGTGCTATTCTGCTTTTGGCACTACCAGCAGATGCACCACCATAAGTACAAGCTGGCCCCCCCGTCCACGTCCACGGCCTCTTCCACCATACTTCCTCATGTTTGGGAAAATGTACCAAAAATATCAGCAGATATATGGTACTGTATGAGGAGCGTACAGCTGTATACGGTGTAGGGGAAAATTTAAATCTCTGTATATATTTCCGGAGTCACACACAGACGCTCTCTCAATATGGATTTCACCGTAATACAAATAGCAGATATACGGTACTGTATCAGAAGCGGACAACTGTATACGGTGTAGGGGAAAATTTAAATCTCCGTATATATTTCCGGAGTCACACACAGACGCTCTCTCAATATGGATTTCACCGTAATACAAATAGCAGATATACGGTACTGTATCAGAAGCGGACAGCTGTATACGGTGTAGGGAAAAATGTAAATCTACGTATATTTTTCCGGACTCACACAAAGACGCTCCCTCAGTATGTATTTCAGCGTAATACAAACAGCAGATATACGGTAATGTATCAGATATCAGAAGCGGACAGCTCTATACGGGGTAGGGAAAAATTTAAATCTACGTATATATTTCCGATCACCACAACCTCTCTCAGTATTTATTTTACCGTAAACAAAAAGCAATAACGGTACTGTATCAGAAGCGTAAGTGTATACGGTTTTAGGGGAAAAATTTAAATCTCCTAATATTTCCTGAGTCACACACAGACGCTCCTTATTGATTTTCCCCTAAACAAATACAATAACGGGACTGATCAAAGCGACACTGTATCGTGTAGGGAAAAATTAAATCTAGTAATTTTTCCGGGGGTCAACCCCAAAAACCTCCCCCAGTTGTATTCACCGTAATACAAACACAGATATCGGGAATTTCGTATCAGAAGGGACAGCTCTATACGGGGGAGGAAAAATTTAAATCTACTATAATTTCCAGAGTCACACACAACGCTCTCCAGTATTGTTCCCGTAATACAAAAGAGAATACGGACGTTCAGAAGCGACGCTGTTCGGGGTTGGGGGAAAAATTTTTAAACTCCGTATATATTTCCTGAGTCACACCCAAACGCTCTTCATATGTTTCACCCTAATACAAAGAGCAATAACGGTCTGATCATAGCGGACAGTTGTTAGGTTAGGGAAAAATTTAATTATTAAAATTTCCGGAGTCACACACAGAGCTCCTTTATATGGATTTCACCGTAAACAAATACAAAATAGGTACTGTTCAGAAGGAAGTGTATATGGTAGGGAAAAATTTAAAACTTGTATATATTTCCGGGGTACACACAACCGTCCAGTAGGGTTTCACCGTAATACAAATACAATTATGGTCTGTATCAGAAGCGGCAGCTGTAACGATGTAGGGGAAATTTTAATTTCCCTATATATTTCCGGGTACAACAGACGCCTTCATATGGGTTTTACCATAAACAAATAGCAGATAACGGTACTGTTCAGAAGCGGACAGCTGTATAGGTGTAGGGAAATTTAAATCTCTGTTTTTTCCGGGGTCACACAAAGAATCCTCTCTATGGATTTCACCCCTAATACAAACGGAGACTACGGTTTCTGGTCAAAGCGTACAGATAACGGTGTAGGGGAAAAAATTTAAAACTCCCTATATATTGGATCAACAGAGGGGGCTCCCCTCAAAGGGTTTCACTGTGAACTAAAAGAATATAGGTTTGCATCAGAAGCGTACAGCAGATAGGTGTGGAAAAATTTAATCTCCCTATATATTTCCGGGGTCACACACAGATAGTCAGATTTTTTGTCCTGACACCAGCCCGGGACACGTTATGTGTATTACGTAAAAGCTCTAACATGTGGGAAAAAAATGAATGCTTGCTAACGGAGAAAAAAAGAAAAAAGTATCAGTGCTGTTTAAAAAACAGTCGCACAGCAGTGTACCAAAACAAAACAGTGTCAGGCACTAACAAAACCCCCCTGCCAACACAAGAAAATCCTCCCCTGTCACTGCCATAACTGTACAGCACAATTTCATCGCACAAGACGAAAAAACTTCTCTTTCCAGCCCCAATCTTTCCCCATGTTTAAAATCGGGAGAAGTAAAATGGAGGTCGGCGGTCGGGGGC
>JARQOD010000005.1:175071958-175101960 GCA_033576555.1 Oophaga sylvatica
GCTGCGAGCGCCCCCCTCGGGCCCCCGGGGGGTTTCTCGCACGGAAGTCCCGGGAACGGGCAGCGGGGGAAGACTCCTTTGGGCTAGGATGTAAAGAGAGGAACCGGGAGCGGCGCTGGGGTCGGGATACTTCTGCGCGACGGCCCGTTCTTTTTCCCGGGTTCCGAAAGGGGAAAATTCCCCAACAGGCAGGGGGCCGTGACATCCATGCGGCTGGGATGTCAAATGGCCCGGGGAGCGGCGCGGGGGGTGGGTTTTTACTTCGCTGGGGACCCGCCGCTATGTGGGGGGGTTTCGAGCGGAAGAAAGCCGATAGCGCGGCGCTCCCCCGGCCCCTTCACAATCCTTTCGGTTTGTTTGGTCGCGGTCTTTCACCGCGCCCTTTCAACGTTTCCTTGCCACTAACTTAAACACCGCTGTTTTTGGATGCATACATATTCTAGAATCCCTGATGCATTAGAATCGGGCCCCCAATCTAGTGGGGCAATAAATTTGGAGGGTCTAAATGTGGCCTTACATTTTTGGGGAAAATTTGAAAATTCAGTTAAGAGAAGTATTGAAAAATTAGCCCTCTTAAGGCACACCCTGGTAAAAATGTAGAGTGAAAGTTGGGGAATTTTCCACACCCAAAAGGGGCCCTGAAAATTTAAAATGTTTTTGTTTTCCCCTTCTTGACTGCTAAAGGGAAAAAAAAATAAAAAAAACCGGGTTTTACCCTAGCAAAAAAGGGGAAAAAGGAGAGGCAATTGCAGGGAGGGCCCCCGGTTTTTTTGGGCCCCCTGGCAAAACAGATCTGGGGCCCCCTTAATACATACCAAAAATTTAAATGATGCACAGATACGGCAGAGAAATATAGGTTTTAGTACAATCCCAAAAGATTTCATTTACTACATACCCATCCATGTAGTATAATGCCGGGCCCAAAAGTCACCCCATTGGGTAGTATGGCCACCGGTATTCAGATTTAAAAAAAAAAAATTAAATATCATCCCCCCCCCCGCTCCCCCGCGTCGATGCCCTCATCTGAAGGGGCGGGGGGGACTTCAGTGTGCAAGTTTTTAGGAAGGAACCTTAAACAAAAAGGGGGGGGGTCCAACCCCCCAGCTCACCTATGACTGACCAGCAGCATGTATTGTCACTCATGGACAGGATGGGTCTCTGTGCTTCAATATACTTCAGCTGAATGTGCATCCAATGACACACATCTACCTTAAATATTTGCCCGTGTCAGTGGGCTCCTCACCTGCCAGGCCCGATGCGATGGCAAGTGGGTCCACTCTTGTCTCGGACCCTGGCACTTGCCCAGGTGCGTCGGGTAGTGACGCTGGCCCCGGAAAGGTGGAACCCTACTTAAGTGATGAAAGTACGCAACATAATTCAATGTTGTCTTTAGGACAAAAGAATCAACAGTGGGTTTTATCTATTGTTTCCAATGCAGCAGACGTATTCAGATCAATGAAAACCTAGCAATCAGAAGGTCTAGTACTGTATGATTTTTCTAAATGCTGTTCTGGTAGATGCAAATCATTAAAACCAGACTGTAAGTGCTTGACTAGCTTGACCGCAAATACCACCTGATGATGCAGGTACAGAAGATTAGAGACAGGAAAATAACACAGCTTGATAACAATGGCATGATATTACATACAAGATGATTTCATAAGAATGGGCATCTCAATACAGACTAAAGAAGATCAGTAAGAAATGGGGACAGAGAGGAGATGAATTAAGCGTCATTTGTACTTACATTTCATGTACATTTGCATAAAATCTACATGCAACCTAATGTAAATCTTGGTTAACCCGTTTGTTTTTTTTGCACTGATTGTGTGCTAAGGTCACTCTATGAAGGGAATTTATCATTCCCATTACACAAAAGAAGCTGGCAACAAAAAGTCACAAAATTTGTCTCAAGTGAAATTAGCAAACATTTATGCGACTTTTTTTGCCTTTTTTGTGACAGCACTTCGTTAAACAAGCAAAAAAGCAGGACATAGCAAAAAATAAAGGATATACCACCACACCATACATTTACTGATGGTTAGGTGTTGTGAATGGGTTTGAGATGAGTTCTGAGCAGAGGCTCCCTCTGGTGGTTACAAGCGTACTAGTGAAGATTGTGAGGACTGGGAATCAGGTGTTACTGACTGGTCTTATATAAGGGAGTCATTTTCCCATCAGGGTTGCCGGTGATCAATTGTTCTGGTCTGAATCCTTCATTCGAGTTTCCCTTGTAGCCTGCTGTGTCGTGTCTGCATCTCTTGCTACCAGATAAGAATTTTTCTTCTTTGTGTGTTGCTATATTTTTTGCATTTTGTCCTGCACTTCTTTGGGGGCCTTCTGGGTCCCCTCCGGGTGCTTCTGCCTTCTCAGTTTAGTTCAGCCACTGAGTTTTGTTCTTTTGCTTTTTCCAGTTTTTTCAGTGGCTGCTGTTTTGATTTTGTTACACCAGAGAGCTAATTTAGGTGGTAGAGGTCGTGTGATCTCAGGTGATTTTGAAATTAGTAGAGTGGTGTTTTTCAGGGTTTTCTGGATTGCAGTAAGTACCCTTCCTGTCCTTTTCTATTTAGATAGTTTTGGCCCCAGCGTTTGCTCATTCTATTTTCTTTCTGTGTCAGTATTTCCTCTTGTCTAACCGCCATTACATGTTTGGGGGCTTTCTATTATCTTTGGGGTTCTGCTCCGGGCAGATAGCTTTCCTATTTCTATCTTTAGGTGTAGTTAGTTTCTCAGGCTGTGACGAGGCGTCTAGGACCAACGTAGGAACGCTCCACGGCTGCCTCTAGTTGTGGTGGTTAGTCAGGGTACTGCAATCCCATAGATTCCAACTGCTCTGGTGTATTGCCTTTTTTACCTGCACTCCTCAGCTACCGAAACATAACAGTTAGGTAGCTCATTCCTAGGTTAGATTTTATTTTTTTGGGACACAAACAGCCCAAAGATGTGGCAAATTTGTTAGGAAGCATGTACCTCTTAATAAATATGGCACCCCTTACTCCAGTTCACTATAGGTACAAGGCTGGCAAATTAAATGCCAGTCATAATAAACTTCCACATATATTCCTGAAATCATCACAGAGATTGAAGGAAGGAATGCAAATCACAGAAAATGGGAGAAAACATATTAAAGATCACTCAAATAGGTCATAGGTGGTGGTAAAAGGGAAGGTTAAAATTCTAAAGCCCTTCAGAATTCAGACACATTGCGCCGGTGTATAACTCTTATAAACATTTCTATTGGGTGCCAGTCAATCAGCTACATGTGGTGCACGTGTAGTGCCAGCTTACAGCCTATTAGTGGCACCCATAGTTTGAGATTAGCGGGCAGCCTAACATCTTCTGAGTACACCACACAAAGCACTGAAGCCCAATTCTTCCAAACTCAAGGCCAAGGTGCATCTTACGCAAATGCTAAAATGAAATATTTGTTGGAATTTTGTCCAAATATGTAAGTTCATAAGAACCATCAAGGGCCTTTCATGACACTGCACTAACACTCTCAGAAATACAAGCTAAAAGAAAATGTTGATATACAGTATATTACTATCATGTCAGTGTAGTTTTCTCCACGTTTTTCCTTCAAACAAAAGGGGTATCAAATTCAAGACTATTAGAATTTATGGAATATCACAACTCCTGATTATAGAAAGGTCATTGTACTCATTAAGTAAGCAAATGTGGAATTAGAGATTCCGAATTGAGAGTAATCTAGTATGATTAACATACAATATGCACTATATGCTATGTTAACGGTAAATGTTCAGAGAGCTCTATAACATAACGTTTAATGCTTTTTTTCAGGGTAGAGAATCACGCTTGGGAGGAGCATATTTGTCTAGAAACCAGTCATTAGAAGAAGAATTTGAGAGAGCAAAGGCTGCAGTTGAGGTAATGTGTAACACATAGAAATGTATGTTCGTCGTATCAGCATGAAGGCAGAAAACGTAGATTACTAATGAGAAAAAAACATTTGTAGTCTATTTTCTTTAAAAAAAAAAAATCTGAATAGCATGAAAACTACCTGAGTTGAGAACCTGATTGAAGTCTGTCTATCCAAACATGAATGAAAGCTGAAACTGGCGAAGATTTCACAAACAATTTGAGCCCAAAAGTTCCCCTACATTTTTTTTAATGAAAAAAAGGTCATCGAGTTGTTGTATCTTTATAATTTGTTTCATATGAAATAAGATCCACAAATGACATCTGACCACTACTGATCCCCCACCATTCTAGACTTCACATGCAAATTGAGCTAAGTTCAAACAGACATGTTGACAGAGGAGTCAGAAAGAAGAGTCTTAGTTGGCTGAACAGTTGTTCAGGATGAAGTTGTCTTATGTCTATAGTCACCTTAAATATATGTTCACCACTGGTTGATTTGCTGAAAATTTTCTACAAATTTACAGAAACCCTCAGTAGCAAATCCACACCAAATGGAATTTTGTTACAGTTTTTCTTGATCCCATAGTAACAGTGGGTAGTGTACAGCGCCCAAACAGTGATTTTTTTTTGTATACCACTTCAATTTATTTTTGAGGATTGCATATATTAGATAGTATTGAGTTCAAATCCCACCAAGGACAACATCTGCAAGGAGTTTGTATGTTTTCCCCGTGTCTGTGTGGGTTTCTTCCAGGTTCTCCGGTTTCCTTCCACACTCCAAACTCATAACGATAGGGAAATTAGATTGTGAGCCCCAATGGGGACAATGTTGATGTCTGTAAAGTGCTAAGGAATATGATGGCACTGTATAAGTGAGTAAAATACATAAATAGTACATAAGAATTGTATTGTAAATTTTGTTTAATCTCAAAACTCTTTTTTCACTTAAAGCCAGTTCAGGACACAGCCAAAAACTATGGATTTGCAATCACTACAATTACCATCTCATTGGAAATTACAATCCTTTAGGGTGGATTCACACATTAGATGTTTTTTTGTTTTGTTTGCTGCATCTTCCAATAAAAATGTGGAAAAACAAACCACGTAGCTGGTGTTTGGTGTTGGGGTGATCTGTCTTAAAGAAGCCCTCCCATTAAGTTTTTTTTCATTAAATCTGTTCATACATGTCTGTAGTGTAGTGTGTGTTAATATACTCACCTCCCGCTGCCTTCTCCGGTATCCATTTTTCAGACTCTTCGGGTCACACTGAGCTTTGTGTGACCCAGAAGTGGCACCGAATGAGACACCATAGACTTATATAGCAAAAGAGACTAACAGACAGAGCATAAAGTTAAGTGGGTAGGCTGAAGAGATGTCACTCAGAAGTGGGCTGGAACGGTGCTGGATACTGCGGAAGGCTGCAATAGGTGAGTATGTTAACACACTACACAACATATGCACAGGTTAAAGGTTTCTCTTCTGATTTTAACTGTCTTTAAAGAAGTAATCATAATCTGGGAAATTGATCAAAAGTAGTGTAATGGAACGTGAAGCAGTTGTTGAAGTCACTAATCCCATTCCAGTTCTCATTTTAAAAGGTAATTTAGAAAAGTAAAGCTGAAATCTGAATGGTTGCTATGAGGAACTGCTCTACTTTGCCTTTCTTTGGTTTTGGCTCAGTCTCACCAAAGCTCTATTCTCATAATTTCTTATTTGGTAAACTTAGTGATGTGGCAATGGTGACAAAGATAAGGGGAGCCTAGGTAGTCGCTTCTTTTATTTAGAACTGTCTTACGTAGTATTGGAGAGTGATAAAAAATTGAATGTAACGTTAAGGTTTTTTTTAACACATCAGCCATATTTTCAGAAGCTATGATCTTAATCTACTCCTCAGTGAAAACATGGACATGTAAGCAACATATTTTTCACAAGACATACATTTATGAACAAACAGAATCTTACCGGGAATTTTTCATTTTGCACAAAATCAACATTTTACTCTGCAAAATATGAGATTTAGATGACGGTGACAGATGATTGTTGCACAAATCAGTGATCTTTATATATAGAACTTTGGAGATGATGGTTATGTCATAGCGAAGGCTTTATTTATGGATAGTGTGGGCATAGAGAGATGGCAGATGAAATTACTGAGAAATCATTCATTTAAAGACTATATATCAACTTCCGATTCATAAGGTCATCTATTCTGAGACCTACAGTAGTTTTCTAGTCATTTAGATTTACAAGAAAATTCACACACCACATTCTAAGTTTATCAATCAGACCACAAAGTGTCTGCCCTCTTTACAAATAGACAATGAAAAAAACTATCTAACTGAACATTTAATGGTAAAATGAACCACCAAAATAAGTGTATTTTTGTGTATTTTACAAATGTAATGAAAAAGAATTGAAAAAATTAAGTCGAAAATTCAGTAGTGACAAGTTCTATATACATTTTTGTGTTAACATTAATACCTGGTATGGATTCAAAGCACCATTCAAATCAAAATTTAGAGTAAATCTTACTCAGATTGAGCAGTTGCAGATATGTGCAAAGAAGGTTAAACCCTAAAGGTATGTGCACACAACATCTTTTTCAGGTGGTAACACTCCATAACCCACTGAAAAAGCAGTAAATAAATGCTAAAAATAAAGGAACATATGTATTGCAAGATAAGAATGACTTATGTTTAGTCTTAAGTGTGTTTATGTTCAGTCTTTTAAGCTTCTTTCAATTAGTTTCCAAAAATGTGAAATGGTTAAAGGTGCCCGGACCATTCTTCAGGTGGCTTCCACTTGGAGGCTGCTTACTAATTTATTTAACACAAATTAAAAATAAAACCAATAGCTAAAGATGATATAAACAACTCTCCTAAAAGACACAAAAAAGACAGTCCAGGACAGAAAATGTAATGGCGTGTCCTGACGTATCTCCCTCCTGAAAAATACACGAAGTTCACACATGACATCATGTACATATATCTATACCGCCAGAGTTTTGGCATGACAGAGCCACATTCTTCAAATCTAGCATGTCACCATATGTGATAATCATTTTGGAATGCTTTTACCGATTAAAGTGATTGTTTTTGTGACACATTGCACTTTATGTTAGTTAAAAATTTAAATTGATATGATTAGCATTTATATATGTAAATATCTGAAAATTGCTGCAAATTTTGAAAATTTTGCAGCTTTCAAAGTTTGAAAAGAACACCCAGGATGTGGAAAGGGATAACCCAGTGATTGGGAAAAGACAACGAGACCAAAAGTGTAATAAAATATTGCCTTTATTGTACAAAAATTGGCTACACAAAATAAAAAATGAAATTAAAAAACCATGTAAACAAGAAAAGAGAAATAAAAATTGGACACACCACACATAAATATGCTATATAAGCAATATATATGAAAATGGGAATAATTAGTATAATATCAATATAAATATACAGATGCTCAATTAGTAACCAGGTATAAACATGGTGCAATGGTGCAATAATACAAAAACCAGTTTGTGCAATAATGCAATAAAGGGAGAAAAAAAGGAAAAAACCGGAAAGAAACCGTCTGTATAGTGCTGATAATTACAACAAAAGTTGGACAAAGAGAAAATAAAAATGCTGAACTATGCAGCGTGAAATGAAAATCTCAGTGACCGTGCTGACCATAAATGTGTACTAATACATGTGAGCAAGAACATAATAATGATGAAAACCAAATACCAGTGCTCACAAAGACCGAAATATGTCAAAAAAAGATATGCCACATAACTGAAATGATACCTGGGAGCTAATTCACGTGTGGTGTGCCAATGGAAAACGCGCCCCGACACGCGTTTCGGAAAAATTCCTTCGTCAGGGGGTCAAGTTTAAATTTTAATATCCTTAAAAGAGATAGTCACACCACACAAAATGCTGTAGCTTAACAGGAATTAACGCATAGAAGAATTTTAAAAAATGAAACATTACATTTATTGCACTAACATATTGATTTAACCCTAAATTTTTCATTTTCACAAGGAATAATAGGAGAAAATGAAAGCACAATTTCTCACAAATGCAGAAATATCCCATATGTGGTTGGAAACCGCTATTGGGCAACAAAACAGAGCTCAGGAGGGAAAAAGCACAATTGGACTTTTTGAGCACGCTGCATTTGCAGAGCTCTTGAGGTGCCAAAACAATATTAAACCCTCCAAAAGTGACCCAATTGTGGAAACTAAAGTCCTCAAATTATTTATCTCAGGGTATAGAAACTTTTTTGAGCCCACAGGTGTATCAAAGAATTTATAACATCAGGCCATGAAAATGGAAAATGACTTCTTTTCCTCTAAAATGTTGATTCAGCTTCAAAGTTTCATTTTTGTAAAATTAGCAGGAGAAAATGTTCAATTTGTTAAATTTTGCAGCGGTATACCTTATGTGGCTGTGAACCACTATTTCGCCACATGGCAAGGTTTGGAAGGCAAATAATGCTTTTTGACTTTTGGAGTACAGATTTTGATGGACTAGTTTGCATATTCCATTTGCAAAGCCCTGGAAGTGGCAGAAAACCTACAATAATGTAACCCAATTTTACTAATTATAGCCATCAAATAAATCATTTAAGGGTGTAGTGACAATTTTGACACCATAGGTGTTTCAAAGAATATAACACTGGGTTGTGAAAATTAATAACAAATTACTTTTTTTCACTATAAAATTTGCACAAACGTTCATTTTCACATGGGGTAATAGGAGAACATGCTTCCTTTTATATGTCACGCAATTTCTTACAAATGCAGTAATATACCATATGAGGTTGGAAACTGCCACTCTGCAGGGCTTGGAAGGGAAAGGATTTTTTTTTCAATTTAAGAGAGCAGATTACAGGTACTATTTGTAGAGCCCTAAGCTGCCATAACAGCATAAAAGCTCCCAAAGTGTCCCCATTTGTGAATTACACCTCTCAGGAAATTAAACTACAAACGGTCATGCTGAAGGATGTTGCTGGCAGCAGATCGCTTTCCACGGCGTCTCCAGACTCTGTCACGTCTGTCCAATGAGCTGAGTGTGAACCTGCTGCCTGCAACATCCTTCAGCATGACCTGTTTGGCAGTGGGTCACTAATGGTGTGGGGTGGCATTTCTTTTGAGGGCCACACAGCCCTCCATTTGCTTGCCAGAGGAAGCCTGACTGCTATTAGGTACCGAGATGAGATCCTCAGACCCCTTGTGAGACCTTATGCTGGTGCGGTTGGCCCTGGGTTCCTCCTAATGCAGGACAATGTCAGCAGTTCCTGCAAGATGAAGGCATTGAAGCTATGGACTAGCCTGCCCATTCCCCAGACCTGAATCCGATTGAGCACATCTGGGACAGCATGTCTCGCTCCATCCACCAACGTCACGTTGCACCACAGACTGTCCAGGAGTTGACGGATGCTTTAGTCCAGGTCTGGGAGGAGATCCCTTAGGAGAACATCCACAACCTCATCAGGAGCATGCCCAGGCATTGTAGGGAGGTCATATAGGCACGTGGAGGCCAAACACAGTACTGAGCATTATGTTGACTTGTTTCCACTTTAATTTTGTCTTGTTTTGATTTTCATTTAGACTTGTTTCCACTTTTATTTTGGGGGTCTCTCCAAATCGAGGCCTCCATTGGTTCAAAAATTTGATTTTCATTGATGATTTTTGTGTGATTATGTTGACAGCACATTCAACTTTGTACACAGCAAAGTATTCAATGAGAATATTTCATTCATTTAGATCTAGAATGTGTTATTTAAGTGTTCCCTTTACTTTTTTGAGTAGTGTATATAGACGCACTACACTGAGGAAATCCTCGTCTTTGGCTGCTGTATCTTGCTGCAAGATGGATCTTGACCTGGTCAGCTTCCTAGAAGATCTGGATTTACAATTGAAGTTGGCTGCTGCCTTTGCTTTTGCTTGTCAAGAACACAGAAGAAGAGAAAGACTGAGAAGACGTCGTCGTCGCTATTGGCAACACCCATCCTTTAACTCTGAGAGAGCCGTAGAGCCTACCACTCTTTGTACACCGAGATGCATTTTTGCATGCGTTTGCATTTTTTATGCGCATGCGTTAGAAATTTCCAATTTTTTCCACTAGCTTTTCCTTGACATTAGACACCCAGTCGGCGTGTCTCATGGGATTTCTATATATATAGACGCACTACACTGAGGAAATCCTCGTCTTTGGCTGCTGTATCTTGCTGCAAGATGTATCGTGACCTGGTCAGCTTCCTAGAAGATCTGAATTTACAAGTGAAGTTGGCTGCTGCCTTTGCTTTTGCTTGTCAAGAACACAGAAGAGAAAGCCTGAGAAGACGTCGTCGTCGCTATTGGCAACACCCCATCCTTGAACTCCGAGAAAGCCATGGAGCCTACCACTCTTTGTACACCGAGCTGCAGCAAAACCCGAGAAGTTTTTTGACTATGCGAGGATGTCACAACAGAGCTTCCATGACTTGCTGCTATGTGTCCAAGGATCCATTGGCAGGCAGGACACACAGCTCCATTGAGCAATTCCTGCTGAGGAACGTCTCTTGGTCACCCTGAGGTATGTAGTGTTAAAAACAAACTCCTGTCACAAATAACCCTAAACCTACCCTATCCCTATCCCTAATCCTATCCCTAACCCTAAGCAGTGTACTTCTGGAGAGACATTGTTCTCGTTACATTTCCAATCCAGGATTGGTGCATCCACCCTTTCTGGGCTTATTGTAGATACTTGTCGTGCTTTAGTTGGCATTCTGCAGCAAGAATTCCTCCCCTAACCCACAAGTGAACTCTAGATTGAAAATGCTTCCAAATTCCAGGAAATTTGCAATTTCCTAACTGTGTGGGGCCTGTGGATGGCAAACACATTAGGAATATGAAACCATCTGGAAGTGGAACAGAGTACTTCAATTATAAAATATATTTTTCCATTGTTCTAATGGCTATTGCAGATGCCGATTGTAGATTCGTTGCTGTGGACATTGGCTCATTTGGACGAGGCAATGATGTTCAAAAACTCAGACATGGGCCAACGTATGTATGGGAATGATCTTAATTTTCCGCCGCCACGACCTCTGCCCAACACTGATGGACCGCCAATGCCTTTTGTTGTTGTTGGTGATGAGGCGTTCCCAATGTGTGCCAACCTCATTAAACCATACTCAAGTCGGAACTTAAATTGCACAAAAAAAATTTCAACTACAGACTGACAAGGGCACGAAGAACCATGGAGTGTGCATTTGGATTGCTGGTATTGAAATGCCGCATTTTGTGCACATCCATTAATCTAAAAATTGACACTATTGATGAGGTTATGAAAGCATGTGTTGTTCTGCACAACTACATCATGGTAAAAGAGCGACCAAGCTTACAACCTGAGGAACCTGTTACATTGCATGATTACCAATTTCACCATGTGAGAACCACAGTGGAAGTTGACCAGATGAGGGATAAGTTTGCCGCTTACTTTGTTTCAGATAATGGGCGTGTGGCATGGCAAGATGAAATAATTTAAGCCGATAATGTACCTGTTATGTTTTGTACCTGTTATGTTTAAACCATACCTGTTATGTTTGAATGTACCTGTGATGTTACCATGTACATGTAATGTAATTTACCCCAAATGTTTGCTGATTTAAATATAAACCACCTTCCCTCTAAAATAAAGTGTGTTTGTGTGGTACCTCACCTTAAAAATAAATTGTGTTAGTGTCGGCAGCGGCGCATAAAGATAAAAAAAAACACAAGATATAGTGCTAACAAAATACAACTTTTATTTTAAACACTTTTACAAAAAAAAGGGTTATGGTTGGGGTGATCTGTTTTTTCTTCGGGGTTTACGTGAGGGTGAAATGGGGAGAACCTTGGGGATGTGGAGATGTGAGGATTGGGTGGTAGTTGATGAGGAAAGGGTCTACAGGGGAAGGGTCTACAGGGGAAGGGGTAACAAATTGAAGGATTGGATCAGGGATGGCAGTGGAGACATTGGGGATAGATGACAAAGTGGAATCATGGGCATCGATAGACAAACTGGAAGGAACAGACAGAGACACAAGGGAAGGTAGTGACAAATTGGTAGGTGAGGGTGGAGGTGGTGGGTTCAATGTGGGCAAATTTTTTTGGCTCCTGGTTTTGGTCCTGAGGCCAAGATTTTTTTTTTTGGACCTCACTTTTCTAGGCCAAGTGGGAGTGCTGGGCTCTTTAGCAGTCATCTGGCATGGTGCTGGACTGGGCAGCATTGTGGATACTGCTGGCTGCAGGGGTGCTGTAGTGGGCAGGGTTGCTGGAATGGGCAGGGGTATTGGACTGGGCAGGGGTGCTGTAGTGGGCAGGGGTAGTGGACTGGGCAGGGGTGGTGAACTGGGCAACATTGTGGATACTGCTGGTTGGATGGGTGCTGGACTCTGGAGCATGGTGGATGCTGCCGGCTGCAGGGTTGATACACTTGGCAGCGTAGTCGCTCAGTGAACTGGAGGCGGTGATGGTGGTGGATAGTTCGGTGCTGTGGGAGCTGGATAGTAGATGAGCTGCTGGTAGTATCCTCCGGCCTGTTCATTGTAGGATTGTGACTGCTGCTGGGACTGCTGCTGCTGTTGTTGCTGCAATGCGTGGCTGTAAGCAACCTGGCAGGCCTGCATGACGTTTAGCTGGAGTTGAGGCTAAGGTTTTCCGACACACTCCGCTAAATTGCAGAAAAAAATGTTGCGCCGTTCTATTAAGGTCGGCTTCCAGGCGGTCAAGGTGATTGTTGACTTCCTTGAACCCACTCTTTACTCTGTCAGCAATCAACCTAATCCCATCCTGGAAGACCGAGCTTAATTTCAGAAACTCGTGCATGCCTGACCTCTCCCAGGCCCTCTGCCGCTGACGAGAAGACCCAGCAAAAGCAGAGGCAGAGGGCTGGGAGAGGGGAAAACCTTATGGACCGGCTGCCCCTCCCCCAGCCTGTGAAGCCTGCAAGGTTGCTCCATTGCTGGTGGATGACTGGGACTGCGTCTGTTCAGTGGCTGGTAGAGGGAGAGGCCGCTTCAACCGAGGATGATCCGGGTTGTGTGGTGCTGCACCAGGTTCTGTGTGGAAAAGAGGAAAACATTAGTGCAAAAATCAAGGTTGTGTTGAGCTGCTCCTGGTTCTGTGTGTGGAAAAAATGTAAACATTAGTAAAAAGAAAAAAAAATTCTATACTTACGTTCGCTGAGCTAGCGCAGGCCTCAGAAAGGCAAGGTTCCGGTGGTATTTGTATTTGCGGAAATTGCAGCAGAACCACTTCGAACCCGAACCTCCTCTCTCATGTTCTTGTTGAAGCCGTCCTTCATCGAGTGCCAATGGACTTTTATTCGCTTCACTGTGAAGGGGAAAAAAAAATAATTAGAAAACAATGCACATCCATTCACAGGTTCACTGCTGTTTCAGACCACATTGCAAAACTTACCAAAATCAGTTCTGGCTCGCAGCGTGGCACGATCCCAACCAGGCAGCAGCGATGTTGCCACTTCTTCCCAGAGCCATCAAATCACCACATTGTCGGGGTGCTGATGGTCACGGGTGTCCCACAACGGTACTCACTCTTGCACAAGGTGGATTAGTTGGTCGTTTTCTATATCCACTGTGGATTCTTCCCATTGTGAAACCTATAGATAAAATAGAAAAAAAGAATTTTAAGCAAAACTGAAAAAAAAATTGCATTACAACTCTGATGAAAGGAAACTCCAGAGACTCATGAGCCGGACGACCCTGGGAAGAATCCTCTCCACTGGACTGCTCCTGCTCTTCATCACTGTCAGGTACCTGTAAAGAAAATAAATGATTTAACACATGTGGAGTATTGCCAGTCAATACATACCAATCAGTATAGCAAATGGGATTACATAATCTTTGTCCGTTCCACCCCAGGAAGAAGTCTGTTCTTCACTTGAGGACATTTTGAAGAGCAGGCAGCAGTCAAGTGAAACACTACAGAAAAGAAGAGAAGAAAAATTAACTTGTAAAGTTGTAAAAACAATGTAGACCAAAAAAAAAAAAGGACAACAATACTTACATTACAGGCAGTAGTCGAACACCAGTCGTCAGCACATGCCAGGGACAGACAGCAGCAACAGGAGCCAACCACAGCACCAGGAGGCGACCACGAGAAAACCACTGCACCAGGCCAGTCAACACGTCTAAATGTAAACAAAAAAAAAATTAGCACAAAGTACAAAAAGCAGTGAGAGAGACAGGCATTTTCTAAGGTTCTATACTTACATAGCCAGTGTTGTGGTATCAGCCAGCATCCAGTGATTTATGGCTTTGCAGTGTCCACACTTCCTTTTATAGAGCTATCAATTAGCAGGTGGTTGAGGCACTTCCTGGAACAACTCAATATGCAAATGCATATCTTGCGTACGCATGCATTTACATAGACAGTAATGAGTTTATGTGACACACTTCATCCGCATGCGCATGATTGTGCAATTTTGCCAGATTTTTGCCACTTCAAAAAATCCAACATGTTGCGTTCGCCGGAACCCGCTGCACAACGAAAAACAACACATGCGTACGCTGAGGCATGCAAACTGATGCAAACGCATGCCCCTGCGTACACCATGTTAAAGATAGGGAAACATGATGCATAAGGATTGCTGCGGATGAAACGCTGCGCTAACAGACTCAAATGTGAAAGCAGCCTAACTTGCACATTATCGGTGTTTGATCCTTATTTATTCTCATCTACAATAAAAAAAATATATATAAAGGGGTATTCCTGCTTCAGTGCCCTATTTTCCCCAAGCAGGATTCAGTGTAAAAAAGAAACAGAGCTTTGCCCCAGTCTCTGTTGTTTGTCTGCCACACTGACATTACATAACAGCGCTGCAGCCATCACTAAGCTTAGTTGCTTGGGCTGTCTAATTTACTGAATAAAAACTGAAAAGTTTTGTGTTCGTATTAGTATTTCACAAAAAAAATAATTTGACATTTTGATACCCATGCGAAAATGTCAAAGTTACCTTTCCAGGAGCATTAATTAGTTGTCAACCAATTTTCACTAAGTTGTCGGTAATTTTGACTAGGAAATGGCTGAAAAGAATGTTAAAAGCTTGACAGAAGAGGATTTATATTTGCAAGCATTTTTTGGGGAATTTAAAACAAATCAAGTTAACAGCACCAGCCAAAGATGTAATGGTCATATGGGTCACCACCTATTCATAAGTATCAAAGCAGATCTATGAGTAGATTCCACAATACAGATATATATACCTTAAAATAATGATGTCTTACAGTTGGAGACTTGGTGTACTTTGCTAATACATTTAAAAAGGATTTCTTATTCTGAAATTAAAGTGACAGAGTCCTGCTAAAAAGTAATAGAGCTCATGAGTTCAAATGTATTCAATTTCTACCCACTCAGTCTGACTGAAAGCTGCAGCAAGGATGTTATGTAATAAGAGATGACACTGTACATAACAAGAGACAATGCTATGTAATATGGGGACAGTGCTGTACATATCATGGAGGGATGCTATCTAATAAGGAATGGTGCTATAGATAAGAGAGGATGCTATGTAATACGGGATTGTGCTGTACATAACAAGAGAGGATGCTACGTAATAAGGGATGACACTGTAAATAACGAGAGGAAGCTATGTAATAAGGGATGACACTGTACATACAAAGAGAGGATTCTGTGTAATAATGGATAGTGCTGTACATAAGGAGAGGATGCTATATAATAAGGTGACAGCGCTGTACATAACAAGAGAGGATGGTATGTAATAAGGGGACAGTGCTGTACATAACTAGAGGATGCTATGTAATAAGTGATGGTGCTGTACATAACAAGAGAGGATGCTATGTAATAAGGAATGGGGCTGCAAATAACAGAGGGTGCTATGTATTAAGGGATGGTGCTGTACATAATAAGAGTGGATGCTATATAATAAGAAATGGCACTGTGCATAACAAGAAAGGATGCTATGTAATAAGCGATGGTGCCATGTATCAGACAGAAAAATATGTAATCTATGTAATAAGGACAGCTCTACATATTGTGCGCTGAGGGAAAAGGACTGATGAGCTGTCAGTCAGATTAAGTAGGTAAAGAGTGAGTCTAAACATTGAGAAAGTATATATGCAGCTATTGTGACATTACCAGAGTAAATACACCAGCCTCATCAGGTCTAAGAAATATGCTAACAATTTAATGCACTTTGTATTCTTTACTTAAAGTTGCATACAGTATTTTAAATGAAACAGATGATGACACGTGCAGTATCCAGAACGTTTTGTTAATGTGCATCTCTATTCATATGTAATATATTGCATTGTTCCAACATTCAGAAGCTCCAACGTATCACTTATCAGTTTGTACCTCTGCATAGTGACTAATTGTTGTACATACTGCAATTGTTCTCTGTAGTCAATTTACTTTTATAGCCCACATAGCCATATGTTTAATGTTTTTAAAGACACTATGGAAAAACTGACAAAATTGAAATGAGCTAAGATTCATAATCTTTCCTAGTCGACACGAATTTGGATAAGATGCAGCTGAATGGGAAGAATGGCATAGACGAAACTGGATTTCGATAATTCAGCTCATCCAATCACTGGAACATCTTCCAAAGAAACTGAATACATTGTAGGCAACTGATCTGAGCAGAATCAAATAGGCTCAGTGAACTGCCTATGCTTAGTGGTGTCATTTTGTGTAATATGGCAGTCTAAAGGCAGCATGGCATTGATGTCATACTGCACATAACATTCAAGTGAGGAGAAAGCTGGAAAGCTAATTTTACTGTGCATTAAACCATTATGTATAGAGTGAATATGCATGAACTGCAGATTTGCAACAAATCAATACAGGAAACCCAGCAGGAATGACTCTAGAATAGGCTGGCTTTCCAAATCCGTCAACAAAGAAAACATGTAAGAAGTGGCATGATAATAGACAACAGATGGATGTAGATAGATAGAAGTAGCATGATAGACAGACAAGAGAAACAGACAGACTGGCGACAGGAGACAGACAGATAATAGATGATAATTAGATAGTAGATAGTGATAGTGATAGATAGATAGAAAAGACTGTTGCTACAATATAGTTTCATTAATGTTATTCCATCTGCAGTTCCTATCCCAACAGTGTAGCTAGTGTGCTAATAATAACATTACACAATACGCTCCACTTAGAAATGAGTAAAGTTCTTCTGATGCACTATTGCTTCCCTCTTGTGCAGGCATTGCATAGCCAGTATTCATGGTTACAACTAGAGTTGAGCGAAACAGGTGGGCCAGATTCAAAAGTTGCTGACTTTTTCCAAAGTCAGGTTTCGCAGACCGAAACGCCACCATAGCGTGAGTCGGCCATGCGGTCGGCAAAACGAACCCCAAAGTCGGACTTCCCAGAATGCTTGCAGGTGCCTTTTTTCAGCTAATGAGCAAGGACGTACACTGTGGGCAATGAGATGACATGTGCAGCGTCCACCACCATCGTAGAAAGGGCATTGCAGTGATTGGCTTGCTTTGGGGGGCATCATAGTGTCTATTAAAGCCCTGACCGCCGACCTCCATTTTACTTCTGCCGATCTTAACAGTAGGAAAGAGTTAGGGCTGGAAAGAGAAGTTCTTCTGTGCTTGTGCTGATAGCAATTGTGCTGTACAGTTAGTGTGCAGTGACAGGGAGGATTTTCTTGTGTGTGGCAGGACTGGTTGTTAGGCTGCCTGACAGCTGTATTGCTGTGTGTACACTCTGTGCAGACTGCTTTTTACACAGCACTGATACTTTTATTCTTTTTTCTGCACAGTTAGCAAGCATTAATTTTTTTCCCACACTGTATAGAGCTGTACGCTAATCACACACTAACGTGTACCGGCTGGTGTCACGGACAAATACATGCTGACTATCTGTGTGTGACTCCGGAAATATATACGGAGATTTAAATTTTTTCCTACACCGTATACTGCTGTACGCTTCTGATGCAGAAACCATATATCTGCTATTAGTATCACGGTGAAATCCATACTGAGAGAGCGCCTTGTGTGACTCCGGAAATATATACGGAGATTTAAATTTTTCCCTACACCGTATACTGCTGTACGCTTCTGACACAGTACCGTATGTCTGCCGTTTGTATTACGGTGAAATCCATACTGAGAGAGATTCTTTGTGTGACTCCAGAAATATATACGGAGATTTAAATTTCCCCTACACCGTATACAGCTGTCCGCTTCTGATACAGTACCGTATATCTGCTATTTGTATTATGGTGAAATCCATACTGAGAGAGCGTCTTGTGTGACTCCGGAAATATATACGGAGATTTAAATTTCCCCTACATCGTATACAGCTGTCCGCTTCTGATACAGTACCTATATCTGCTATTTGTATTACGGTGAAATCCATACTGAGAGCGCGTCTGTGTGTGACTCCGGAAATATATACATAGATTTAAATTTTTCCCTACACTATATACAGCTGTCCGCTTCTGATACAGTACCGTATATCTGCTATTTGTATTACGGTGAAATCCATACTGAGAGGCGTCTGTGTGTGACTCCGGAAATATATAAGTAGATTTAAATTTTTCCCTACACCGTATACAACTGTCCGCTACTGATACAGTACCGTATATCTGCTCTTTGTATTACGGTGAAATCAATACTGAGAGAGCGTCTGTGTGTGACTCAGGAAATATATACGGAGATTTAAATTTTCCCCTACACCGTATACAGCTGTACGCTTCTGATACAGTACCGTATATCTGCTTTTGTATTACGGTGAAATCAATACTGAGAGAGCGTCTGTGTGTGACTCGGAAATATATACGAGATTTAAATTTTTCCCTACACCGTATACAGCTGTACGCTTCTGATACAGTACACGTATATCTGCTGTTTGTATTACGGTGAAATCATACTGAGGAGCGTCTTTGTGTGACTCCGGAAATATATACGTAGATTTAAATTTTTCCCTACACCGTATACAGCTGTCCGCTTCTGATACAGTACCGTATATCTGCTATTTGTATTACGGTGAAACCCATACTGAGAGAGCGTCTGTGTGTGACTCAGGAAATATATACGGAGATTTAAATTTTCCCCTACACCGTATACAGCTGTACGCTTCTGATACAGTACCGTATATCTGCTCTTTGTATTACGGTGAAATCAATACTGAGAGGCGTCTGTGTGTGACTCGGAAATATATACGAGATTTAAATTTTTCCCTACCCGTATACAGCTGTCCGCTTCTGATACTGTACATACGTATATCTGCTGTTTGTATTACGTGAAATCATACTGAGGAGCGTCTTTGTGTGATCCGGAAAAATATACGTAGATTTAATTTTTCCCTACACCGTATACAGCTGTCCGCTTCTGATACAGTACCGTATATCTGCTATTTGTATTACGGTGAAATCCATATTGAGAGAGCGTCTGTGTGTGACTCCGGAAATATATACGGAGATTTAAATTTTCCCCTACACCGTATACAGTTGTCCGCTTCTGATACAGTACCGTATATCTGCTATTTGTATTACGGTGAAATCCATATTGAGAGAGCGTCTGTGTGTGACTCCGGAAATATATACGGAGATTTAAATTTTCCCCTACACCGTATACAGCTGTACGCTCCTCATACAGTACCATATATCTGCTGATATTTTTGGTACATTTTCCCAAACATGAGGAAGTATGGTGGAAGAGGCCGCGGACGTGGACGGGGGGGCCAGCTTGTACTTATGGTGGTGCATCTGCTGGTAGTGCCAAAAGCAAATAGCACCTAAGGCAGGAGGTGTTGAGCCTGCGTCATCTTCTAGCTCCAGAAGGCCTGGAAGGCTCCCTTTTCTGGGAGTAGGTAAACCGCTTTTAAAGCCTGAGCATCAGGAACAGGTTTTGGCTTACATTGCCGAAACAGCCTCCAGCTCTATCGCCTCCTCTTCTGAAGTTTCAAAAACTGCAAGCACTGAGTCGTCAGTGCAGGCTCCTGGTCAGGAACAACACCTTTCCTTGTGTCCTTCACCCCCACCAAAAGTGAAGGATGCGGCAGGCCACACTTCAGATTACTCCCTGGAGCTCTTTTCACATACCATGCCTGGTTATCAAGTGAAATCCTGAATTCCCCAGTCCAAGATGAACCTGACATGGAGTGCACTGATGCACAGCCACTGCTATATGATTCTGCTGGTACATTCACCCAGAGCACTGCATTGCCCTCGCAGTCTACTGAGCCAGATTCTGACCCTGATGAAACTCAGGTGCCCCTTCCCGCATGCTATACCACCTTACACGGTGACACAGAGGAAGGTGCAGATGACATTGAAGAGGAGGTGATGGATGACCCAGTTGTTGACCCGGATTGGCATCCATTGGTGGAAGAGGGTGCCGCTGGCAATAGCTCAGAAGAGAGGAGGATCTGCAGCAGGCATCGACATCGCAGCTGCGGTTATCTGGCAGGCCCGTAGCAGTCCAAAAACGTGTTAAAAAAGCAAAAAGAGTTGCAGGACAGCTTGGCCAGACGGTCAAATTAGCACAGCGTGCAAGCCCTGCAAATTTATCCCATAGTAGGAAGAGTGCATTGTGGCACTTTTTTGACCAAAATCCTATTGATGAGGCAAAGGTTTCCTGTAAGAAGTGTGGAAGGACCTATAGCCGAGGGAAAAATCTTCGAAATTTGAATACCAGTTGCATGCTTAGACATTTAAACACCATGCACTTGCAAGCGTGGACGGACTACAAAACCTCAAGTAGCACAAGTGCACCTGCTCCGACTGAAGGTAGCCAGCAACGCTACATCGCTTCCCCCACTGTAAGCCCACCGGTTAGCACACCAGCAGCAAGAAATGTTGAGGTGTCGTCGCAAGGCCAAAGCAGTCAGGGAATCACAATGTTTTTCCAACAAAAGACTGAATCTAGGCCATCATCACCACCACCACCATCACCATCATCAACCACATCTCAGTCCGCATTGTCCACAGCTAGTTCCACCATATGCAGCTCTCAAGTCCAGCTCACCCTAGCAGACACTCTGAGTAGGACAAGAAAGTACTCATCCTCTTATCCGCGTACACTGGCTTTGAACGCCTACATTGCCAAACTTATCTCATTAGAGATGATGCCCTTCCGTTTGGTTGAAAGCGCAGCATTCCGAGAGCTCATGGCCTACGCTGTCCCAAGCTACGACCTACCCAGTCGGCACTTCTTTTCTAGAAAAGCCATCCCTGCCCTCCACCTGCATGTGAAAGACGCATTGTCCATGCACTCAAACAATCAGTGAGTGAAAAGGTGCACCTCACAACAGATGCATGGGTCAGTAGGCATGGCCAGGGCCGTTACGAGTCTATCACTGCGCACTGGGTTAATGTGGTGGATGCAGGCTCCACAGGGGACAGCGGCGTGTGGTACAGTGCTGCCTAGCCCACGGTATAGGCAACAGTTGGCTGTAGGCGTTCGACCCTCCTCTCCTCCTCTTCCTCCAGAAGCGAAAGCTCGTCGACAGAGCGCAGTTGCACGAGCACTCCATCCGCAGCTGCCAGTGTTGCACACGAGTGTCCCACTATTGAACAGCTAGTGGTAAGCGTCAGCAGGCTGTTTTAAAGATGATGTCTTTGGGCGACAACAGACACACCGCGGAGGTACTGGCCGACTACTTGCAGCGAGAAACTGAGTCATGGCTGGACAGTCTACATCTTGAGCCAGGGAAGGTAGTCAGTGATAACGGACGTAATTTTGTGGCGGCCATAGCCCTGGCAAAACTCAGACACATACCTTGCCTGGCTCACACCTTGAACCTGGTGGTGCAGTGCTTCATAAATAATTATCTGGAGTTACCAGCCCTGCTCCATAAGGTGCGAACACTGTGCTCGCACACACGTCGCTCGCCCGTAGACTCCAGTCGTATGCAGAGGCTGCAGCGATCGCTCCACCTCCCCAAGCACCACCTAATCATAGACGTTGCAACAAGGTGGAACTCCACCATGCACATGGTTGAGAGGCTGTGCGAACAGAGGCAGGCTGTAAGGTATTTGTGGGAGGATACACGGGCAGGCAGTTTGAGGGCAGACAAGGAGTTGTCGGGTGTGCACACGGCTGGTAAGCGCAGACGACGCCATCATAATCATGAGCATACCACTTATGCGTCTGCTCATGCAAACTTTGATGCACATAAAGAATCAGGCGTCTGCAGCTGAGGGGAGAGAGGAGGAGGGAAGCCTTGATGACAGTCAGGCATTGTCTGCTCAGGTAACTGTCCTGGACGAGGTGTAGGAAGAAGAGGAAGAGGAGGAGGAGGAGGATGAGGGGGATGATTATTTTGGGGAGGAGGATGCTTCTCAGGGAGCAAGAGAAAATGTTGGCTTGCCAAGGTCAGGTACAGGGTTTGTGCGTGACTGGAAGGATATGGATTTGGCAGAAAGTGCTCATCCACCCACCACTGGCAGTGCATCATTGACACCTGGAACATTGGCCCACATGTGTGATTATGTCTTGCGGATCCTAAAAAGGGACCCCCGCATTGCCAAAATCATGAAGGATGACGACTACTGGTTGGCCAGCATCCTCGATCCACGCTATAGAGGCTAATTACAGAACATCATGCCACAGGAGAACCTAGAGCTAATATTGGCGAACAAACAAGCAACTCTGGTAAACCGTTTGCTAGAGGCATTCCCAGCACACAGCAGCGTGCAGGTTCTACCACGAGCGTACTGGGCAACATGGAAGAGGTGTTCGTGGTGCACACAGCCGAAGTGGCGCTGGAGACGGGGGTTTCATGACCATGTTGTGGACTGATTTCTCGAGTACCGCTCAACGACTGGTAATACTGAATCGATTGCAACAGACAGGAGACAGCAGTTGTCAACTATGATTCAAAATTACCTCTCCTCCCTCACAGTTCATTCCCCTTTGACTACTGGGCCTGTAAACTGGACACCTAGCCTGAATTGGCACAATATGCCTTACAGGAGCTCGCTTGCCCTGCTGGTAGTGTGCTATCAGAAAGAGTCTTCAGTGCTGCTGGATCAATCCTGACAGAAAGAAGGACCCGGCTGTCGACCCAAAATGTTGGTGATCTCACCTTCATTAAAATGAACCATTCCTGGGTTTCAAAGGATTTTGTACCACCTTCCCCTGATGACACATAGGTTGCCAGCAAAATGGCTCGCTTTGTCCTCCTCTTCCTCCGACTTCTCCAATTCCTCCATTTGTACTGCTGAATGTCCAGCCTACACCTCAACATATGCAAATTTTTCCACCTCCCTAACTGGGCTGTCCCCATCCCCCCAGGGCCGCACCTGGCGCACCCAGACAAGTGCCGGGGCCCTAAGCAGATGGGGGGCCCACTAGCCGTCAGAGACACCGGCGTACTATGAGGGGCCCTGTGCCAGTGCCGGCACCCACAAGTGGACCCCCCTGCTTGCTCAGGGCCCCAGCATTTGCAATACTTACCTCTCCCTGCTCCACCGCTGTGACGTCTTCCGCATTTCCCGACAGTGACATTCAGGTCAGAGAGCGCGATGATGTCACATCTGTGTGCCCTCTGCCTGAACAGTCACAGTGCAGAGAGCTGGAAGATGGCGAGCTGAGGAGTCCAGAGTAGAGCAGTGCCCAGGGAGGAGAGGTTTTTTATTTTCTTTAATGTTTGGAGCAATATATGGGGAGCATTATACACTGGAGAATTATATATGGGGCCCATCATACACTTGAGCATCATAGATAGGGCCCATTATACAGTACACTGGAGCATCATATACGGGCCCATTATACACTGGAGCATCATATATGGGGCCCATCATACAGTACACTGGAACATCATATATGGGGCCCATTATATACTGGAGCATCATATGGGACCCATTATATATGGAGCATTATATAGGCCCATCATACACTGGAGCATCATCCATGGGCCCATCAGATACTGGAGCATCATATGGGGCCCATTATATATGGCGCATCATATGGGGCACATTATATATGGAGCATCACATGGAGCCCATTATATATGGAGCATTATATATGGGGACCATTATATTTGGAGCATTATATGGGCTCATCATACACTGGAGCATCATATATGGTGCCCATCATTACTAGAGCATCATATGGGGTTTATTATTTATGGGGCATCATATAGGGCCCTTTACATATGGAGCATCATATGAGCACATATGGGGCCTATTCTGTATGGAGCATTAAATGGAGCCCATTCTGTATGGAGCAATATATGGTGCCCATAAAATACTGTATGGAGCTTTATATGTGACTCATTATACTGTATGGAGCAATATGTGGGGCTCATTATACTCTATCGGGACCGTCCTATACTGTATGGCACATTATATGGGTACCATCATATACTGGAGCATTATGTGGAGCTCATCATATACTCTATGGAACATTATATGGGACCAATTATGTATGGAGCAATATATGGGGCTCATTAGTCTGTATAGAGCAATATATGTTGCTTATTATACTGTATGAAGCATTATATTGGGCCCATTATTCTGTATGGAGCATCATATATGGGACTCATTATTCTGTATGGAGCAATATATGGGGCTCATTATTCTGTATAGAGCAATATATGGGGCTCATTATTCTGTATAGAGCAATATATGGGGCTCATTATTCTGTATGGTGCACTATGTGGTGGCCATAATACTGTATGGAGGACTATACTGTCTGTTTTTGAGCTATTGTAGAATTTACAATAGATATCACTCATGTAATGTAAGAAGTGACGTATTTGGCATTTTACTATACCTATATTTCTCTGCCATATCGGAGCATCATGAATTTGTGGTATGTGTTAAAGGGGCCCACTGACACTCATTCACCCGGGGCCCACGAAAACCTGGAGCCAGCCCTGCCCCCCCTCTCAACTTTAGCCAAATAACCCCAGTTTTCAATGTGTTACTATTATTATAAAGTAAATTTAGGTTGACAAGCTTAAGTAATAAGAATTGATGTTGTTGGCTTCGAAATGGGCACTGTAGGTGTGTTTACTGTCCTCCACTCACTGCCGAATTTTATTCCCATTGACTTGCATTGGGGTCGGGTCGGGTTTCAGTCGGAACTCCGACTTTTTCCGATAGTCGGCCGATTTCGTTCAACTCGACTTTTGATAAAGTCAGGTGGTCCGAAACCCGACTCGACCCTCCCGGAGGCAAAGTCGCTCATCTCTAGTTACAACCACTCATATGATGACATTTAGTTAGTTGTTAATGGTTGTAACTATGGAAACCTAAGCTACTGCAATGCCCTGCACAAGGGGTAAGCGGCATAGTGAATCAGAAGAACTATACTACATTTCTAATTGGAGGTATGTGCTAATGTTATTATTATTAAACCTACTACGTATTGGGATAAGATATTGAACATGGGAACACCCCTTTAAGTCTCAATTTATTGTTCACATAAAAAATTAAATAAACTATGCAATTTCTATTATTCCGGTCCAGGGTTACTATTTCCATATGGAGAACCCATTTAGAGATTGTTCTGCAGCCTTTGAAGAAGGAATGAAGAAACTGAAAGAAGGGGATTTACCGGTGACCATCCTGTACTTGGAAGCTGCCATTTTACAAGACCCCAATGACGCAGAGGTAGCTAATTTTACATAGCTGTTTCATTATATTAATAGTTTAACAATTTTAATTCTCAAGGTGATACATGCTTTTTTCAAAAGTCTGTAGCGTAAAATCCTGCATGCTAATTACACAAAGGATGCTCGTTTAGAAAGCTCAATTAGGCTGCAAAGAACGGATTAAAGAATAAAAGCCAATTAGTAACTTAATGTATCGGAAATCACCCTTGTTAATCCACGCAATGGAAATTCTAGGAAGTATATGCACTACTTTTTTGCCGGAAGATAATTTAAGAAACTTGTCAAGGAAGATTAGTTTAAATAAGCCTTGACATAAGATTTATGTCTCAAATTCTCCTAAAGAAAATCAATTTCAGTGGTACAAAGTCACTTGGCAGCAGAGCTGCCATCAGGGTAGATACTGCAGTTAAGGACTTAAGGTACTGTCACCTAGGCGAGATCGCTAGCGATATCGCTTAAGCAACAGCGATTTTATGATGCAGCAGCGACATCGTCAGCGATGTCGCTGTGTGTGACATGTAGCGGCGATGTGGCCCCTGCTGCGATGTCGCTGATCATGCACGAACGTTCTGGACCGTTTTTTGATCGTTGGTGTCCCGCTGGAGAGCCTGAATCGCTGAGTTTGACACCCTTTATGAACGACGAGCGACCTCGTTGGCGACTCATGTCAGCGGCGCAGGCGGGACTAGGTTTTAACGCCCCTCAGCTCCGATTGGTGGCCACAACATCTAGTCCTTTGTACGTTGTTGCGAGGATATATCGTGTGTGGGGGTTTTGCAATCCTGTCAGAGTCGCTACAGCGCTTCATCTTTGCCATTTATACAAGACATTTTTGGGATCCTGAAAAAATGAATCCGGGGCAAACGCAATAGCGGCACAGACTGGATCGCAGTAGCTGCAAATCAGAAGGCTAGCAGGACGCAGTATGGAACGATGCTGGAAATTTGTATGAACCACTTGCGTCGTCTTTTATGACGCGGACGTCCAATCACTAAGCGAGAGCTGTGACATGACATACGGTGACCACCAATCTGTGCTGAGGGGCGTGGAAAAGGTTGCGCTCAATCACGCCTATCGAGGTCGGGATCTTTAACAATACATGCTGTGTGACAGGTCCCAACGACTGCCAAGGTCGTTATACAGATCGCTGATCACTGATATGTCGTTTATGAGATCTTCCTGTTTGGAAGCTACCAGCGACCATATAGCGATCACACCAACAATCTCACCAGGTCGTGTCGTTGTCGTGATCGCTGGTGCGATCGCTTAGTGTGACAGCTAGATCTCAGCTGCCAAAGAAGGGCCACTACATGATGCTCACGTAGGTACACAGGAATGAATGTTATTTAATCCTTAAAGAGGGTTGCCACTCTAAGATCGCTTTCCCAAAATGTGTTTAATCTGCATTATATCACTTGCTAATGCATTGGTATTATGAGATCAACACAGATGTCTTGTTTATGCCTCTGCCACTCCTTTCTTAGTCTTCTATGTGAGCAGGTACCAAGATGCAGTAACGGAAAGAGGCAGAGCAAGGGTTAACATAGAGTTTACTTTAACAGGGTATACTCCGCGCAGGGAGAACGTAAAGGTAAAACAGGAGCGTAACAAATATGCAGAGTGGGATAAAACAGGAATAGGTGATATATAGGAGAGTTCAACAGCAATAAACGTATCAGTCTGATGACGTCCAGAGTGTGGAATCCTAGGTTCAAAGGATAGTGCCAAGTCCATGATGCAAGAGGAGTCCGGTGTGGTCCTGAAGGAGACGAGATTCCGGTTCCCAATGGCGACAGTCGGTCCTCAATGACTTGAAGGGAGTCCTGGGTCCAGGGACGGCAGTGATGGAAGATGAGCAGTCTTTGCCACTGCCGAAGCTTAACGTAGCTCGGAAGCTGTATACAGGTAGGTAGGGACACTGTTCACGGCGTGTCCCCCAGTTTCTCTGCCTCAGCACGCGTGCGTCAAGTCTCTGCCTGAGGAATATCTCACTCCCGGTCAAAGGTGCCAGCGGGCACTTTGCAAGTCTCTGTCGGCGGTCTGTGCGGGAGAATACTCTACCCCTATGGCGTGGGCCTGCTGCATCTCGCTGCTCAGAGGACGGAGAACCAATACTGTCCCTCCGCGCGCCGCATGTTCCCGCCAACTGTCCCCTGTTTCCCGTGCACTGCGGCTTTTTAAGCTTAGCCGCGCCCCTCGTCACTGGGTGCAAAGGTCGGTCCGGGGTTCTATTCTTTCACCCGTGCAACATGGGTGACAGCCCCGACAGTTCCGGATCCGTCACGGAAGAGGTATGTCAGGTCCTTCTCCTTACATCTACGCACACTAAAATTTACAGATAATTTTGGGAAAATTAGTTTTTTTATTTGAATTTCTCTGCTTGTAAGACAGATGGTCATACCAGACAACATATTTAATTATTAACATCAACATTATATTGGCATAATTTTGTAAAGATAAATATTTTTTCCAGACCAATTTTGTTCTGAATTGGCTTTGAGGGATTTATTAATTATAAACACCCAAAAAACACCACCAACTGCTCACCTCAAAATATTCAAAAAGTTATTTAGACATTTTAGAAAAGTCCAAAATGGGTCTCAAGTGTGCACCTTTACTCAAGGACAGACTTTATTAGGATGATTTTCAGGCACCATTTCAGGTTTGCAAATGCGCTGAAATGCTAAAACACAAGAATATGATTTTAGAAGCTAGACCAACCTATGAATTAATAGAGGTGAAGTCAGCACTCAACAGATGTTTCATAGGATGTGTTAATATTGGGCCATGAAGATATCAACTTGGCTCTTCTCTGCATCCCTGGAGCACTTGGTACCTGGCGCTGGGGTAAATGTCACCTAGGATTGGTAAAGTACACCTCTGACACATCCATTACTAAAAAAAGGAATGTTTAAAAAAGCATATTTATTGAAATAAAAACTCCATAATAACAACCTGCTCTGACCATTTTATGAGATAAATACATAATTAAATGCCTACATTGTCAAGAGTGTGATGTACTCAATGGGAAATCTGGAGAAAAAACAATTGCATGATTAAAAGCAAAGTTATACTTACTGTACATTGCCAGGCTTACTTCCACGTCACCTCTTCATGACCATGACATAAATCCATGCTCGGTAGAGTCTAATCTGTTCCTTCCTCCAGGCCAATATCCAGGAAAAATCACCAAAATGTCATTTGGTCTGCTTCATCTACTGGGTGCACATTGGATCTGGTGACTGCATAGGTTTTAGGTGAAAAACTGCCGAAAGTATAACTTAACATAAGCCAACATGTGGCATTACTGTGTTCTTAGAGCCATTTTGATACAGTAAAGATGTATATCTTTGTACCGTGTTAGCCAGTAGATAGAAAAATATTTAGAGTTGAGAGTCCTCAGTGGTTGATACCTTTTAATGGCTAACTGAAAAGATGGTAACAAATTGCAAGCTTTCGAGACTACTCAGGTCTCTTCATCAGGCAAAGTCTTTGCCTGATGAGAGACCTGAGTAGTCTCGAAAGCTTGCAATTTGTTACCATCTTTTCAGTTAGCATTAAAAGGTATCAACCACTGAGGACTCTCAACTCTAAATATTTTTCTTAGAGCCATAAAATTAATATACTGAACTGAGACTTTTTACCATTTGTTTTTGGAGTAGTAAAAAAAACAGCAGTTTTGTCATTGTTGTTTTGCTCTCATTTCCATAGTAAACACGGCTTACAGGCTAACTTTATTCTTTTCAGTTAGTATTATTATAGCAATAACAGATATACACATGCATCATTCTTAACAAGACCACCATGAAGTGCAAAGCTGCTTATATACATAAGCGCACCAATGTAAGGAGATGGATATATTGCCCACGATGGGCCGGACCTTCTCGTTGTCCTGCACAACTAACCACCATTTGAGAATCCATGTTTGGTGCATCTTAGTCTGCATAATTGTTGCAATCCTCCACGTTACTTGAGTTTTCCTCATCATTCTGCTCTTCTTGAACGTGACTTGATCCTGCCAACTACGCTAAGTGTAACGTGGTGCGGAGGAAGTAGCCATGGGCGAGGTACTCATTTCGTGCACCCCGACTGTTACATCAAAGTGGGGGGTCCTTGCTGGGTTGTGTGGACTTGTGCTGTGAGGAAGCTACTTATGTGCAGGCCACATGTAACTGTATAACGCTGGTTTGCCAGGACTAGGTGTTTCACAGTTCAATGAGGGAGACCATCATTCAAAAATAAACTTTTTATGAACAGGAACTTGTCAGGGAATATCTTACAGGACATAGCGGGTACACAGCCTTATGAACGTTTCCTTCACAATTCAAAGCATTTTCCACACAGTTCAAATCCTTCCTTTTACTCGTTTTTCTTGTCCTCTGTATTCACTGTTTCTCACTACTTCACCACAACCCAGATCGACACTACAGTTCAGCTTAGAAGGGACGTTTTACTCAATCCCCTGGTTCGTGTCTTCTTTCCCTTAAGGGAGCTATCGTGCCAGTAAGGCAGGTACCATTCTTCTCTT
>JARQOD010000005.1:175102060-175184135 GCA_033576555.1 Oophaga sylvatica
TTTAAAATGGTTAAAAATAAATAAAAATAAAAAAAGGGACTTCTCCCAAATCCATGCCTTCTTTGACCCTTCAATTTTGCTCATATAAAGCCATATTCCAAGTATGGCATTTGATTAAATGTGCCCACTGTTTATTCAGCTCACCGTTGAGCTTTATACAAAAAGAGAGACTCAAGAACCAATGTTTATCGGGGGGGGGATAAGGGTACAACGGGAAAATTAACAAGGCTGATGGAGCTGCAGCCCAGGCCCCTTGTTTGAATACCCGTAACGCTACTGTAACTGTTCGGCGTCACGGCGCCCGACACAGTTTACTTTCTGCGGCAGGCAGGGAGAATCAATCTCCCTGCCTCCCCCCCGGGCCTTTGGGGCCCGACAGGTGGGGGGGCCCTGCCAGATGGGCCCCCCCCCGTATCGGAGGGTCAGCGATGGGGCATCCAGCCAATACACTGCCGCATTGAGAAAAGGGGACGCCCTTCTCTCCCTTATCCCCCTCCAGGTCTGACACGGGCGCGATACTCCACTGCCCCGCGCCGGCAGTCAACCTGAGAGGGAGAGCATGACAGCGCAGGACCTGGGGCAAGAAAGTGGACTGGATTATTATTTTTGAAAGGGGTGCATTATAAGTAAGTCGCTATGGGGTGCATTATAATACGGCGGATAGGGGGTGCATTATAATACCTGCATAGGGGTGCATTAAATTAAGACTCAATTGGGGTGCATTATAAGTAAGGCTGCATATGGGTGCATTATAATACGGCTGATAGGGGGTGCTTAAAAGTCGGCGCATATGGGGTGAATAATAAGACGGCTGCATATGGGGTGCATTATAAAAGGCTGCATTGGGGTGCATTAAAATAAGGCTGCATATGGAGGTGCTTAAAAGAAGCTGCATATGGGTGCATATAAGTAGGCTGCAAAGGGGTGCATTTAAGTACGGGATATGGGGTCATTATAAAACGCGCAAATGGGGTGCATTATAAGTGGCCATATGGGCTTTAAAGGCGGTTGGGGGTGCATAAAATCGGCTCTTGGGGTGCATTTAATACGGCGCATAGGGTCATTAAATAAGGCTGCAAATGGGGTCATTATAAGAAGCTGCAATGGGGTGCATTATTAAGAAGGCTTGCATAGGGGGGCATTTAATAAGGGCCCTAGGGGTGACTATAAGTAAGGCTGCTGTAAGGTTTGTGATTTTTCTAAAAACCAGTTGTTCGTCGGCCATTTTGCTTTTGTTTTTGCTGCAGCTATTGCCCTCAGTCAAAATGGATTTTCCAGCTTGCATTTTCCCGCCTTTCCTCCGTTTTTCTTAAACAGCCCCCCTGGCAATCATGCTTCAAATCTGCCTGCAGTGAAACCTGTGTTTATCCGAAGCCTTGGACCTTGTACTCCACCATTCCTCTGAGAAACTCTGAAGCACTTTGGACCAAACCCTTTTGCTCTTGGAGCCTCACGTTTGCATGGACTTGCGGTAACAGAGAAGAAGACTAACTGTTTGGGACTTTTCTGAGCTTTAGATTACTCTGGCCTCGTTCTCCTGCTTTCTGTTTTGCAAACCGGTTTTTTTTTGCCATTTTGTATGAAGCAATACAAGATTTCTTTATCAACCGTGTCCAAATATTTTCATCCACCCAACACAAGACGCTATTGAACGTACCACATACAACAAGATTCGAGCCAAACTTAGTGTCTCTGGTTGGAAACGTCTTGTACTGGGTACGGATTCCGGTTGTATTTATGGATGACAGGGTTTGACTTCTCACAACCATTCCAGGTGAAAAATCCCCTTAAGTTTTTTTTTTTCTGCAGTTTATCACAGGTAACACTATTGTTTTTTTTTTTTTCTCTTTTTTTCTTTTGTCTCTGAAACCTGGAACAATGCTGGTGAAAGCTTTCTGTGAGTAGTGGTTTACTTCTCACAACCTTCCAGGGACATTCCCCCTTTAAAGTTTTTTTCTTTCTTCAGTGTTGCCCAGGTGAACACTATTTTTTTTTTTTTTCTCTCCTCTTCTTCAGTACCTGTCTTAAAAGATCGGAAAATGGGGCCCCAAAAGGAACTTTGGGATGCGATAATATCCTTGCAGATTTGCAGAATTAAAGACCCGTTTTACAAATCTTCAGGACCTAAATAATCACAATTTGCAAGTGGTTGGACAGGGGCTACCCAGGATTTGCGAGCCGGATTGAGGGTTTGGGGGGCGAGCCAGGCCCGCCGTGGCCCCATTCTGGATTCCCAAGTTGCCCCCTTTTCTTTTTTGGGGGTGAACGGAAAAATAGGGATTTTTAATCAATTAATTTTTTTTTTCTGCACATGCTTCACAATTTCCTACTTGAACATCTAAGGTTTACTATAATTATTTGCTTACCAACAAGGCTTTGATATGGGCAAACCCTCTGATTAACTGAGATGATTTTTAATCACCTTGATGATTTTTTTCAGCCTGGGGCTGTTTGATGACCCCAATCGAGGTGAACAGCTGAAGCAGCCATGAGCTTTGCGCCAAGGTAAGCCCCCGGTAGCTGAATATGCCTTGGATTTCAGGGATGGCCCTTGTACCCTGGGAAAAATTCCGCCAAAAAATCTATTTTTCGAAAGGGTTATCCCCCTATTAAGGATAACTTGCTCGTGCCGCCCCCCACTGCGTTGTGCTTTAATTAACTACTGCATCCGTATTGATACTCTTTAAACTGAACGCAGGCAAGAGAGAATGGTTCAAAACAATGCTAACCTTTTCCTACCTTCCTCTCCAGAAGGAACCTTTGAATAGGAATTACACGGGAACCTGAACCTGAACCCATGCAGGAACCTTTACACGACGGGTAGTAGCACCAAGGAAATCGTTTTAAAGGGGGAACTATGTTTTTATTTGGTAAGTCAGGGCACTTTTTATTAACTGTCCCACCGTTTCGCAAGACTACTGCAGCACCATTCATTGTGATGTTGCGGAGGGGATCTGTCAGGTCCGAGCCTCAGGCTCCAAAAAGGAGCTGCACAACAGATCTTGATTTTCGACTTAAACTCCTTACCTCTGAGGACGTTGACTGTTAAATGCGCCTCTTCAAGTTTTCCTAGCGGTCCCAGCGATTTTTAAGAAAAACAATTCTCCGTTTTCTTTCCATCAAACTCGGGTTGACTCACCGGGGCATCTGTATGATCGACTCAGGTGCAAGGGGAAATTTTATGGATGTCTCCTTTGCTCTAAAACAGGGAATACGTTCATGAAGAAGGCTACTCCAGTACAGATGAAACTGTGGATGGCTCCCTGCTGACCTCTGGACCAGTGGATCAGGAAACAGAGCCTTTAAAGGTTCTTATGGGTAAAGATCATCAAGAGAAACTGTCCTTTATGGCTTATCTCTTCTCCTCACTTTCCCATTATTCTAGGGCTACCATGGCTGCAGGCTCAGATCCTTCCATTAACTGGAGACCAAGGAATTTACACTTTCCAGAGAAACAGATGAGTCCAAAAATTTCAGCTTGCTCTGTTCCTAAAGGAACCATGTCAGTCCCTGAACTACCATCTTTATACCAGGACTATGTGGATTTATGTGACAAGAAGAACGCTGACCAGCTTCCTCCCTCACCGTCCATATGATTGTCCAATTGAATTATTGCCTGGAGCAGAGATACCTTTTGGAAGATCTACCCCCTGGCGGGCCCGAGCTGAAGGCTTTAAAAGAGTACATAGACGAAAATCTAGCCAAGGGCTTCATACGCCCCTCTTCATCTCCTGCAGGGGCACCCATATTCTTTGTAAAGAAGAAAGATGGATCCCTGAGACCATGCGTAGACTATAGGAACTCAATAAGGTTACTATTAGAAACCGTTATCCATTGCCTTAATCCCTGAGTTATTGGAAGAAGATGCGACATGCCAAAATTTTTTCTAAACTAGATCTTCGTGGGGCCTATAACTTAGTCCGTATTAGACCTGGGATGAATGGAAGACTGCATTCAGTCACGCTATGGACACTTTGAATATCTGGTTATGCCTTTTGGTCTGAGTACCGCCCCAGCCACTTTCCAACACTTGGTGAATGACATCTCAGGGATCTCCTAGATACATTCGTGGTAATTTATTTGGATGATATTTTAATTTTTTCTAACTCCACAGAGGAACATCATGGACATGTGAGAATGGTCTTGGAACGTCTAAGACAAAATCATCTTTACATCAAGCTTGAAAAGTGTGAATTCCATAAGACCGAAATTCAATTTCTGGGTATGTACTGTCTACACAAGGAATTAGTATGGATGGAAGTAAAACCCAAGCCATCAATGATTGGCCAAGTCCTAGAAATGTGAAGGAGGTACAGCGCTTCATCGGGTTTGCAAACTTCTATAGACTTTCATTAGAAATTTCTCTGAGGTAGTGTCACCTACACCCAACTTACCCGAAAGAGTCTAAGTTTCTCCTGGACTCCCCAAGCCCAGGAAGCATTTTCCCGTCTAAAAGATAAATTTTACCACTGCACCTATCCTAGTACATCCCAACCCAGAGCTTGCCTTCATAATAGAGGTGGATGCTTCAGACTGTGGCCGTGGGAGCTATACTCTCTCAGAGAACAGGTGAGAAGAATGTCTTGCATCCCTGTGCCTTCTTTTCCCAGCAGTTGTCTTCGGCTGAGAAGAACTACGATGTGGGCAATAGAGAGTTGTTGGCCATTATTGCCGCCTTCAAAAAATGGAGACACCTTCTTCAAGGAGCTGCACAGCAAATAGTCGTTCTGACAGACCATCGTAATCTTGAGTTTATCAGGTCGGCTAAGTGCCTGACTCCTCGCCAGGCTCGCTGAATCTTTTCTTAAACCAATTTAATTTTATTATTTCTTATAGACCAGGATCGCGCAATGGAAAGGCTGATGCACTCTCTAGGATTTACTCAGCAGAGACACGTCCAATTACTCCTCCTAAACTATTCTTCCTGATCTAGATTCCTAGGAGTGATTCATCATCAAGACCTAATTAAAGACATCAAGGAAGCATACCATGCGGATTCTTTTTTGGCTCAACCCCCAAGGGACGTAAGTCTTGTCTTTAAGAATGGTGTGTGGATTCTGGGACAACGTCTGTATATACCTGAAACAGTCAGATTGAGAGTATTGCAACTCATTCACGATTCCAAAATAGCCGGGCATAGAGGAATTCTAAAGACACAGGAATTTCTTTTCTCGTTTCTTTTGGTGGCCCACTTGTAGGAAGGATGTTTTGGACTATGTCACTTCGTGTGAGGTTTGTGCAAGATGCAAAACACCTCGCTCTTCACCAACTGGTCTGTTACAGCCTCTTCCCACCCCGTCCCGCCCGTGGGATCCATTTCTATGGACTTCATTGTGGAATTACCAACCTCTCAAGGGAAGAACACTATTCTAGTGGTGGTTGACGTTTAACAAAGGCAGCTCATTTTTTCCCTTGTGTCGGCTTACCCACTGCAAAACAGACATCAGATTTGATGATTAAAGATGTGTTTCGTTTACATGGAGTTACCGGATGAGGTTATTTCGGATCGAGGGGTACAATTCACTTCTAGGTTTTGGCAAAATTTCTGTGCAGCATTGGACATTAAAGTAAACCTTCTTCTGCTTTTCATCCCAGACTAATGGACAAACCGAACGAACCAATCAAACCCTGGAGCAGTATCTCCGCTGCTTTATCTGCCACCTACAGGATGATTGGGTGGATCTACTTCCATTGGCTGAGTTCTCTTACAACAACTCTCAGAGTGCCTCCACTAAACAGTCTCCTTTTACTCTAATCTAGGTTATCATCCTAACATTCTACCACGATTTTCCCATAGAGACGCCTTTGCCACAGTGGCTGAAAGAGTCATGACTTTACAGAAGAATATGGATCTTCTAAAGGAGAATCTGGAATCGGCTCAGGAAAGGTACAAGAAGGCAGCAGATAAATTTCGTAAACCTGCACCAGCTTTTAAGGTAGGAGACCTGGTCTGGCTGTCAACCAGAAATCTTAAGTTAAGGATTCCATCGTCTAAGTTGGGACATAAGTACATTGGACCCTATAAAATCAGTAAGATTATAAGTGCCGTTGCTTGTCGTCTTCAATTGCCCAGAACTATGAGAATCCACCCTGTCTTTCATGTATCCCTACTAAAGGCTGCGACACCCAATACGTTTCCTGGACGTTCTTCTCCTTGCCCTGACCCAGTGCTAGTCGATGGTCAGGAAGAATTTGTGGTGGAAAGGATTTTAGATTCCAGGTTGTATAGAAATCAGTTACAATATCTGATTAAATGGCAGGGCTACCCAGTGGAGGACAACTCATGGGAGCCAGTCAATAACGTTAATGCTCCTCGCTTGCTCCGTCATTTCATCAGAGGTACCCACACAGGCCTGGTCTGAGGTCATCCGGAGGTTGTCCCTAAGGGGGAGTAATGTAAGGTTCTGTGTATCTGTTTCTGAAACTCAGTTTGTTCGTCGGCCATTTTGCTTTCTGTTTTGCTGCAGCTATCTTGCCCTCAGTCAAAATGGAGTTTTCCAGCTTGCATGTTCCCGCCCTGATTCTCTCCGTTTGCTTCTTAAACAGCCACACCTGAGCAATCAGTGCTTCAGAATCTAGCCTGCAGTGAACCTGTGTTCTGACTCCTGAAGCCTTGGACCTTGTACTCCAGCCATTCCTACTGAGAAACTCTGAAGCACTTGTGGACTCTGAACTCTGCTCTTGAGAGCCTCACGTTTGCATGGACTTGCGGTAACAGAGAAGAAGATCTGAATCTGTTGTGGAGACTTATTGCTGAGCTTAGATTACTCTGGCCTGCTGTGTCTCCTGCTTCTGTGTTTGCAACCTGTGTGTTTATTTTTGCCAATTTGTATAAAGCAATACAAGACTTTCTTTATCAACCTGTGTCTCAAGTATTTTCATCGCACCCAAGCACAAGACGCTATATGAACTGTACCACATACATTACAGCTGCATATGGGGTGCATTATAAGTAAGGCTGCATATGGGGTGCATTATAAGTAAGGCTGCCTATGGGGTACATTATAAATAAGACTGCCTATGGGGTGCATTATAAATAAGGCTGCTTATGGGGTGCATTATAAATAAGACTGCCTATGGGGTGCATTATAAATAAGACTGCCTATGGGGTGCATTATAAATAAGACTGCCTATGGGGAGTGCATTACAATATAGAGGCTGTCTGTTGGGGTGCATTACAATACAGAGGCTGCTTATGGGGGTGCATTACAATACATAGGCTGTCTATGGGGGTGCATTATACTATATTGAGGATTATCTGGTGTATTATGCTATATGGAGGCTATCTAGGGGGCCATCATACAGTGTGGGATTACAGTGGCGGGGCCATCATACAGTGTTGGAGCCATTAAATAGTTTGGGGATATTAAGGGGTCAGTATATATCCAGTGAGGGGGCATCATACTGTGTATAGGGGAGCTGTGCAGGAGGGAGACTCGGGACATTAAGTGTAAAGTGGGTACTTATTGTTATAGGGGAACTCTGGTTACTGTGACTGTCAAAGGGGCACACACAGGGCATTATTACATTCTAGGGGACAACATGTGGGCACTGTTTTCTAGGGCCCATGCACCTGGCATTACTATATTATAGAGGGTGCTTTAGAATTAAGAGGTCACACAGAACCACACAGTAGGTGCAGTAATAGGGACACATAGGGCAGCAGCGGCTCAGTATTGAGGTATCAGGTGCAGTAATAGGGACACATACGGCAGCAGCGGCTCAGTATTGGAGTATCAGGTATAGTAATAGGGACACATACGACAGCAGCGGTTCAGTATTGGGGTATCAGCAGGATGAGGAGTTTGTACAGGTTGAGAATAGTCCAATTGGTGATCGTGACGGTGCTGACAATATGAGAAGTGAAACATTTCTTTATTGTATTCTCTGTAGTCGAGTCCTGGCTGGAGGAGTCGTCATGTCGGTCTGGGCCAGATGGAAAAGACATGAAAAGTGAACGATTCCATCAGAAAGAACGTCAGCGGTAAGTCATTATCTGTAACTCTGCTGTAATCTATTATATGTTCTGTAGGACTGGTGTTATTTACCACTGACCATATTGGGGTGATATCAATATTGGTCTTTTTATATATAGATTAATTTTGGCAACAGCGCGGTCATTTTCTGAGGTTCTCTGGTTAGGGGCCCACTCAGATGTTTCGCCCCCCCTAAACCGAAACCCTAGCTACGCCTCTGGATAGGCCCATCCGCGGCCCAGCCGGCCGCGCGGCCGTGCCGATGTCTCGGCTGTGGTGATGACTCATGCTGCCGCCCGCTGCCGTGTTTGGCTCCACCCCTTGCCCTGCCCCTTGCCCGCCCCTTCAGCTCCAGGCCCATCATGTTCTTAATCCGCCCCTGGGTACAAGGGGTGTTATATTTCTCATTTTATACCAGTGATAGCTGTTTTTTTAATAACGTTGCCCCTTTTATATCTATACCATTTTATTTTATACCATATTGCAAGTGCGAATAACATCTGTAACATTTATATTATGACATGAACTACCTAAAAGCGAAGTGTTAAATGCTGAGACATATGTAGAGTGTCACTCCGCCATGTATAATTCTCTGCCAATTGTTGGTGACTACATACATATTGTAATCATTACCTAAGTCCAAAGAAGATTTCTCGGGAATTTTTATAGATTTTGTGCTTCTTTCAGCCTCGGGTTTAATGAGGTCGGAGTCATCATTCTTCTTTTTAATGGATTGTCCTTTAGAGGGTTCACCTTTTAGAACTGTTTCTGACTTTTTCCCTTTACTCTGAGGCGGTGGAATTGGTTCACTCAAATCAAGAAGATCCAAACCTGGAGATAAAACTAAGGAGAAATTCAAGTTTATAATTTCAGCAAATGTTATCTATTAAAGAAATTCTCATAAAATCTATATTTTCATTCAAGAAGTGTATTGTACTAATAATTTTAAGGCAGTGTCTCGGTAGTCCTTAAGGTTAAGTACACACTGGCGTTTTTACTGCGTTTTTTTCTGCAGCAAAACCTGCACTCTTGGCAGAAAAGAAGCATCGTTAAAAATGCATGTTTTGGTGCGGTTTTTGGTGCATTTTTCAGGATCTCAAAGTTCAGCTTTGCTTCCACAACTGAAGCATGAACCAGGTCACCAATACAAGACATATGTTCATGAAAAATACACATACAAATGTAACAGCTGGGGGAGGGAGTTGGTCTGGAATAATTTACCTAAAGGCACTGTCACACTTAGCGATCGCACCAGCGATCACGACAACGACACGACCTGGCGAGATCGTTGGTGCGATCGCTTGTGGTCGCTAGTTAGATTCCAAACACAAGATCTCATCAGAGATCAGCGATATGTATAACGACCTCTGCGGTCGTTGGGAAACCTAGTTCCACCTGCGATGCTGGTGAAGTCGTTCATAAAGGTGTCACACTCAGCGATTCAGGCTCACCAGCGGGACACCAACAACCAAAAAACGGCTCAGAACGTTCATAAGCGATCAACGACATCTCAGCAGGGGCCACATCGCTGCTACATGTCACACACAGCTGCGTCGCTACGAGATCGCTACTGCGTCATAAAATCGCTGACGCTTTAGCGATCTCGCTAGCCATCTCGCTTAGTGTAACATACCTTAAGACCCTGGCAATGCATTGAGTTTGAAGGACACTATTTAACTTTCACATTTAGCACAATGTGTGAACAACTCAATGGCTGAGCAATCTCACACCTTGTTCAGCCACAGGCATTGTTCAATTTCACACCTTGGTCAGCCAATGTATGCATCACTAAAGGGTATGCACACTAAACATATCGCTAACGGGATCGCTAAAAAACGTCACTAATTTAGCGATCCGTTAGCGATATTGTTCAGTGCGGCAGCTTCCAGCGACGAGCTTCCTGCTGTGATCTCGCTCGTCGCTGGAATCGTTCCGGACCCTATTTTCTCGTCGGCGCTCCCGTGGGTAAGTAATATCGCTAGTGTGGCACCTTTTCTTAGCGATTTAGCGGTAACTTTTGTACCGCTAAAGTCGTTAAGAAGATCGCTAACGGCGATAGCGTCGTTAACTATATCGCTAAATGTGGCAGCATTTAGCGATATAGAAACAATCCCGCTAGCGATCTCATTAGTATGCAACGCTAACGAGATCGCTAGCGGATTGCTTAGTGTGGCAGTACCTTAATTTAATGAAACTGTACTAATCCAAACTGCCATCTCATGTGACCAACACAGGGATGGTAAACCTGGAAAAATCACAAAAATAAATGGGTTTCATATACTGCTGTACTTGCTTTTTTCATTTTGCCAGCATTATTTTCATCACCCATTGCTTTCAATGGGTGAAAAACACTGAAAAAACACGGAAAGAAGTGACATGCTCTATGTTCAAAAAACCACGCAAAGCACAAAATACTGATGACAAAAAAACAGTGTGTGTGCATTTGATATCTGAAATATCATAGGCTTTTCTAGTACTGTAAAACGCAGCTGAAAATTAGCATAAAAAAGCAGCAAAAACGCCTAGTGTAAAATTTGCATAATGGTTCAAGCCAAATTCATAGACGGCTAGCCTACCATTTTAAGACTGGCCATACACATTAGACAGTGGTCCAAATAGTTAGCTTTGCCTACCCCACTATACACAAGGCCAGTGTGAATGTATTCTCAGTAGGAGAGGAGAAATGAAGCCGCTGCCAGATTCCTGGTAAAACATCACTCCTTGAGAACAAAAGAAATGCAACAAAAGTTGGATTTCATCTTCCCAATCTTTATCTCCCCAAACATCAACCGTTGGAGTAAATTCTACATCAACTTTATAAATAAATTCTACATATACTATACTTCAGCCATTGGAACAAATTCAAAGCATACTTTAGAAGGTTGGCAGGTCACCGGATGTCAGATATACAACTAATGTGTATGGCCAGCTTCAGTTCAGGTTATTAGAAAACGCTTCTGAAAGAATTTAGCTAAAACCTCCGCAACACAGTTATTTTTTATGTATAAGCCTAAAAGTGGATCTCTCAACAGATTTAACAGTACTAACTGCATTAAATACATCAATCAGACCTAATGAAACTGGTGTACTTATTTGGAAAATCCAAGTAAAAATTGATATATTATTCTTTTTGAGTTTCCCTACCTAATTAAAATACGGAAGATTATAGAGCTATTCTGAAATGGATTTTCACAAAAATTACACCAGTCTAATCAGGTCTAGGTGTTCTTTTTAATACTGTATGCAGTTTTTATTGCTAAATTTGGTGACTGATCCACTTTAGAGGGAAACCTGTCAGCAGGTTTTTGCTATTCAATCTGAGAGCAGCATAATCTAGGGACAGACAGCCTGATTCCAGAGATGTGTCGCTTATTAGGCTGTGTGTTCTAGTTTTAATACAATCAGTGTTTTATCAGCAGGAAATTATCTATACTGGACTAAATATATTGTGCAGACCAATCAGACTAATCTGTGTAATCTCCGCCTCCCACCAACGATTGGCATCTTTCTGGGGTGGGAGTGGGGTTATACACAGCCCAGAAATCTTATCTCTCCTATATCGATATCAGACAAAACAAAAATTCCATCAAAACTGCACTCAGCAGCCCAGTAAGTGATACATTGCTGGAATCAGGCTCCTTGTCTCTACATTTTGCTAATATTATAATCCATAGCAAAAACCTGCTGACCGATTCCCTTTAAGTTTTTGGACCATGTAAATCAATAGGTTTTGTTTTATTATTCTGCGCATTAGTGTGTGTGTTGTCATTTTCTATGGTCGTCAACTAGAAGAAAGCATTGTGTAGGTAAAAATTAGTTAATATGGAAAGCTGAGCTTGCAAGACTGGATGGGCATAGGCGCGTAGCTCCAATATCTGCTAGAGAAAATGCAAAAATCCATCTGGAGTCCCAGCAGATCTCAGCATCCAATTGTGTCTGATATTCTTAAATTAAACATAACACGTTCTTCCAGACTCTGAAAACAGCTGGTCTTGGTCAACTGGGGAGTCACAGTGTAATACATTCCCGTAAAATAATAGTGTGATTACACAGCACAGTTATCATTAATTCATGTAAACTAAACGCGGACAATTCTATCCGTGTTAGCAAAACTGAGCTTATTTTAACATGTCGGTACAAAGCGGCTCTGTTTACCAAACCCCGATGGGACTATGGCTGCTTCCAGTTTGCTGGGCTGGAATATGACTGTGATTACAAGGCTATTTGGCATTAAATGTACCCGAACACGTTTAAGATGATTAAAATAATGATTGTTGGATGAAAATACAAAAAAAAATGCTGATTTTTGCAAGATTTTGCCTGCTTTCTGTCATAAATTTTGAACTAATCAAATCAGATATACAGTGTTGTAAAATATCTCTAAAAAGCAGTTTTGATAAAATATATAAAACATATACCGTAAGTAAAAAGTGAAATAATTTTATGTGTAAAACATGCTCTGAAGAAGCTTTCAATTCATTGTTTACATGACCTCCATTAAACGTTCTGAAGGTCCTGGTCCTTAGGGCGCGTGCTAGATGCCCTTGGCCTAGGTGGGCCTTCAGCTCAGCCAAGTGGGTGATTTCTTAACTAAAATGTCTTTAACTCTTTAGTCTATATGAAGATATTGTAGTATATACAGTTGAAACCAGCAGTTTACATACACTATATAAAAAGACACATATCAATGTTTTTCTCAATATCTCACATAAAATCAGAATAAACCTTTCCCGCTTTAGGTCAGTTAGGATTACCATAATTATTAATATTTGCCAAAATGCCAGAATGAGAGACTGAATGTGTTAAGGCATTTTTATTACTTACTACAAAGTCAAAAGTTTACATACACTAAGATTACTTTGCCTTTAAACAATTCTGAGCTGCCCATATGATGATGTCATGTGTTTGGAAGCTTCTGATAGTTTTTTTAGCAACATCTAAGTTAAGCCCCCGTCACATTAAGACCTCTTTCACACATCCGTTTTTTTCCGTTAGGCGTGATCCGGCGCTTTTTGGAAAAAACGGATCGTTTTTTTAAACCCCAGATGCGTTTTTTGTCATTGACTATCATTAGCGCCGATGTCATTGCGTGGCGTCTGTTTTTTGCCGGATCCGGCAGAAATGTACATTCCGGCGGCTGGACAAGACGGTCACTGCAACATTTTTTTTTTTTGCCGTAGCCGCCTGATAGCGCCTGAAGCGGCGCATCCAGCGGCCGCAAACAATTCAAGTCTATGGTGCTGGATCAGTCTTTTGTGCAATCCGGCAAAAGACTGATCCAGATTCTGGAAACCAAGGTCTCTCCTCTCTCCCTCTCTCTCTCTCTCTCTCTCTCTCTCTCTCACTCTCTCACTCTCTCTCCTCGGTCCAGACATGCGTAACAAGCATTTCCAGGTTGAAAAGTTCAGGACGGATCAGGCAAAAACCTGATCCGCTGCATCAGTTTTTTCAAAATCTGCGCCGGATCCGTCCTTTCCGTTTTTGGACGGATTGTGCCTGACGGCACAAAATGGATGTGTGAAAGAGGCCTAAGGCCTGTTTCACACATCAGTTTTTTGCAATCAGGCACAATCCATCGAATTGCTAAAAAGACGGATCCGGCTTAGATTGCAGAAAACTGATGTGCCGGATTTGGTTTTTGGGCGGATCCGTCGTGAACTTTTGAAAGCTGAAAATGTATTGTACGCATGTCTGGCATGGAGGAGAGAGAGAGACACCTTGGTTTAGCTTCCAGGCAGGCGTACATGAAGAAAACGGAGTCTGGTGGCCGGATCAGTCCTATGCCTGATCCAGCTCCCATAGACTTGTATTGTATGACCTAGCCTGAAGCGCCGCTTCAGGTGCTGTCAGGCGTTTCCGGCAGAAAAAAAAAAACGTTACATGATGCGTCCTGTCCGGCCGCCGGAATTAAAATCTATGACGGATTTGGCAGAAAACGGACTAAACGCAATGACATGCGGCACGATCCGACGCTAATGCATGTCAATGAGAAAAAAACGGATCCGGCAGTAAAAAAAAACGGATCCGTTTTTTTCAAAAACTGCCGAATCGCGCCTGATGGCAAAAAACTGATGTGTGAAACTAGCCTAAGCAAGATCGCTAGCGAGATCGCTAAAGCGTCACCGATTTTGTGACGCAACAGCGACCTAGCCAGCGATTTCGCTTAGTCTGACACGCAGCGATGACCAGCCCCCCTGCTGGGTATCGCTGATCGTTGTCGAATGGCCTGGACCATTTTTTCATCGTTGGTGTCCCGCTGGCCAGTGCGCATCGCTGCATGTGACAGCGGGAGACCAACGATCAGCAAGCTGGGAGCTGGTATCTAATGTACACATCGGGTAACTAAGCGCTGCGCGGCAGCTGTAGAGCGCTGGGAGCCGGGATCAGGGTACTAATCGGGTAACTAGGCGCCGCGCAGCGCTTAGTTACCCGATGTGTACATTGGATACCAGCGTGCTCGCTGGTCCTGATCGCTGGTGAGCCTGCCCATGTGACAGTTTACCAGCGATCAGCTAACGATGTCCCAGCGATCCCATCCATGTCCGATCGTTAGTGGGATCGCTGGGTCATTGAAGAGTGTGACGGGACCCTTAATTACAGACACTCCTGTGGATGTATTTTAATGCACACCTGAAACACACTGCTTCTTTGTGTAGCATCATGAGAAAGTTTAAAGAAATCAGCCAAGATAAGAAGAAGAGAATTGTGGACCTGCACAAGTCTGGTTCATTCTTAGGTACAATTTCAAGATACCTGAAGGTGCCTCGTTCATCTGTACAAACAATTATATGCAAGTACAAATAAGATGGTAATGTCCAGCCATCATACCGCTAAAGGGAGGAGATTGGTTATGTGTCCCAGAGGTGAATGTGCTTTGATCCTACATGTACATATCAACCCAAGGACAAAAGCAAAAGACCTTGTGAAGATGATGGTGGAAGCTGGTGAGATTGTGTCAATATCCACAGAGAAACGAGTGCTGTATCAACATGGGCTGAAAGGCCACTCTGCCAGGAAAAAGCCATTACTCCAAAAGAAACAAAAAAAGCCAGATTAATGTTTGCAAATGCACACATGAACACAGACCTTAATTTTTGGCGACATGTCCTGTGACCTGATGAAATTAAAATTAAACTTTTTGGGCATGTTGACCATCGTTACGTTTGGAGGAAAAAGGGAGAAGCTTGGAAGCCTAAGAACACCATCCCAACTGTGAAACACGGCCTGTGTTGTGAGTGTGTTAGAAATGAATTCTGAGCAGAAGCTCCCTCTGGTGGTTACAAACAGTACTGAACCATTCAATGAGGATTGGCAATCAGGAGTTACAGACTGGTCTTATATAAGGGAGCTTCCCTCCCATCATGGTTTCCGGTGATCAATTGTTCTTGTCTCAACTGTGGTTCCTGGTTCACTTGGAAGCTTGCTGAGTCTTGCCTCTTCTCCTGCTCTCAGATAAGATATTTTCTGTTTTTTGTTTTTGTGCTTACCATTTGCATATTTCTCTGCATTTCTGTGAGGTTAGCCAGGTCTCCCCCCCGGGGGGCTTGGGCTCCTCTCAGTTCTTCTGGAGCCACTGTTATTTGTTCATTTGCCTTTTCCAGTTTTTTCAGTGGCTGCAGCTTTGTTTTGTTACACCAGAGAACTAATTTAGGTGGTAGAGGTCGTGTGATCTCAGGTGTTTTTGCAATTAGAAGAGTTGGTATTTTTTAGGGTTTTTTGGATTGCAGTAAGTGTCCTTCCTATCCTTTTCTGTCTAGGAAGATTGGGCCCCAACGTTTGCTCATACTATTTTCTGTCTGTGTCTGTATTTCCTCTTGTCTAACCGCCATTACATGTTTGGGGGCTTCCTATGTTCTTTGGGGATCTGCTCCGGGGCAGATAGCTTTCCTCTTTCTATCTTTAGGTGTAGTTAACCTCTCAGGCTGTGACGAGGCGTCTAGGACCAACGTAGGAACGCTCCACGGCTGCTTTTAGTTGTGGTGGTTAGTCAGGGTATTGCAATCCAGTAGATTCCAACCTCTCTGGTGTATTGCCGTTTTTGCCTGCTCTCCTCAGCTACCAAATCATAACAGTATCACCGGCCAAACTGAATTTATATGGTACTTAACAGAAGGGAAAAATAGTAAAAGGAAAAAGAAAAGAGAAAGTTGTCAGAAATTTTTTTTTTTCTCTGTTTGTTGCATTTTTTCCCTCTTTCTCTCTGGGTGCTGAGGAGGATTTTTTTTTCTCTCAATGGAGTTTGCACAGTTGTCTGGCCGTGTAAAGGATAACAACAACCACAACCATCACATATATGTATATATATATTATATATATATATCTCTCTCGCTATAATTGTCACAGGAAATACATATGGATGTAGGATTATATGGTGGAAGGACTGTAATGCTAAGCAACACAACCAAAGAGAAACAGTCCAAAACTCCCAAAAACTCAACTTTATTGAACAAATCACATTACAATAAAACAGCACTGGTGCAAAGTGCATAGGGGAACTGACAGACACAATGGTGTCAGCATCAAAACGTAATAAGGGGATCAGAGTCCATCCACCCACCCAAATATGTTAATATACAGGGAATGACATGTCAGAAAGAATAACAATCATAAATCATAAGCTAAATAGCAAAAAACAATAATATCCCAGACATGGCAATACATACACATACCTATAAGGGTAAGGTGAAGAGCAGACAGCTGACCCACCCCAACGTACGTTTCGGAGCCACACTCCTTCCTCAGGGGGCCTAGTGTGGTAATGACCAAATGCCACTTATATAGGAAAAGGCAAAACGCCCCATCCTATCACATATGGGATCAGGTAATAGGCGCAGATGTGTGCAATAAACAATTACTATTTTTTGACATACCACATAAATGAGATAGCGCTAACAGCTGCTGCATCCCGATCCACGATCGCCATGGACGCCATACCGGAAGTGCGTGGGGCCCCACGTGACCGGAAATGAACGTCCAGAGGGCGGTAGTGGGTCCGAACGCTAGACAGCCTGGCGCACGCGCAAATCCACTCATGAAGCTCAGTCAGCCATATTGGTGCAGGGCAGAATGTATAGTGCCCGCATCGCATATTTACAGAGAAATACCTCTCCAAAACTATCAGCATAAACCCTGAACTGGCTGACATGAATTTATATAAAATATCAAACAGTTGTCTGGCCGTGTGGATCAGCTTGCCACTGAAGTTCGGAGTATTGCTACCTATCTTGCAGGGTTGCCGGTTGTGGAACCTAGGATCCCCATGCCAGATTTATTTTTGGGGGATCGAGTTAAATTTCTGAATTTCAAAAATAACTGTAAGTTGTTTTTTGCCTTAAAACTTAAGTCCTTAGGGAACGTAGCACAGCAGGTTCAAATTGTCATCTCTCTCCTGCGTGGCGATCCTCAGGATTGGGCTTTTTCCCTGACACCTGGGGACCCTGTTTTGAGTAATGTTGATGCATTTTTTCTGGCTCTGGGGTTATTGTACGATGAACCTAATGTCACTGATCAAGCTGAAAAAACCTTGTTGGCATTAAATCAGGGGCTTGAGGATGCTGAGTTGTACTGTCAGAAATTCCGAAAGTGGGCAGTCTTGACCAAATGGAATGATGATGCTTTGGCAGCCCTTTTTCGGAAGGGTCTGTCAGAGAAAGTAAAAGATGTTATGGTGGGTTTCCCTGCTCCCTCTGGTCTCAATGATTCTATGTCATTAGCGATTCAAATTGACAGACGTTTGCGTGAGTGTAGAGGTATGCGTGGAATAGTGTTGCCTTGTGAACCAGCTTCCGAACCCATGCAGTGTGATAGAGAGGCTTCTGGGGCACAGCGTCATGAGTTTCGAAAACGCAATGGGTTATGTTTCTACTGTGGTGACGCCTCTCATGCTATTTCAGTCTGCCCTAAGCGGGGAAGACGTTTTGCACGCTCAGTTGTCTTGGGTAGTGTTCAGACTAAATTTCTGTTGACTGTTACCCTGATTTGCTCCCTGTCCACATTTTCTGCTCAGGCTTTTGTTGATTCGGGAGCAGCTATTAACCTGATGGATTTTGATTTTGCTAAACGTTGTGGGTTTCCCTTGATACCCCTACGGAAGTCTATTCCCCTACTGGGGATTGATTCTACCCCTTTGGCTGAGAATAAACCCCAGTTCTCTACTCAGGTGATAATGAGGGTTGAACCTGATCATCAGGAGAGTTGCAAATTTTTGGTGCTGTATAATCTGCATGACATTATTGTACTAGGTTTCCCTTGGTTACAGTCTCATAATCCTGTTTTGGATTGGAAATCTGTGTCTGTAACTAGTTGGGGCTGCCAATGTGTTAATGCCAACACTCCTGTTTTTTCTGCCTCTCCCCAGGCTCAGGATGTTCCTGACTTTTTGACTGATTTTTCTGATGTGTTTAGCGAAAGTAAATCTGCATCCTTGCCCCCCCATAGGAGCTATGACTGCGCTATTGAATTAGTGCTGGTAGTAAATTCCCTAAAGGTCGCCTTTTTAACTTGTCTGTACCTGAACATGACGCTATGCGGTCTTATATCAAGGAGTCATTGGAGAAGGGTCATATCAGACCATCCTCTTCACCCATGGGTGCCGTTTTTTTCTTTATGGCCAAAAAGGATGGTTCATTAAGGTCGTGTATTGATTATCGTCTCTTGAACAATATTACTGTGAAATATCAATATCCGTTACCCTTGATTTCTGACCTGTTTTCCACGGTGAAAAGTGCTATTTGGTTTACCAAGCTTGACCTCAGGGGGGCGTATAACCTTATTCGCATTAAGCACGGGGATGAATGGAAGACGGTGTTTAATACCCCAGAGGGGCATTTTGAGTACCTAGTGATGCCCTTTGGGCTCACTAAAGCTCCTTCCGTCTTCCAGTCCTTCATGAATGACATTTTTAGGGATTTTGTGGATAAATTTCTGATTGTTTATTTGGATGATATCTTGATTTTTTCCAATGACTGGGACTCTCATGTGAAACATGTTCGGACTGTGTTCCAGATTTTGAGAGAGAATGCTCTGTATGTGAAGGGATCAAAGTGTCTTTTTGGCGTACAGAGGATCTCATTTCTGGGATTCATTTTGTCCCCATCTGTTATTGAAATGGACCCGGTTAAGGTTCAGGCCATCTGTGTTTGGGTCCAACCTACTTCATTAAAGGCTCTTCAGAGATTCTTGGGTTTTGCCAATTTTTATCGTAAATTTATTGGTAATTTCTCTGTTATTGTTAAACCATTGACTGATTTGACCAAAAAGGGTTCTGATGTGGTGAATTGGCCTCCTGAGGCAGTCTCTGCGTTTCAGGAACTTAAGCAGAGATTCACTTCTGCTCCTGTTCTACGGCAGCCTGATGTCTCTCTGCCATTTCATGTGGAGGTTGATGCCTCTGAAATTGGGGCAGGTGCCGTTTTGTCTCAAAGAGATCCAGAGACCTCTAAAAGTAACCCTTGTGCCTTTTTCTCTCGAAAATTTTCTCCAACTGAACGTAATTATGACGTGGGTAATCGGGAGTTATTGGCCATGAAGTGGGCTTTTGAAGAGTGGAGACATTGGCTGGAGGGAGCCAAACATCAGGTGGTGGTCCTCACGGACCATAAGAATCTGGTTTATCTGGAATCAGCCAAGCGACTTAATCCTAGACAGACCAGGTGGGCCTTGTTTTTCACACGTTTTAATTTTGTGGTTTCCTTTCTTCTTGGCACTAAGAATGTTAAGGCGGATGCTCTCTCGAGGAGTTTCCTTGCGGACTCTCCTGAGTTATCTGATCCTGCTGTTATTTTGAAAGAGGGTGTAGTTCTTTCCGCCATCTCGCCCAATTTGAGACTGGCTCTGGAAGGGTGTCAGGAGGATATAAACGAGCGCTGCCCTATTGGGAAATTGTTTTTCCCAGACCGGTGAAAAAAGAGTGTGATGTCTGAGATTCATTGTTCCGCGTTGGCCGGTCATCCCGGAATTTTTGGTACCAGAGACTTGGTTAGTCGGTCCTTTTGGTGGCCTACTTTGTCTCGTGACGTCAGGGAATTTGTGCTGTCCTGAAGGACTTGCTCTCGCTCCAAGCCTTGCTCTCGCTCTACTGGTTTGTTGATGCCATTGCCTGTGCCCAAGAGACCATGGACCCATATCTCTATGGATTTCATTTCCGACCTCTCTGTTTCTCAGAGAATGACCGTTATCTGGGTGATTTGTGATAGGTTTTCCAAAATGATACATCTTGTGCCATTACCTAAGTTGCCTTCCTCCTCCGAATTGGTGCCTTTGTTCCTTCAGCACGTGGTTCGGTTACACGGCATTCCTGAGAACATTGTGTCTGACAGAGGAGTCCAGTTTGTTTCCAGATTTTGGAGGACTTTTTGTTCTAAACTTGGTGTTCAATTGTCTTTCTCCTCGGCTTTTCATCCTCAGACCAATGGACAAACTGAGAGAACAAACCAGACATTGGAGACTTATCTGAGATGCTTTGTGTCTGCTGATCAAGATTACTGGGTCTCTTTTTTGCCTTTGGCTGAGTTTGCTCTTAATAATAGGGCTAGCTCTGCCACTTTGATGTCTCCATTTTTCTGCAATTTTGGGTTTCACCCTCGATTTTCTTCGGGACAGACGGAGGCTTCTGTCTGTCCAGGTGTTGACTCTGTTGTGGAATGTATGCAGCAGATTTGGGACCAGGTAGTGGAGAGGTTGTCCCTCTCTCAGGAGAGGGCCCAGCGGTTTGCCAACCGACATAGGACTGATGGTCCTCGGTTTGAAGTGGGGGACTTGGTCTGGTTGTCCTCAAGAAATATCCCTATGAGAGTTGCATCTCCTAAGTTTAAGCCTAGATTCATTGGACCCTATAAGATCATGGAGATTCTTAATCCTGTTTCCTTTCGTTTACTTCTTCCTGGGACATTTAAGATCCATAACGTGTTCCACAAGTCCTTATTGAAGAGGTTTGTCGAGCCAGTGGTTCCTATGGCTGCGCCTCCTGACCCTGTTTTGGTTGAGGGCAATCTGGAGTATGTGGTTGAGAAAATATTGGATTCTCGTTTTTCTAGATGGAAACTCCAGTATTTGGTTAAGTGGAGAGGTTATGGTCAGGAGGACAATTCTTGGGTGTTTGCTTCGGACATCCATGCTAGGAGACTGATCCGTGCGTATCACAGAGCTCATCCTGACCGACCTGGTTGCCCAAATGAGGGTTCGGTGACCCCTCCTCAAGGGGGGGGGTACTGTTGTGAATGTGTTAGAAATAAATTCTGAGCAGAAGCTCCCTCTGGTGGTTACAAACAGTACTGAACCATTCAATGAGGATTGGCAATCAGGAGTTACAGACTGGTTTTATATAAGGGAGGTTCCCTCCCATCATGGTTGCCGGTGATCAATTGTTCTTGTCTCAACTGTGGTTCCTGGTTCACTTGGAAGCTTGCTGAGTCTTGCCTCTTCTCCTGCTCTCAGATAAGATATTTTCTGTTTTTTGTTTTTGTGCTTACCATTTGCATATTTCTCTGCATTTCTGTGAGGTTAGCCAGGTCTCCCCCCGGGGGGGGGGGGCTTGGGCTCCTCTCAGTTCTTCTGGAGCCACTGTTATTTGTTCATTTGCCTTTTCCAGTTTTTTCAGTGGCTGCAGCTTTGTATTGTTACACCAGAGAACTAATTTAGGTGGTAGAGGTCGTGTGATCTCATGTGTTTTTGCAATTAGTAGAGTTGGTATTTTTTAGGGTTTTTTGGATTGCAGTAAGTGTCCTTCCTATCCTTTTCTGTCTAGGAAGATTGGGCCCCAACGTTTGCTCATACTATTTTCTGTCTGTGTCTGTATTTCCTCTTGTCTAACCGCCATTACATGTTTGGGGGCTTCCTATGTTCTTTGGGGATTTGCTCCGGGGCAGATAGCTTTCCTCTTTCTATCTTTAGGTGTAGTTAACCTCTCAGGCTGTGACGAGGCGTCTAGGACCAACGTAGGTACACTCAACGGCTGCCTTTAGTTGTGGTGGTTAGTCAGGGTACTGCAATCCAGTAGATTCTAACCTCTCTGGTGTATTGCCGTTTTTGCCTGCTCTCCTCAGCTACCAAATCATAACAGGGGTGGCAGCATCATGTTGTGGGGTTGTTTTGCTGCAGGAGGGACTGGTGCACTTCACAAAATAGATGGCATCATGAGAAAAGAAGGTTATGTGGCAATACTAAAGCAACATCTCAAGACATCAGCCAGGAAGTTAAAACTTGGGTGGAAATGGGTCTTCCAAATGAACAATGACCCGAAGCATACTGCCAAAATGGTAGCAAAGTGGCTTAAGGATAACAAAGTCAATGTTTTGGAGTGGCCATCACAAAACCCTGATCTCAATCCTATTTAAAATTTATGAACAATGCTGAAAAGGCAGGTGCGAGCAAGGCGACCTACAAACCTGGGTCAGTTACACGTTTTGTTAGGAGGAATGGGCCCAAATTCCAACCACCTATTGTGAGAAGCTTGTGGAAGGATATCCCAAAGGTCTGACCCAAGTCATTCAGGTTAAGGGCAATGGTACCAAATACTAATGAAATGTATGCAAACTTTTGACTTTGCAGTAAATAATAAAATGCATTAAAACATTCTCTGTCTCTCATTATTGTGGCATTTGGCAAATATTAATAATTATGGTAATCCTAACTGACCTAAAACAGGAAATGTTTATTCTGATTTTATGTCAGATATTGAGAAAAACCCGCATATGTGTCTTTTTTATATAGTGGTTGTAAACTTCTGGTTTATGCTGTATATACAGTGGGTGCAGAAAGTATTCAGACCCCTTTAAATTATTCACTCTTTGATTCACTGCAGCCATTTCAAAAATTCAAAAAGTTTTTTTTTCTCATTAACGTACACTGTGCACCCATCTTGACTGAAAAAAAAAAGAGAAATGTAGAAATTGTTGCAAATTTGTAAAAAAAAAAAATTAAATATCACATGGTCAAAAATAGTCAGACCCATTGCTCAGACACTCATATTTAAGCCACATGCTGTCCATTTCCTTGTGATCCTCCTTGAGGTGGTTCTACTCCTTCATTGGAATCCACAGCTGTGTTTAATTAAACTGATAGGACTTGATTTGTAAGGGCACACACCTGTCTATGTAAGACTTCACAGCTCACAGTGCATGTCAGACCCAATGAGAATCATGAGGTCAAAGGAACTGGCTAAGGAGCTTGGAGACAGAATTGTGGCAAGACACAGATCTGGCCAAGGTTCCAAAAGAATTTCTGCAGTACTCAAGGTTCGTAAGAGCACAGTGGCCTCCATAATCCTTAAATGAAAGAAGTTTGGGACCACTAGAAGTCTTCCTAGACCTGGCCATCCAGCCAGACTGAGCAATCATGGGAGAAGAGCCTTGGTGAGAGAGGCAAAGATGCAGTAGGGAGATGGGAGAAAGTTCCACAAAGTCAACTATCACTGCAGCCCTCCACCAGTTGGGCATTTATGGCAGAGTGGCCTGACGGAAGCCTCTCCTCAGTGCCAAACATATGAAAGCCGGCATAGAGTTTGCTAAAAAAAACATTCTCTGGTCTGATGAGACAAAGATAGAACTTTTTGGTGATAATTCTAAGAGGTATGTGTGGAGAAAATCAGGGACTGCTCATCACCTACCCAATACAATCCCAACAGTGAAACATGGTGGTGGCAGCATCATGCTATGGGGGTGTTTTTCAGCTGCAGGGACAGGACTACTGGTTGCAATTGAAGGAAACATGAATGTAGCCAAGTACAGAGATATCCTGGATCAAAACTTCTTCCAGAGTACTCTGGACCTCAGACTTGGCCGAAGGTTCACCTTACAACCTAAGCACACAGCTAAAATACCAAAGAAGTGGCTTCAGAACAACTATGTGACCATTCTTGACTGGCCCAGCCAGAGCACTGACCTAAACCCAATTGAGCATCTCTTGAGAGACCTGAAAATGTTTGTCCACCAAAGTTCACCATCCAACCTGACGGAACTGGAGAGGATCTGCAAGGAAGGAAGAATGGCAGAGGGTCCCCAAATCCAGGTGTGAAAAACATGTTGCATCATTCCCAAGAAGACTCATGGTTGTTCTAGCTCAAAAAGGTGTTTCTACTCAATACTGAGAAAAGGTCTGAATACTTATGACCATGTGATATTTCAGTTTTTATTTTTTAATAAATTTACAAAAATCTCTACATTTCTGTTTTTTTCAGTAAAGATGGGGTGCAGAGTGTACATTAATGAGAACAAAAATGAACTTTTTTGCATTTACTAAATTTTTCAAAGAGTGAAAAATTTTAAGGGGTCTGATTACTTTCCGAACTCACTGTAATTATCAAAATTCTCAATTCTGAGGTAAAATCTGTTAAATCATGTTGTCAATCTACAACAGCAGCATTTAACATGCACCGACAGGGTGGCGCATCATTCTGCGCTCCCATTGGCACACTCGAGACAAATTTTTTTCACCACTTAAAGGGAATATGTCACCCCATTTTTCGTATATCAGCTGCAGCCACCACCATCAGGGGCTTATCTACAGCATTCTGGAATGCTGTAGATAAGCCCCCCGATGTAACCTGAAAGATAAGAAAAATGAGTTATATTATACTCACCCCTGGGGCGGTCCAATGCGGTCCGGTCGATAGGCGTCGCGGTCCGGGTCCGGTGCCCCGCCCATCTTCTAGCGATGACATCCTCTTCCCTGCTTCTGTTGCGCTCCTGTGCAGGCATACTTTATCTGCCCTGTTGAGGGCAGGGCAGAGTACTGCAGTGTGCAGGTGCCGGGAAAGGTCAAAGAGACCCAGCGCCTGCGCACTGCAGTACTTTGCTCTGCCCTTAACAGGGCAGATAAAGTACGCCTGCGCAGGAGCGCACCAGAAGCAAGGAAGAGGACATCATCGCTAGAAGATGGGAGCTCTGACCTAAACCCAATTGAGCATCTCTTGAGAGAACTGAAAATTGCTGTCCACCAAAGTTCACCATCCAACCTGACGGAACTGGAGAGGATCTGCAAGGAAGGAAGAATGGCAGAGGGTCCCCAAATCCAGGTGTGAAAAACTTGTTGCATCATTCAGAGGAAGACTCATGGTTGTACTAGTTAAAAAGGTGCTTCTACTCAATACTGAGCAAAGGGTCTGAACACTTATGACCATGTGATATTTCAGTTTTTATTTTTTAATAAATTTGCAAAAATTTCTACATTTCTTTTTTTTCAGTCAAGATGAGTGTAAGAGTGTACATTAATGAGAAAAAAATGAACTACCGTATATACCCATGTATAAGCCGACCCGTGTATAAGCCGACCCCCTAATTTTGCCACAAAAAACTTGGAAAACTTATTGACTCGCGTATAAGCCGGGTGTATAAGTTGCCGTCCTGCTCTGTGCTCCCCCATCCAGCTCTGTGTGCCCCATTCTTCTCTGTGCTCCCCTCCTCCTGCTCCATTATCCTGTCCTGCTCATGCTTTCCATCCTCCCCGTCCTGCTCTGTGCTTCCCCATCCAGCTCTGCACTCCCACATTCTCCTCTGTGCCCACCCCGTCCTGCTCCGTGCTCTCCATCCTCCCCCCATTCTGCTCCATGCTCTCCGTCCTCCACCCCCGTCCTGCTCCGTGCTCTCCGTCCTCCCCGTTCTGCTCCGTGCTCTCCGTCCTCCCCCAGTTCTGCTCCGTGCTCTCCGTCCTCCCCCTCGTCCTGCTCCATGCTCCCCCCATCCTCCTCCATCACACTCACCCTCCCCGTGCCATCGCTGAACGTCCCGGCCGGCAATCCTGCGTTCTCCCCGGCTTCCTGCAGCTCTCCCCGGCTTCCTGCAGCTCTCCAGCGCTGAGCGGTGACATAATACCACTCATTAAGGCCATGAATATGGAGGCCACGCCCATGGGAGTGGCGTCACGTCCATATTACATGACCTTAATGAGCGGGTATTACGTCACCGCTCAGCACAGGAGAGCTGCAGGAAGCTGGGGAGAACGCAGGATTGCAGGGACGTTCAGCGATGGCACGGGGAGGGTGAGTATGATGTCCCAGTCACCGGCTCCTGCCGCCGCATCCCCTCCCCCGCTGGTTTCTGCCCTATGACTCGTGTATAAGCCGAGGGGGCATTTTCAGCACAAAAAAAGGTGCTGAAAATCTCGGCTTATACACGAGTATATACGGTATTTTGAATTTACCAAATGGCTACAATGAAACAAAGATTAAAAATTTAAAGGGGTCTAAATACTTTCTGTACCCACTGTATGTGGCTCTGACTTTTGTTTCATTTCTGAACTTGGAAGAAAATGAAATGACTGGACTATCAAGCTGTGGATTACTCTTTGTACAGAAGAGAATGGAAAAGTTTCTAGCTTCGGAACTCTCACTCAATTGCCGGCTTTCAGTGGAACACAAACACTTTATTTTAACAATCATGATTCCAATTTTATACAAGCTGCGTTTTTTCAGATGGCGTAAAGGCTGCCAAAAGAAATGATTCTATCCCGGAAACAAGAGTTGATTACACTATACAATTACCTGCTGTATTTGAAGTTACTGGCCTGGCCTTTGCTTCTGATTTGGTTTCGCAGAGAAAGTCATCAATAGATGGGCTGAGAAGAGGCCTGCTTTCTTGTTGTTCATTCACCAGCTGGAAATTGAATAGAAAAATAAAATAAAAAAAATAAAAAAATCTGTCAGAGTAATCACTGGCAGAAAACTCCAGATGATGAAAATTGAGTTGTGCTGGAGAAACAGGGTGTCAAGGAATCTTGCATGGTAACATTATTAGAATTATTAATCTAACAATCTATTTGCCTGTGTCGATTTCTATAGTGGTGTATGAATACTGTCAATTTTGCAAAGAGAGAAATCAGCATCATACAAATTTCAGTAATTAAAGGAAATGTAATAAAGTAATAAATCTAAGAGTTGATAGACAAATGACTTGCAAGGGTATATACACATGTAGCATATTTGTTGCAGACTTTTTTGTGACTGTACTAGTAATCTGACTCGAGCTTGTAGAAATCCATGTTTTTCCTGCCAAAACATATGCTTTCAGATGTTTTGGTCAAAATTCAGTAATGGAAATTTATGCAACTAATTTGTTCAAACTTTGTAAAAATATTTGGTTTCCAAGAGTTGATTGTAAGGACTTCAGTTGTGAAGGATATGATATTTTTTAGCTTTGCCGATGCACAGTTGGATTGACATAACTTCAGGGCCGATGTCACCACCTGGCATATCAAGGCAAGTGTCGGGGCTCTGGACAAACGGGGGGGGCCCTCTAAGTGGCATGCCTCGAATAGTGGCAGACCACATGGAGGCTATGGGGCACATGAGCCCACCGCATCGTATTGTCATCTGTTTCAGCATCCTGAATGGCGGTACAGTTAAAAACAATGATGGGACAGGGAGCCGTCAGCTGGCCTATGCGTTTCTAGCATTAAAAACTCTTAGTCTCATTACTAATAACTTTTAATGCTTGAAACGCGTAGTCCAAGCGTTTCCCTTTTTTTTTAACTACAGTACTTCTATTTTTAGAGAATACTAATAAATAATGATTTTAAGAAAATAAGATCTCCTTGGGAGGATGTTAGATACCTGTTTGCATACAGCATGAATCAAAGCATTGCTTCATGATTGCAGCTCTGGTGTTTCATAAAAAATGTAGTTAGAAGATTCATCTGGGGACCATAGGAGGATTTTAGACTAGTCCGGCACATCCCTCAAATGGCTTCTCCCTGCCTGCTCCACTTTAAGTGACTGAGAGATCTCTCCCATAGTGAGACATGTCAATCACCTGAAGCAGACCTGTAAAAAGCCAGGATCTTCTAACTATATTTTCTCTTAAACACATCGGCGTGTAACGAGTATCTAATTCATGCTGCTCGTCGTTTGTGTAGCATGAATCGCATGCTAAATTCCCTTTAATACTCATACAACAAACGTAGAAGAGGCAAAAAAGAGATCCCTAAGAAAACAGATGAATTCTGAATGGCGTATCTAGGCAATACTGTCAATTTGTGTCTGCATTAGATTTAGATATAAAACCAATAGTGTGTCTATACACTGCCATCAGATCAATCTCCCTCTGAAGTACACTATTAGTCTCAGTAAGTTCTATCTGAAGAGATTTAGTCTGGGATACAAATTTTTGAATGCATAGATTAAAAATGTTCCATTCGTTCACACATGCAAATATTGTATGGATAATTCTTTGCAGTGTGCGTGCCACACAGCAATTACAGATGTAGCCAAGTTTAACTATACAAAACGCGTGCCATCTCGATAATTTGGCACAGAAAGTTATCTTAATTTAGTGGATTAAGATAATTTACCATTGTTATTTGACACCTAACTTTAGATAGATCAATGGCTTTTGCGTTTTTCTGTGCTCTGATAGCCCAGTGCTATGTCACTTGCATTCTTTTAACCATGGCTATATCTGTACATCATCTTATTAATGTTTACATGGAATTTTTTGAACTTACCGTAAGAGGTGGAGGAGAGGTTTGTTTGGGGATAAAAGCGAAACTTTTCAACAATTCCCAGTTTGCAACGTTTTTTTTTTTTTTTTTAATGAAAAGGCACAATTATGGGTTATACTAAATCCCAGGCCACCTCTTTAAACTGACTTTGATTCCGTGATGTTACGCACTAGGAATATCTAAAAAGATAATGTGATTTCATATCTTAGTTTAATACACTCTTTGCAGTTTGTTTTAGTCTATTTAGCACTAGCTTGGCCGTGCAAAATTTTCGCACATTGGTTGTTGGGGGCACAGGCAATTTCAGAAAACGTAATCTGGTCAAATGTAAATGTATTTCATGAGATGATGAACACAGACAGGTATTTAAAAATGTAGTTTGGTAATACAACAAAATTGGTTTGATAAGTAGAGGCCAAAAAATGTCTTCCGGTTGAGGTGCCACTTGCAGGTCATTGTTTCTTTCTGCAGGTTTATGAAAATAAATGTTTAAACTCTATTTAGTGATAAAATCATGAGTGTGTGGTTTGTTTGGCTCTTTTCATGCTGAAGGGGGCAAGTTATCCTTCAAATGGTGTATCATTTGTGTGTGGGGCGAAGCAATCAGCAAAAAAGCAGTGCATGTATACAAATGTGTTTGCATATGTGACTCACCATTTGTGTGTGTGGGTCAAAGTAATCACCTAAAAAGCAGTGCATGTTTACAAATGTGTTTGAATATGTGACTCACCTGCAGTGAAGTATGCAATCCTCCAATGTGCCTGAAATAGGCTGGGCAAGCATTTGGGCAAGCTGGAAAGACCACAAGGAAAATTTTTTGATTTGTTTGTGATGCCTGTAAGCAGCTTTGTGGTAGTGTGCTTTGGGGTAGTGTGCTGCCACCTGCAGGTAATTTGACCTTTCCAATGGTGAATCATTTGTTTGTGTGTGTGGAGTATGAATGGAGCAATTCAATAGGCAGTACATGTTTACAAATGTGTTTGCATATGTGCCTCACCTGCAGTGAAGTGTGCAATCTTCCAATTTGGGTAAAATAGGCTGGGCAAGCAGTTTGGCAAGCTGGAAATCCCCAAAGGCAAATGTTTGAATTTGTTTGTGATGTCTGCAAGCAGCTTTGTGGTAGTGTGCTTTGGGGTACTGTGGGGCCATCTGCAGATCATTTTTCCTTACTGCAGGTTTATGAAAATTAATGTTTAAACTGTATTTTGTGATCAAATCATGGATGTGTGGTTTGTTTGGCTGTTTTCTTGCTGAAGGTTTTCTTTCAAATGGTGTATCATTTGTGTGTGTGGGTGCAGTATGAATGAAGATACAAAGTAATAACCGAAAAACAGTGTTTAGAAATAATAGAATAGATTTTCAGCAAATAACCAGCTAGAACCTTGATGACCCCAATATGAATATGCAGCGCGCTTTGTTTCCTTTTACCTTCAGTAGGGATTGAGAGAACTGTAATGCAAAATTTCCAAATAGACCATGTGGCACAAATGAACCTGACCTGCTTCTAAGGTTCAGTACGAAAGTGAGATAAACAAGACAAGGACATGAGGTTATTCTTGAAGATGTGCGTCATCTAAAAACTCATCCAAGGAATAGAAGATTGCCATTTTGATCGTTGCAATTTTTTAAATACATTTTTGTTAGAACACACAGAAAAATTATTTTATCCTATTAAATTATTGATGTGGGTACATTGAACTAGCAACACACAAGGACTGATGTAAAAAAAAAAAACTAGTACACATAAAAACATTATGTGCTGCTACTAGTAACCTTATCAGAATTCAGCTTTTATTTTTTCAAAGCACATGTTAACATATAAGAAAGATAATGTTGGCTGTAGTAAGAAGCATCTCCAGTCGAATCCGACGTGCACAGGTTCAGTATTTGCAGAATATTTTTCTGCTGCAAAAAAACAGAATGTTGGTAGGAAAAATGCTTTGTAAAACACGTGCATTTTTGTGTACGTTTTTTATGCATTTTTGCTTGCATTATTTTCACATTCATTTGATTTGGTGAAAAATGCTTAAAAAACGTTGAAATAATTGACATGTTACAGATTTGAAAAAGCCCTTTGAAGGTTCAAATCAGCAAGGAAAAAATGAGCAGCATATGCATGAGATTTCAAAAATGTCATCCATGTTGCTAGTACTGTAAAACGTAATTGTTTTTTTCTCTGGCAAAAGAAACTTGCAAAAGCACAAAGTATAAACAAGCCATTAGGGAGTCATGTGAGCGGTAAATAATATACAGTACAAACCAAAAGTTTGGACACACCTTCTCATTTAAAGATTTTTCTGTATTTTCATGACTATGAAAATTGTAAATTCACACTGAAGGCATCAAAACTATGAATTAACACATGTGGAATTATATACTTAACAAAAAAGTGTGTAACAACTGAAATTATGTCTTATATTCTAGGTTCTTCAAAGTAGCAACCTTTTGCTTTGATGAGTGCTTTGCACACTCTTGGCATTCTCTTGATGAGCTTCAAGAGGTAGTCACCGGAAATGGTTTTCACTTCACAGGTGTGCCCTGTCAGGTTTAATAAGTGGGATTTCTGGCCTTATAAATGGGATTGGGACCATCAGTTGTGTTGTGCAAAAGTCTGGTGGATACACAGCTGATAGTCCTAATGAATAGACTGTTAGAATTTGTATTATGGCAAGAAAAAAGCAGCAAAGACATTAGACCAGTGGAAATCTGTGCTTTGGTCTGATGAGTCCAAATTTGAGATCTTTGGTTCCAACCACCGTGTCTTTGTGCAACGCAGAAAAAGTGAACGGATGGACTCTACAAGCCTGGTTCCCACCGTGAAGCATGGAGGAGGTGGTGTGATGGTGTGGGGGTGCTTTGCTGGTAACACTGTTTGGGATTTATTCAAAATTGAAGGCATACTGAACCAGCATGGCTACCACAGCACCTTGCAGCGGCATGCTATTCCATCCGGTTTGCGTTTAGTTGGACCATCATTTATTTTTCAACAGGACAATGACCCCAAACACACCTCCAGGCTGTGTAAGGGCTATTTGACCAAGAAGGAGAGTGATGGGGTGCTACGCCAGATGACCTGGCCTCCACAGTCACCAGACATGAACCCAATCGAGATGGTTTGGGGTAAGCTGGACCGCAGAGTGAAGGCAAAAGGGCCAGCAAGTGCTAAGCATCTCTGGGAACTCCTTCAAGATTGTTGGAAGACCATTTCCGGTGACTACCTCTTGAAGCTCATTAAGAGAATGCCAAGAGTGTGCAATGCAGTCATCAAAGCAAAAGGTGGCTACTTTGAAGAACCTAGAATATAAGACATATTTTCAGTTGTTTCACACTTTTTTGTTAAGTATATAATTCCACATGTGTTAATTCATAGTTTGATGCCTTCAGTGTGAATTTACAATTGTCATAGTCATGAAAATACAGAAAAATCTTTAAATGAGAAGGTGTGTCCAAACTTTTGGTCTGTACTGTATATTGTGGTAGATCGGCTCACTCGGCTGCACACGGAGGTAGACACAGGACCACTGCGGATTGAAGGATATACTTGGTTTATTAAGTACGGCATAAACCAAGAGTTAAGCACAAAATAAACACGGCCCTCTGGGCAAAACAGCAAGGTAAAACAAAAGGTAGCTCTAGGTACAGTCCTTGTAGTAGCGAGGTCTGCCCACTCAGGGTTAGTACAAGCCACGTTTCAGGCATAAACCACAGCACAAAACCACTTCTCTGGAGTATTCCTCTCCAGACACTCAACACCTAGACTGCCTGTGGAGTCCAGCTGTTTAAGCCCAGACCATGTGACTCCTCACCCATATAACTGATCACATGACTGTGACATCACACTGGTCTTGTCAGCACACTGCGGTGCCGGCTCTGCAGGTGGAGATAAGGTGGACACCCTCCCACCCACTCTATGTATGTCCACATAAAACCAGTTAATTTATGCAACTTCAGCTTAAGCCTCACAGCACGTAGTGTGCTGGAGGAAATTACTCTGGCTTTATATCACTGACATCATTAGGCGTAGTGACACATATCTCCCCTCCAGTACTTTACCAGTGACTTTGTTATATAACTAAACTCAAGACACGAGGTTCAGCATACAATGTTTCACTGAAATAAAGTTTACAGACCCTTAGTTTTGTCAATTAGTAGTCATAACATAGAGCGTGGTAATTCTGCATTGTGGATTTTCTCTGGATTAAGAATTCTAAATTACTTAATGATTGTTGATTTCTGAGACACATCACACGTTGTGAGAGCATGAATCGAATATGTTCTTACAGGAGGCTATTTTTAGAAGTGGTGATCATCTTCCAAGTGAGACATTCAAGGTGTATCTAAGTAGGAAATCAGTAGAGACAAGAAAATTGTGGCAAGAGAAGAATGTCACAGGAGATAGCTGAGGGTCACTAAATGTAGCAAACATTGTGAAAAGTAAAAAAAAACTCCAATTCCTTTGACAATAAAATCTAAACTGGATCAATAGTACAGAAGTTCAAGAATAAACTGTTACAAGAGGAAAGTGAATGTAGGAAGATGAGAAAGAAAGTAAAGAACAGAAAGAAGGAAAAGAAATATGAGGCAATTAAGAAGAAAAAAGATAATTGTTTTAAAAAAGCGAAATGGCATGAATGAATGAAGGCAAAAAGCAAAATATGAAGGAGGCAAAAAGTCAAAGAATTAAAGTAAAGGTAGAGAATTAACATTTTATAACAGCCTTTTGTTTTTTTTGTGATTGTTCATATTAAACTCTTGTGTGTTTACTGAAGAATACCACTACTTCTGGTCATTATATGGTTTGTATCCTGTATTTTTTACTTGTTTTTCCCCTCTACAAGCACTATCTCTAACTTGCAGTTGTCTCTGAGACAGTGAGTGGAGACTTGTATGTGTCCCATACATAGCACACACAGACATGAGGGATTCCTGGTCTCTAGCTTCAATGCAGAACAGGATTAGGATTAGATTAGAAGTATAAGCAAAATGGAGGAAATTAAGCAGCAGTGTAGCTGTGAATCCAGCATTGGAGGTGAGATAAACTCTTACCAGAAAACAACAGGATGGGTCCGTGTGTGTCTGAGTCTCTTTCTTTCATTCTTTCCTCTTAATACACTTTAATGGAAAACAAGCTGTGTTATTGGATTCAATGTCATTTGTTTGGTTATGTATACTGACGAGCAAAAATTAAGAATTTTTTGAACTTTTGACTTTCAAGTTCCATATCTCACCATCCACTACTTCGAACGTGAGATTTCCATAATTTCCATAATTTTATAGACAATCATCTTGGCTATCTCACATGTAAATTAGACTTGCAACTCTTTAGCATATGATTAGTTATGCAGATTCTTGTCATGTCACTGCATTGTTACTGTTTTGCGCCTAAAAATGTTAATGTTAATTTTAATTTCTATTATTTTGTAAATCCACCTTTGTCTTTCAATACTGCCTGAGTCCCTCTGGGCATGGTCTTGATCAGATTCAAACATGTCTTGACTGAAATCTGATCCCAGGTTTTTTCTACTTGTTCCCACAGTTGATGCATAATGGTCGACTCACTTGGGTATGTATGCAATTTTTTCTTCAACTCTACCCACAAGTGTTTGATTGGGTTGAGGTCTGGGATCCAATTCAGCACCTCTACTTCACTGTCTTTGAGCCATTTCTTCGCCAGTCTCAACACATGCTTTGGGTCGTTGCCCTGCTGGAACACTATGCTGTCTTTTTCATACCCATAGTACTCAAGTGTACAAAGTAACTTGTCTTTTAGGATACTCACATATAGCTCAGCATTGAGACCACTATCGATCCTGGTCAATTATCCAACGCTTTTGGCTGTGAAACAACCCCATATCATCAGGCTTCCTCCAACGAACTTGACAGTTACTTCAATTTCTCGATCTGTTAATTTTCCCTTGTTTTTTCCAGACCAATTTGCATTTGTAATTTAATCTCATCCTTCCAAATAATCTGTTTCCAATCTTCTACTGTCCACTTTTCATACTTTTTTGCAAACTTGAGCTGATGCTTGTTGTGAAAATATTGAGGTCAATACTTCTTCACCTTTTTTCAAACCACCATTTCAGACTTGTGTAATGTGCTTGCATAGATGTCTGTGTGTCTGTGATCTCACTATTAGGAAGCACACAAGTCACCTCCACTGTTGTGTTTGTCACGTTAGAACTGAACTGATAGACCTTGAACTGAGCCGACATGTTGACGTTGATATTTTGTCTGGACGTCCACCTCTTGGCTTTTGAATGGATGGACGAACTTAATTTCGTACTATTGCAATTGTCATGGCACTCACATGATGCACTTTGGCAATTTTCTTGGCTGAGAGACCACTATTAATGAGCTAGATGATGCCGTTTCTCTTTTCTTGGGAAATCTTCTTTATGGCTGCTCCTCGATTCAAACCAATGACCTTTCACTTGGGAATCAACCTACTAACACACGTATAGTAATATACAGGAAGGAAAAGATTTTTCCACCAACCGGAGCAAAACAGTAACAATGCAGTGACATGACAAGAATCTGCATAACTAATCATATGCTAAATAGGTGCAAGTAAAATTTATGTATAAGATATTCAAGATGATTGTCTATAAAATGATGGTAGTCTCACATTCGAAGCAGTAGTGGATGATGAGATATGGAGCCTGAGCGTTAAAAGTTCAATACAAGTTATCTTGTTAATAAGTAAATTGATTAATTAGATAAACACTACATGGACAAAAGTATTTGGAAACACCTCTTAATTCTTTTCAATAAGTCTTTTTGTCACAAGTGTATAGAATCAAGCATCTAGAGTTCTATCGAGCACACTGAATTTGATCATTGTACTCTTATAGGATGCAATAACTGTAATAAGTCAGTTTATAAATTTCTTCTCTCCTAATTATTCCATGATCAACTATGAGTGGTATACCTTTGGGATGAACAAGAAGAAAGATTGTGAGCCAGGCCCTCATCCGACATCAGTGTCTGAGGTCACAAGTGCTCTGATGGATGAATAGGCAAAACTTTCCATAGATACATTCCAAAACTTTGTAGAACGCACTCCTAAAAGTGTGGATGCTGTTTTACCTGAAATGAGGGCGTCAACACAATATTGTGGGAGTTTTCTCATCTTGTTAAATGAGTAAATTTGCAATTTAAGATCTTGAGAACAGAGAGGACTGTCAATAGAATAGAAGGTTTTTCACTTTTATAGTGTACAGCTTATTGCCTAGCTAACGAGTCACCACCCTGCAGTCTCAAAGTGGCCAGTTTGTTAGGAACGGAACACACGCCACTTGCAGGCTTTTTGCCTTGCAGCCAGCTCTTGCCGCTATGAATCTGGTAGGGTTGCTAGATCTGACCACCTTTAGTCCCCCTGTGTTTTTCTCCAATACTGCAAGGTCAAATCTGCCTTTGCAAGCAGCCTGGGAGAGTGCAGAAATCAGAGCAGATGCGTGAGCATGCCACTAGTCCAAACTGTCTTCAGGAGCGCATTGCCGGGGCTGGGAAGTGGTGTGCTCCTGAAGAATCAACATTAGAAAAACCACTTAATACCTGTGAATTTAGAATGGGATATTATAATTTATGAAGGAATGATATACGCTCCTGTAGGTGTAATGTGTAGGCGTCCTAATACTTTTATCCATATGGCGCATTTTAAATAAATGAAACGAAAATACAGATAAGTAACAGAAATAACCTATTTTTAAATCATGCATCTGAATGACTGATGCGATCAATAAAGTGCTGCTTTCAAATGCCTTGTAGAATTTGAACTACTTCCCTGAGACATTTATTATTTGTCCATGCTAATGTGATTAACCAACATGATTTCTAAAGAACTGCTCCAAGCCCTTGTGTGTGTGTGGGAGTAAGGTCTACTACATTAAATATTGGCACTGATCATGCAGCTAACACTCGCTGTAATCTCGCCATGATTTAACAGTTCACTAGTCTTTTGGCACAAAGTATATATTTTAGTCTATGACTGGGTTCAATTCATTAGACTTCCATACCGAGTTTTCAGTAAAAACTGCATAGCAACAAAAACTTGTAATTTAAATTGAAATCCTAGAATTAGATAGATCTAGTAGAGAAACGTTTCATATGTGACGGTGATTAAAATAGATATGCTTTTACAGCACACCAAGAATTATCATTTGCAAGAAAATGATGATGCTATTCATTTTTTCAGCTAGTAGTTAATTGGTTCTGTACTTTATATGGTCACAAACCCTTTTAATCAAGAAATGCTAATTATTTCTGAATTATAGGAATTATCTTATTTTTAATGTTTTGCTGGAAAATTATTAATTTTCAAAAGGGACGAAACATGTTGTATAATGTTGTCTCATCATATTGTATGATTCAATGTTGTTGCTACACGTTGATAAATTTTTTGATTGGGCAGTCTATTAGTTAAATTGTGCAGGTCACATTGTCAACTGGTGACATTGTTCTACTCTGTACAGCATATACACATGTAGCCAGACACACATTTAATGAACACTATCAGATGCAGAGTTTTAAATTATGCAATTTGCTATTCTTAATTTTCCTATTAGGTTACTAATGAAAGCAGTTCTCTAACCATTACCATAAACGCATAGAGCCCTTAAAATTATCAGATCTACAGTAAGTCTAATAGAACGTGAATTGAAGTTATGTATCCAACTAATCTGCAGGGACTGTGTCATGTGTGCATTGCCACGAAGATCGTCGCGGTTGCACATTTTGACTTCTCACAGCTGAGCTGCTGTTTCTTTGTGTTTGGCAGCTAGGGAGTTAATTCTGTCTGTGCTCGGTGCTGGGACTGGGTGCAGTTTCTCCCGGCTGCAATTGGTTATTTGTTGATTGGTTTCCTTTAAATTCCTGGTTGTCTGCTTGGGGAGTTGCCAGTGAAACCTTCATGCAGACCACAGATAGGAATGAATCTGTATAGACTTTAGTTGTGAGCTCCTTAGTTGTTCTGAGCTCAACTTGGTTAGAGTTTATTTCCCAGACCATTTATGTTCCTTTGGTGTTTGAGTGTGTATGCAAGCGAGTGTTATCCTGTCTGTCTTATATGTCTAATCTGTGTATTTAGCTGAGATCAGCCCATATCCCTTTGGTGGTAGTCAGGATCCTTCTTAGGACTGATTACAGGGTTCAGGGTCTGATAGGAGACAGGGTTAGGTTGGAGACTTGGACCTCTGAACCATTATCAGTACCTCCAAGGTGAGGGATTAGTTAGGACCCCAGTTTAGGGTCAGGTTAGATCCCGGTCCACCTCTTTCCTGTTTCAGCTCATCAAGTCCTCAAGATTAACCCTGAGTTCAGCAGATATCGTGTCAGGTAAATCTATTCTATACTTATATGCTGATGTTGCTGTACTAGTTGTTGTGTAGAGTGTTGTTCCTGTGTTAATAGTTTACTAACATTGTATACATATCATTAGACAGCGTGACATTTTCACTGGCCATAAAAATTATCTCCAGTTACCATGGATCCAGTAGCCCAGCTGGCTCTGCAGTTGCAGGGATTATCCATGGAGCTGACGGACATTAAGTCCAAAGTTTTGTCTCCCCTGGAGCAAACCAGAGTTGAACCTAAAGTAGCTCTCCCGGACAGGTTCACTGGTGGGCGAGACAAATTTTTCACCTTCCAGGAGGCATGTAAATTGTATTTTCGGCTTCGGCCTCGATCATCAGGGAGTGAGGAGCAGAGAGTGGGAATTGTTATCTCACTTCTGCAAGGGGACCCTCAATCCTGGGCATTTTCCCTTCCTCCGGGATCCCCGGCTCTACTGTCTGTAGATCAATTTTTTACTGCCCTGGGATTGGTATATGATGACCCAGATCGGGTCTCTCTTGCTGAGACAAAATTACGTAAGATACAGCAGGGAGATCGTCCGGCAGAGGAATTTGCTTCTGAGTTTCGTAGATGGGCCACAGATACTCAGTGGAATGACCCAGCTCTTAGGAGCCAGTTTTGTCATGGGCTTTCTGATAAATTAAAAGACGTTTTGGCTCAGTATGAGTCTCCTCCTTCTCTGGAGGCTGCTATGGCCTTAGCTATCCGTACTGATAGACGGCTTCGGGAGAGGGGTGAGGTAACCCCACTCCCTGTTGTTTCTCCACCTACCACTAAAGTCCCTTATGTTGAGGTTCCCCTTGTCTGTTCGGATGAGCCTATGCAGTTGGGAGGGACATCATTTCGTAGGAGGGGATTGGCGGTACGCCGCAGGACTAGAAGATGTTTTTTCTGCGGGAAAGAGGGACATTTTGTTGGAGAATGTCCATCCCGTGCCTTGTTGAGCCAAAAGTCGCCGGAAAACTGTTAATCCCAGGTTGTGTGGTGGACGACAACCTGGGAGTATGTATTTCATCCGCCAACTCTTCTCAGTTCCTTGTACCAGTGGAGGTGGTAGTTGGTACGAGAGTGGAGAGATTGTCTGTTCTTCTTGATAGTGGTTCCGGGGCTAATCTGGTTGACGCTCAGTTTGCTCAGGCTCAAGGTATGCATCTGAGTGTATTGGTCAAACCGATCCCTATATTCTCCATTGACGCCAGGCCTCTCGGCCAAGGTAGCTTTGTTCATGAGGTTCATAACATTGACCTTCGGGTAGGGGCAATACATAGGGAACAATTATCTTGTTATGTGTTGGAGGGTCTACCTACTCCCATTGTGTTGGGACTTCCTTGGTTGGTTAAACATAACCCTGTGATTAATTGGCAGTCCAGAGAAATAAGCCAATGGGGTGAGTTTTGCAAAAGCAACTGCATGAACACAGTCATCAGTGCGGTCGTGCCTAGTACATTGCCTCCTTTTTTGGAGGATTTTGGGGATGTTTTCTCTGAGGAGGGGTGTCAGGAGTTGCCTCCTCATCGCGTGTATGACTGCTCTATTAATCTCCTTCCTGATGCTAAGTTGCCTAAAGCTAGGTTGTATAATCTTTCTGGTCCTGAGAGGCAGGCTATGAAAGATTATATTTCTGAAAGTCTGGCCAAAGGGCATATTAGACCTTCATCTTCCCCAGTAGCCGCGGGGTTCTTCTTTGTTAAGAAGAAAGATGGAGGCCTACGCCCTTGCTTGGATTTCCGCGAACTCAATCGGATTACTGTTCGAGATCCGTATCCACTCCCTCTTATTCCTGATCTCTTCAATCAAATTGTTGGCGCCAAATGGTTTTCTAAATTGGATCTCAGGGGGGCGTATAATCTGATTAGGATAAAAGAGGGGGATGAGTGGAAAACGGCGTTTAACACGCCGGAGGGACATTATGAGAACCTAGTCATGCCTTTTGGTCTGACTACTGCACCAGCAGTATTCCAACATTTTGTTAATGACATTTTTCGTCACCTTGTGGGGCTGTTTGTGGTTGTATATTTGGACGACATTTTAATTTACTCGCCAGATCTTGTGTCTCATCAGGAGCATGTGAGACAGGTGTTGCAGATCTTGCGAGACAATAAACTATACGCCAAACTGGAGAAGTGTGTATTTGCCGTACAGGAACTTCAGTTTTTGGGTTTTTTGGTGTCAGCCTCCGGTTTCCGTATGGACCCTGAAAAGGTGAGAGCAGTGCTTGAATGGGATCAGCTAGGGGATCTTAAGGCTCTGCAGCGTTTTTTGGGGTTTGCTAACTACTACCGGAAATTTATTTGTAATTTCTCATCTGTCGTCAAACCTCTCACTGACATGACAAGAAAAGGGACGGATTTTTCTAAATGGTCGGACAAAGCTTGCCAAGCCTTTTCCTCTTTGAAGAAATGTTTTGCTTCGGCACCCGTTCTCATCCAACCAGATGCATCTCAGCCGTTCATTGTGGAGGTGGATGCGTCTGACGTAGGGGTGGGTGCTATATTGTCCCAGGGTCCGTCCCCTGGTAAATGGCATCCGTGCGCTTTCTTTTCTAAGAAATTGTCGTCCGCCGAAAGGAATTATGATATCGGCAATAGGGAACTTTTGGCCATTAAGTTAGCTTTTGAAGAATGGCGTCACTTTTTGGAGGGGGCAGTCCACCCGGTTACCGTTATTACTGATCACAAGAACCTGTTGTATTTGGAATCCGCTAAGCGTCTGAATTCCAGACAAGCTCGATGGTCGTTGTTTTTTACCAGGTTTAATTTTGTCGTCACTTATCGCCCGGGGTCTAAGAATGTAAAGGCTGATGCCTTGTCTCGCAGTTTCCCAGGGGCCGGGAAAACGGATGACCCGAGTCCTATCCTTCAGGAGGGGTGGTAGTGTCGGCTGTATTTTCTGAGCTTGAGGAGGAGGTGTTAGAGGCTCAGGGGGACGCCCCTGCAGGACCTCCAGGGAGACTGTTTGTCCCAAATCTGTTGAGACAAAAGGTTATTGAGGCACATCATAATTCTGCTCTAGCAGGACATCCAGGGAGTAAGGCTACTTTAGATCTCCTTTCTCGCCGGTTTTGGTGGCCTAATGCTAATAAAGATGTTATAACTTTTGTCGCGTCATGTGGGGTGTGTGCTCGCTCTAAAACCCCTCATACCCGTCCGTCTGGGACCCTTTTACCCTTGAAACTTCCGGAGCGTCCATGGACTCATTTATCTATGGACTTCATTACGGACCTTCCTCCGTCGTCAGGGAATACTGTCATACTGGTGGTTGTTGACAGGTTCAGTAAGATGGCACATTTCGTTGCTCTTCCTGCACTCCCTAATGCTAAAACTCTGGCGCAGGTGTTCATTAGGGAGATCGTTAGACTTCATGGGTTGCCTTCTGATGTGGTGTCAGATAGGGGGTCTCAGTTTGTGTCCAAATTTTGGAGGGCATTTTGTTTACGTCGGGGGATGCAATTGTCATTTTCCTCGGCTTTTCATCCGCAGACCAATGGTCAGACAGAGCGTCTGAATCAGAGCTTAGAGACATATCTCCGGTGTTTTGTCTCAGAGAACCAAGAGGACTGGTCTTCTTTCTTGCCTCTGGCAGAGTTCGCTCTTAACAACAGGCGGAGCGAGTCCACTGGTAAGTCCCCGTTTTTTGGGGCATATGGTTTCCATCCCCAGTTTTGTACTTTCAATGGGGGGGGCCCTTCTGGGGTTCCTGAGGAGGAGCGTTTCTCGTCGTCACTTGCTTCTGTGTGGAGAGGTGTATTGAATAATCTGAGTGCGATGGGGAACCGTTACAAACGTATGGCTGATAGGAGGAGAGTTTCTGGTCCAGATCTGAATGTGAACGATCTGGTATGGTTGTCTACCAGGAATATAAAACTTAAAGTGCCCTCCTGGAAACTGGGTCCCAGATTCATCGGGCCGTACAGGATCAGTTCCATAATTAATCCTGTGGCATTTCGTCTGGACCTCCCTCCTACGTTTAAAATTCATAATGTGTTCCACAAGTCATTACTTAAAAGGTATGTGGCACCAGTCATACCGTCACCTCTACCTCCTCCTCCTGTGTTGGTCAATGGTAACTTGGAATTTCAAGTATCAAAGATCATTGACTCACGTCTGAATTGCCGGTCCCTTCAGTACTTGGTGCATTGGAAGGGGTATGGTCCAGAGGAGAGGACGTGGGTCCCTGCGTCTGATGTTAACGCAGATCGTTTGGTTCGGACCTTCCACAGAACTCACCCGGGCAGGCCTGGCCCTGAGGGTCCGGAGGCCCCTCGTAGAAGGGGGGGTACTGTCATGTGTGCATTGCCACGAAGATCGTCGCGGTTGCACATTTTGACTTCTCACAGCTGAGCTGCTGTTTCTTTGTGTTTGGCAGCTAGGGAGTTAATTCTGTCTGTGCTCGGTGCTGGGACTGGGTGCAGTTTCTCCCGGCTGCAATTGATTATTTGTTGATTGGTTTCCTTTAAATTCCTGGTTGTCTGCTTGGGGAGTTGCCAGTGAAACCTTCATGCAGACCACAGATAGGAATGAATCTGTATAGACTTTAGTTGTGAGCTCCTTAGTTGTTCTGAGCTCAACTTGGTTAGAGTTTATTTCCCAGACCATTTATGTTCCTTTGGTGTTTGAGTGTGTATGCAAGCGAGTGTTATCCTGTCTGTCTTATATGTCTAATCTGTGTATTTAGCTGAGATCAGCCCATATCCCTTTGGTGGTAGTCAGGATCCTTCTTAGGACTGATTACAGGGTTCAGGGTCTGATAGGAGACAGGGTTAGGTTGGAGACTTGGACCTCTGAACCATTATCAGTACCTCCAAGGTGAGGGATTAGTTAGGACCCCAGTTTAGGGTCAGGTTAGATCCCGGTCCACCTCTTTCCTGTTTCAGCTCATCAAGTCCTCAAGATTAACCCTGAGTTCAGCAGATATCGTGTCAGGTAAATCTATTCTATACTTATATGCTGATGTTGCTGTACTAGTTGTTGTGTAGAGTGTTGTTCCTGTGTTAATAGTTTACTGACATTGTATATATATCATTAGACAGCGTGACAGACTGCTTCATTCATATTTACCACGTTAATAGTAAAAGAAGAATGTTTAAAGGTGTTGCACTAAATTTGGAACTAATACCTGTCTTTGGGAGAGGAAACCCTCACCGATCCAAAAAAACAGGACTCTGAAGAGGTAGATGATGCACACCTGTGTGCCATTCATTCTCTTTCAGATTGCTGGAGATAGCCAAGCACAGTGTTTGGCTGGTCTTCAGTGCTCCCATTAAGAATGAAGGGCACAGAGGTGTGAATGCTTGACCAGCTCTTCATTTAAATAGGACTCTTAGGGCCCCGTCTCACATAGCGACTCACCAGCGATCCCGACAACGATGTGAACTTGTCAGGATCGCTGCTGAGTCGCTACATGATCGCTGCTGAGCTACCAAACAGGCAGATCTCAGCAGCGATCAGGACAGCGAGTACGCTGGTAACAAGCGACACACGTCGCTTAGTTACCAGCATACAAGCGCGCTGGTGCAGGGAGCTGGTAACCAAGGTACACAGCGGGTTTCTAGGCACCGCTCGGCACTTAGAAACCCGCTGTGTACCTTGTTTACCAGCTCCCCTGCATCAGCGGGCTGGTATCTAAGGTACACGTTGGGTTTCCAGGCACCGCCCGGTGCATGGAAACCCGATGTTTACCTTGGTTACCAGCTCCGGCTGGCTGATCGCTGGTCTCCCGCCTGTCACACGCAGCGATGCGTGCTGGCCAGCGGGAGACCAGCCATCAAAAAAAAGTCCAGGCATTTCTGACACGACCAGCGATTCACAGCAGGGGCCTGATCGCTGGTACGTGTCAGACATAGCGAGATCGCTTCTGAGATCGCTGTTGCGTCACAAAATTTGTGACTCAGCAGCGATCTCGCTAGCGATCTTGCTATGTGAGACGGGGCCTTTAAGAGCTCTGGTTCTCAAGATCATAGGCGTCCCAATTGTTGGACCCCCTGTGATCGGGAACTTCGGGATTCCTCTCCCAGGATCAAAAGAAAAATTATTGGTACTAATTTGTTTATACCCATAATGGTTACTGAATAACTTGTAAATGACAAACTTCATTTTCAATTTAAATTTAGTGAAAATCAACTAATGAAAATCAGACATTGCCTCTGAATTGTGGTTCAACAGAAAAAAAATAATGAAAGAGGCATGCTTGCAGTGGTCTCATAGGCTTTAGCTTTAACATGTTTGCCTATAATTTTAGTTCTAATCTCCTGAGATAACTCTCTACTTAGGGCCCCCTCACACATAGCGACACACCAGCGATCCCGACAATGATATGCACTTGTCAGGATCGCTGGTGTGTCGCTACTTGATCGCTGGTGAGCTGCCAAACAGGCAGCTCCGGCAGCGATCAGGACAGCGACACTGCGGGTAACGTCGCTTAGTTACCCGCAGTGTACATTGGATGCCAGCCCGCTGGTGCAGGGAGCTGGTAACCAAGGTACACATTGGGTTTCCAGGCGCTGCGCGGCACCTGGAAACCCGATGTGTACCTTGGTTACCAGCTGATCGCTGGTCTCTTGCCTGCCACACGCAGCGATGCGTGCTGGCCAGCAGGAGACCAATGATCAAAAAAATGTCCAAGACATTCAGTGACGATCAGCGATACCCAGCAGAGGGCTGATCGTCGCTGAATGTCACACACAGCGATATAGCTGGTGAGATAGCTGTTGCGTCACAAAACTAGTGACTCAGCAGCGATCTCGCTAGCGAGATCGCTGTGTATGACGGGGGCTTTACAGTGGCTTGTGAAAGTATGCACCCCTTGGCTTTTTATCTATTTTACTATATTACAACATGTGTTTAAATATTCTTGTATTCCGATTTGTGTGTGATGCATCAGCCCTAAATAGTCTAAGTTGGTGAAGTGAAATGAGAAAAAAATAGGCATAAATTAAATTTATAGGATTAAAATAACAAAAAATGTACATGTTCATATGTATTCACCCCTTTTGCGATGAAGTCTCTAAAAATTTCTGGTGCAAAGCAATTACCTTCATAAGTCACATGCTCAGTGAAAAAAGCCACAGAGGCTGCAACACAATTAAGAAAGAGGCACCACTAACCAAGCACCATAAAGACCAAGTAGATCTCCAAACAAATTAGGGACAAAGTTGTTTAGAAGTATAAGTCAGGATTGGGTTATTAAAAAATATCCCAATCTCTCATGATCCCCGGAGCGCCATCAAATCCAGTATCATCAAATGGAAAGAACATGGTACCACAACAAATCTGCCAAGAGAGGGCCACCCAACAAAACTCTCCGCCTGGGCAAGGAGGGCATTAATCAGAGAGGCAGCACAGAGACCAAAGATAACCCTGAAGGAGCTACAGAGTTCCCAAGCAGAGACTGACCTTTATTGTAGAGTGGGCAGAAAAAAGCCTTTACTCACACACAAAAATTGTAAAGCTCTTTTTAAGTTTGCCAAAAAACATATTGGAGACTCCCCATATGTATGGAGGAAGCTGCTGTGGTCAGATGAGAACGAAATTGAACTTTTTGGTTACCAAGTTAAACGCTATCTCTAGCGCAAAAACCAACACAGCTCATCACCTCAAGAACACCACCCCATAGTGAAACATGGTGGTGGCAACATCATGCTGTGTGGATGTTTTTTGGCAGCAGGGACAGGGAAAATGGTCCGAGTCGAGCGGAAGTTGGATGATGTGAAATACAGGGATATTTTTTAGCAAAACCTGTTTCTGTCAGTGATTTGAAACTGGAATGGAGGTTCACCCTTCAATAAGACAGTGACCCAAAGCATGCTGCTGAAGCAACACTCAAGCGGTTTTGGGGGAAATGTCCAGCAAACACTGAATCCATCCGGCAGGTCACAAACTGCAGAAGACGACCAGAGTGGTGCTGATAACAGAAGATGGCAGCTAGTAAGTATGAAGCTAAGGGCAGGGAACTTAGATTAGTGATACTGTAAGGAGGAAGACCGGGCTGCAGGTACCTGCGTCATGCAGGGTCCTGAACTGTCGAGGCTGCGTCCAGTGTTGCCAGGGGAAAGAATGGAGAACCGGACAGGTCCAATGACCTGGGGAGAGTGGGTGTTGCTAAGCCAGGCAGAGAGCAGCACGGTAAAGGGAGAGCAGTTTCCAGCCGCCAGGGAAAGCAGAGGAAGGTGTGGCATGCGCTCTGCAGAGAGAGAGGCAGCGTGGAGTTGTGCCCCGGCAGAACGTGCGTGAACGCTTCGGTGAGCCAGTGAGTGTGCAGAGCGCCGTGCGCCTGGCTAAGCAGAGTGCAGTGCTTTTGCGTAGGAGTGTGGGCCAGGTGCAGGACCCTGATGTGCGTTCTCCATAACAGACAGATGTGCAACAACACACGGTTAGGACAGAGACTCCTGCAGCACTTCCCACTTCTTCTGCACAGATTTATGGACTAGGTGCTTTGAGAGCAAAACCAGTGACTGCCGATTGCCGCCAGAAGCTGGACCGTGATTTATGGGACTTCATTTGAGGACACCACGCTGGCCGGTGCCGGTACTCCAACTCCATCAGACTGTATGTGGATGAGGACCAGAGAAGACTACGATAAGTGCCTGTAAGACAGTGAAGGGGTGCGTACTGGATGGGGTGTACATCTCGCCCAGGTTTCTTAGCTGGGTGGCATGAGGAATGTAGGAGTGATGTATGGCGTTGCAAGAATAGTTGTGGAGCAAGTTTAAAGTGTGGCTGCTCGGCATACATTTCATGGAGTGAAGGTAGGTTGGCAGTGCGACGTTCACTCCACTCCCCATACAGTACAGGCTTGCAGCCCAACCTTGAGTGCACTCAGCTGTCTAATTAAGCAGCCCGAAGTAGGTGGTTGAGTTTCACAGACGTCTCTCTCAGTGGGAATCTGGCTTCAGACGCTGCTGGAGTCTCCTGGAAGCCAAGCTCTGGTAATTACAAAATCTGTGTTGTTTTGGCCAGGCTGTTAGAGCCTAGACCACGGTAGTGAGGGAACTAACTGTGTCTAGCTAGCAGCCTGCCAAGCTTAGGACTTTGTTTTATGGTTTGGTTTATGTTTGTTGCTGTGGACTTTAATAAAAACTGGTTGCCGCCAGTTTACACCAGTACTGCTGTCGGTGCTTGGACTCTTTTATGCCACTCCGTCTACCCGAGACGGCGATCCCAGAGCTATACCCCCTGAACTGGCTACAGTGCCATTTAACTATCAGACTGTCCCGGTAACCCTTTACTTCCCCTGCTTATTGTTTACTAACTCCCTGCGAGGAGACCATTGTTATCCTTTTGTTAAAGAAATTAAATAACACTGTTAGACAGCGTTGTTCTGCAATCCCTGCTTTACTGCATTCCCGCACCTGCTTACAATACCATTCCAGCTGTAAAATAAAAAAAAAATGCTGTGGTAGTGCTTTAAATAGGCAAACACTAAATTTGAATTTGGATCCAGTTGAAAAGGATCTTAGTATTGAATTCCATGAATGAATTCAATAATGCATTCATTGTCAAGGAGACATTTACAGTAATGTACAGAATATGTTAGTAACTCCGTTGGTGAACCTAAACAATCTACTACTATTCCACACAAGAAACAAAAATAAAAAAAATGAAAGTCAATTTCCCACTGGCAGTTCATGAATATTTTACAGTGCAGAAATTAAAAGCAATTCTATGACTGTGTTAACCAAGTGAATTGTTTCATATGCCTGTAGCTTATATGCAGGGGCAGACACTGACAGCTTGGGGCCCCTGTGCAAGAAATGCTTCTGGGCCCCCTTTCTTTTATGGCGACAAAGCAACATATATATATAGCCACGTGCATACATGTATATATTACATAGTCTCCTTTATTATGTATACTAGCTTGGCCCGTGCAAAATTTTCACACATTGGTCGTCGGGGGCGCAGGCAATTGCAGAAAAAGCAAGCTGGTCAAATGTAAATGTATTTCATGAGCTGATGAACACAGACAGGTATTTATATATGTAGATTGGTAATACAATAAATTGGTTTGATAAGCAGAGGCCAAAAAATGTCTTCCGGTTGAGGTGCCACCTTCAAGTCATTGTTTGTTTCTGCAGGTTTATGAAAATTAATGTTTAAACTGTACTTTGTGATAAAATCGTGAATGTGTAGTTTGTTTGGCTCTTTTCTTGCTGAAGGGGGCAAGTTTACCTTTCAAATGGTGTATCATTTGTGTGTGTGGTGCAAGTAATCAGCGAAAAAGCAGTGCATGTTTACAAATGTGTTTACATATGTGACTCGCCATTTGTGTGTGGGGTGAAGTAATCACCAAAAAAGCAGTGCATGTTTACAAATCTGTTTGCATATGTGACTCACCTGCAGTGAAGTGTGCAATCCTCCAATGTGCCTGAAATAGGCTGGGCAAGCACTTGGGCAAGCTGGAAATACCCCAAGGCAAATGTTTGGATTTGTTTGTGATGTCTGTAAGCAGTTTGTGGTAGTGTGCTTTGGGGTAGTGTGCTGTCACCTGCAGGTCATTTGACCTTTCAAATGGTGTATCATTTGTGTGGGTGGAGTATGAACGGAAAAAGTGTGAAATTCAATAGGCAGTGCATGTTTAAAAATGTGTTTGCATATGTGACTCACCTGCAGTGAAGTGTGCAATCCTCCAATTTGGCTGAAATAGGCTGGGCAAGCAGTTAGCAAAGCTGGAAAGCCCCCAAGGCAAATGTTTGGATTTGTTTGTGATGTCTGTAAGCAGCTTTGTGTTAGTGTGCTTTGGGTTAGTGTGGTGCTACCTGCAGGTAATTTTTCCTTACTGCAGGTTTATGAAAATTAATGTTTAAACTGTATTTTGTGATCAAATTGTGAATGTGTGGTTTGTTTGGCTATTTTCTTGCTGAAGGGGGCAAGTTTACTTTTCAAATGTGTATCATTTGTGTGTGTGGGTGCAGTATGAATGGAGATACAAAGTAATCACCGAAAAACAGTATTTAGAAATAATAGAATAGATTGCCGTCCCCTATTATACAGTGCCCTCTCTTGTTATGTACAGTACTATCCCTTACATATTGGATTATATACAGCCCTGTTTTTTATTACTTACCGTCCTGTCTTGTTAGCTGTATAATGCAATGATGGCTGGTGGAGCATGGGAAGGCTTCTTTTCTAATGGAGGAGCTGATGGACTGGTCGTCTGGTCACCGGCTCCTCCATCAGCAGTCATTTTATATCTAAAAAGAGAGGGGACTATGTAATAAAAGAGGGAACTGTGAATAGCAAAATTATCAAGAATACACTATGTAAGAGACAGCACTGTACATAACAGCAGAGGAATCTATATAATTAGGGACTGCACCATATATAGATAGAGAGGATGGGACGTAATAAGGGATGGTGTTATACATAAAAGAGGAAATTATGTAACTAAGGATGGTGTTATACAGAGTTAGTGAGTACACTATATACTAAGGGACTGTGTTATACATAATAAGTACATATATTATATAGTAAGGGACTGTGTTAGACATAATAACTGAGTACACTGTATACTAAGGGACTGTGTTAGACTTAATAAGCGATAATAATGTCTTCCCCTACCTCCACCTGTTCCTAAATCCATTATAAGTCCCCCTTCCTCCCATCAAAATCCCCCACACCCCTCATTGTCCTCCTCCCCCTGCATCCCATTATTGTCCTCTCCCCACCCCATCATTGCCCTCTTCATCATCTCTGTCATTGCCTTCTCCCACACCACTATCATTGCTTTCTCCCCGCCACCCCATCATTGCCTATTCCACAACCTCCATCATTTCCTCCTCCCCACCACCCCATCATAGTCTTTTTCACCACCACTCCCATCATTGCCTATTCCACCACCTCCATCATTTCCTCCTCCACCACCCCATTATTGCCCTTTCCACCACATCATTGTCCTTTCCACCACCACCATCATTGCATTCTCCCCCACCAGCCCCATCATTGTTCTTTCCACCACCTCCATCATTGTTTTTTCCCCCACCACCCCATTATTGCCCTTTACACCACCTCCATCATTACTTTCTCCCCTACCACCCCATCATTGCCCTCTCCATCACCACATCATTGCCCTTTCCACCGCCTCCATCATTGCCTTCTCCTACACCACCCCATCATTGCCTCCTTTCCCACCACTCCCATCATTGTCTTTTCCACTACCATCATCATTGCCTTCTCCCCCAACCCCATCATTGCCCTCTCCACCACCTCCATCATTGCCCATTCCACCACCTCCATCATTTCCTCCTCCCCCACCATCCCCATCATTGCCCTTTTCACCACCTCCATCATTTCCTCCTCCCCCACCATCCCCATCATTGCCCTTTCCACCACCACCATCATTGCTCTTTCCACCACCACCATCCTTGCCCATTCCACCACCTTCATCATTTCCTCCCCCTTCCACCTCCCCATTATTGATCTTTCCACCACCTCCATCATTGCCTTCTCCCCCCACCATCCCCATCCTTGCCCATTCCACCACTTCCATCATTTCCTCCTCCCCCACCATCCCCATCAATGTCCCCTCCATCACCCTAGCATTGCCTTCTCCCCATCACCCCATCATTGTCTTCTTCCCATCACCCACATCATTGCCCTCTCCTCCACCTACACACACAAAGCACCATTCATCTCTCTGCACATTCCCCCACAGCACTATGCATGCACGCGCACACACCACCACTCATCTCTACACACACACACAACACACGTACATACAAAAAACACATACACACAGCACTTCTCACCTGTCCGAACGCTCTCCCGCAGCCACAGCATCAGCGTCTCCGGCTGCTTCCTCTCTCTGGTATAGCCGGCTGCTGAATGATGACGTCATCCAGTGGCGCTGCTGTCTGTGTGAGAGGAAGCGTGGGCAGGAAGTAGGACGGATCGCTACAGCTCCGCTCCGCTGCTATTTTCTCTTGTAGGCAGCAGAACTGCAGAGATCGCTCCCTGCCCGCTGCACATGAGGGCAATCTGGCCGGGGCCCCTCCGGAGCCTCAGGCCAGATAAACAGGCCAGATTGCCCTCATTATTAGCAGCCCTGCAGTGGCCCCCCTCCACCTCCGGGCCCCAGTGCAGCCACACAGGCACATGCACATGTGGTATGTCCGCCCATGCTGATATGTTTGTAGCTAAGCTGACTTTTGCATCAGAATATACAATTTAAATTATACATAGGATTTTGTATCTGTAATGCCACCTTTGGTTTGTAAAGAAGCAATTATAGCAACTTTAAGGTCGGTTTAACATGTTCTTCAAACACAGATCGTGGGGCATTAACCAATACGACCTTTAGGTCACCTGAGCTGAACTCATATATAGGTGCATCTCACAAAATTAGATTATCATCAAAAAGTTAATTTATTTCAGTTCTTCAATGCAAAAAGTGAAACTCACATTATAGAGAGTCATTACAACACGAGTGTTTATTTTTGTTAATGTTGATGATTACGGCTTACAGCCAATAAAAACCAAAAAGTCATTATTTCAGTAAATTAGAATACTTTATAACAAAACAAGCAAAACTCCAGTGTCAGCTGGAGAAAATATCAGACTGATTCACCAAATTTAAAGGTAGAGTAAGCAATAGTGAATATATAAAATATAACTTTTAATAATATACATTTAAAAGTATAAGGTGTGTCACCCAATAAAACATGCTGTCAGAAAAAAAGGGTGGTATTACATGTACCCTAAATTAAATGCAAAAAAGAACACATGCAGACAGCTATGAGGATAAACGATTTGCCAACAACAATAAGAAAATGGCAACTAAATGTCTTGGTGCTACCAAATGGAGGAATACCAACACAGCCCTCCAAGATGTAAAGGCAATCACCAGACAATGCATATACAACACATAATATAACAAAAGCAATAATGAGTGAGAAAATTGGTAAAAAGGAACAATCTCACCAATGCTGTGTAGAGGGGCCGGGAGTTTTCAGGGCACCAGTAGTCTATGGAGGATCCCTGGTAGACGGTGGGAAGACAATACCCTGTCCTTCCCTGAGGAACTGACAAAAACTATTCCCCAAACTCCCGCCCTGACAAGGGCAGTCCACAACTAGCCCTACACAATAGTTTGCCCTGCACTTTCCCTACGAGGATGTCCCGACGCGTTTCTTCTTAGTAGAGTCATCAGGGGACTAAGCTAAAGTGCAAAAATACAATATGGAGAGACCAGGCCCTTCTGCTCTCAATGCTGTCTGCATAGAGCAAAAAGTGGCCAAGAGGGCATTTATATAAAGTGTGATGTGTTCCATCACCTCCCAAACAATTATCCAATAAGAAGCTCTAATTACCTTAGATATGGTGGACAGTTCTGCTATGCTGTGCAAAGGGGATAGCAAGATGTACGAACACATGGTGCAGTGTAATGGAGCGCACGCCAGGGGGTGTTTCCTGGTCTGTGGAACGCAGTGGCTGAGACTGATGAGTCATAGTACCTGACAATAGCGCAACCTGATGACCAGGGGAGACAGCGTCAGTGGAGCGCTGAGCAAGGAGAGGGAGGGCAATGCTCACTTGGGGACCGCCCACAAGACGTCATGGATGACGCTATAGGGGGCGTGGCCCTCACATAGAAGAGCAGCCACACTGCAATAGAAAACCCTGGACAATAATACAGATAAAACGCTAGGAAGGGAGAGGGCAATGCTCACTAGAGAACCGCCCACAAGACGTCATGAATGACGCTGTAGTGGGCGAGACCCTCACATAGAGGAGCAGCCCACACTGCAAAAGGAAACCCCGGACGGCAATATAGATAGACATAAGGAGTGGGGAAATACCCCACAATGCCCACAGCGTAATCAAAAGCGACATAAGTAGCGCTAACAGGGGGCATAATTTAGATAGACATAAAGAGCGGGGAAATACCCCACAATGCCCACAGCAAAATGTAAGGGCGTAATCAAAAGCGACATAAGTAGCGCTAACAGGGGGCATGATTTAATAATAGCCAGCCCACTTAGGAATCTAATGAAAATAACCCCATGTGATGTTGGACGGCACAGCTAGTAGCTAGAACGAAATAACAAAATATAATAATAAGTGAAAAGGGGGTGTGTAAAGAAATATTTACAAGGGAGAAACTGAATAAGAAAACTATATCAAGAAAAATAAATAATCAAAGATATAGTGGTAAAGATGGGTGCCAGTGGGCACACAATCCAACAAATCAATATACTTATCAAAAAAGCCCATATAATAAAACTTAAAGGGCAAATTAAACATGGAATAAGTCATGTTTAATGCACATATAGATAATACAAAACCCAAATTGGACGGGAGTACTATGAGAAATATATGCAAATCCCAATATGTAGGGTGACAATAAAGGTTTAAGGCAATTATATATACAATACGGTGAATCGGAACTGGTCAACAAAGTCAAAGAAGAATTAAATGAAACAACCATAATTGATCTGGTCATTCAAACCCTTGGGGGCAATTGTGTCCAAGTAGAAAATCGACTTGGCCTCTCTCTGTAGTATCAATTTACCACTATATCTTTGATTATTTATTTTTCTTGATATAGTTTTCTCATTCAGTTTCTCCCTTGTAAATATTTCTTTACACACCCCCTTTTTCACTTATTAATATATTTTGTTATTTTGTTCTAGCTAATAGCTGTGCCGTCCAATATCACATGGGGTTATTCTCATTAGATTCCTAAGTGGGCTGGCTTTTATTAAATCACGCCCCCTGTTAGCGCTACCTACGTCGCTTTTGATTATGCCCTGGCATTTTGCTGTGGGCTTTGTCGGGTGTTCCCCGCTCCTTATGTCTATCTACATTGCCGTCCGGGGTTTCCTTTTGCAGTGTGGGCTGCTCCTCTATGTGAGGGTTACGCCCACTACAGCGTCATTCATGACGTCTTGTGGGCGGTTCCGAGTGAGCATTGCCCTCTCCCTTCCTAGCGTTCTATCTGTATTGTTGTCCAAGGTTTTTTATTGCAGTGTGGCTGCTCTTCTATGTGAGGGCCACGCCCCCTATAGCGTCATCTATGACGTCTTGTGGGCGGTCCCCAAGTGAGCATTGCCCGCCCTCTCCTTGCTCAGCGCTCCACTGACGCTGTCTCCCCTGGTCATCAGGTTGCGCTATTGTTAGGTATTATGACTCATCAGTCTCAGCCACTGCGTTCCACAGACCAGGAAATACCCCCTGGCGTGCGCTCCATTACAATACACCATGTGTTCGTACATCTTGCTATCCCCTTTGCACAGCATAGCAGAACTGTTCACCATATCTAAGGTAATTAGAGCTTCTTATTGGATAATTGTTTGGGAGGTGATGGAACACATCACACTTTATATAAATGCCCTCTTGGCCACTTTTTGCTCTATGCAGACAGCATTGAGAGCAGAAGGGCCTGGTCTCTCCATATTGTGTTTTTGCACTTTAGCTTAGTCCCCTGATGACTCTACTAAGAAGAAACGCGTCGGGACATCCTCGTAGGGAAAGTGCAGGGCAAACTATTGTGTAGGGCAAGTTGTGGACTGCCCTTGTCAGGGCGGGAGTTTGGGGAATAGTTTTTGTCAGTTCCTCAGGGAAGGACAGGGTATTGTCTTCCCACCGTCTACCAGGGATCCTCCGTAGACTACTGGTGCCCTGGAAACTCCCGGCCCCTCTACACAGCATTGGTGAGATTGTTCCTTTTTACCAATTTTCTCACTTATTATTGCTTTTGTTATATTATGTGTTGTATATGCATTGTCTGGTGATTGCCTTTACATCTTGGAGGGCTGTGTTGGTATTCCTCCATTTGGTAGCACCAAGACATTTAGTTGCCATTTTCTTATTGTTGTTGGCAAATCATTTATCCTCATAGCTGTCTGCATGTGTTCTTTTTTGCATTTAATTTAGGGTACATATAATACCACCCTTTTTTCTGACAGCATGTTTTATTGGGTGACACACCTCATACTTTTAAATGTATATTATTAAAAGTTATATTTTATATATTCACTATTGCTTACTCTACCTTTAAATTTGGTGAATCAGTCTGATATTTTCTCCAGCCGACACTGGAGTTTTGCTTGTTTTCTTATAGTTTTTTATAAGGTAATGGCAGGTTTTCTTTCGGTGGGTCTCAACACTGATAATTGGTTGACAGAGGCCAAAGAGGTCTTTTCTGAGCACACCTTCACTCAGAAGAAATATCTTCCTACGTTTAATGTAGCCTTTAAGGAGTTACAGCAGGTATACAGAGACCAAATCACCTCTTGGTGGGAAGTCCAGAGCTTAGAGAGTTATCTTAAAGCCAAGATTGTTCCACGTGGTTTGAGAATTAACCTCACAGCTGGCAGTAGACACAAAAATCCTACCTTCATCCATAAGTGGGAACGTGAGGCAACTGAGAGTTCCCTCCGTTTTATGCAGATTCTATTGGAGGAAGAGAAGGTTACCTTGAATGCACTTAATGATAAACTTAAAGAATACATTGAAGTGACTAAAAAATTTTCTTCAGAAGCTGATTTCGGGGCTAAGGAGACTAAGCTTCAAACTCATATTGAACGCTTTCAATACCACCTTAAAGAAAGGAAACACAAACAATATTTACGTGATGTTCAAGATTTCAAGGACAATAAAGCCTATTTGGTCCTAAACACACGCACCATCCCCTTAGATAGAGATTCTGAACTCTCCTCTACTGACACTGACTTCTCGGAAACAGATTCTAGAAGTCGGTCGTCAAGAGGGAGGAATAGGGGCAGGGGTAGGGGTCGAGGCACACGTAACAACTCTGATAGACCTGATACTACTCCAAGTGGGCATTTTTTAGATCAGGTGTATGCCCTCAGGAATCGGGCACCGCCAACAAAGAAATAGGAGTGGCTATCCACTCTAATTCAGGATCGTCTGGCGGCATTCAGATTATCAATTTGTCAGAGAGAGTCCTTAATAAGTGGGAAATGTCGGTTCTGAGCAAGGGTTTATCCTTTGTTCCTAACACGGACTTTGATTTATTCAGGACGATTAAGGATCTAAATCTGTTTCTACGCAAAGTCAGATGGAGGAAATTCTTCCAGAAGCAGGATCTCCGTATAAGTTCTGAGTTAGGTATTTCTGAGGATATGCTCTCGGATGTAAGGCTATTGAATTCTATTGCTGATGTCAATCCTAATACCTCTGTTTGGGCCCCTTTACCAATTTGAAGGTCAAGAGCACTAAAATGCCACCACCTTCTGGTGATTTATCTGCTATTGATATTTTTTCTAATCTGGTGACTAAAGATCTGGTGGAGCTTTCAACTAGTCATATTCCATGCAAGTATAACTGCTCTAAACAAGAGATGGGAGCTATTGTGGGACTTGAGCGAGATGACAACATTGTTATCAAACCCTCTGATAAGGGGGGCAATGTTGTCATTATGGGGGTTGATCAGTACCAACAGATAAGCTATTCTATTTTGTCAGATGGGAATACCTATGAAAAATTGGCGTCTAATCCGACCAATAGTTTTCGTGAGGAACTACAAACGATTTTGTCTGAGGCACTCACCAATAAGGTTATTTCAAAGAGTGAGTTTAACTTTTTACTTCCAAGTCATCCCGTTACTGCTACCTTTTACTGTTTACCAAAAATACACAAGGGTATTCATCCCTTGAAAGGTGCCCCATAGTATCGGGTGTTGGTAGCTTATGCCAAAATGTTGGGATCTATTTAGATCAAATTTTGTCTCCCTTTGTGTCTTCCTTGCAATCCTTCGTACAGGATACACCTGATCTCCTTCGCCGTTTGGATGGTTTATCGGTTGGTCCCGATTCTTTCTTGGCAAGCATAGATGTGGAGGCCTTGTACTCTTCCATCCCACATGAATTTGGTTTGGAAGCAGTTAGCTACTATTTGAACATGAGAGGTTGTCAGTACCAGGAACACAACCGGTTTGTTCTTAGGCTTCTCCAATTTTGCTTAACCCACAACTACTTTGTTTTTGACCACACTGTCTACCACCAGCTGAGGGGGACTGCAATGGGCAGCCCTTGTGCTCCGGCCTATGCAAATCTCCTCCTTGGCTGGTGGGAGGAGACCATGGTGTGGGTTGATATCGAGGACTCTGATTCATCTGTGTGTCGTGGCTTCGAGTTGTGGTCACGATACATAGATGATATTCTAATTGTATGGAGGGGTACCATTGAAGAATTTGACAGATTCGTGTCGAACCTCAATCATAATCCCATTGGACTTTATTTTACTTCAGTGATTGAGGAAACTACATTACCTTTTCTTGACATTCTCATTGTCAAGAACGAGAGTGGTGAATTGATGACCTCCACATATAGGAAACCAACGTCAACTAACTCTCTGTTGCACTGGAGTAGCCATCACCCCGTACATCTTAAAAGGGGTATCCCTAAGGGGCAGTACCTTAGAGTACGAAGGAATTGTTCCAACAACTCGTCCTTTGAGTCACAGGCTAGGGAATTGAGAGATAGGTTCCTGGAGAGAGGTTACCCGCACCACGTCCTCACAAAGGCTTACCAACACGCTAAGTCATGTACTCGTCCCGAACTCCTTAATCCTATCAGGAGAGAGAATGTACAGGACAATGACGCTGTGAGATTCATCACCACTTTCGATAATGGTTCCCCACATGTTAGAAATATCATTAAGAAGCATTGGTCCATCTTATGTATGGACAGTGATATTTCACCGTTTCTGGATAACCATCCTTCGGTCACCTACAGGAAAGCACGGTCTTTAAATGACAGATTGGTTCATAGCCATTTCTCTGTCCCAGCTGCTAAAACATGGCTACATAGCAATGTGACCGGTTGCTACAAATGTGGACACTGTGTGGCCTGCCAATATATTGATTCTGGTAAAGTGTTTGTGAGTAGTGTGACAGGCATAAGCTATTCCATTCGTCACTTTATGAATTGCAGCACGAAGGGTATCATCTATAAGGCCACGTGTGTTTGTGGTCTTGAATACGTGGGGAAGACTATTCGCGAATTCAAAAGGAGAGTGGGTGATCATGTTGGTGACATCACACACAAGAGAGACACTCCCATCTCAAGACATGTCAATGGCTTTCATGAAGGAAGATCAATGTTATCAGATTCATGGCCATTGACAGGGTCCTAAAACCCCCCAGGGGGGTAATTGGGATAAATTGATACTACAGAGAGAGGCCAAGTGGATTTTCTACTTGGACACAATTGCCCCCAAGGGTTTGAATGACCAGATCAATTATGGTTGTTTCATTTAATTCTTCTTTGACTTTGTTGACCAGTTCCGATTCACCGTATTGTAAATATAATTGCCTAAACCTTTATTGTCACCCTACATATTGGGATTTGCATATATTTCTCATAGTACTCCCGTCCAATTTGGGTTTTGTATTATCTATATGTGCATTAAACATGACTTATTCATGTTTAACTGGCCCTTTAAGTTTTATTATATGGGTATATATTGATTTATTGGATTGTGTGCCCACTGGCACCCATCTTTACCACTATATCTTTGATTATTTATTTTTCTTGATATAGTTTTCTCATTCAGTTTCTCCCTTGTAAATATTTCTTTACACACCCCCTTTTCACTTATTAATATATTTTGTTATTTTGTTCTAGCTAATAGCTGTGCCGTCCAATATCACATGGGGTTATTCTCATTAGATTCCTAAGTGGGCTGGCTTTTATTAAATCACGCCCCCTGTTAGCGCTACCTACGTCGCTTTTGATTATGCCCTGGCATTTTGCTGTGGGCTTTGTCGGGTGTTTCCCCGCTCCTTATGTCTATCTACATTGCCGTCCGGGGTTTCCTTTTGCAGTGTGGGCTGCTCCTCTATGTGAGGGTTACGCCCACTACAGCGTCATTCATGACGTCTTGTGGGCGGTTCCCGAGTGAGCATTGCCCTCTCCCTTCCTAGCGTTCTATCTGTATTGTTTGTCCAAGGTTTTTTATTGCAGTGTGGCTGCTCTTCTATGTGAGGGCCACGCCCCCTATAGCGTCATCTATGACGTCTTGTGGGCGGTCCCCAAGTGAGCATTGCCCGCCCTCTCCTTGCTCAGCGCTCCACTGACGCTGTCTCCCCTGGTCATCAGGTTGCGCTATTGTTAGGTATTATGACTCATCAGTCTCAGCCACTGCGTTCCACAGACCAGGAAATACCCCCTGGCGTGCGCTCCATTACAATACACCATGTGTTCGTACATCTTGCTCTCCCCTTTGCACAGCATAGCAGAACTGTTCACCATATCTAAGGTAATTAGAGCTTCTTATTGGATAATTGTTTGGGAGGTGATGGAACACATCACACTTTATATAAATGCCCTCTTGGCCACTTTTTGCTCTATGCAGACAGCATTGAGAGCAGAAGGGCCTGGTCTCTCCATATTGTATTTTTGCACTTTAGCTTAGTCCCCTGATGACTCTACTAAGAAGAAACGCGTCGGGACATCCTCGTAGGGAAAGTGCAGGGCAAACTATTGTGTAGGGCTAGTTGTGGACTGCCCTTGTCAGGGCGGGAGTTTGGGGAATAGTTTTTGTCAGTTCCTCAGGGAAGGACAGGGTATTGTCTTCCCACCGTCTACCAGGGATCCTCCATAGACTACTGGTGCCCTGAAAACTCCCGGCCCCTCTACACAGCATTGGTGAGATTGTTCCTTTTTACCAATTTTCTCACTCATTATTGCTTTTGTTATATTATGTGTTGTATATGCATTGTCTGGTGATTGCCTTTACATCTTGGAGGGCTGTGTTGGTATTCCTCCATTTGGTAGCACCAAGACATTTAGTTGCCATTTTCTTATTGTTGTTGGCAAATCGTTTATCCTCATAGCTGTCTGCATGTGTTCTTTTTTGCATTTAATTTAGGGTACATGTAATACCACCCTTTTTTTCTGACAGCATGTTTTATTGGGTGACACACCTTATACTTTTAAATACTTTATAACACCAGCTTGAAAAAATTATTTTAAAATCTGAAATTTTGGCCTACTGAAATGTATGTTCAGTAAATGCACTCAAAACTTGATAGGGGCTCCTTTTGCATCAATTACTGCATCAATGCAGCATCGCATGGAGGAGATCAGCCTGTGGCACTGTTGAGGTGTTATGGAAGCCCAGATTGCTTTGATAGCAGCGTTCAGCTAGTCTGCATTGTTGTGTCTGGTGTCTCTCTTCTTCCTCTTGACAATACCCCATAGATTCTCTATGGGGTTAAGGTCAGACGAGTATGCTGGCCAATCAAGCACAGTGATACTGTTGTTTTTAAACCAGGTATTGGTACTTTTGGCAGTGTGGACAGGTGCGAAGTCTTGCTGGAGAATTAAGCATACAGCAGCAGCTGCCGTCTTCCTGCAGCTGCTGGGCAATCAAGTGTGCCTGCTACTAAAGAGAATGAATACTCACTGCTCTCCACTACCATGCGCATGGGGAGCAGTGAACATTCATTGATCTTTAATGTGTGAACAGTAGACGCAACCACAGGCTTCCTGCAGCCACCGGGCAGTCAAGTGTGACCACTATTAAAGATAATTAATATTTACTGCTCTCCACATGCATGAGAGTGGAGAGCAGTATATATTCATTCTCTTTAGCAGCGAGCACATGTGATCGCCCGGCTGCTGCAGCTAATACTGTGCCCGCTATTAAAGATCAATGTGTGAGAGCAGTGAGTATTCTGGCAGCTGTCCTAGGCTTGTAAGCAGCTCATGACATCACAGCCATGAGCTGCTTACATCCTGAAATCAGTAGTATAAAATTACACCGCACATTCTCAGGTATATATATGCAACAAAAGAAGGATTTTATTGTTACAATAAACAAAATATGGGAGCAAAAAAATGGAAGTAAGGCGACTATATACAAGTGGACGTTTCGACCCTCCCGGGTCTTATTCAACACAGTCGCTATAGGAAAATACAAATGATAAACTATATTGCTTGTTTTTCTTCTTTTTTTTATTGTACCATTTATGTACATTAATGTTTTGTTTATCATTTGTATTTTCCTTTAGCGACTGTGTTGAATAAGACCCGGGAGGGTCGAAACGTCCACTTGTATATAGTCGCCTTACTTCCATTTTTTTGCTCCCATATTTTGTTTATTGTAACAATAAAATCCTTCTTTTGTTGCATATATATACCTGAGAGTGTGCGGTGTAATTTTATACTACTGTATGTAGGACATCTGTCCTCTACACCAGCACCTTGATCTCACTGACTGAGTGCACACCAATATACCTACTACTGTACATCCTGAAATCAGCTGCTGACATCAGAACAGGACGCTACAAGAGAACAGAGGGAAGGTGAGTGGAATCATTATTTTTATGTTTTTCTCATGGGGCCCATGCATACCAGAATGGGAATAAGGGCACCATGCATACCAGGCTAGGGATGAAGGGGCCATGCATACTAGGATAGGGATGAGCAGCCATGCATATCAGGATGGGGATGAGGGGAACATGTACACCAGGATAGAGATGAGGGGGCCATGTATACTGGGATGGGGATGAGGGGACCATGTAAACTAGAATGGGGATGAAGGGGTCATGCATTCCAGGCTAGGGATGAAGAGGCCATGCATACTAGGCTAGGTCTGAGTGGGCCATGCATACCAGGATAGGTATAGGGATAGGGATGAGGAGACCATGTACACCGGAATGGGGATGAGTAGACCATGTATCCCAGGAAGAGGATGCAGGGGCCATGCATACCAGGATAGGGATGAGGATACCATGTATACCAGGATATGGATGAAGGGGCTATGCATACCAGGAGAGGGATGAAAGGGCCATGCATACAATGATGGTGATGAAGGGAACATGCATACCAGAATGGGGATGAGGGGGCCAAGTATACTTGGATTGGGGACATTAGTATAGAATTGACTACATTTTTTGCTTCAATTTTTTAAAAATTTTCCTTCTCTATAACCTAGGTGCATCTTATAGTATGATTATTGTAATATCAGATCATATCTGATGTTTAATCCTAAAGGAACTCTGGTTTCCAACATAAAAATCCATTAGGATTCTCAATTAAGGATTTTTTCCAATCTCCTTCCCTAATGAGTCTATACACTCTATTGGAGCCAGCAAATTTAAGGGCAGAAGTGTTGCCTTTGTGGCACTGGAAAAGGATCTGGATACTGCTGAATATTGACCGCAGCTGGAATAGCAGCATCAGAGATATGCCTACGGATACATTTTCTAAGGGGGCCCATCCGTCATTTTCACACAGTGCTGAGGTTACAGGAGTTCAGCTGTCAGCGAGCACCGACTCAGTGATGTCACCGCTACTCACTGAGCCTGCTTCCATTCATTCCTCAGTAGTTTACAGTCGGAGCGTCTGCATTAGCAGCGCTCCGGCTGTAAACTGATTAACTAAAAAATAAAAAACGGGAGAAGCCAGCGCTGCCTATGGTCAGCACGCAATACATAAAGTACATATGCACATATTGATTTCTAACTGTACTATAAAATTGATCAATTGTTTGCTAAATGTCTCATTTTAAATTACAGTTAGAAATCAATATATGCATATGCACTTTATGTATTGCGTGCTGACCATAGGCAGCGCTGGCTTCTCCCCTTTTTTATTTGATATTGGTTTGTGGCTGACCATCACTTTTTGCCGTGTGCGCTGGGTTATGCACACCATACTTTCTGTCTTTTTTTGTGACTGACCTAGGCTGCTGTACACACATACAGCAGCCCTGCCTCAGGCTTTATTTGATTGTGCACCTGTGTCTGGGCCTGTTTCACCCTTCATCGGTGGTTCCTGGTTTGGCAGTGTGGAGGTCAGATCTGAAATGTCCTGGTCGGCCTTCATCTGCGCTCGTCCCTTCTGGCGCTATGGGAGTGATTCAGAAACGCTTCAGGTACATTTTACATTTAATACAGTCTTGCTTTTAATACATTTAGAAGGCCGTAATGGCACAGCGAATATAAAAAACATAGAGTAGGACTGCCCATATGAGAATGCCTTGTCGTGGCGGGGTGGCACAAAGAATTGATCAATTGTTTGCTAAATGTCTCATTTTAAAGTAAAGTTAGAAATCAATATGTGCATATGCACTTTATGTATTGCGTGCTGACCATAGGCAGCGCTGGCTTCTCCCCTTTTTTTATTAAACTGATTAACCCCTGAGATGGATTGCGGCATGGGATTTGACTGTACGGTGGACAGGTATAGGTATATTATATTGTTTTTTTATTTTGTATTTTTTCCAGGAGATCAAGGGATTCAATAATGGAATCGGAGTGTAATAAAGATTTTAAAACTGTGTGTTGTATTCTTTCATTAAAATACTTTATTCTTATTGTGTTTATTTAACCCTTTACTTACTATAGGATTAGTAATGAAGAGGTGTCTTATTGACACCTCTTCATTACTAAGCCTGGCTTAATGTCACCTTACAATAGAAAGGTGATATTAACCCCTTATTAACCTCACTTGCCACCTCTTCAAGGCAAGTGTAAAGAACCTGACAAAGCTCCAGAATAGGCACATCTAATAGATGCGCCTTTTCTGGGCAGCTGCGGGCTGCTGTGTTTAGGCTGGGGGGACATATATTCATGGCCCCTTTCCAGCCTGAGAATAGCAGCCCACACCTGTATAGTTTTGCTGGGTTGGTTCAAAAACTAAGGGGGACCCCACGTAGGGTTTTCTTTCATTCATTCTCTCCTGCTCGATGTTGCCGGCAGAGCAGGGAGAATAATGACAGCTGACTTCAGCACCACAAGCAGGGGAACAGCGCCTACAGTAGCCGCTTCTTCCCCTGCGCCCATTCGTGCGCACGGAGGACAGTATGAACTGTTCACCGTGTGCACATGTGCGGCACATTTTGCGGACCGTGCTGCCGGAGAAAAACGGACATGTCGGCGTATTTTGCACATGGACACACGGTCCGTGAAAACACGCTGACATGTGCATAGACCCATTCAATTGAATGGGTCTACATGTGTCAGTGTCTACGGTATGTGAGAAAACTGTCACTACATGTTGAAAGAGGCCTAAGAAGAATTCATTGAGAGGTATAGCTTGTAAAATAAGGTCACTTATGGGGCTTCTGCTCTTCTGGCACCTTAGGGGCTCTACCAATGTGACATGGCACGAGCAAACCGTAAAAATAAAATCTGCAGTATAATATGGCACTCCTTACCTTGAAAGCTTTCCACTGTGCTTCAAAAGTAGTTCCGATTATATATAGGGTATTGGCGCACTCAGGAAAAAATTGCACAACAAACTGAGATCCATTTTTTCCTATTAGTCCTTAAAATTAAAAAACTTGGGGCTGAAACATCCTTTTAGTGGTTAAAATTTAAATTATTCTTTCTTCACCACTGAATGGAATAAAATTCTGTGAGGCACATGTGGTGTCAATAAACTGACTGAACCCTTAGATGAATACATTGAGGTATGCAGTTTGTAAGGTGGGGGTACTTATGTTGGGGTTTGCTTTTTTGTCAGGAGCTCTGCAAATGATCAAACCATTCCAGCAAAATCTGCACTTCAATATGGCGCTCTTTCCCCTGAAACAATCATAAGAAAAGAATTGTAGAAATATGTGCACCCCAGTACAGAATGTATGAATGTGACCTTAGAGTGATTTTTGGATACAGTATTGCAACTTTACATTTTACTATATATTTTTTTTTACTAACACAAGTGATAGAAAGATAGAAAAAACAGTTTTAGGAGACAATTTTTGTTTTTAGGTGTCTTTTTTCACCTTTAGGAATACTTAAATAGAAGAAAATGGAAACACCAGACAACAGTTGACTTAAATAAATTTTACAACCCCAGGTCATTCGGCAAAGGGGTAGGAATAGGCCAAAAATTAAAGGGGTTGTTGACATATGATATTGATGATTTATTTTTAAATCATTAATATCAGATCAGTTGCATGTCAAATACTCCTATTTACTAGTTGTCAGGGCCGGCGTTAGGGGCAGGCAGACCAGGCAGCTGCCTAGTGCCCCCGCTCCTCCAGGGGCCCCCAGCTAGCGGCACATCACGCAGCCGCTATGGGACCCCTATGAGGCAGGGGGGCCCACCTGCCGCCAGCGCCGACTCCCCCCGGTGCTGCCGCTGCCGCATTGAACTACACCGGCGTCTGCAGGTACAGTTCAAAGCAATGATGGAGGAGAGCATCAGCTGATGCTCCCTCTCCCATAATTCCCCTCTGCCTCTGACACTGCGGGTGCGCGATGATGTCATATCATCGTGCGCCCACTGTGTGCCGGGCAGTGCAGTCACTGAGACAGGAGCCGGGAGCAGCGCAAGCACGAGGAGAGGTGAGGATTGTGGGCTTTTTAATATATCAGTGAGTACTGGACTGTGGGGCCATTCTTGGGGGGGGTGTTATGAGGGCTGTGTTATATGGGCCATGCTATATACTATGTGGGCCGCGCTATATACTATGTGGACCATGCTATACACTGTGTGGGCTTGCTATATACTGTGTGGCTGTGTTATATACTATGTGGCTGTGTTATATACTATGTGGGCCATGCTATATACTATGTGGGCTGTGATATATACTATGTGGGCTGTGCTATATACTATGTGGGTTGTGATATATACTATGTGAGTTGTGCTATATACTATATAGGCTGTGTTATATACTATGTGGGTTGTGCTATGTACTATGTGGGTTGTGCTATATACTATGCGGGCCGTGCTATATACTATGTGGGCCGTGCTTTATACTACACTATGTTCCAAATTATTATGCAAATGATATTTTTCTCTGATTTTCCTAAGTGGTGGGTGCAAATGACAGTCAGTCTAATAAAAGTCATCACCCGTGAGAGTATACATCTAATTTTATTGAAGAAACCTCCCAATGATAACAGTATAATCTCCAAAATGGAAAAAAACTCAAAATGCACTGTTCCAAATTATTAGGCACAGTAGAATTTCTGAACATTTGATCTGTTTTAAAGAACTGAAAATGCTCATTTGTGGAAATTGCAGCATTAGGAGGTCACATTCACTGAACAAAATAGCTATTTAACTCCAAAACATCCTAACAGGCCAAGTTACATGTTAACATAGGAACCCTTCTTTGATATCATCTTCACAATTATTTCATCCATTGAACTTGTGAGTTTTTGGAAAGTTTCTTCTTGTATTTCTTTGCATGAAGCCTCCCAGAGCTGCTGTTTTGAAGTGAACTGCCTCCCACCCTCATAGATATTTTGCTTGATGATACTCCAAAGGTTCTCTGTAGGGTTGAGGTCAGGGGAAGATTCTGGCCACACCATGAGTTTATCTCCTTTTATGCCCATAGCAGCCAATGACTCAGAGGTATTCTTTGCAGCATGAGATGGTGCATTGTCATGCATGAAGATGATTTTGCTCCTGAAGGCACGTTTCTGCTTTTTATACCATGGAAGAAAGTTGTCAGTCACAAACTCTACATACTTTGCAGAGGTCATTTTCACACCTTCAGGAACCTTAAAGGGCCCTACCAGCTGTTTCCCTATGATTCTGGCCCAAAACATGACTCCTCCACCTCCTTGATTACGTCACAGCCTTGCTGGGACATGGTGGCCATCCACTAACCATCCACTACTCAATCCATCTGGACCATCCAGGGTTGCTCAACACTCATCAGTAAACAAGACTGCTTGAAAATTAGTCTTCATGTATGTCTGGGCCCACTGCAACCGTTTCTGCTTGTGAGCACTGTTTAGGGGTGGCCAAATCGTAGGTTTATGCACCACAGCAAGCCTTTGAAGGATCCCACACCTTGTGGTTCGAGGGACTCCAGAGGCACCAGCAGCTTCAAATATCTGTTTGCTGGTTTGTAATGGCTTTTTAGCAGCTGCTCTCTTAATCCGATGAACTTGCCTGGCAGAAACCTTCCTCATTCTGCCTTTATCAGCACAAACACGTCTGTGCTCAGAATCAGCCACAAATCTCTTAACAGTACGATGATCACGCTTAAGTTTTCGGGAAATATGTAATGTTTTCATCCTTTGACCAAGGCATTGCACTAATTGATGCTTTTCAGCAGCAGAGAGATCCTTTTTCTTTCCCATTTTACTTGAAAACTCTGGCCTGCTTAATAGTGTGGAACATACAGTTTTCCTTTTATTGGGATCACATGGCAAACTAATTATCACAGGTATCTGAGATTGATTTCAGTGATCCAAAGAACCCTGAGACACAATACCATCAATGGGTTTCATTTACAAAAAAAAAAAAAAAATGCTATGACACTTAAAACCAATTCGCATAATAATTTGGAACATAGTTTATGTGGGCTATGCTTTATACTATGTGGGCTGTTATATACTATGTGGGCTGTGTTATATACTATGTAGGTTGTACTATATACTATGTGGCTGTGTTATATACTATGTGGGCTGTGCTATAAACTATGTGGGCTGTGCTTTATACTATGTGGGTTGTGCTATATACTATGTGGGCAGTGCTATATACTATGTGGGCTTTGTTATATACTATTGGGGGGTATATTATATTCTATGGAGAGGCTGTTATTTACTATGGGGGTATATTATATTCTATGTGGGAGGCTGTGTTATATACTATGGGGGGCTATATTCTATTCTATGGGGAGGCGGGCTGTATTCTATTCTATTCGGGGTTACATTATATTCTATGGGGGTTGTATTATATTTATTATATTCTATGAGGGGTGATTACATCATACTCAATGAGGGGGCTACATTATACTACATCATGGGGCTACATTATATTCTATAGGGGACTGCATTATATTCTATGGGGGCTAGATTATTTTCTATGGGGCTTATTATACTATATGTCAGCTGCATTATACTGTATCGAGGACTACATTATAATATATGAAGAATTATGGGGTGCATTATAATATGGGAAGTGAATTGCACTACATGGAGGACTATGGGGTGCAATATACTATATGGAGGACTATGAGGAGTGTATTATACTATATGGAGGACTGTTTTTTAATATATGGAGGGCTATGAGGAGTGTATTATACTATATGGAGGACTACGAGAAGTGTATAATACTATATGGAGGACTGAGGAGTGTATTTTAATATATGGAGGACTATAGGGAGTGTATTATACTATATGGAGGACTTTAGGGAGTGTATTATACTATATGTAGGACTATGGAGTGTGCATTTTACAATATGGAGGACTATGGGGCATATTTTTTATGGAGGACTATGGAGTGTGCATTTTACAGTATAGAGGACTGTGGTGCACATTATAATATATGGAGGAATATGAGGTGTGCATTTTACAATATGGAGGACTATGGGGCATATTATATTTAATGGAGGACTATGGGGTGTGCATTTTACAATATGGAGGACTGTGGTGCACATTATAATATATGGAGGACTATGGGGTGTATTATACTAAACAAGCAAAATGCTGCATATTCATCCAGTGATTGGATTGTTTATGCCGGAACAAAAATCATTGTTCTCAGCAGCACATCGCCCTGTGAAAACTGCAGATATGCTGCTGATAACATGATACTGTATGGGGACAGATTGATCTAATATGATTGTTTTGTCCCCATTATTCTTTCTCAGATGGTGGAAAAAGGCCGGGAAACAAGTGTTGAACGACTTCAATATTGTCGATCACACTCATTTAGCGGCCTGAACTCAGCACATGTAAATACAATCAAAATGCTTCTGTGTGATATGCAATATGTTAGCATTTGGGGACCCATTTTAAACTTTGCCTAGGGCCCCATTTTGCCTAAAACCGGCTCTGCTAGTTGTTATAAGCTCCTGCGGCAGATTGATGTAATCATCGAGCAGATCTGAACAGCTCAGCTCTGTTCAGTGTGTAGTAGTCGTGGAGCGTACTGCAGAACAGCTTCTGCCCTGGGTGGCAAAACTTAGCACCCTCACAGAGACACATTGTGATCTTTGCTATGAGGGCCCCGTCTTCTATTTACACCACCCAACAAAGCAAAAATACTTCTGATACATTACCTAGTTAGTTTTTTGTTTTTTCTGTTATAAGCAGGCTCGGACTGGCCCTCCGGGAGATCGGAGAATCCTCCGGTGGGCCGGCCCCCCCAGTGGGCTCTCACTAACACCAGACTCTTGCCTCATTCATTAGTGCCTGCTCTGCCCTGTATTACAATTGCGTGCACCCAGCGGTGAGTGCATTATTCCATTCCTGATGCAGGCTACCTGTCTGCAGTGCTCAGTAACAAGTGACGTGCAGTGAGCGCTTTGTCATCACCTGCTGCTGCGGCTTCTATTGATCTCATCCAGCGCTCCGCAGCTGAGAGAGTGGTGAGCGCGATGAGATCAGTAGAAGCCGCAGCAGGTGATGACAAAGCGCTCACTGCACGTCACTTGTTACTGAGCACTGCAGAGAGACAGCCGCACGAGGTATGGAATAACTCACCACGTACAGCACAGCCGGAACGCTCACAGACTGAGACTGCACACAGCACAGGAGCATCCCTAGAACGGAGTTCATTTCTTGAGGGAATTATGTAACCGGAAGGGGCGGGGCCTCCATCAGATCAGTGAATACCTGACAGCAGGAAGCAGCAATGTACTGAGGCTGCTGGAGAGGAAGGAAATTAGAGGCTGCAGTGTGGAGCCCTGTGAGGAGAGGACTGATGAGCTGCACAATGGGCCCTTTGAGGAGAGGACTGAGGAGCTGCACAATGGAATGGACCCTGTGAGGAGAGGACTGAGGGGCTGCACAATGGGCCCTATGAGGAGAGGACTGAGGGGCTGCACAATGGGCCCTGTGAGGAGAGGACTGAGGGGCTGCACAATGGGTCCTGTGAGGAGAGGACTGAGGGGCTGCACAATGGACACTTGTACAGCTGGGAATGAAGACCCAGGACTCAGTGTGAGTACCCTGAGGATGTATTTTGGATAGGGTTGATGTACCTTGAGTGCAGCTGCATAGGGAAGGTGATGAGGGGATGTGTGGAGAAGGGGGGATAATAATGAGGGGCTGTGTGGAAAAGGGGCATGATGATTGGCTGCGTGGAAACAGCATCATGATGATGAGGGGCTGTGTAGAAAAGGGGGAATGATGAGCTTTGTGGAAAAGGGGGAGTGATCAGGGCCTGTGTGGAGAAGGGGGGAGTGAGAAAAAGCCTCTCGGTGCATTGGTGAGTTCTCCGGGAGAAATTACTTAAAGTGAACTGCAGTGAACCCACCTCTGCACCGTGGGACTTTCTCACTGTGCTAGCAGGGATCTCACCAAGGCCACCGCAGTTCAGGGGCTCGGCTGCGAACACAGCCTCGGTGACCTGCCGTAACCTCGATGAGGTCACCGCTGGTCACTGAGGCTGCGCTCGCAGCAGCTCAATCCTGAGTGGTTCTCAGCCTGGACGGTCGCATCTTGGCACCGTTCAGGTTGAAAACTGTTAATCCCCAGACATGGATTATGGCGTGGGACAGAACAACGCACAGATATGGTATATTGTTTGTTTATTGATTATTATTATTGTTGTTCTTTATTTTTGTTTTACTACAGCAGACGAGGGATTCAATAGAATGGGTGATGTGAGTATGGTTTAATTTAGAATCATTAAAGGAGTCTGTGTCATTCCTTCAATTAAAGACTTTATTCTGGCCGAGCAAAAATCAGTGGCCCCCTACCAGCCTGAAAATACCAGCCCCTTCTGCTTTAGCAAGGGTGGTTGTCAAAAATGGCGGTGGATCCCACGTCATTTTTTTAATTATTTATTTAAATAAAAAAAACAACATGGTGACCCCTCTATTCTGATAACTAGCCATGCTGAAGCTGACAGCTGAAGGTTGCAACCCACAGCTGTCAGTTTTGCCTGGCTGGTTTTCAAAAATACAGGGGAACCCACGTCGTTTCTTTTTTTTAAATAAATTTAGAGCGTGGGCACCGGCTGATGAATACAAGCATCAGCAGCTCCTGCTGTCGCTGTTATTAGCAGCAGCAGGCGTAGGCTGATGGGAGCAGTAGTCCCATTAGCTGTTGCCAGGGACTGGAGGTAAACTTTATACCTCCGATCACAGCTGCGGGCTCACATCATTTGACAGCGTTTGAACCTCAGCTGTCTGAGCGGCTGTAATTATTTTACCGCTGATCAGAAGCAGTGTTTGCTGCGCTGTCTTGCATGTGACAGCGTGGTAAACACTGGATGTTCGGGCCCCCCATTCAAGTGAATGGGGTTCGGGTACTGTTCTGGTATCCGAACCTGGACTTTTTTTTTTTTTAACTGTTCTGCCGGACACGAACATCCAGAAATCCGCTCATCTCTAATCCTGTGTCTATCGTGTGATTGGTGTGTATCACGTGTCTGGTGTGTATGTATCCTGTGTCTAGCATGTAATTGATGTCTATGTGTCATGTCTACAGTCATGGCCAAAAGTTTTGAGAATGACACAAATATTATATTTTCACATGATCTGCTGCCCTCTGGTTTTTATGTGTGTTTGACAGATGTTTTTATCACAGACAGAAATATAATAATTGCAAACATATGAGTAACAAAAGCTTATATTGACAGTTAAGGTACTGCCACACTAAACAATCCCGCTAGCGATCACGATAACGACGCATACTAATGCGATCGCTAGCGGGATTGTTTCTATATCGCTAAATGCGGCCACATTTAGCGATATAGTTAACGACGCTATCGCCGTTAGCGATCTTCTTAACGACTTTAGCGGTACAAAAGTACCGCTAAATCGCTAAGAAAAGGTGCCACACAGCGATTAGATACTCACCCAGCGGGAGCGCCAGCGATGAAATAGGGTCCGGAGCGATTCCAGCGACGAGCGAGATCACAGCAGGAAGCTCGTCGCTGGAAGCTGCCGCACTGAACAATATCGCTAACGGGATCGCTAAATAGTGACGTTTTTTAGCGATCTCGTTAGCGATATTGTTTAGTGTGGCATACCCTTTAGAATGAGTTAATGCAGCAAGTCAATATTTGCAGTGTTGACCCTTCTTCTTCAGGACCTCTGCAATTCTCCCTGGCATGCTCTCAATCAACTTCTGGACCAAATCCTGACTGATAACAGTCCATTCTTGCACAATCAATGCTTTCATTTTGTCAGAATTTTTAGGTTTTTGTTTGTCCACCCGTCTCTTGATGATTGACCACAAGTTCACAATGGTATTAAGAACTGGGGAGTTTCCAGGCCATGGACCCAAAATCTCTATGTTTTGTTCCCTGAGCCATTTAGTTATCACCTTTGCTTTATGGCAAGGTGCTCCATCATGCTGGAAAAGGCATTGTTGATCGCCAAACTGCTCTTGGAGGGTTGGGAGAAGTTGCTCTTGGAGGACATTCTGGTACCATTCTTTATTCATGGCTGTGTTTTTAGGCAAGACTGTGAGAGAGCCGATTCCCTTGGCTGAGAAGCAACCCCACACATGAATGGTTTCAGGATGCTTAACAGTTGGCATGAGACAAGACTGGTGGTAGCGCTCACCTTGTCTTCTCCGAATGAGGCGTTTTCCTGATGTCCCAAACAATCGAAAAGGGGATTCATCAGAGAAAATAACTTTACCCCAGTCCTCAGCAGTCCACTGCCTGTACCTTTTGCAGAATATCAGTCTGCCAAGATGTTTTTTCTGGAGAGAAGTGGCTTCTTTGCTGCCCTCCTTGAGACCAGGCCTTGCTCCAAGAGTCTCCGCCTCACAGTGCGTGCAGATGCACTCACACCTGCCTGCTGCCATTCCTGAGCAAGCTCTGCACTGCTGGTAGCCCAATCCCGCAGCTGAAACACTTTTAAGAGACGGTGCTGGCGCTTGCTGGTCTTTCTTGGGCACCCTGAAGCCTTTTTGGCAACAATGGAACCTCTCTCCTTGAAGTTCTTGATGATGCGATAGATTGTTGACTGAGGTGCAATCTTTCTAGCTGCGATACTCTTCCCTGTTAGGCCATTTTTGTGCATTGCAATGATGACTGCACGTGTTTCTTTAGAGATAACCATGGTTAACAGAAGAGAAACAATGATGCCAAGCACCAGCCTCCTTTTAAAGTGTCCAGTGGTGTCATTCTTACTTAATCATGACAGATTGATCTCCAACCATGTCCTCATCAACACCCACACCTGTGTTAATGGAGCAATCACTGAAAAGAGGTTAGCTGGTCCTTTTAAGGCAGGGCTGCAATGATGTTGAAATGTGTTTTGGGGGATAAAGTTCATTTTCTAGCCAAATATTGACTTTGCAAGTAATTGCTGTTAAGCTGATCACTCTTTATAACATTCTGGAGTATATGCAAATTGCCATTAGAAAAAGTGAAGCAGTAGACTTTGTAAAAATTAATATTTGTGTCATTCTCAAAACTTTTGGCCATGACTGTAGTGTGTGTATGTGGCATATGTCGAAATAATAAAATCTTTCTGTGCTTATAGAATATCATTGTTCTAGGCAGCAGAATTATCTGCTGCGATAAGGGTGCTCGACTAGATGCAAGCTAAGGGAAGACTCTGCAGCTAGTACCCCTTAAAGGGACTCTGTCACCCCATTTTTTGTATATAAGCTGCAGCCACTGCCATCAGGGGCTTATCTACAGCATTCTCTAATGCTGTAGATAAGCCCCCGATGTAACCTGAAAGATAAGAAAAATGAGTTATATTATACTCACCCGGGGGGGGCGGTCCGATGCGGTCCGGTCTGATGGGCGTCGCAGGTCTGGGGCCAGCGCCTCCCATCTTCTAGCGATGATGTCCTTCTCCTTGCTTCTGTCACACTCCTGCGCAGGTGTACTGCACTGCGCAGGCGCTGGGCCTCTCTGATCTTTCCCAGCGCCTTCGCACTGCAGTACTTTGCTCTGCCAGATCAGTACGCCTGCGCAGTAGCACGCCAGAAGCAAGGAGAAGGACGTCATCGCTAGGGGATGGGAGGCTTCGGACCGCATCGGACCGCCCCCTGGGTGAGTATAATATAATCATTTGTCTTATCTTTCAGGTTACATCAGGGGCTTATCTACAGCATTACATGATGGCGGTAGCTGCAGCTTATATACGAAAAATGGGGTGACAGAGTCCCTTTAAGCATGGTGGGCCCCTAGAATGATTTTCTCTGGTGGGCCCAAACTACTCCAGTCCGATGCTGGTTATAAGTAATGTAGGGAATTGTGGAGGCTTAGATGACAGTTACGATGTGTTAATATAAGGTGATTATAGCAGAACTATTATAGATAAAATCTTTTATTTTAATTTTTGTAATATTTTTGTTGCAATGACTCACTGAATGCAGTGTTATTTGGAGCTCATTTTTTTTATTATCATGCCATACTGTAGGTGTAGCATTTTTATGATTATTTTACCCATTGTTTTCAAAGGTGAAAAATGTCCCTACATTTGGTTCTGGGCACTGGAATAGAATAATTGCATTCATTGTTCAGTAGATTTGTTTGTAATGATAGTGTAGTCTCATGCCCAGCCCTGGTAAGGGTGCTTTCACATTGCATTCTGTGTCTCTGTCAGGGCATATGTCCGACACCTCCCGTAAAACAGGATCCGAACGCATGCGCCGATGGGGTAATAGAATGTAATGGTGACGGCAGTGCGAATGTGTGCTCTACCGTGCATTTTTTTCTGGAGTGTATGCCTACAGGGGGCAGACACTCAATCACAGTCTACTATTTCTAAGTGTCCACCTCCTGTAGACGTAGACTCGCGAAAAAAAGTGAACGGCAAAGCGCATGTTCGCACTGCCGTTACTATAGCAGTCTATTGGGACTATGCGTCCGGACCCCATTTTGCAGGGGATTTCGAACGTAAGTTTCAATCTGGACACATAACGCAATGTGAAAGCACCCTAATGGAGGGCGGTGTATTACTAACGCAATTAAATTACAGTCCCCTTGGAGGACTAATAAATATTGTAAAAATAAAGCTAAAAAATGTTTTTAAATGTTAAAGAAGTAAAAACACCCTCCCCTCCAACAAATATGATTTATTCTGGAAAATAAAAAAAATAAACATAGGTAAAAAATGTCACAAATTTGGTATTGACACATGTGCAATGGCACGCTCTATAATATTATATCATTATTTATCCCACACCATTAACGCCAAAAAAATTAGGAAAAACTATGCCAACATTGACATTTTTGTTCATCCCGCCTGACAAAATTTTTTATTAAATTAAAGGTGTTCAAAAGTTTTATATATTAAAAATGTTTCCAATAAGTGCAGCTTGTTATGCAAAAATCAAGCTTATATACAACTCTGTAAACAAAATAAAAAATATTTCTCTCAGAACTGATGCAATAAAAAAGTTTGTTGAATAGCGATTTTCTTGTGCAAAGTACTAAATATGGAAAGATATATACTTCACATTTCACTGTAATTATATTGATCTTACTATAACAAGTATGCAATTATTTATCCATATCAATAAAATTTAAAGGCAATACAGAATTGCTGTATTTAGCTAATCTAGCCTGAAAAAAAAAATTATTAAGGCTGGGGTCATACAGCTGTACTCTGCCACAGTTTCAGCTGCATGTCATCTGAATGTGATCCAATTCTTCTTGTATTTCATGATATGGTAAAATGTCTTCGATAGACTTGCGTTTATTTATGTAAAAATTGAAAAATGCAAAATTTAGGAATTTTCAAACTTTTAATTTTTTACCCTTTAGTCAGTCATTGAGAGTGTAGAGTCCAATTTACACATAGTATTTCAGATGATATCATGTCGTCAAATGTCTGCGTTTACATGCAGTCTCATATTTTGAAATAATTAATAACTTCTTATTATGTTAGGAGATTCTCAAAGGCTTAAAATTTGTTAACAGCCGATTTAAATCTGAGAGTTAGGTCAAACAAAATAGTTCAGAAATAACATTTCCCACATGTCTGCTTTACATCAGCACAATTTTAAAACATAATTTTTTTGTTAGGAAGTTCTAAGGCTTAAAAGATGACCAGCGATTTCTCATTTTTCAACAACATTTACAAAATCATTTTTTAATTGACCACATCACATTGAAGTGACTTTGAGGGGTCTACATGACCGAAAATACCCAAAAGTGACTCCATTCTAAAAAGTTCACCCTCGAGGTGCTCAAAACCACATTCAAGAATTCTATTAAACCTTCAGGTGCGTCACATGAATTTTTGGAATGAGGAAGGAAAAAGTGAATATTTAACTTTTTTTCACAAAAATTTTATTTTAGTCCCAATTTTTTTTATTTTCACAAGGGTAATAGGAAAAATGGATCCCAAAATCTGTTCTGCTTTTCCCCTGAGCATGTCGATACCCCAAATGTGGGGGAAAACCACTGTTTGGGTGCATGACAGAGCTAGGAAGCGCCATTTGACTTTTTAAATGCAAAATTTGCTGGAATAATTAGCAGACACCATGTCATGTTTGGAGAGCCCTTGATGTGCCCAAACAGTAGACATCCCTCACAAGTGACAGCATTTTGGAAACTAGACCCCTCAGGGAAGTTATCTAGATGTGTGGTAAGCACCTTGAATCCCCAGGTGCTTCCCAGAAGTTTATAACATTGAGCAGAGAAAATTAAAAAAAAATCAAATGTTTTGCATAAAAATGTTTTTAGCCCCAAATTTTGCATTTTCATAAGGGTAGCAGGAGAAATTGCACCATACTATTTGTTGTGCAATTTCTACTGAGTACTCTGATACCCAACATGTGGTGGAAAACTACTGTTTGGGTGAACAGCAGGGCTTGGAAGGGAAGTAGCGCCATTTGACTTTTTGAATGCAAAATTTGATGGAATGGTCTGCAGGTGTCATGTCACGTTTGGGGAGCCCCAGATGTGCCTAAACTGTTGAACCCCCCTACAAGCGACACCATTTTGGAAACTAGATCTCTCAAGGAATGTATATAGATGTGTGGTGAGCACCTTGAAACCCCTGATGCTTCACAAAAGTTTATAATGTAGAGCCATGAAAATAAAAAAAAAACACATTTTCCCACAAATTTTTTCTTTTATTCCTATTTTTTTATTTGCACAGGGTAACAGGAAAAAATGGAACCCAAAATATGTTGTGCAATTTCTCCTGAGTATGCAGATACACCATATATGGAGTAGACTACTGTTTGGGCACACAACATGGTTCAGGAAAGAAGGAGTGATGTTTTGGAATGCAAACTTTGATGGAATGGTCTGCCAGTGTCATTTCGCATTTGGAGAGCCCCTGATGTGCCTAAACAGTGGAAAACTCCCACAAGTGATCCCATTTTGGAAACTAGACCCCGCAAGGAATCTCTCTAGATGTGTTATGAGCACCTTATACCCACATGTGCTTCACAGAAGTTTACAACATTGATCTGTTGAAATAAAGAGAAAATATTTTTCACCCAAAATGGTGTTTTAGCCCAAATGTTTTTGTTTTCACAAGGATAGCAGGAGAAAAAGTTTGCTGTACAATTTCTCCGGAGTGTGCAGATACCCCATATGTGGTCGAAAACTACTTTTGAGGCAGAGTGCACAGCTAAGAAGGGAAGAAGCGCCAATTTGGAGTTCAGATTTTGCTGGACTGATTTAAGGATGTCATGTCACATTGGCAGATACCCTGAGGTGCCAAAACAGCACAACCCCCCACTGGAGACACCATTTTACAAACTACACCTCTTAATGAATCTATCTAGGGGTGCAGTGATCATATTGACACCACAGGTGAGTCACAGAATTTTATTAAATTGGGGTGTGAAGAAAAAAAATTATATTATTACTACTAAAATTTTGTTTTAGCCTCAGATTTTACATTTTTACACTGGGAAATGGGTAAAATGGTACCAAAATTTGTCTTACAATTTCTACTGACAGTGGAAATACCCCATACATGGCTGTGCAGTACTGCTTAGCCACAAGGTGAGACTCTGGAGGGATGGAGTGCTATTTGTCTCCAGGAGCGCAGATTTTCATAGAATAGTTTGTGGACTCCATATGCAGAGCTGCTAAGTGCTAGAAGAGTAGAATTCCTCTTTAGGAGACCCCATTTTTTAAATTATACCCCTTTTGGAAGTTACAGTGCCTTGCAAAAGTATTCGACCCCCTGGAACTTTTCACCCACATATCATGCTTCAAACATAAAGATACCAAATGTTAATTTTTGGTGAAGAATCAACAACAAGTGGGACACTATTGTGAAGTTGAACGAAATGTATTGGTTATTTTAAATTTTTGTGGAAATACAAAAACTGAAAAGGGGGCGTGCAATGTTATTCGGCCCCTTTACTTTCAGTGCAGCAAACTTACTCCAGAAGTTCATTGTGGATCTCTGAATGATCTAATGTCCTAAATGACTAATGATGATAAATATAATCCACCTGTGTAATCAAGTCTCTGTATAAATACACCTGCTCTGTGATAATCTCAGGGTTCTGTTTGAAGCACAGAGAGCATCATGAAGACCAAGGAACACAACAGGCATGTCTGTGATACTGTTGTGGAGAAGTTTAAAGCCGGATTTGGATGCAAAATGATTTCCAAAACTTTAAACATCCCAAGGAGCACTCTGCAAGCGATCATATTGAATGGAAGGAGTATCATACCACTGCAAATCTACCAAGACCCGGCCATCCCTCTAAACTTTCATTTCAAACAAGGAGAAGACTGATCAGAGATGCAGCCAAGAGGCCCATGATCACTCTGGATGAATTGCAGAGATCTACAGCTGAGGTGGTACAGTCTGTCCATAGGACAACAATCAGTCGTACACTGCACAAATCTGGCCTTTATGGAAGAGTGACACAAAGAAAGCCATTTCTCAAAGATATCCATAAAAAGTGTTGTTTAAAGTTTACAACAAGCCACCTGGGAAACATACCAAACATGTGGAAGAAGGTGCTCTGGTCAGATGAAACAAAAATTTTACTTTTTGGCAAAAATGCCAAACGATATGTTTGGCGTAAAGGCAACACAGCTCATCACCCTGAACACACCATCCCCACTGTCAAACATGGTGGTGGCAGCATCATGGTTTGGGCCTGCTTTTCTTTAGCAGGGACAGGGAAGCTGGTTCAAATTGATGGGAAGATGGATGGAGCCAAATACAGGACCATTCTTGAAGAAAACCTGTTGGAGTCTGCAAAAGACCTGAGACTGGGACGGAGATTTGTCTTCCAACAAGACAATGATGCAAAATCTGCAATGGAATGGTTCACAAATAAACGTATCCAGGTGTTAGAATGGCCAAGTCAAAGTCCAGACCTGAATCCAATCGAGAATCTGTGGAAAGAGCTGAAAACTGCTGTTCATAAACGATCTCCAGCCAACGTCACTGAGTTAGAGCTGTTTGCCAAGGAAGAATGGGCAAGAATTTCAGTCTCTCGATGTATAAAACTGATAGAGGCATACCCCAAGCGACATGCAGCTGTAATCGCAGCAAAAGGTGGTGCAACAAAGTATTAAGTTAAAGGGGTTGAATAATTTTGCTCGCCCCATTTTTCAGTTTTTGTATTTCCACAAAAATTAAAAAAAAAACAATAAATTTCATTCAACTTCACAATTGTGTCCCACTTGTTGATTCTTCACCCAAAATTTACATTTGGTATCTTTATGCTTGAAGCATGATATGTGGGAAAAGGTTGAAAAGTTCCAGGGGGCCGAATACTTTCGCAAGGCACTGTATCTACAGGTGCAGTGACAATTTTGACTCCATGAATATTTTTCAGAAACAAGCACTAGTGGAAATTGCTGAGTGAAAACTGCAAATTGCCGTTGTAGTGACCAGTACATTGCAGTGGTCAGTACATTGTGCTCAGCTCATGCTTCTCGAGACACGCAGCAGTAAGTTAGGCGGGCTCTCATCACTACAGAAATGCCAAACATATGGACGCTAAATGTGATTTATGTACACTGTGCGGCTCAAAACAGAGAGCGGCATTTGGATTTGGGAGCACAGAATTTGCTGGATTTCTTTTGGGGCGCGAGGAGCCATTTTGCTTTTCCAGAGCCTTTGTACTAACAGTAACGTGCAAGCCCCTTATATTTCCATTGACAGCTGATGGACCCGAGTGGAGACTTGCTTTTTTGTGTATTGATTTGAAGCTTTTATTGGGAACATTTTACATAACGTTTGGGATCACATTTATCCGGAGCTCTATGCTGAGCACTTACTTTGGGATTTCCATCTAAGGCTGGGGTCACACTTGCGAGTGTGATGCGAGAAGCTCGCGTGAGTCTCTCGCATCAATACCTGGCACTGCCGCTGGCACTCGGGACCGGACTGTGCAGCTGCATGCATTTCTATGCAGCCGCACACTCTGGTCCAAATGCCGGCGGCAGTGCCAGGTATTGATGCGAGAGACTCGCGCGAGTATCTTTTATCACACTCGCAAGTGTGACCCCAGCCTTTATCTCCAAGTGACATGATTCAGGTGAAACCCTAATGTAAGAGCATTGCAATGCTTTATTGCCTGTCAGCCCTGCAGCACAAGTTAGTTAGCTCATGCACTGCGCATGATCTAATTATCTTGCTAGTGCCTGGTGACCTGGATGTTGTCTTGATGACATTGGGTCACCATGGCAATGATCCAAGGGCAGAGGGCCTTTCTTCCCTCTGCCTGCTCTCAGCGAATTCATCATTTAGGAGGATAAAGTGCCGAGAGCGGTGCGGGCACTGCTCCTGGCACTGAGTGTCGGGAGTCAGCTGTATGAACCAGCTGATCCCCGGCGGTGATAGCCTCCATACGTCCGAGGTCGGTAAGTCCTTAGCGGCCTGGACGTATGGATACGTCCAAGGTCATGAAGGAGATAAAGGGCTGTTTGCTCTGAATATATAGTATGTTATTTGCTTTTAAAGAAAATTGTTGAATATAATTATATTTTTTTTTTTTGTAATCATATTTATTAGAGTTTTCTTGTTTGAAATGCAATACAGAATTAAGATAATACAATAATCTTTTAGGTCATACAATTAGACAACGTTATCAGTGTGAACTTACATATGTAATGACAATATGACTTTATGAGTCCAGAAAACATCATCCAACGGTTGTAAAGCCAATTAATTTTCTGGTTCATCTTCACATTTTGTTGAACGGATGTAAAACTAAACAAATCAGTAACGGTGTATATTTAATATACTCGGGTCTTCCAACCCGTATAGAGAATTGACTTATTCCAGTCATAAAGCCTTACAAGTGAAATAAGGTAAACCTTGACCGAATACTGATTCGAGAGAGAAAGATGTTGGTAAAAAAAGGGGGAAGAAAGTAATTGGGAAAAATAGAAGAACTTAGTCACCCTCAGAAAGAGATGGTACCTAGTGTGGGAAAGTGTAAAAGAAAAAGAAAGGGCATTTTGGAGTGGGGGGGGAAAAGGAAAGGGAAGGTTGGAAGGGGGGGGGGGGAGAGGACAATGGGCTAGGGGTGATGTTCCTGAATCCATCTTTAACAGACTTTGCATGGACACCACCAAAGGGTTCCCGGGGTTTCATGCAGATCATTGTCCTTTCTTTATAGAACATTTCCTAAAAGCGTTAATGGATTGTATTTTTAGTAAGCCATTGTGCCAAAGTCGGGGAAAGGGTTTGACGCCAATTTCATCGGTAAGACACCGCTGCCATGAAAAACTGTGTTGCTAAACTTTTCTGTGTGGTTTATACGACGCTGGGAATGGAATAAAGGGATAAAGATAAAAGGGTTTGGGGAAAAGAGACACCCTAGATGGGGTTTTAACCAAAAACCCTAAAGAAAACCCCCATATTTTTTAATAACCGAAGGTATTTGCAAAACCCAAAAAAGGTAACCAACCAAAGAGGGGACAGTGTCGGGGGGTGATACCTTAGTTAAATTTTATAAAAGCAATTTTTTAACAGTGCAACTGAGTATCCATGGAATGGCGGAAAGTGTTGTCGATTTTTCACAGTAAATGGACTTTTAACCCTTTCCCAAAATGAAAAAGGAAAGGGTAGGGCCGTAAAGGGGGAGAGAGTAGGGCAAATGCGCCGAGGGGTCTGGCCCCCCCACCCGTCGTTGGAATACGATCAATTCCCCCAAGGGGGGTCCGCACTGCAGTAAAGGGGGTTTCCAGGTGGCCAGATGCGGAAGTTTTTCCCTAGGAGGGAAAGTCTATTTCTCAAGGGGCCCGGACCCGCGAAAGTTCATCCCCGACAGCCCTCCCCCTTTTCCCAGAACCCCTAATTATATTTTTATTAAAAATTTTTTGGTACTCTTTCCATTGGACATTTCTTTTGTGTTGGTTTTACATTTTTTTCCCGTGCCCTATGGGTTGACAAAAAAACCCCTTTTGGGCAGTGTGATTTAGTTTTTTTTCTTGTGGGAGTGCCAAGCCAGTGCAAGGACTGTGGGAAGATCCCTGAGAAAGTAAAAAAGTAATGCCTCTTAGAGATTTTTTCCTTCCTCTCTGAGACTTTTTTTGCTATTTTAAAAATTTCCCCAGGGGAAATTTTTAT
>JARQOD010000005.1:175184235-175208766 GCA_033576555.1 Oophaga sylvatica
ACATTAAAGACATTACTCAACTGAAAAGAGAAGCTCATTCTAAAGAAGACTTTCCCTATAATTTGATGCATTATATGTAATCAATGGAGCATAAATGCATATATTAGATAACATATTTGTAATATGTGTCCAATTTCCTTTTAATTTGGGATGATAAAGGCTAAGCCTTCCTTAAGAGGTAACCTTTTTTGTTTTCACAGTGAAATATGAACCAATTTTGGAATTTTGAGCAGCAATGTCAGATGATTAGTTTCTACAGTAAACATGCAGAAATATGTGTCTCCATTGTAACAACCTCTATGTTACCTGATCCGGCAGTCACACCGCATGTTATTGCTTCCCTACTTTTTGCTAAACTACTGAATGCATGTAGGGGAAAGTTGGGGACAAAATGAAGGAACAATAATTTTACACCAAATATGTCCCTAATATGGCACTGATCATATGATTTGTACAAAGAGAATAAATTCATGGCTCCAGACAAATTTTGTTTTGCTCTTAAAGGGGTTGCCCAGCCTTAAGTTACAAATCTACAGTCACTCCATGTGACTGCAGACTTGTGAATCCTGACATCGTGCGCACTGTGCACTGTGATGACTCTGTTGCCAGCGCTGGGAGCTGCAGGCTTGTGACTGCAAGTATGTGATTTGCATAGATATGATCACAAGCCAACTAGACGTGAGCCAACTCTGCTGCATCAACAACTGTCCCAGTGGACTGAATTTGCAGCATCGGCCAACATCTTTATTGCCAAAAACAAAAAAAGCCCTCACCCGGACCCAAATCATGAAAAATGGAGATGCTACGGGATCTCGGAAAATAGAGATTGTTTTTTTTGTTTCTTTTTTTTTTTTAAACTTTGGATTTTTCTTTTCACCACTTAAATAAAAAAGAACCTATACATGTTTGGTGTCTACAAACTCATAATGACCTGGATAATCATAGTGTCAGGTCAGCTTTAGCATTTAGTGAACACAGTAAAAAGCAAAAAAATTAATTTTTTTTGCAAGTTCACCACACTTTTTCATTTTCCAGTATACTAAATGGCAAAAGCAATGGTGTCGATCAAAAGTAAAACTCATCCTGCAAAAAACAAGCCCTAACATGGCCATATTGACGGAAAAATAAAAAAGGTTATGGCTCTGAGAAGAAAGGGAGCGAAAAACGGAAATGGAAAAACCTAAGGTGGTGAAGGGGTTAATCAGCATTTTAAGTTTGGGTAAAATATACTTTCAGTGCATAGGGTTGGGACTGTGGGTAGGGTCTCTTTGACTCTGGCTTTGACCCTCTGCCTGACTGTGGTGTCTTTATTCTTCTTGTATTTTAAAATTCGATCAGGCGCTTTCCTTGCTGGTGCGCAGCAATTGCACAGATTGATCTTCCGGAAGTCTTCAGTAAAATGGCACATGTGGTGGCACATGCACATATTTCGATCAATGACGAGCCAAGATCTCAATTTGTGCATGAATCCCCATTGGTGCCATTTTACTGACAGTGGCTGTGAGGTCAATCTGAGCATTTCCGCCGCGACTTTTGCCATTTTACTGAAGAACGCCGAGATATCAAGCTATACAAGTGTCATCTATGGTGAGGACAGCGCCAATTTGATCTCTAAACCATGAGAGGAAGATACAGACATCAGAGGCAGAGCAGGAGCTGAAGACTCTACCCACACCCCTGCCCCTATGCACTGAAAGTTGATTTCACCCAAACTTCAAATACTGATTAAACAACAACCAGGATGTAGATTTTTTCACTATGGCCGGTGTCACACTTGCGAGTGTGATGCGAGTCTCTCGCATCAATACTCGGCACTGCCGCCGACACTCGGACATGCAGCCGCCCACTCTGGTCCCGAGTGCCGGCGGCAATGCCGGGTATTGATGAGAGGGACTCTCGTGAGTTTGCATGCAACCGGACACTCCGGTCCGAGTGCCGGGTATTGATGCGAGAGACTCACGCGAGTTTCTCGCATCAAACTCGCAAGTGTGACCCCGGCCTAAAGGTATTTATTGAATCTGTATAACACCTGTAAGAAAGCCCGCTTGCATATGTCATCAAGGTGGTTGGCCTTGGTTATGTAAAGTCTGTACCAGTAACACTGGGTTACTGAGAGAGTTTTAATTTGGATTCGGGATTTAGGAGCAACCAAAAGAGTCTCGGGGGGAAAGATCGATCCCATTAACCAGCATGGGGCTTACAGGCCTAATAACAGGCAGCTGGGTTAGCTCAGCAGAGTTGGGTTTGGGCTGGAGCTAAACAGAGCTGTGTTTGTTTGGTAAACACATGTAAAACTGCTTGAGCTAATACTTGTTTCATTGTGCCTGATGAAAGGACTGTTCATATTATTAATTTGTACTGGAGAAAGGCTGTTTTCATTTTAGAGCTGTAAAGTCTTTGATGGACAATAAACTTTGTGCTGATTTTATATAAAAACCATGTGCGTATGCACATCAAAGCTGCTACCAGAGGGCTGAAACCCCCGCAGCACTATGGCCATGCCTCCATGCCTTTACTTTAACATGCAAAATCATGATGATAGGTTCTCTTTAAGGTATGATATAGCAATCTTAATGTTTTCAGTTTTTGCATCACTTATAAGCCTGCTATATCTGTGTATAGCCATAAGGCCGGCGTCACACTAGCGAGTTTGATGCAAGTTAGTCGCACGACTTACTCGCATCAACACCCGGAACGGCCGCCCGCTCTCGGACCAGAGTGTGCGGCTGCATGTATTTCTATGCTGCCGCGCACTCTGGTCCGAGAGCGGGCGGCCGTGCCGGGTGTTGATGCGAGTAAGTCGTGCGACTAACTCGCATCAAACTCGCTAGTGTGACGCCGGCCTAAGACATATAGTATATACCTTAGTGTTGCCTTGCAATATGTAGAAAGTTCTAATGTTCGTGGGTCATGAAGTTGTGAAGGAAGTTGATTCTTCTTCTAGAAAGAGACTATTACCGTTTTGTTTCAGTAATATAATGAACAGTTTAAATGTAAAGAAATAGGGGATATTATCTTTAGTATAGTCAAAAAATAGAACCAGTAATAGTCTAAATGTGTAAATGTGTAGATACAACATTTATAGCATCCCTGAACATTGGGATTGTTAAAAAAATTATTTAACGCCTTAAGGACCAAGCCACTTTGTAGGTTAATGAACAGGCCTTAATTCTGAAATCGGACCACTGTCACTTTATGTGGTTATACGCTTCAACAGATCCTGCTGATTTGGAGACTGTTTTTTCGTGACATATTGTACTTCATGTTAGGGGTAAAATTTCTTCGATGTGATTCGTGTTTATTTATGAAAATAACAGAAATTTGTCAAAAATTTTGAAAATTTAGCAATTTCCAAATTTAAATTTTTGTACACTTAAATCAAGAGTGATGTCACACAAAATAGTTAATAAATAACATTTCCCAGATGTCAACTTTACATCAGGACAATTTTGGAAATATATATATTTTTTGTTAGGAAGTTATAAAGGTTAAAAGTTGACCAGCGATTTCTCATTTTTCCAACAAATTTTACAAAACCATTTTTTTTATGGACCACCTCACATTTGAAGTGAATTTGGCGGGTCAATATAACAGAAAATACCCAAAGGTGACACTATTATTAAAATTGCATGCCTCAAGGTGCTCAAAACCACATTCAAGAAGTTTATTAACCCTTTGGGTGCTTCACGAGAAGTAAAGCAATGTGGAAGGAAAAAATGAACATTTAACTTTTTTTCCCAAAAATTTTACTTTGGACACAATTTTTTTTTATTTTGTCAAGGGTACTGGGAGAAAATGAACCACAATATTTGTTGTGCAATTTCTCCTGAGTACACCGATACCCCATGTACGGAGGAAGACCAATCTTTAGGTGCACGGCAGTGCTCAGAAGGGAAGGAACTTCATTTGAGGATTTGAATGTCAAATTGGCTGGAATCGAGAGCAAACGCCATGTCGCGTTTGGAGAGCCCCTGATGTGCCTAAACAGTGGAAACCCACCACAAGTGATCCCATTTTGGAAACTAGACCCCCCCAAGGAACTTATCTAAAAATGTGTGGTGAGGACTTTGAACCCCCAAGGGCTTCACAGAAGTTTATAACGTAAGACGTAAAATTAAAAAATCATATTTTTTCCACAAAAATGATCTTTTTACCTCAATTTTTATTTTCCCAAGGGTAACAGGACCTCCAAAATTATTGTGCAATTTGTTCTGAGTATGCTGATACCCCATATGTGGGGTAAACCACTGTTTGGGCGCATGGCAGAGCTCGGAAGGGAAGGAGCGCCATTTGACTTTTTTGGCTGGAATTGAGATTGCCCCCAAATTTTTATTTTCACAAGGGTAACAGGAGAAATTAGACCCCAAAGTTGTTGTTCAATTTGTCCTGCGTATACTGATACCCCATATGTGGGGGTAAACCACTGTGATTGCCTTACTGCGATCTTTGGGAGGCAGAATAAATAAATTTTTCCATATTTCGTCCGACAGTCATGTGAGGTCTTGTTTTTTTCGGGACGAGCTAAAGTTTTTATTGGTACCATTTTCGGGCACATGACGTTTTTTATCACTTTCTTTCCGATTTTTGTGGAGGCAGAATGAACAAAAACTAGCAATTCAGGAATTGTTTTTTTTTTCCCTCCGTTTCACACGTGGTAAAATTGGTAAGGCAACTTTATTCTTCAGGTCAGTACGAATTACAGCGATACCCAATTTGTATAGTTTTTTTTATGTTTTGGCGTTTTTTACACAATAAAAGCTTTTACAGAAAAAATAATTATTTTTGCATTGCTTTATTCTCAGAGCTATAACTTTTTTATTTTTCCGCTGATGGAGCTGTATGGCGGCTTGTTTTTTTGTGGGACAAGATGGCACTTTCAGTGGTACTATTTTTATTACCATTCGTTTTATTCCACTTTTTCCAAGTGTTATGATGATACCGCTTGGAAAAAATATAATTTGCTACTTTTTTGTGTTTTTTTTTACGGCATTCACTGAGGGGGTTAACTAGGGTGACACTTTTATAGATGGGATTTTTACGGACACGGCAATAACAAACATGTGTATTTTTTTGTTTATTTTATTTTTTTACATAAAAATGTGTTTTTTTAGGGAATTTTTAAATTATTTTTATTATTTTTTAATATTTAAAAAAAATGTGTTTTTTTTACCTTGTGCCTTTATGGGACTTTCACTTATTCACTTTGATTTGCAGGTATAATACATTGCAATGCTCCAGCATTGCAATGTATTATACCCTATGCAGAAAGCTCTTGAGACCATGCTGTGAGCATGGTCTCAGAGGCATTCCGTAGCTGGATGACCAGGGGTTGTCATGACAACCCTGGGTCATCATGGCAAAGATCAGGCCCTGCGATTACATTGTGGATTCGCCGATCTGAAGGCAGAGGGAGCTCTCGACCCTCTGCCTCCCCCCTGAACGCTGCGATCGCGCCCGATCGCAGCAATCAGGGAGTTAACAGCCAGGGGTGGCGCGGACGCCACTCCTGGCTGTTAGTTCAGGAAGCTCAGCCACCAGCAGCGCTGAGCTCCTGCACTGACAGGGTGGGAGATGCTGGACAGTGACAGCTTAAATGCATGACGGGCATAGCACGTCCTGGTGCGGGAACTTACATCCTGCCATGACGGGCTATGCACGTCAATGGACGTTAAGGGGTTAAAGAGAATCTGTCACCACATTTGACTTTTCTAAACTATTAATATGGGCATACTGGTTATAGACTGCTAAAAAAAAAGTTCTGTCTGTATGTCTCATATCAGATGTGTTGTTGATAAATTATCTTGTATCACTTCATGTAAATGACCTCTTCCAGGCTCTGGGGAGGACACTGCCTGAAAGATAACTGCCTCTAGAGCTTATTTTACATGAAGGGGGAGTTACCAGTGTGAGTAAAATATCTTACAGAGAACAGGAGAACTAAAATATCTCTTCTTGCAAACAGATTTTTTGCTTCTCTCTGAGCTCTGCTGTATTGCAACAATATTACAACCCTGTGTGAGCTGGAAGCTGAAGCTGAGAGGAACCTGCAGACGTGTCAGGTATAATCACACACAGCTCTGCAGTGAGATCAGGAGAGCAGAGAGTGGCCATTACACATCACACTGCTAACCATTACACATCCTACTGATAACACTGTAACCTTTACACATCACACTGGTAACCATTACACATCACACTGATAACCATTACACATCCTACTGATAACACTGTAACCATTACACATCATACTGGTAACCATTACACATCACACTGGTAACCATTACCCATCCTACTGGTAACACTGATAACCATTACACATCATACTGGTAACACTGGTAACCATTACACATCATACTGGTAACACTGGTAACCATTACACATCACACTGGTAACCATTACCCATCCTACTGGTAACACTGATAACCATTACCCATCCTACTGGTAACACTAATAACCATTACACATCACACTGGTAACCATTACCCATCCTACTGGTAACACTGATAACCATTACACATCATACTGGTAACACTGGTAACCATTACACATCACACTGTTAACCATTAGGCTATGTGCACACGTTGCGGATTGTTAGCATTTTTGCCGTGGTTTTTCGTGGCAAAAACACTGCAAAAACATAGCAAAAATGCTTACCCAATGCAACTCATTATATCCTATGGGATTCCGCAATGCTGTGCAAATGCTGCGTGTTTTTCTGCGGCCAAATCGCTTCGCGGAAAATACGCAGCATGCTCATTCTTTTTCCGGAATCGTGGCGATTCCGTGGCCATGCGCAAAGTGAGCGGTTCATGTGCGGATGGTACCCAAGGTCTGGAGGAGAGGAGACTCTCCTCCAGGCCCTGGGTACCATATCCCTGTTAAAATAATAATTAAAATAAAAAATAATGATATTCTCACCTTCCGGCGTCCCCCGCAGCTTTCCCGCCTCTCAGCGACGCTCCCGGCCAATCCCGTTCCAAGGCGTCCTTTGCGACAATGACCCCAGATGATGTAGCATCACGCGAGACCGCTACGTCATCTGGGGGTCTGTCGCAAAGGACGCCTGGGAACGGGATTGGCCGGGAGCGTCGCTGAGGACCAGGAAGGCTGCGGGGGCCGCCGGAAGGTGAGAATATCACGATTTTTTATTTTTTTAATTATTTTTAACATTAGATCTTTTTACTATTGATGCGGCATAGGCGGCATCAATAGTAAAAAGTTGCTCACACGTGTCAAACACTATGTTTGACTCGTGTGACCAACCTGTCAATCAGTTTTCCAAGTGATGCTACAGATCGCTTGGAAAACGCTAGCATTCTGCAAGCTAATTACGCTTGCAAAACGCTAGTTTCTGGCGGTAATACACATACCAATCTTATCTTCTATCCTCCCCATAGCCTGGAAAAGGTCATTTATATAAAGTGATAAAAGATGATTTCTCAACAAGACATCTGATATGAGACACACAGGTAGGACTATTATCCGCAGTCTATAACCTGTATGCCCCTATTAATAGTTTAGATAGTTCACATGTGACAGATTCCCCTTAAAGGGAATCTGTCACCCTAAATTGGCGGGATATTTAAATGATGGCAGTCAGGTCAGATGGGCGGTGTTTTGGGTACTTGCCTTAACATGTTGTTCGCCGCTGTCTCCATTATTTCTGGGAATTGTAGTCGTTGCCCTCCATATAACGCGCCTGCGCATTGCAATCTGCAGGCAAAGCATACTGCGCGTGCGCAGTTCATGATTGCAATGCGCAGGTGCGTTATATGGAGGGCAACGACTACTATTCCCAGAAATAATGGAGACAGCGGCGAACAACATGTTAAGGCAAGTACCCAAAACACCGCCCATCTGACCTGACTGCCATCATTTAAATATCCCGCCAATTTAGGGTGACAGATTCCCTTTAAGGAAGAGTCAGACAGCCATATAACTCAGACAGAGACTGCAATGCAGTGCTCGGACTGGCCATTGGCTCTCCCAACCAAAGCATGACAGCATGTATTTCTATGTAGCTGTCTCACTCTGGTCAGGAGAGCCAATGGCCAGTCCAAGAATTGCGCTGCGATCCCTGTCGGAGTTATACAGCTGTCTGACTCTTTCCTAATACATACTGATCAAGGAAAGTTGACAATTTATTGATTTGTAATATGAATAAAAATACAAGTTAAAAGCTATAGACAACTCTGTAATGGAAAAATGGTTTTACATGTTAGTAGGTACCTTTTAGTTAATAAAATTGTGCTGTTATATGATATGCAGTTTGCAGCTTGATACAATTTTCAGATTTTCCTCTTGTGGTAGTGATTTTGCCAGTAATATGGGCTGCCTGTGAGGTTTGTGTATATACAGTCATGGCCAAAAGTTTTGAGAATGAACACAAATATTATATTTTCACATGATCTGCTGCCCTCTGGTTTTTATGTGTGTTTGACAGATGTTTTTATCACAGGCAGAAATATAATAATTGCAAACAATGAGTAACAAAAGCTTATATTGACAGTTAGAATGAGTGTAATGCAGCAAGTCAATATTTGCAGTGTTGACCTTCTTCTTCAGGACCTCTGCAATTCTCCCTGGCATGCTCAAATCAACTTCTGGACCAAATCCTGACTGATAGCAGTCCATTCTTGCACAATCAATGTCTTTCATTTTGCCAGAATTTTTAGGTTTTTGTTGTCCACCCGTCTCTTGATGATTGACCACAAGTTCTCAATGGGATTAAGATCTGGGGAGTTTCCAGGCCATGGACCCAAAATCTCTATGTTTTGTTCCCTGAGCCATCTAGTTATCACCTTTGCTTTATGGCAAGGTGCTCCATCATGCTGGAAAAGGCATTGTTGATCGCTAAACTGCTCTTGGAGGGTTGGGAGAAGTTGCTCTTGGAGGACATTCTGGTACCATTCTTTATTTATGGCTGTGTTTTTAGGCAAGACTGTGAGAGAGCCGATTCCCTTGGCTGAGAAGCAACCCCACACATGAATGGTTTCAGGATGCTTAACAGTTGGCATGAGACAAGACTGGTGGTAGCGCTCACCTTGTCTTCTCCGAATGAGGCGTTTTCCTGATGTCCCAAACAATCGAAAAGGGGATTCATCAGAGAAAATAACTTTACCCCAGTCCTCAGCAGTCCACTGCCTGTACCTTTTGCAGAATATTAGTCTGTCCATGATGTTTTTTCTGGAGAGAAGTGGCTTCTTTGCTGCCCTCCTTGAGACCAGGCCTTGCTCCAAGAGTCTCCGCCTCACAGTGCGTGCAGATGCACTCACACCTGCCTGCTGCCATTCCTGAGCAAGCTCTGCACTGCTGGTAGCCTGATCCCGCAGCTGAAACACTTTTAAGAGACGGTCCTGGCGCTTGCTGGTCTTTCTAGGGTGCCATGAAGCCTTTTTGGCAACAATGGAACCTCTCTCCTTGAAGTTCTTGATGATGCTATAGATTGTTGACTGAGGTGAAATCTTTCTATCTGCGATACTCTTCCCTGTTAGGCCATTTTTGTGGATTGCAATGATGACTGCACGTGTTTCTTTAGAGATAACCATGGTTAACAGAAGAGAAACAATGATGCCACGCACACAGCCTCCTTTTAAAGTGTCCAGTGGTGTCATTCTTACTTAATCATGACAGATTGATCTCCAGCCATGTCCTCATCAACACCCACACCTGTGTTAATGGAGCAATCACTGAAAAGAGTTAGCTGGTCCTTTAAGGCAGGGCTGCAATGATGTTGAAATGTGTTTTGGGTAAGTTCATTTTCTAGCCAAATATTGACTTTTCAAGTAATTGCTGTTAAGCTATCACTCTTTATAACATTCTGGAGTATATGCAAACTGCCATTAGAAAAAGTGAAGCAGTAGACTTTGTAAAAATTAATATTTGTGTCATTCTCAAAACTTTGTGCCATGACTGTACAGCGTACAGCTGATTTCACTGGCATTCACTAATCAGCACAGCTCCAATTTTGTACATTCTTCTCCATGTGTTTCCTTTCTTATGCCCTTTGATATATTTTTCCTTCTCTCCACTGTATAAAACCCCTCTTTCTCCTGCTATCTCTAGCACTGAGAGAAGTGAGGGAGGAGCAGAGAGCTGCCAGGAGCAGTACAAGGAGATGACAAATTTATATCAGTTTTGCAAAAACACAGAGCTAGATAAAATACTTACAGATACTCTGTAGCAGCAAATGGTAGAACATTTTTAATGAAGACTATTAAGCAAATTGTTTAACTTTTCATTTAGGAAGCAAACAAACAATATAAAATAATACTATGTGAAAGTCGTTTAACTTTTTATTTAAAAGGAACCTGACAGGTCCCCAATGTCTTCCAATCCACCAGCATTTGTATATTTCTCTCCAAATACCCTGCCTAACAATCCCTTTATCCTGTTTGACACATAAACAGACATCTAAAAAAGTCTTATTACAGTACATTTTAAATTTTCAAATTTCTTGCGGGTGCACGCAACTTTCTTGTCTACATGTCATTGCAGCTCGCTGTGAAGCCAGGGGTACGCTTCCTGGCTACAGAGGTGAACTGCACATGCCCAAAAGCGAAGAAGACAGCTGAATTCCATGGAGGAGCCGAAGATCAGCCACCGGCCCAGATCTTCTTCACTTCTAGACTTGCACATAGCGCCTCTGTAGGCGGGAAGTGTACACTTGGCTTCAGAGCCGCAAAGATGTCTAGACAAGAAAGTTGCGTTCATGCGCAAGATTTGCCGACAGCTGGCGATGATGCGACTCTTGCGAATCATGTTATAATCATAACATGCTGAGTGGGACAACTAGTCCGGAGAATCAAACGCTCCATCAAGTAGTCAAAAGAAAATTTGCATATTAAAAACGAAAAGACATTTTTTAAACTTCTGTTTATGTCAAATAGTATAAACCGACTGTTAGGCAGGGTATTTAGAAAGGAATATGAGTCCTGGTGGGTTGGAGGGCATGGGGGACCTGTCAGGTTCTCATTAAGAAGCAAGAAAACAAACAATAAAAGTAATTTTGTGTGAAGGTGTACATAGCCTTTAAGCCACATATAAAATTCAAATTTCCCTGAAATGTTCAGAGTACTATGTAAAACAAAAATTGCATTGAAATGTGTTTGTTAGAAAATGACATTGCTTTTTATAGAGAAATCTCTGATCTTCACATTGATTAACTAAAATGACACAGACAATACCAACATAAAACCAATTTAGGGCTCCCATGTCTCCATTTCCAACCACCCCTCATAATCTGGATAACTCTGGATACCTTAGTAAAAGCAATATATACAATACCAATGATTAGTATTGAAAATGATTACAGACCTGAGCAAACTTCAGTAATTTTACCTCCCAAACATTAAGCTTACATTTATGGGAGCCCTATACACAACACACTGTCACAAACACCACATCACGGCATTTAAATGATCTCCCAGACTGGTCCACCCAGGTAAATCAGTTAAATGTAGTTGCACCAAAAGTCACAGAAATAAAAAAAACGTTACTGTAAAACTGACATATGCATGCTGTGCCCATGAGTGCATGTTCATTCATTCAGTGCTTTTAATTGTCATCCTTTGACATATCATTACTCATCTTCGTATAGTAGAGGGTATTTGGTGGAGACATTGAGAACACGAGAACTGCAGATGCTTTGACAATATTACGGGTGGAAATATTTATAGATGTTAGCATTTAGATACAAGAGCCAGGTGCATGTGTCAGTTTCTTGAAATCCAAGGTGGCGCCCACCTGTGAGGTCATAGTAAGGAGGGGCTTTTCCTCTGCAGACGGCTGTTTCGGTATCTCCTTCATCACCATGGCAACAGCCTTATCTGCCGCCCTAGCGCTTTTCCCCTACAATAGTGAAATCAACAATGACTTGTGTCAGGAAAATGTGATTTTGGCAGAAATCCCCAAAAGAAAATCCCACTAGCCCCAGATAGAGTAAAACACAGTGAGCTAATGGCAGTGGTATATATGTAGGATGGGTTCACACTAAGAAAGGAGCATACAGCATTTAAATAAACATACAGGTTAAGAATAATGAGAATAATCACTAGACTTTTTTTTAGATGGCAACATAATTGGTTGCTATGAGCTTTAAGGAGTTTGGGTTTGTGGAACGTCATAGAGGGATCTATTTTGACCTTTGGAGAGTCAAAGAGGAGAGCCACTGTAAGGACCTCTCAGTGGAATGAGTGTGGACCCATAAATTTGAGTAGGCATAAAATAATACTATATTGGCTGCCTTCAATCTTCACCAGTAGATCACCTAAAGTTAGAGCAGTCAATCTACTTGGACCTCCTTTTGGTAATTTCTGTAATATAAAAATTTGTTTTGTAGCAATTTTGTAGTAATCTACAAATTGGACTGGAGTAGTAAAAAACTCATAGTCTAGTAAAAAACCTCATATAGCAACCATATTGGCATTACACTTCAAGTATAGGTCAGAACATAACGAATCTAAAATTTTTAAGCCATAATTACCATTTTGGTTTTCTTTGTAGTACCTAGTGTCGATGGAAATCACTGCGTTTTATAGAGATTGCTTATATTTTGTAATATTCACTAACAATATGAAATATAGAGTGCGGTTGGTTGTTTTGTGGATATCTCAACGCACATATTTGTGACAAATTTCTCATCATTTTTCAGTAAGCTATAATAAGGTATCAACCACTGAGGACTCTCAATTTTTACTATTTTTTTGTTGTCATTATTTCACACATGCCGTGTCCAAATTAGGCATTGATTTTTTTTTACACATTTCATAAGTACCATATTGTAAAATGTAAACAGCAAGAGAAAAAGGAAAAGTTAGTACCATTAAATTACACATGGTTTAAATACAGTAATCTCCTTTTCTTTAATAAGTCGAATGCTTCAGGACAAAACTATGCATAAGCTAGAAATAATAGTATGTAGTCTAAGTTCTTCCATCAAAGAAAGAATGTATGAGATTTACCAAGGAGTTACTCATGGGAATCCACTTCATTAAACCTGCATATAATAGCTGCGCTATCACACAGTGATTCATGCTTGTGCGTAGCTGTGTACTAAACCCCGTACTAACGGAAAAACTAAGTGACCTACGGAGAATTCAAACATGTCACATCTTCGGTAGTGCACCCTGAGCCTGAAACATGCTATTAATACAGGGAAAGTCCCATGCCATTAAGCACACAGCGTTGCGGTAGGTTAAAGCGGCATTATTCTGGTTAAACAGTTTTCTGAATTGTAATTAGATCCAATTGAACAAAAGAATCCTCGTAAATCTGCTGAGATGTATTTGTATGCATATGCCATTGGCAATGTTAGCACTCGTATATTACTAAAGGTGCCCTTTGGATATTTGTAATTATGCATGAAATCTAAAGAACTCTACTCAGACGTAAGGATGGGTGAATCGATTCTAGACAAACAAAATTAGCTTTAAATTTCCCAAAATTCTGCATTTTGCCGGATTCATATAGACTAGAGAGGAGGTTAAAGACAATAACAAATTAATACTCACCTAGCCCCTCACCTGTCCCTACTGTCCTCTGGTCTACTAGGCCCCCCTACTCATTCCTTACTGGAGTCAGCACCTTAGGTGCAGGTGAAGGGTGCCGACCAGTGGCCTAAAAAGGCAGTAAAAAACTGTGGCAGCAATGACAGGTGAGGTGCTATGTGTGCATGATTTTTTTTTGTATCCCCTTCCTGGCCCAATCGTTTATTATGCTTTGGGATCAGGAGAATTCTGAGCATTAAAAACAGCTTTTTTTTATTGCAATCAGGGCTCATTGGATGCAAATTGAATTTCCTGGTCAATTTTGATGCGATTCTGCAGAATCGAGTTTTGGCAGGTTCACTCATGTCTACTCAGTAGATATCTTTATTTTTCAATTGCATACTAATAGTTTATAAAGAAAATGATTTAACTATGGTTTATGTAAAGATGGATTTTTTACCACGTGGACTTAGTGGTGAACTCTTCACTACGAGAAACCTGTCCAGTCTGCAGGCAATGTGTAATGGAGTACAGCTGATTGTTGTAGAGTTTTATAGGAATAGATTTAGCAGAACTTGCAAAGTATTGAATAAAGTTCCATTTCTTTGTATGTGTAGGGTCCAGTAGGTATTCCTATTCAGTGATTGACAGATATCTTTGTATGCTTAGGCCTCTTTCACACTTCAGTCGTGCGACGTCAGTCAAAATCCGCCAAAGTGTGAAAAAAACGGATCCGCAATTTTTTTTGGGCGGATCCGCTTTTATCCCATTGACTTGCATTAGTGACGGATTTTGACGGATGGTCGTCCGTTTGATCCGTTTTTTGACGGATCCGTCATAAATTTGGCATCCGCCTTTTTTGGAAAATGTCCAATGCAACGTTTTTTTGCGTGCGTCAAAATGGCGGACTATGACAGATCCGCCGCGTCGGCCGTTTTGTATAATGGGCGCCTATGGGTGGCGGATCCGCCTGCATCCGTTTTGGACGGAATCCGCCAGCGGATCCGTTGCTTCCATAGAAAATGCTGAAAACACTGTCCGGTCTCTCTCTCTCTCTCTCCTCCGTGCCAGACATGCGTACATACATTTTCTGGGTTGAAAAGTTCATGACGGATCCATCTGAAAACGGATCCGTTTGCATCCGTTTTTCAACTTTTCTGGCTGATCCGCTTTTTCACACTTTGGCGGATTTTAACTGACGCCATACGACTGAAGTGTGAAAGAGGCCTTAGAGAAGGACCACCCACTGGATGCCTAATGATAGAAAGAATTTGCATTTCAATCAATAAATTACAAGCTGTACTGAATCCTCCCTATAAACCATCAGTCTGGTCAGGTCACCCTCCTCTATCTATATAATGCTGGCAGATTGGACATGTTTCCTTTAAAGCTAATGCTGTTAGGTAGAACCCATGTCAAAAATAAGACTTGCAGCCCAGTCTATTGAGGATCAGGGTAGATAATTCCATAGTAATATTCCATAGTAATATTTATCTAAAATATGAGAAGATTTTAGAACCATTTCGGAATTTGTCATGATCTCCATTTACCAATGTGGATACTTTTTCTTTACGGAAATGCAGCTTTAACACATTATACACAATGGGAAACACATTCAATAGCATTGGACATAGGAAACTTACGCATTGCCTACAGTACACACAGAGGAGAAACTATTTTAAGGTCTGAAACATAATTTTGCCAAAATGCACTGAAGGGCAGTTTTGCCTACAAGGTTCCCCAAAGCTGCTATGTCCTAGGTCACTGTCCAACTTCTTAATCTTCACTTTAAAGAGGGCCTACCAATTGCAATACAAATGCTTTTTTACTTGCCTTTTTTTTTTATTCTAGTGATTTTTGTTTTGATCCAGCACCTCTTTATTCCTGAGTTGTGCCTCCTCTTTCCTGTCTATAAATGTTTTTTAAGCCAAGTGGGTGTGGTCCTCATTCTTTTCTATGGGAATCTTCATGAGGACCACACCCAGTGTGCTAAAAAAATCCCTAAATTTGTATACAGGAAAGGGGGACCTCATCACAAGAAAGGCACGGCACAGAAATAAAGAAAAATAATGCCAGATCGAAGAAAACTGATAAAAAAAGACCAGGCCAAAAACATATATACTGTATATGCAGTGAACGAAATAAGTATTTGCTGATTTTGTAAGTTTGCCCACTGACAAAGACATGAACAGTCTATAATTTTAAGGGTAGGTTAATTTTAACATTGAGTGATAGAATATCAAAAATAAAATCCAGAAAATCACATTATATAAATTATATAAATTTATTTGCATTTTGCAGAAAGAAACAATTATTATTTGATCCCTCTGGCAAACAAGACTTAATACTTGGTGGCAAAACCCTTGCTGGCAAGCACAGCAGTCAGGCTTTTGTTTTAGTTGATGATGAGGTTTGCGCACGTCAGAAAGAATTTTGGTCCACTCCTCTTTGCAGATCATCTCTAAATCATTAAGATTTTGAGGCTGTTGCTTGGCAACTCGGAGCTTCAACTCCCTCCATAAGTTTTCTATGGGATTAAGGTCTGGAGACTGGCTAGGCCACTCCATCACCTTAATGTGCTTCTTTTTGAGCCACTCCTTTGTTGCCTTGGCTGTATGTTTTGGATCAATGTCTTACTGAAAGACCCAGCCACGACCCATTTTTAATATCCTGGCGCAGTGAAGGAGGTTGTCACTCAGGATTTTACGGTACATGGCTTCATCCATTCTACCATTGATGCGGTAAAGTAGTCCTGTGGCCTTAGCAGAGAAACACCCCCAAAACATAATGTTTCCACCTCCATGCTTGACAGTGGGGATGGTGTTATATGGGTCATAGGCAGCATTTCTCTTCCTCCAAACACAGCGAGTTGAGTTAATGCCAAAGAGCTCAATTTTTGTCTCATCTGACCACAGCACCACCTCCCAATCACTCACAGAATCATCCAGGTGTTCATTGACAAACTTCAGATGAGCATTCACATGTGCCTTCTTGAGCAGGGGAACATTGCAGGCACTGCAGGATTTTAAACCTTTACAGCGTAATATGTTAGCAATGGTTTTCTTGGTGACTGTGGTCCCAGCTGCCTTGAGATCATTAACAAGTTCTCCCTGTGTAGTTTTAGGCTGATCTCTCACCTTCCGCATGATCAAGGATACCCCATGAGGTGAGATTTTGCATGGTTCCCCAGATCATTTTGTATTTCTTCCATTTTCTTACAATTGCACCAACAGTTGTCTCCTTCTCACCCAGCGTCTTACACATGGTTTTGTAGCCCATTCCAGCTTTGTTCAGGTCTATGATCTTGTCCCTGACATCCTAAAGGCCTCGTCACACATAACGATATCGCTAGCGAGATCGTTATTACGTCACGATTTTGAGATCGCTGGAGAGCCGTATCATAATCGTTGGGGAGCTGTCAAACATGCAGAACTTCCCAACGATTTCGGCCGCCCCAGCGATCTAACGATCTCGTTGTCGTTGGGACGCTTTCACACAGCAGCTATTTCAACGATCCACACCTTGATAGGGGCTGTACTGTGTCACCAATCATCTCCGATTGGTGGACACTACTGCATTCTGATTGGGCAGCAGGTTTAAAATAAAACCACGTTGTAGCAATCCCGTCCCTTTGTTCCTATTTGCGTTCTGGTTTCGGATCGTAGCAGCGTTCTTCGGCTGTGACTCTGTATCCATTCATCTGGGCTTTGTTCCTGACAAGCGTTCTGGTTTGTGGATTGTAGTGTTCTTCGGCTGTGACTCCACACAACCTGGAGAATTCTGCTAAGATCTGCAATCCAGCACGAGGTCAGAAACAAAGGATGGAATCGCTATTCTGTTGCTTTCTTTATGCACGGCGGGAAATGAGAACGCTGTAGCGACCACCAATCGGGGACGAGGGGCGCAGAAAAGTCCAATTTATGCACGCCTACGTGTTTCAGTTCTGAATCGCTAATGAGGTCGTTGGTTAGGTGTCAAATACAGCGATGCACACTGGCCAGCGGGAGCGCAACGACCCAGGAATGGTCCAGGAAGCTTTGTAACGATCAGCGATCTCACAGCAGGGGCCTGATCGTTGCTACCTGTCAAACGTAACAAGATCGCTAGCGAAATTGTTATTGCGTCACAAAACCCGTGACGTATCAACGATCTCGCTAGCGATTTCGTTATGTGTGAAGGGGCCTTTAGAAAGCTCTTTGGTCTTGCCCATGTTGTATGTGTTAGAGTCTAACTGATTAATTGAGTTTGTGGACAGGAGTCTTTTATAAAGGTGACTATGTAAGACTGCTATCTTTAATGCAGGTAACAAGTTGATTAGGAGCGTCTAACTGGTCTGTAGGAGCCAGAACTCTTAATGGTTGGTAGGGGATCAAATACTTATTTCTCACTGCAAAATGCAAATAAATTTATATACCGTATTTTTCGGACTATAAGACGCACCGGACTATAAGACGCACCCAGGTTTTTAGAGGTGGAAAATAGGGAAAAATATATTTGAAGCAAAAAATGTGGTAAAATATTTAATAACATACTATTATATGTGGTGTTATTATATATAATAGTATGTTATTATGTTGGAAGCTACGGGTAGGAGATGGTGCTGCGGGACCAGTGTGGTGTCTGTAAACTACTATGTGAAGACGCTGGAGGGTGAGTATAAGGCCGGGGTCACACACGGGGGATAGAAATAGAGACAGATGATAGAGACAGAGATGATAGAGACAGAGATGATAGAGACAGATGATAGAGACAGAGATGATAGAGACAGAGTTGATAGAGACAGGTGATAGAGACAGAGATGATAGAGACAGAGATGATAGAGACAGATGATAGAGACAGAGATGATAGAGACAGAGATGATAGAGACAGAGTTGATAGAGACAGGTGATAGAGACAGAGATGATAGAGACAGGATGATAGAGACAGAGATGATAGAGACAGAGATGATAAAAGAAGAGATGATAGAGACAGAGATGATAGAGACAGAGTATAAAATTAGAGACAGAGATGATAGAGACAGAGAGAAATATGATAGAGACAGATGATAGAGACAGAGATGATAGAGACAGAGATGATAGAGACAGAGATGATAGAGACAGAGATGATAGAGACAGATGATAGAGACAGAGATGATAGAGACAGAGATGATAGAGACAGAGATGATAGAGATGATAGAGACAGAGATGATAGAGACAGAGATGATAGAGACAGATGATAGAGACAGAGATGATAGAGACAGATGATAGAACAGAGACAGAGATGATAGAGACAGAGAAGAGATGATAGAGACAGATGATAGAGACAGAGATGATAAAAGATAGACAGATGATAGAGACAGAGATGATAGAGACAAGATGATAGAGACAGAGATGATAGAGACAGAGATGATAGAGACAGATGATAGAGACAGAGATGATAGAGACAGAGATGATAGAGACAGAGATATAGAGACAGAGATAGAGACAGAGATGATAGAGACAGATGATAGAGACAGAGATGATAGAGACAGAGATGATAGAGACAGATGATAGAGACAGAGATGATAGAGACAGAGTATGATAGAGACAGAGATGATAGAGACAGAGATGATAGAGACAGAGATGATAGAGAAGATAGAGACAGAGATGATAGAGACAGAGATGAAGAGACAGAGATGATAGAGGAACAGATGATAGAGACAGATGACAGAGATGATAGAGACAGATGACAGAGATGATAGAGACAGAGATGATAGAGTCAGATTATAGAGACAGAGATGATAGAGACAGAGAATGATAGAGACAGAGATGATAGAGACAGAGATGATAGAGACAGAGATGATAGAGACAGATGATAGAGACAGATGATAGAGACAGAGTTGATAGAAATGTGACACGTATGCATTTCATGTGCGCATGATGCGCTGCACAAAAAACGCAAGTGTGAAAGTAGCCTAACCTTTTAATTAATTCTCTGTTGTACAGTGTGTCTGAAGGACCTGTGATGACATCATGAAGAGGCAGGGCTTTGGTCATGTGATGCTCCAGCCCCCTCTTCATGACCTCATCACAGGTCCTTCACAGGAGCATTCAGCCTCCCATCAGCACAGCCCCAGGCTGTCAGGTATGCCAGCTGCTCCTGCTGCCTCCTTCTCCTTCAGACACCGATATGCCCAGCTGCTGCAGGAATCAGGCGCTGGGGAAACTGTGTGGCTCTGTGATCTGCTGCTCCCCGCTCACTGCTCAGCTGATAGGTGGGCGGGGAAGCGGCTGATTAATATTCACTGCACTTAAGTAGGGACCAGGGGTTTCCCCAGCGCTTGTTTCCTGCAGCAGAGGGGATATTTTCTTGCCTCCTGCTGATCCCACTCCACCGCTGCCCCCTGCCCCCCTCCCCACATGTTACATTCCGACCATAAGACGCACCCACACTTTCCTCCCAAATTTGGAGGAAAAAAAGTGCGTCTTATGGTCCAAAAAATACGGTAATTTATACAATGTGATTTTTCAGGATTTTATTTTTGGGATTCTATCCCTCAATGTTAAACTTAACCTACCCTTAAAATTATAGCCTGTTCATGTCATGCCTTCACTGTATGTGTGTGAATATCTAATATATAAAGCTGAATGTATGTATGTGTGTATGTATTTGGGTATGTTTGTCCGGGATTGGAATCCGCACCGTCGCACTTATGGGCATGAAATTTTGCACGCCCGCACGTCTCGACCCCGAAAGAGTCCTAGGCTATGTTTTGAATCGAAATTTTAACCCCGCGCGTTCCAAATCGCCAAACAATTTTGGCCCTATCTACATAATGGGGAGAAAGCTGAATGCTTGTGTGTATGTCCGGCATAGGAATCTGCATTTACGGGCATGAAATTTTGCACACCCGCACGTCTCGACCCCGGGAGCGTCATAGGCTAGGTTTTTAATCGAAATTTTAACCCCGCGCATTCCAAATCGGCATGCCCGGGCAGCGCCGGGCTCTTCAGCTAGTACAGTATATATGCCAAGTGATAAATCCTCTTTAGTGTGTTGGGGGGATAGATGGCCTGTTGTTATCTGCTATTTGTTATATGCCAGTGATTTTTTTTATAGTAAATTGACAGAATGCATAAAGATACCAATAATAGTTGCATCCACTGTGTGTAAGCTGCAGATTAAATTTGCAGAAGTACAAATCAATGTAATACAAATCTACTTTTAGTTCCAATTTCTAATAAAAATGCACTTTATCATGCTGAGATGAATAAGGACTGGTGTCTTCTTGCTCTATAATTAAAGTAGTTACCTTCACGACATTATCGGTAGTTCATTATTAATAAGTAGTGCACTGCAAATGCATACTGATCATTGATTAAAGATTACGGAGTATCAGTATATTTCATTCATAGCCTAACCTACATTTATTACTTCTAACAGCATGCATCTAAATGCAAACATTAATATACTCCGACACAAAGCAATCTAGAGCATATCTATATGGTTTTAACAGCTATGCATGCAAGTGAATAGTTTCCTTGTATAGAAAAACAACCCACCAAAATTGGGGTCAAGTCACTTTTGGGAAGATTGAACCACTTTTTCTTCAAGGTCACACCTACTACCTGAAAAAAGCCATGACACTTTATTAGATCACATCTGTTGCCGTTAAGCAACCATGGAGAATAGAGATGCAGTAGATTTGCTTGAGAACTATATACAGTACAGACCAAAAGTTTGGACACACCTTCTCATTCAAAGATTTTTCTGTATTTTCTTGACTATGAAAATTGTACATTCACACTGAAGGCATCAAAACTATGAATGAACACATGTGGAATTATATACTTAACAAAAAAGTGTGAAACAACTGAAAATATGTCTTATAGTCTAGGTTCTTCAAAGTAGCCACCTTTTGCTTTGATTACTGCTTTGCACACTCTTGGCATTCTCTTGATGAGCTTCAAGAGGTAGTCACTGGAAATGGTCTTCCAACAATCTTGAGGAGTTCCCAGAGATGCTTAGCACTTGTTGGCCCTTTTGCCTTCACTCTGCAGTCCAGCTCACCCCAAACCATCTCGATTGGGTTCAGGTCTGGTGACTGTGGAGGACAGGTCATCTGGCGTAGCACCCCATCACTCTCATTCTTGGTCAAATAGCCCTTACACAGCCTGGAGGTGTGTTTGGAGTCATTGTCCTGTTGAAAAATAAATGATGGTCCAACTAAACGCAACCCAGATGGAATAGCATGCCGCTGCAAGATGCTGTGGTAGCCATGCTGGTTCAGTGTGCATTCAATTTGGAATAAATCCCCAACAGTGTCACCAGCAAAGCACCCCCACACCATCACACCTCCTCCTCCATGCTTCATGGTGGGAACCAGGCATGTAGAGTCCATCCGTTCACCTTTTCTGCGTCACACAAAGACACGGTGGTTGGAACAAAAGATCTCAAATATGGACTCATCAGACCAAAGCACAGATTTCCACTGGTCTAATGTCCATTCCTTGTGTTCTTTAGCCCAAACAAGTCTCTTCTGCTTTTTGCCTGTCCTTAGCAGTGGTTTCCTAGCAGCTATTTTACCATGAAGGCCTGCTGCACAAAGTTTCTCTTAACAGTTGTTGTAGAGATGTGTTTGCTGCTTGAACTCTGTGTGGCATTGACCTGGTCTCTAATCTGAGCTGTGTTAACCTGCGATTTCTGAGGCTGGTGACTCGAAGCTCATCAAGAGAATGCCAAGAGTGTGCAAAGCAGTAATCAAAGCAAAAGGTGGCTACTTTGAAGAACTAGAATATAAGACATATTTTCAGTTGTTTCACACTTTTTTGTAAAGTGTAATGTATAATTCCACATGTGTTAATTCATAGTTTTGATGCCTTCAGTGTGAATGTACAATTTTTATAGTCATGAAAATACAGAAAAATCTTTGAATGAGAAGGTGTGTCCAAACTTTTGGTCTGTACTGTATAAGCATTCACTTAAGATTTGAAAGAAATAAAGCATAATGTCTTCTACTGTATTCCTAATAACACACGATATTTTGGTGTGACACGGTGCTGTCTTGCCACTATTGTTACAGTCATCTGTGCCAATACTTCTATCTACAGTTATAGGGGTGGTCAACGACTTGGACAAGCCCTTCTTAAATAATGGGGTACCCCAAGAAACCTTTCATTCACCTCCTGCACCAGCTCCAGTCCAGCGATGTTAGCACTGGGTTTTCCGGAGATAGCATGACATCACTGAGCACTGCAGCCAATCAGCTGCCACTAATGCATTGCAGCACTCACTCTTCCATTGGACGTAACTCATCCGGGGAAAGTATGAGAGCTGTAGCCCACTAATTGACTGCAGCGCCCATGTAACATAACAATGTCATGCAGGCACCGATATCACTGAAATATTGCTTATGTGGAAAGTGAGTATCTGGGGTTTTTCATATTATTTGGGTGACTACCTCATTAATGGAGGGGATGTCCAAATAGTGGACAACCCTTTTAGAATGTTGATTTCAATATTACCTAAAGGCATATACTTGTTTCTTATTCATCATGTTGTGATTGTTGGAGAATTATGATTGAAATTTGTAATTCTTGGGTAATGATTTAGGGACAGATTCCGTGATTCCAGCGATGTATCACATAGTTTCCTGGTGTTTCAGTTGTGAGAGAATGTTAAGCTATGTATAATCCTATGCACACCACTGATAAGCTGCTTTCTGTGTACACTGTATATTGAGAGACAGCAGCTAATCAGAGTGGGGGTTGTACAGGAGCGAGACTTAGGGTAGCACACTAACATTATACGGGATCCAAAAACTCACTATTAGATCCGTTAGCGATATGTTCAGTGCGCGCTTCAGACGACTCGCTGTGATCTCGCTCGTCGCGATCGTTCACCTATTCAGTGCGTCCGTGGTAGTATCTAATCGCTGTGACTTCTAGCGATTAGCGTACTTGTCCGCTAAAGTCGTAAAGATCGCTAACGCGATAGCGTCGTAACTATCGCAATGTGCCGCATTAGCGATATAGAACAATCCCAGCGATTCAATACAAAGTAAAGAGATCGCTAGCGGGATAGCTAGTGGCATACTGTCCTCTAGAACTCCTAAAATACGTTATTGAACGCAAAACACAGCAGTAAGTGCAAGTCTGATCATGTCTCCTCCCTATTTCATTCTGTTCTCAGACTACACAGCAAAAAAACTACTGATAAATTTTTATTTCAGTCTTCAATATCTGAACTTGCCATAGAATATTACTATTTCACACTAAGTTCAAACCTCTTTTTACTAACTCAGAAAAATGCTGAGGGACTGAATGTGAAAGCTATTTTAACCCCTTAGTGACCAGGCCTAATATTTCAAATCTGACCAGTGTCGCTTTATGTGGCAATAACTCTGGAATGTTTCAACACATCCCCGTTATTCTTCATGACACTTTATATTTTATGATAATGGTAAATTCAGATCAATATGTTTTGCATTTATTTGTAAAAAAAATATCATAAATTTGACAAAAGTTCTAAAAATTATTCATTTAATCAAGATAGTCAGGCCACAAAAATAGCAACTACATAACATTCACATCATGTCTGCTTTACATCAGCACCATCTGTAAAATGTTCATTTATTTTGTTAGGATGTTAGGAGCTTTAAAATGGTAGCAGTAATTTTTCATTTTACCAAGAAAATTTACAAAAACTTATTTTTTTAGGGACTTATTCAGCTTTGAAGTGACTTTGAGGGTCCTATATATTGGAAAAACCCCAAAAGTGATACCATTTTAAAAAAAGCCCCCTCAACATGTTCAAAACTGCTGTCAGGTAGTGTATTTACCCTTCAGGTGATTTTCAGGAATTAATTCAAAATGGCTGTTATTTTTACTACCTAAATGTTGCTAACTTCTTAACAGGTCACTATAGCCAGCAGACTCTAAGGCCATCATTGCCATGACAACTATCAGGACCACACAATCATGATCTCAGGGTGCCGATGGGGTTAACTCTGTAAACCATCTAGATGCCATATTCACTATTGACAGCAGCATCTAAGGGGTTAAAATGCCATGGACGGAGCCAACTC
>JARQOD010000005.1:175208866-175265264 GCA_033576555.1 Oophaga sylvatica
TTTCATGTCGGGTTCTGCATTTTCACAAAAGCCGGCAATTGAATTAGCGGCTATTATACTAGTAGAAGTGTATGAACTACAAATATAAATATATATATATATATGTGTCACAAATTCAATGACATGTATATATATATATATGAGGTGTAAAATTGCTGAAAAAAAATGCGTGGGCTCCCGCCCTATTTTCGCAACCAGACAGACAAAGCCAGTGAGTGGGGGCAGATAATAATAGCCCAAGAGGGACCATTATTTTTGCCCCCCCCGGCTACTAACATCTGCCCCCAGACACCCCAGGAAAGACAAATCTATAATTAGATTCGCCCTTTCTGGAACTTTGCCCGTCTATTCCCATTGCCCTGTAGCGGTGGCGAATGGGTTAATATGGGGTTTAAAGCCACCTTGCTATTGAAAGGTGACCTTAAGCCAGGTTAATAATTGAGAGCTGTCAATTAGACAACTATCAATTATTAATCCTATTGCATGAAATAAAAATAAAACACACACACTTTAATTAAAAATCATTTTAATGAAATAAAGACACATGTTTTTGACCATCTTTTATTTTACTGCAAAAACCATTTCCTGTAATAAAAATAAAATAAAAAAGCAAAATTATTCTTACCTATCCCATGCACAGTCAGGTCCCACGGTGTAATCCTTCAGAAAGGGTTAATGTTTACTGCAGGGACCGCAGCTAATGCTGCAGCCTCACAGTAAACCCCAAATGAATGAGTTCCTCTCCTGCCTGACAGGAGAGTAAAGGCTGGGTGTCACATAACGATACACCAGCGATCCCGACAACGATATGCACTTGTCAGGATCGCTGGTGTATCGCTACATGATCGCTGCTGAGCTGCCAAACAGGCAGCTCAGGCAGCGATCTGGGACAGCGACACTGCGGGTAACATCGCTTAAGGGCCCGTCTCACATAGCGATATCGCTACCGAGATCGCTGCTGAGTCACTAGTTTTGTGACGCAGCAGCGAGCTCACCAGCGATATCGCTGTGTGTGACATTCAGCGACGATCAGCCCCCCTGCCGGGTATCGCTGATCGTCGCAGAAATGTCAGGACCTTTTTTTGATCGCTGGTTTCCCTCTGACAGGCACGCATCGCTGCGTGTGACAGGCGGGAGACCAGCGATCCACTGGTAACCAAGGTACACAGCGGGTTTCCAGGCACCGCGCAGCGCTTGGAAACCCGCTGTGTACCTTGGATACCAGCTCCCTGCATCAGGGCGCTGGTATCCAAGGTACACAGCAGGTTTCTAGGCACAGCCCCGCGCCTGGAAACCCGCTGTGTACCTTGGTTACCAGCGGATCGCTGGTCTCCCGCCTGTCACACGCAGCGATGTGTGCCTGTCAGCGGGAAACCAGCGATCAAAAAAAAGGTCCTGACATTTCAGCGACGATCAGCGATACCGGCAGGGGGGCTGATCGTCGCTGAATGTCACACACAGCGATATCGCTGGTGAGCTCGCTGCTGCGTCACAAAACTAGTGACTCAGCAGCGATCTCGGTAGCGATATCGCTATGTGAGACGGGCCCTTAAGTGGAAAGCTTAATTGATTGCTTTCCACTTTCATTCAGGTCAGCCAGGGACACAATCAGTGACGTCAGAGGGAACTGATTAACAAAAATAGGGGTTCCCTTCGAAAAAAAAATGGCGTGGGGTCCCCCCTATTTTTGTTAACCAGCCAGATGAAGCAGACCGCTGAGGCCTGGATTTTCAGGCTGTTAAGGAGCCAAGATCCATGGACCTTGCCAGCCTGATAATACTAGGCCACAGCAGTCTGCATATCTTGGCTGATTAACAAAAATAGGGGATCCCCTCGAAAAAAATTGGCGTGGGGTCCCCCCTATTTTTGTTAACCAGCCAGATGAAGCAGACCGCTGAGGCCTGGATTTTCAGGCTGTTAAGGAGCCAAGATCCATGGACCTTGCCAGCCTGATAATACCAGGCCACAGCAGTCTGCATATCTTGGCTGATTAACAAAAATAGGGGATCCCCTCGAAAAAAATTGGCGTGGGGTCCCCCCTATTTTTGTTAACCAGCCAGATGAAGCAGACCGCTGAGGCCTGGTTTTTCAGGCTGGTAAGGATCCAATATCCATGGACCTTGCCAGCCTGATAATACCAGGCCACAGCAGTCTGCTTAGCTTGGCTGGTTAACAAAAATAGGGGATCCCCTCGAAAAAAAAACGGCGTGGGGATCCCCCCTATTTTTGTTAACCAGCCAAGTAAAATGCAGACTGCTGCGGCCTGGTATTAAAAGACTGTCAAGGCCCATGGATTTTGGCCCTCAACAGCCTGATAATACCAGGCTACAGCAGCCCCACATTTGGCGCATCAAAAGATGTGCCAATTGTGGCACTTTACCCGGCTCTTCCCACTTGCCCTGTAGCGGTGGCAAGCGGGGTAATAAGGGGTTAATGTCACCGTTGATTGCACGGTGACAATAAGCCCGGTTAATAATGGAGAGGCGTCAATAAGACACCGATCCATTATTAATCCCAAAGTTATTAAATGTATAAAAAAAAGACAAAGCAAGAAAAAAGTTTTTAATGAAATAAAAGAGACAACACAGTTTTCATTAATTTTATTGTACTCTCATTCCTGCGACGCCATCGATCTCCTGTAAAAAAAGAAAAAAAAAAAACAACATATACCCCTGTCCGACGCAGTCCATAACGACAGTCCCACGACGATCCAACTCTGCTACATCGAATGACAGGCAGAGCCTGTCATCGCGACGCAGCACAGCTGATTACCTGCTTCCCCGGTGCCGGTGTGACGCGTTTACCACAGACTGCTTATAATATATAATATATCCTGATTTATTCCCACATTGCAGCGCTCAGTTTAACGTCGCGAGAAACTGCATGTGACCGCCGGGAAAGAAGATTGCGGCCATCAAGCAGTCCAGGACGTGACCGCCGGAGATCTTCTGCCAGGTAAGTGCCGCTGACTCCTGACAGACCCGACCGACGGACACTGACAGTGACAGTGACAATCCCGATTCCGGTATCCGATAAGACGAAAATATCGGTACTCGGAATCGGAATTCCGATACAGCCAATATCGGCCGATACCCGATATTTGCAGTATCGGAATGCTCAACCCTACTCCCTGGACTATGTCTGCCTCAATGATCCCTCTAATAACCATTGGCCTGTCTGACTACTCTTTGAGCAGATTACCTGGTACCTGACCATGGCTATTTCTCTGACTATGGTTTTGTCTCCTGCTTCTGTCTCTGCAGCTCCTGACTCAGCTAGTAATATTACTCTTTTCTCTAGCTCACTCTTCTGCTCAGCAAACTACTTCATGAGGATCCCCATATAAGGCTTATTGGATGAAGACTGGAGTTTGTCTGGGATCTGATAGACAGGTGGCTAGAGCCAGGTCTGTTCGAGGTAGCCTTTTTGAGAGTACGGCCTCAGACTTTACAGAGATAAAGTAATGCTCATAAATCATACAAACTGTGTATGTCTTAAAATTACTGTCAACCTTTGCCATGCCTAAAATGCCTACTTTGGATTTTTTCACAAACAGTGCATTTTTTTTTTAGATTTTCTGAAAATCTAATGAGAAATTATTTATTCTAAAAATCATGCATCCCTTCTTTATATGTTGTATTAGAAAAAAACTGCTCTATCGTACCACTCCAGAAATAGACAAAGCAAGCAGTTTCTGGAGTCCATTCAGCCTTCCCCCTTCAAGCACAGAAAATCTGATATAGTATGTCTTTAACAGCCTTTTATATATCTTCCCTTGTTAAACAAGAACTATCAAAGACATCTGGAGAAGACAAGCATTGTCTACAAGATCATGATCATAATGGGGAACGTAACCTAAAAATACAGTTTTTGCCAGGAGCATAAACAGATAGAAAATGGTTCCCATGCAAAAATTGTACATGGATCCCTTGCTGTCTAATAAATAATAATGAAGAACCCACTTTATGTGATTCTAGCAAACATTACCCATAAATGTAAGGTATGAAATTTATTAGCTTTAGTTCATCATGCAAAATTCTAGATGGTAGGAAGCTGCTTCTTGCTTGCCAATCTATTCCCAGCTTTGATATCCAAGTTGAGGACTTCAATGATTATGACTTACTATGATATGAAATGCAAAGGTTAAAAATCAGTTCAGCAAAACTAGATTGATCTGTGGAGGATTGACTTTGAGTAAATTTTCACATGGTCTAGTGCAGTCAATCTAGAGTGTTATCACTGTTAGTATAAAAGATGGGAGCTGGCAAAGGTGCGCTATTCCTTATAGGGATAGATAAAAGCTTAGCGCTCGCTTACACCAGAGTGAGGGATTGCACTTGGACCAGTGCTATTCAATGAAGGCAGTGCAGATCTGTGTATTTTTTTCTCAGCTATATTTGTCAGGAGAAAAAATCAGGGCATGCTGCGATTTCACTTTGAAATCAGATAAGTGTGAGAAAAAAAATCAGATGCCATACGGCCCATCAGTATAACATCCGATTTTTACTGATAAATTACATTTCTGGAGCATATGAAACTGTAAATGGTCTTGTAAATGATTAATGGCTGCTAAGTAAAAAAAAACGGACTGCACACGGATGACAAGTGAGAAGAAAATTGTCTCACTTTGCTGTATAAAAATTGGACAGATTTTTTTAGATGCCCATGTGACCCCAACCTTAATCTGATTGTGGTAAACTACTTCAGTGCTGAAACCAATGAAAGATAGGAGTGCTAATCTCAGGCTGTAAATAGTAATCCAAAGGTTCAAGTGATATATCTGGAGTACCTATGTAGTCACTCAGTGTGACTGATTTGATTAACCTGAGATATTCTGCAGTAAACAACTGCACCTTAACCCCTTAACCCCAAGGGTGGTTTGCACGTTAATGACCGCGCCAATTTTTACAATTCTGACCACTGTCTCTTTATGAGGCTATAACTCTGGAATGCTTCAATGGATCTTCACAATTCTGAGACTGTTTTCTCGAGACATATTGTACTTCCTGATAGACTTCTTCTTCTTCTTCGATATAACTTGCAGTTATTTATGAAAAAGTGGAAATATGTCGAAAATTTTGAAAATTTTGCAATTTTCAAACTTTTAATTTTTATTCCCTTAAAACAGAGAAATATGTCACACAAAATAGTTACTAAATAACATTTCCTACATGTCTACTTTACGTCAGCACAATTTTGAAATCAAAATTTTTTTTTGCTACGAAGTTATAAGGGTTACAAGTTGACCAGCGATTTCTCATTTTTACAACAAATTGTGCAAAACCATTTTTTTTAGGGACCACCTCACATTTGAAGTCACTTTAAGGGGTCTATATGGCAGAAAATACCCAAAAGTGACACCATTCTACAAACTGCACCCCTCAAGGTACTCAAAGCCACATTCAAGAAGTTTATTAACCCTTCAGGTGCTTCGCAGGAGCTGAAGCAACTTGGAAAGAAAAAATGTACATTTAACTTTTTAGTCACAGAAATGATCTTTTACAAACAATTTTTTTATTTTAACAAGGGTAAAAGGAGAAAATGGACAGAAAAAGTTGTTGTGGCAATTTCTCCTGAGGATGTGTAGCCCAGCTGCGCTTGGTGCCACATGTACCCTGGAGGATGCACGGAAAGGTAAATCCATGATAATCTATAAGCACACAACACTTCACATTTTTCCTGGTTCCACCAGAGGGAGCCCTTGAGACAGCAGTGAGATGAAGACAGTCTAGCTGCGAGTTAGGGAGTCGTTGGTGTTACCTCAGAACAGCAGAACATCTCAGAACGCAGTTACCTCAGACGAGCTGTGAGGGAGAGATAAGATCTCCTCAGAACACCGGAGAGAGACTCCTGTCAGATTAGCCTGAGGACTGAGGAAGTCTGAACGAGATAGCTGAAATCTACTGCTGCCTGTGCTTATGTCAAAGGTGTGAGTAGGACGACAGGCAAGTGGAAAAGGGAAAAGAGAGAGTGACTGAGGAGAAATAGCAACGATAGCTTACCTCCACTCTGCACTACCGGACACCGGGTCCGAGCTTGCTAGTATCTTCACAGCTAGTGGGAAAAACCGGAGACCCTGGACTTCAAGTCGCAGGGGCCCAGCAGTGCTGATACGTAACCGAGGTTAGGAAGACGGGGGTCTGGCAGGTACCGCCATAGAGACACTGTTCTGTCCACAAGAAGACCTCATCACAAGATCAGCCGGGCGTAGCAAAGAGAAGGAGTTAAACTCTGTTTTATGCAAGTTAGAAACTCACACACATAAGGATGTAAGGAGGCCTTACACCTACTCAGTGGATTGCTGGACGTGCATCCTCCACCCTGACGGCCTCCCAGGACGTGCCTGCAACTTCATCACCAGTAAAGGTACAGAAAGAGACTGTCTTGTGTGTGTCTGCATTATTGCTCCTTCACCCCTACACCGCCATATACCTCGAGGGATCAGTCTTACCTGTGGAAGACTTAACACCTTGCTGCCCAGTAACAACCCCTCAGAGGATTCACCCTGCAGCGCTGGTCACCCTGATCAGAAACCACAGATGGCGTCACGAACATTTCTATCATCCCCTGTAAATATCCCCCTTTAGTGAGCGCCCAGGGCAACGGACCGAGCTGCGCTACCCGTGACATCCCCCAGTAAAGTGAATGGGCTCGGTGCCGAGTACCCCAAAGCCCTGCTACGTGCGACTCAAGTACGCCGATACCCCATATGTGGGGGAAAACCACTGTCTAGGCGCCCGGCAGGGCTTGGAAGGGAAGGAGCGCCGTTTGACTTTTTCAAACCAAAATTGGCGGGAATTGAGATTGGACGCCATGTCGCGTTTCGAGAGCCCCTAATGTGCCTAAACAGTGGAAATCCCCCACATGTGACACCATTTTGGAAACTAGACCCCCTAAGGAACTTATCTAGATCTGTTGTGAGCACTTTGAACCCCCAAGTGTTTCACTAAAGTTTATAATGCCTGGGTGTGAAAAAAAAAAAATTCCACAAAAATGATTTTTAGTCCCCAATTTTTGATTTTTCCCAAGGAAATTGAACCCCAAAAGTTGTTGTCCAATATGTCCTGAGTACGCTGATACTCCATATGTGGGGGAGAAATACTGTTTGGACTCACCGCAGGGCTCGGAAAGGAAGTAATGACGTTTTGGAATGCAGACTTTGATGGGTGTCATATTCAGTTTGCAGAGTCCCTGATGTGCCTAAACAGTGGAAACCCCCCACAAGTGACCCCATTTTGGAAACTAGACCCCCTAAGGAACTTATCTAGATCTGTGGTGAGCACTTTGAACCCCCAAGTGCTTCACACAAATTTATAATGCCCGGGCATGAAAATAAAAAGTCATATTTTTCTCCCACAAAAGTAATATTTAAGTCACCAATTTTTTATTTTCCCAAAGGTAACATGAGAAATTGGACCATAAAAGTTGCTGTCCAATTTGTCCTGAGTACGCTGATACCCCATATGTTGGGGGACTAGACCCCCTAAGGAACTTATCTAGATCTGTGATGAGCACTTTGAACCCCCAAGTGCTTCACACAAATTTATAATGCCCGGGCATGAAAATAAAAATCCAATTTTTTCCCACAAAAATGATCTTTTAGTCACCAATTTTTTATTTTCCCAAGGGTAAGGGGAAAAATTGGACCCCAAAAGTTGTCCAATTTGTACCAAGTACGCTGATACCCTATATGTGGGAGAAAACTACTGTGTGGGCGCATGTTGGGGCTCGGAATAGAAGTAGTGACGTTTAGTAATGCAGACTTTGATGGAATGGTCTGCGGGTGTCATGTCGCGTTTGGAGAGCCCCTGATGTGCTTGAACAGTGGAAACCCCCCACAAGTGACCCCATTTTGTAAACTAGACCCCCAAAGGAACTTATTTAGATGTGTGGTGAGCGCTTTGAACCCCCAAGTGCTTCACAGAAGTTTATAACGCCCGGACGTGAAAATAAAAAAATCATATTTTTTCCACAAACATGATCTTTTAGTCCCCAGTTTTTTATGTTGCCAAGGGTAGCAGGAGAAATTGGACCCAAAAAGTTGTTTTCCAATTTGTCCTGAGTACGCTGATACCCTATATGTGGGAGAAAACTACTGTATGGGCACACGTCGGGGCTCGGAAGTGAAGTAGTGACGTTTTGCATTGCAGACTTCGATGGAATGTCTGCGCGTGTCATGTCGCTTTTGGAGAGCCCCTGATGTGCCTAAACAGTGGAAACCCCCCAAGTGACTCCATTTTGGAAACTAGACCCCCAAAGGAACATATTTAGATGTGTGGTGAGAACTTTAAATAAATATAATAAATCATATTTTTTTCTACAAAAATGATATTTTCGCCCCCAATTTTTTATTTTCCCAAGGGTAACAGAAGAAATTGGACCCCAAGAGTTGTTGTGCAATTTATCCTGAGTATGCTGATACCCCATATGTGGGGGTAAACTACTGTTTGGGCGCATGGCAGAGCTCAGAAGGGAAGGAGCACCGTTTGACTTTTTCCACGCCGAATTGGCTGGAATTGAGATCAGACGCCATGTCAAATTTGGAGAGCCCCTGATGTGCCTAAACAATGGAAACCCCCCAATTCTAACTCCAACCCTAACCCCAACACACCCCTAACACTAATCCCAACCCTATTCATAACCCTAACCACAAACCTATCACACCTGTAACCCTAGTCCCAACCCTAACTTTAGCCCCAACCCTAACCCTAACCCTAATGGGAAAATGGAAATAAATACATTTTTTTAATTTTATTATTTTTCCCTAACTAAGGGGGTGATAAAGGGGGGTTTGATTTACTATTTATAGCGGGTTTTTATGATTGGCAGCTGTCACACGCTAAAAGACGCTTTGTATTGCAAAAAGTAGTTTTTGAATCATCACATTTTGAGAGCTATAATTTTTCTATATTTTGACCCACAGAGTCATGTGAGGTCTCATTTTTTGCGGGACGAGGTGACGTTTTTATTGGTACCATTTATGGGCACATGACATTTTTTGATCGCTTTTTATTACAATTTTTGGGAGCCAGAATGAACAAAAACCAGCAATTCATGAGTTTCTTTTGGGGGAGGGGCGTTAATACCGTTCCGTATGTGGTAAAATTGATAATGCGGATTTATTCTTCGGGTTAGTACGATTACGGCGATACCTCATTTGTATTTTTTTATGTTTTGGCGCTTTTATACAATTAAAACGATTATATATAAAAAATAATTATTTTTGCATCGCTTTATTCTGCGAGCTATAACTTATTTTTTCGTTGATGATGCTGTATGGCAGCTCGTTTTTTTGCGGGACAAGATGACGTTTTCAGCAGTACCATGTTTGTTTATATCCGTCTTTTTGATTGCGTGTTATTCCACTTTTTGTTCGTCAGTATGATGATAAATCATTGATTTTTAGACTTGTTTTTTTTTGAAGGGGTTCACTAATGGGGTTAACTAATGGGACAGTTTTATAGAGCGGGTCGTTACGGACGCGGCAATACTAAATATTTGTACTTTTATTGTTATTTTTTTTTTTACATTAAAGAAGTGAATTTATTGGGGAATATTTTTTTTTTTTCATTATTTAGGAATTTTTTTTTACACTTCTTATTTTTATTTTTTTCACATTTTTACTTTGTCCCAGGGTGGGACATCACTGTGTAGGGTCAGATCGCTGGTGTGACAGTGTGCACAGCACTCTGTCACACCAGCGATCGCTCTGGCACTGCTGCAGGCTTCTCAGTGCCTGCTCTCAGCAGACACTAAGGTAGCCACCTCCCTGCAGGACCCGACGGCCATCTTGGATCCGGGGTCCTGCAGTGAGGAGAGTCCCTCGGAACAGCGCGACACATCGCACTGTTCTGAGGGTCTTAGGGGAGCGTGCAGGGAGCCCCCTCCCTGCGCGATGGTCCCCTGTGCCCCTGTACACCGCGATCATGTTTGATCGCGGTGTGCCAGGGGTTAATGTGCCGGGAGCGGTCCGTGACCGCTCCTGGCACATAGGGCTGGGTGTCAGCTGTGATAATCAGCTGACACCCGGCGGCGATCAGCTGCGCTCCCGGGGGAGCGCAGCTGATCGCCTTGGTCGTACTATTCCGTCCCTGGGAATTAAGTACCAGGTCACATGGAAGGAATAGTATGTCCAATGGTATTAAGGGGTTAATAGGCCTTTTATATTTTTCACACACTGCAAACACAGAGGGCAGGATAAAACCCCTCAGTGCTAATTTTACTACTAAATCCAAATCCTGAATCCAAAGCTGGGTCACACGAAGTGTGCTTCCTGCAGTGTAAGATGGGCAAGCCTTTTTTATAATCCAAAAGAGAAATCTTCACGGCCGCCTCCTCTGCCACCACCACCACCACATCTTACCATATGTTTTCTCTTAGCCAGAAAGGTTGAGGTCACTTGGACATTAATAGGGATGTGATGGCATCACAAAGCTTAGCACAGGTTCAATACACTCCCAGAAGACCTTCGAATGTTATACACTTATTTTCCTGGCAAGTAGATGCCTTGTGGAATTGCGATTCGTAGTGAGTTTATTTGACGCAAATTAGCAAATCAAATTTTGGTTGAAAATTCATGGAAATAGGCAAATTTGAATTTTAAATGATCAGCTCATCTATAAGCCAAAGCATACATGAGCATAAAATAAAGCATTTTGGAAGGAAAAGGCAAATAAATGAATGGTGTAATATTATGACTAAATACTTCATACAATCCAAAGCCCTGGAAGTCAGCTCACCAGTCAGACTGTGCGTATACATTTCAATCCTAACATAAATGCTAAATAAAAAGGGATCATAAATTAGCTTAAAACGTCAGTCACTAGTATCAAACTGGAGTGCAAACACATTTGTGTGTAAAGTACATGTAAGTGTGTAATAAATCATGGTGGTTAAAATGAAATGCAATTAACTGCCAAAAAAATGTCTTTTTTTCCAATTTCTTATTATATAACTAGTTATATTTCTTAAGTGACGAGTAAATGTCTAAAACTAGCCGAAAAACAGAAATGCTGGCTTGGTTCATTCCTGTATAAAAAAAAGTGCTGAGGAAAGCAAAATTGCAGATATTAGCTCATTAGATGACCCGGCACAGCTACATCAGTGTGGTTTGACAGACTACTGAAAAGATTGGTTTAGGATTCAGGAGAAATTATAACAGGCCGCCCGAAGCTACTACTGTAGGTATTTCATCCCTAAATGGCAAGAGAGAGTTTATTGGTATAGGGTCTATAGAACCATCATTAATACTATATCACACATATAGCTTTATTGCAAAATGTGTACTTTGTCAGATTTTTATTAAAAAGGTGTTATATATTGTGATCGGGGTGGACACATCACATATGAGCAGAATATATAACATGTCTCCATTAAAGTACATTGGATATTCTGAAGTTCAAGCTATTTGACACCACAAGAAGTGAGCTGGAAACCATCTGCATTGACTTTGAAAACTTAGGCAAGAAAGTGAAAGAACTGGGAGCACAGGTGGTCTTCTCTTCCATCCTTCCAGTGGATGGCCATGGAACAAGGAGGTGGAATAAAATTCTGCAGGTGAATAACTGGCTATGTCGATGGTGCCGTCAGCAAGGATTTGGATTTCTGGTTCACGGAGTGAATTACCTATACGATGGACTGCTTGGTAGAGATGGGGTGCACCTTCCGAAGACTGGAAAACATGTATTTGGAAGTCACCAGTGCGCTGCTGTAGGGGAGCTGGTAACCAAGGTACACATCGGATTTCCAGGCACCGCGCAGCGCCTGGAAACACGATGTGTACCTTGGTTACCAGCTCCCTACATCAGCGGGCTGGTATCCAACGTACACTGCGGGTTACTAAGCAACGTTACCCGCAGTGTCGCTGTCCTGATCGCTGCCTGAGTTGCCTGTTTGGCAGCTCAGCAGCGATCATGTAGTGACACCAGCGATCCTGACAAGTTCATATCATTGTCAGGATTGCTGGTGCGTCGTTATGTGAGACGGGGCCCTTAAACACATGCTAAAAAGGAAGAAAGAAATGTTTATCAAATGGAAAGAGGGGGCATATCTAAAGAAGAATATAATGATGTCTGCAGAACCTGCAGGGCAAGAATCAGATTATCTAAAGCTGAGAATTAATTATGGCTTGCAAGAGATGTCAAAAGCAATAAAAAAGGATTTTGGGGATATGTCAAAAGTAAAAGAAAAGTCAAAGATGCTATAGGATTTTTACAGGATAAAAATTATGAAATGGTAAGAAAGGATGTTGAGAAGGTCGAACTTTTAAATTCCTATTTTGCATCTGTATTCTCCCAGAAAGGAAATGTAACATCAACTGATCTTCACTGTCCTATTAAGGGAATAGAAGAATCCATGATATCTATAAACAGAAAAATAGTGAGGAATCACTTAGTTAACGTAAAGGAATTCAAGTCTCCAGGTCCAGATGAATTACACCCCAGAGTACTGAAGGAGATAGCAGAAGAAATTTTTGAACCACTCTCCATAATCTTTGAAAATTCTTGGAGAACAGGAGAAGTCCCAGAAGACTGGAGAAGAGCAATTGTTGTTCCTATCTTCAAAAAAGGGAAGAAGGTGGACCCAAGTAACTATAGGCCGGTGAGTCTGACTTCTATACCAGGAAAGATCATAGAATCATAGAATGGTAGAGTTGGAAGGGACCTCCTGGGTCATCTGGTCCAACCCCCTGCTCAAAGCAGGATTCACTAAATCATCCCAGACAGATGTCTGTCCAGTCTCTGTTTGAAGACTTCCATTGAAGGAGAACTCACCACCTCTCATGGCAGCCTGTTTTTTCTAATATCTAATCTGTGTTTCCTCCAATTCAGGTTCATCCCATTGCTTCTAGTCTTTCCGTGTGCAAATGAGAATGAAGATAATCCTTCTACAATGTGACAGCCCTTGAGATATTTGTAGACAGCTATTAAGTCTCCTCTCAGTCTTCTTTTTTGCTAGCTAAACATTCCCAAATCCTGTAACCGTTCCTCATAGGACATAGTTTGCAGACCGGACACCATTCTGGTCGCTTCTTCTCTGAACTTGCTCCAGTTTGTTGATGTCTTTTTTAAAATGTGGTGCCCAAAACTGGACACAGTATTCCAGATGAGGTCTGACCAAAGAGGAGTAGAGGGCAATAATGACTTCACGTGATCTAGACTGTATGCTTCTATTAATACATCCCAGAATTGTATTTGCCTTTTTTGCTGCTGTATCCCACTGTTGACTCATGTTCAGTCTGTGATCTATAAGTATACACAAGTCTTTTTCACATGTGCTCTTGCTTAGCCTTATTCCTCCCATTCTGTATACGCTTTTTTCATTTTTATTTCTATGACAGAATCACTGACTGAGTGGATCAGGGAAATGCTGTAGATATATTATATCTTGACTTCAGCAAAGCATTTGACAAAGTATCTGACACAATCCTTATTGAAAAAATGACTAAGTATGGAATGAACAAGGCAACTGTTAGGTGGATTCATAACTGGCTTAGTGATAGGACCCAAAGAGTGGTAGTAAATGGCTGCACATCCAGTTGGAAGAATGTATCAAGTGGGGTACCACAGGGTTCTGTCTTGGGCCCTGTATTGTTCAACATCTTTATCAATGATTTAGATGAAGGAATTGAGGGTAAACTGATTAAATTTGCTGATGACACAAAGGTAGGAGGGATAGCTAATACTAGAGAAGAGAGAGAAAGGATTCAAAAATATATAAATAAACTGGAGCAGTAGGCAGCAACTAACAGAATGGTTTTTAACAGAGAAAAATGCTAAGTACTACATCTGGAAAATAAAAATGAAAAATGCGTATACAGAATGGGAGGAATAGAGCTAAGCAACAGCACATGTGAAAAAGACTTGGGTATACTAATAGATCACAGACTGAACATGAGTCAACAGTGTGATGCAGCAGCAAAAAAGGCAAATACAATTCTGGGATGTATTAACAGAAGCATACAGTCTAGATCACGTGAAGTCATTATTGCCCTCTACTCCTCTTTGGTCAGACCTCATCTGGAATACTGTGTCCAGTTTTGGGCACCACATTTTAAAAAAGACATCAACAAACTGGAGCAAGTTCAGAGAAGAGTGACCAGAATGGTGTCCGGTCTGCAAGCCATGTCCTATGAGGAACGGTTACAGGATTTGGGAATGTTTAGCTTGCAAAAAAGAAGACTGAGAGGAGACTTAATAGCTGTCTACAAATATCTCAAGGGCTGTCACATTTTAGAAGGATCATCTTTATTCTCATTTGCACAAGGAAAGACTAGAAGCAATGGGATGAAACTGAATGGGAAGAGACACAGATTAGATATTAGAAAAAACTTTTTGACAGTTAGAGTGATCAATGAGTGGAACAGGCTGCCATGAGAGGTGGTGAGTTCCCCTTCAATGGAAGTCTTCAAACAGAGGCTGGACAGACATCTGTCTGGGATGATTTAGTGAATCCTGCTTTGAGCAGGGGGTTGGACCAGATGACCCAGGAGGTCCCTTCCAACTCTAACATTCTATGATTCTATGATTCTATTCCAAAAAGGATAAGAATGGTTACATTGCCAAAAATTATTTAATAATCAAACAGCTTTATTATATAGTTTATATAAATAATCAATTAAAAATAAATGTCTTACGCAAAATACAAAAAAGGAGAAGGGACTCATGGGCAAAAAGATATTATTGCCCTGATACATTGCTAAATCGGTACACATTCGCCAAAGATCAGACCACAAATCAATGTAAGTGTTAAATATTGGGTAAATAATCAAACATATTGATCATGAATGATACATTTGAATTTGCCCAGATTAATTATAATATGTTTGAATTCATCATAAAAACATAAGACTATGACGATGGACCTAGGTAAAAACTTGAGGGATTCTACAAATTGATCTAAGATACGTATTTAACATAATTTTAATATTTTGTAAACCATCCTATTCATCATTTTGGGTTAGAAAGTGAAGATTGTAATTTGTCTTTTTGGATTGTGAGAAATAAGGAAAAAAATAAAATGTGCAATTATAATGCATTTCGGTTTGTGCTATATGGTCTAGATCACAATTGAATGAAGAATGATTTACGCAGCTAATTTATACAGCGAAGGTTCACATCTGTCTGACTGTAATGAACAATTTCCAGCTTTGGAAACCTGATTTTAAAACCATTATTTCACTGCAATTCAGATACCGGCTATCTAGGAAGGACTGGAATGCTTCCAAAGGATATTGAACGTGCTCAGTTAATGTTATGAAATCACACAGCAGCTTTGTTTAAGCAGACAATGGCCTACAGACAAATACCACATGATTAACAGAAAAAAATATTTAGAAAGTGATTGTCACATGAATTTGCAATTGTTTTCCAAGGCAGGAGACAATTTGAATGTACCATCTCTACACAAACTGAAGACAATTATGCTCAAACTCATCAATAACCTGCAGATTTATTCATTCGGTGCTCAGCAAGTACACAAGGATGTGCTACCGTCATCTGTTACCAGTCTACTGGAAACCAAGTCAAATAATATAATTAAGGAATTCATGCCCTCTATCTGACATTCCCATATGTTTAATATTGCCATATCTTAGGTTTAAAAAAAATTGGAGGACATCCAATCCTCTTGCAATAAATATCTTGTGTCATACAGCATCCTATAAAGTTAATATCCAAAACGCAAATAGGGTGTTTTGTCCCTTAGCAAATTCCTGCTGTCAGGTTCACTTTAAGTAAACTACAGGCATTGTCAGGTTGGCAGTGTTAAACTGATTAAAATGATACCTGGGTGAAGAAATCCGTCTTGTGGTTCTTGTGTAATCAGTGTTATAAGTTTTCAGAGACGCTTGTGCTCCGGGGTGGGACTGTAGGCACGATCTTATCTTCCTGCTCTAAGCCAAAGAAACCAAGAAAAGATCTGGCCACAAGCCGCCCGACAGACAAACAGTATGTCTCTCTCTCTATGATGAGGAACATGTTTGTGCTTCGGGGCAGTCTGTGGGCAGGTCTTTCCTTGGTTTCTCTGGCTTAGAGCAGGAAGATAGGACTCTACCTACAGTCCCACCCCGGAGCACGAGCATCTCATTAACTGAAAACTTCTAACACTGATTGCACAAGAAGCACAAGACAGATTTCTTCACTTCAGGTATCATTTTAATCAATTTAATACTGCCAACCTGACAGATTTTGTAGTTTACTTAGAAAAATCCTGCTGACAAGTTCGCTTTAAAGGTAATCTGTCACCAGGTTTTTGCTACCCCATCTAAGAGCAGCATGACATAAAGGAAGAGATTTTGATTACCAGATAATCCTGCGATATTTCACTTACTGGGCTGCTGGCTGCAGTTTTGATAACTATTTCATCAGCTGAAAATCTACCTAAAACCTGGTGACAGATTCCCTTTAAGTGACACACACTTCACAAATCACATATGCCCTGGAGTCAGGGGAATAGCAACATGCAAGTATTTACAGATACCCAAAAAAAGAATATTTGGCCTTCAAATCCAGAGTAAATGAAAAATATCCTTTTTTTTACTATCAATTAAAATTCAATGGGCATATTGCCTATTCACACTTGTTTCAACCATAAGGTCTTAATCAGTACGATGTTACAATTAAGACCTTACGGTCGAAACATGTCAACAAATATGTATCACCATAATGCCCATTAAATTATAATGGATATTAAATAAATTATATTTTTAATTTACAATGGATTTTGCAGCCTTTTTTTTTCTTTGATATTTTGCCTAGATAAACCAATGGGCCAGTCGATATCCCAGTACTATGGATTGTGATACATACTGAAGCAGTGAGCTACGGTAATATCCGCTTTTTTTTCCTTGCGCACTCACCTATTACCAAGGCTTTTGTCTCCATATATGAGTTAAACTTTTTTGCCTCTGTGTGTTATAATACCATTTGTCAGTTCTTTATTATTAAATTGATTTTAATACACACAGGTGTTATATATATATATATATATATATATATAACTAATTCCTATACGTTAATAAAATTTAATCTTTAATAATAATCTTTAATAAAATTTAATCTTTTAAAATACTGATTTGACTACAATTTTTTTGATCCCGGTACCTTTTTTGTTTGGTTATTTTTTGCATTCTGGTGCCCTATTAGTTAGGGCTACTCATTTTTGGTAATCTATAAATCAATAATAGTAGCGAATATAGGAATATTTGTAACTTTTGTGTAGTTGACATTTCTTTTTTAATAAATAGTTCATGTCCATCTCAGTCAAATTGAGACGTACTTCCAGTACAGTGAGGCGCCAGGTTAAACTGTATGGGATTGGAAAAGGATGAAATGGCAGGAGACACAGTCAGACAGAGCTGCAATTTGTGACAAATTTATTTCACTTATATGCTGGAATGAAAGTCACACAACTCAGTGATGCTGCATCATGTTCTCCATGCAGCTGCTTCTGTCTGTGTGCTACAAGGAGAGAAAAGTATATGTATGAGTAAAGTGTATGGGAGACACCCACTAGCTCAGAGACAACTAATAATTAGAGAGAGAGCCCGCAGGGAGGAAAACTTGTAATGAATCCAACTTCCAAGTCATATAGTGGTCAAAAATTGTGATATTCCTCATGTGCATACACATGGCAGCTTATTCTGAAACATTACTTAGCCTGAAATGACAGCTACACTTTAAGCCACCCTACATTTTCTAGGAAGGAGAACACTAGGTAATCTTTATTACAGGAAAATAAAAATAATTCTATATAAAAAAAATAATTCAAAAAGGAAAAAAATCTACCTTAGTACAAACTGAAAACATTTCCAATAGGAATCAATCGATGACTTCTTATGACTAATTCCACTCCCCTTTCCCCTACTCCATTAACAATCATCATAAAAGACTATAAGGCTACTATTAATTGGAAGTGGACAGTAAATGTTGAAGATATACTATATGTCCCACTCACTTATTGATAGCTAAGATGGCACACTGGGCTCCTGAGCCAAAAGTAAGTTGGACTTTAAAGGGAAGTTAATCATCAGAAAATGAGCTATTGATTAAATCAGGTTTTCGTGTTACTTCTTTTTTTAAATTTAGCATTGTATTTTTTACATATCACAATATGTATTAAAAATAGAAATCCTTCAATTTTCACACTGGCCACTGGGGCATTTTTTATACATACACTTTCTTTTGCTTCAGGAAACAACACACATATATAGCCACAATGGATGGATCCTGACCCTATTTTTTGTATTGAAGTCTCTAATGAGGCTATGTAAAGGTCATTGTGAAGGGAGGAAGGGAAGGAGGGGGGGCAGGGTCACTGTGACCTTAAATTTTTTGAATGGTGAATCCTGTTTTATCTACTGTGTATAGAGATGTTGTTGTAGTCCTGCCACTGCTGAGTGGCAAATGAGAAAATTGCAAGACTACTAATGTAGTTTTTTATTTAATAAAAAATGTAATATGAAAAAGAAAATTGCCAAATAATTTTTTTTTTTAAATTTATGTAACACAAAAACCTGATTTAAAGAATAGGTCATATTCTGATGACAGCTTCCTTTTAAATGAATGCATTACGAGAAGTGAATACTAAATCCTTTCTAACAAGACTAGATACCAATCTGTTCAGCTCCTCCTGCTCTATAACAACATGTTCAATGTTACAGGTTACCTTTCCAGTCAACCATAGTGGGAGGTATGAGGCAATAGAACCTCCTGGGTCCTCTAAGTAGCAAACAGGAAACAAATCTAGTTAATCCATAAATGTTTAAATTTACTTAGTCTCAGATTTCAGCAACTTGACCATTTCAGAGGAAATGTAATAGGGCTGCGTAAGAAACAACACCTGCACATGGTATCTGTTTTCTTGTTAGGAATTTGCCAATACTGCTGTGTTTTATAGGGCTAAAAATAAAATAAAACTTGGCACATGTAACATTTAGCTTCTGTGCAGAATTTTGCTGAGCGATTAACATTATGGACTACTAAAGATTAAGCATCGAAAATGACTCAGTGAAAATGCAAAGTGAGACAGGTGTTATTGAGACGCAGGAGAGAAATGCTAAGGATATTTAACAAACTTCTCAAACAGCTGGTGGTAAATTATTATGAGAGATTAACATTTTTGTCACGGCTTTTCTCACAAAATATTATACAGAAAACTATTGGTAATTTGTTTTTTAGGCAATTCGTATTCCTCCCATTGTTCAAAAACATACTGATCAGTTAATGGTTTCCTATGAGACGAGTCTATGTGTGGGTATGTGAATAATGAGCTTTATTGTGATTGCGGTGGAAGGCAGCAATGTTCATCTGTTCGTTCTTTGACTTAAGGGTATGCCACACTAAACAATATCGCTAACGGGATCGCTAAAAAACGTCACTATTTAGTGATCCCGTTAGCGATGTTGTTGTGTGCGGCATCTTGCCAGCGACGAGCTTCCTGCTGTGATCTCGCTCGTCGCTGGAATCGTTCCGGACCCTATTTTCTCGTCGGCGCTCCCGCTGGGTAAGTATATATCGCTAGTGTGGCACCTTTTCTTAGCGATTTAGCGGTACTTTTGTACCGCTAAAGTCGTTAAGAAGATCGGTAACGGCGATAGCGTCGTTAACTATATCGCTAAATGTGGCCGCACTTAGCGATATAGAAACAATCCCGCTAGCGATCTCATTAGTATGCGACGCTAACGAGATCGCTAGCGGGATAGCTTAGTGTGGCAGTACCTTTAAAGGGAACCTGAAAGTAGCTTCATGCTGCCTCAACCATAAGTCAGATACTGGCTGCATTTATGCTATGAAAAGCCACCACAAGCTGTTTTTCTTAGTTGACTTGTTCAAGGACATTTCCAGCAGCTTCTCTCTGCCCTATTCTGCTGAACCAACAGACTTCGACTCTTTTGTGTGTTTAGGGAGAGACCTGTAAAGGTACTGCCACACTAACAATCCCGCTAGCGATCACAATACGCGCATACTAATGCGATCGCTAGCGGGATTGTTTCTATATCGCTAAATGCGGCCACATTTAGCGATATAGTTAACGACGCTATCGCCGTTAGCGATCTTCTTAACGACTTTAGCGGTACAAAAGTACCGCTAAATCGCTAAGAAAAGGTGCCACACAGCGATTAGATACTTACCCAGCGGGAGCGCCAACGAGAAAATAGGGTCCGGAACGATTCCAGCGACGAGCGAGATCACAGCAGGAAGCTCGTCGCTGGCAGCTGCCGCACTGAACAACATCGCTAACAGGATCGCTAAATAGTGACGTTTTTTAGCGATCCCGTTAGCGATATTGTTCAGTGTGGCATACCCTTTAATGCAGAGGAGTGAGGCGGGGAGAAGCTGCCAAGGACCTGTATTGGACTAGTCATCCTAGTCACGTAAGGGCCGACACGCGCCACTATTAATGAAGGACTAACTGTAGTACAATGTCCCTAATTCAAAAAGAGGCATGTTATTCTAGTGCCTCATGACAAATTATATTCCAATCAGAGACTGGAGTAGCATTTCTAGTGTAAAGGGTATGCCACACTAAACAATATCGCTAACGGGATCGCTAAAAAACGTCACTATTTAGCGATCCCGTTAGCGATGTTGTTGTGTGCGGCAGCTTCCAGCGACGAGCTTCCTGCTGTGATCTCGCTCGTCGCTGGAATCGTTCCGGACCCTATTTTCTCGTCGGCCTCCCGCTGGGTAAGTATTAATCGCTAGTGTGGCACCTTTTCTTAGCGATTTAGCGGTACTTTTGTACCGCTAAAGTCGTTAAGAAGATCGCTAACGGCGATAGCGTCGTTAACTATATCGCTAAATGTGGCCGCACTTAGCGATATAGAAACAATCCCGCTAGCGATCTCATTAGTATGCGACGCTAACGAGATCGCTAGCGGGATAGCTTAGTGTGGCAGTACCTTTAGAAACACTAGCAGTTTTTCAGTTTTTCACAGGTGGCATAACCACGCACTGTCCCGGCTTCTAACCACTCTACCCATTTTGGCAGACCTGCTTTAAACTGGTGTGAAAATGCCAAAAATGACAAAAAATTTTGACTTTTCTAAGTGTTTTACACCAGTTTTTTGCTGAAAACACTTTGATGAATCGCCCTTATTGTTCTTGACCGGCATTTCAAAGTGTGTTTTTTTTCTGAAACGCCGCAGCATTTAGGCGTAAAATACACACATCTGCAATAACTTTGGCACTGCCTTATTCATGTAGCCGGTAGTTCAGGCAGCAGGAAGTATTGTCAGGTTCTTTTGAACTTCATTCTTATTACTTGATCTGCTACTGCCCTTCTCTGTTACTTTGATTTCCTTTCTGACTATAGATGACTGCATTAGGAGTGGTCCCATGTAATGTGCTTTCAGGGGAATGTCTTTAAAGTGGTCAGAAATGTGCATTACAAATAGCGATGTAATAAAATACTGTCTGCCTACAGCTACCTCTAAGGAGAGCCCATGAGCGTGTGGCATACTGCTTACACAGGTAACTCAGTACTAAGACTGCTGAGACTGTGCATCTAGGCTGCCCTAATTTTGTTCTAAAACTATAGACTATGTTAGATATTTGAAAAGCAGTATTAGTAAAGTAGAGTTGTGCCCAAAATTAAGATTTTTTCTAACTAATACAAACAGCAAACTTTACAGAACTTAAAAAAACAGGCTGATGTATTGTTAAAGAAGCACTCCGCCTCCCATCAAAGTTTTTATCCTCTTAATATATTGCAGTCTTCTTATTATACAGCACTGTGTACTTACAATTGCTCATTTTCCCTTTCTTAACAGTTAATTCTTCTCTTTTCCATTAGGTCTATGACACCACATGATTAAAAACAGACTAGCTGAATCATTCTAAGCTCTGTGTAGAAACAGGAGGTCAATTTTCCCTGCATGAGTCATCACTGCAAAAGTCCATGTCAAGGAGGGAGGAGCAGAGCAGCTGGGTCAGAAATTGAAGAGGGAGATGACTCATGCAGAGAAAAGAGACTTCATGTTTCTACATAAAGAGAAAGGAGAATTACATACTGTAACTGGGTAGAAAGGCAAAATGAGCAATTGTAAGCACACAGTGCTTTATAATATGACTGAAATATATCAAGAGGATAAAAACTTTGATGGGAGCAGTGCTGCTTTAAAGGTTTAAAAATGAACATGGAGCCTTCTTCGAATTTAGCTTTTGCAAACCCTGTTGAACAAAAAAGAGAATCCAGTAAAAAGGGCATGTATTTTTATAGGAATTTATATAAAATATTATCCCTAATGGGTCCATACAGAATATGGTAAATTATGGTGTAGTGCTTAGCTCAGTTATGGAGCTGATAGGGAGCATTCCAGTTCAGCCAAGCTGAATGAAGTTGAGCAGCATTAACATAAACAACCTATGGACAAGAGTGCTGCTGTTCCTGGAAAACAACCTGTTTAGAATCCCAGACAATCCATTTACATCCAAATCAGGGTGAGAGAATTAAAGGGAGAAACAATAATGATTATGAAGAAAAATCCTTTATCCTTTGTGAACAGTACCATTATGGGTAAAAGTCTTTACCAACATTGTCTCCTGCTGTGTATAACTGTGTTCTGCTCATTATCACCACTGCCTCATTGTCAGCTATGTCTGTGCGGCACTGGGATCTTCCACTACCACCTCAATTGTCTAGCTGCCACCCCTATGTATCTGTAAGCAGCGGTGCACCCTCATTCTTCCTCGGAGTAAAGTTAAAAATACCTGCAGCATCTAAAAACTTTTCAGACATGAAAGCAAAGAGGTAAAACCTGTTCCTGTCAGCTTCCTATGACCTAGCCGTACATCTTTTCCAGTGACTTTTCCTTGTGATGTCTAATGCAGAATCCTGATAGTAAATGAATGGAAAATTATACACTGTGTGCCCAGTTATTAGGAAAGTAGAGTATTTTAACCATATTAACTTTTATGCAGATTTTCCTACTCAATGCTGTATAAACTTGATGCTTATTGGATGAAGCAAATCAGGTGATGTGTATTTGTGCAATGAGGAGATTGGGCCTAAGGATATCAGCATTCTTTATCCAGGTAGTTTATTTTCTTCAGGCAAACTTGGCCAGAAAAAAAAGACTACACTAGCCACTAAGGAAACTCAATGTCTCCAAAAATTCAATATAAACAGCACAAAAAGGCAGCAACACTCACCTGCCCAGATCTCAGAACAAATGCACTACAGGGTGCAGCCAGCCCATAAAGCAAGATGTTAGGCAGCACAGGTGCAAAATACCAGATTAAACAGTCACTCTCCACATTCTCATTCAAGGAGGGGTGACTGCTCAGTATACAATTGCACAATAGAGGCCCGCATGGGTATGTGGAGAGTGGCTGTTTAATCTGGTATTTTGCACCTGTGCTGCCTAACATCTTGCTTTATGGGCTGGCTGCACCCTGTAGTGCATTTGTTCTGAGATCTGGGCAGGTGAGTGTTGCTGCCTTTTTGTGCTGTTTATATTGAATTTTTGGAGACCTTGAGTCTCCTTAGTGGCTAGTGTAGTGTAGTGTAGGTACTTGTAAACGTGGGGACCTTTGGCGCAGGTTACAAGCTTACGTATCTTGGCCAAAATATTAACTAATACCCCACTATTTTTGTATTTTTTGCACATTTTTTTTTCGGGGTGCAGCCAAGCCCAAGCACGTTTGGTCTCGCATGAGGGGGTTCACACTGGTTCGCATGGAGAGTGTACTGGCCAGCCAGCCTAGTCAAATAGTAGGGGCGTAACTAATAGGCTGTGAACCAGACACTGTGCAGTATCCTTGTGTGAACGGCACCCTATGCAGGCCTCTATTGTGCAATTGTATACTGAGCAGTCACCCCCTCCTTGAATGGGTATGTGGAGAGTGGCTGTTTAATCTGGTATTTTGCACCTGTGCTGCCTAACATCTTGCTTTATGGGCTGGCTGCACCCTGTAGTGCATTTGTTCTGAGATCTGGGCAGGTGAGTGTTGCTGCCTTTTTGTGCTGTTTATACAGAAAAAAAAAAAAAGATTTAACTGACTCTGAAAAGTAAAAATTCATTGAAAGTACGAGGGATGCAGCACTCTTGAAATTGCTAAGATATTGGACCGTGATCACAGAACCATCGAAAGTTTTGTTGCATATAGTCAACAGGATGACAAAAAAACGCATTGAGAAAAAAATGCATATACCGTATATACTCATGTATAAGCCGACCCGTGTATAAGCAGACCCCCCTAATTTTGCCACAAAAAACTTGGAAAACTTATTGACTCGCGTATAAGCCGGGTGTATAAGTTGCCGTCCTGCTCTGTGCTCCCCCATCCAGCTCTGTGCGCCCCCATTCTCCTCTGTGCTCCCCTCCTCCTGCTCCATTATCCTGTCCTGCGACGTGCTTTCCATCCTCCCCCGTCCTGCTCCGTGCTCCCCCATCCAGCTATGCACTCCCCCATTCTCCTCTGTGCCCACCCCCGTCCTGCTCCGTGCTCTCCGTCCTCCCCCCGGTCTGCTCCGTGCTCTCCGTCCTCCCCCCGTCCTGCTCTGTGCTCTCCGTCCTCCCCCCATTCTGCTCCGTGCTCTCCGTCCTCCCCCCGTCCTGCTCTGTGCTCTCTGTCCTCCCCGTTCTGCTCCGTGCTCTCCGTCCTCCCCCCGTTCTGCTCCGTGCTCTCCGTCCTCCCCCGATCTGCTCCGTGCTCTCCGTCCTCCCCCCGTCCTGCTCCGTGCTCTTCGTCCTCCCCGTTCTGCTCCGTGCTCTCCGTCCTCCCCCGTTCTGCTCCGTGCTCTCCGTCCTCCCCCCGTCCTGCTCCGTGCTCCTTGTCCTCCTCCATGCTCCCCCCATCCTCCTCCATCATACTCACGCTCCCCGTGCCATCGCTGAACGTCCCGCCGGCAATCCTGCGTTCTCCCCGGCTTCCTGCAGCTCTCCAGCGCTGAGCGATGACGTAATACCGCTCATTAAGGCCATGAATATGGAGGCCACGCCCATGGGAGTGGCGTCGCGTCCATATTACATGACCTTAATGAGCGGTATTACGTCACCGCTCAACGCTGGAGAGCTGCAGGAAGCCGGGGAGAACGCAGGATTGAAGGGACATTCAGCGATGGCACGGGGAGGGTGAATATGATGTCCCAGCAACCGGCTCCTGCCGCCGCATCCCCTCCCCCGTGGTTTCTGCCCTATGACTCGTGTATAAGCCGAGGGGCATTTTCAGCACAAAAAAAGGTGCTGAAAATCTCGGCTTATACACGAGTATATACGGTATTAACCGCCAAAGATTTGAGAAGAATCAAACAACAAGAAACCAGGAACCCATTATCCTCCAGTGCTGTCATATTCCTGAACTGTAACCTGCCTGCAGAGCCCAGAAGTACAGTGTGTTCAGTGCTCAGAGAGAGACATGGCTGAGGTAAAGAAGGCTTAAACCCAACCACCATTGAGCAACACACAGTAGTTTAAACATAAGACTGGGCCCAGTTGCATAAGTAGAGTCTGGTAGGCCCCAGTACAATATATTCACTGGTGGCCCCTAATAAATTATATATATTGAATAAATTATATATATATCCCAGCCCCCTTCCTGGTATATAGATACGCTAACCCCCATCTTGGTATACACATCCCCCATTCTGGTGTATAAGTTCCCCGTTCTGCCGCTGTTCCTTAATGTATTGTAGTGATCCGCTCTGGTAGGCAGTGGCAGGGCCGCAGTAATGAGGCAACACACAGGCTTCCAGTTCAAAGTTCAGTGGTTTAATGATGGTTTAAAGTCCAGATAACATAAACAAAACAGAACATAAAAATACTCCAGCTTGGAGAACCACTGTTCCCAGACTCACCCTTGTTGGGATGGGCTTAACTAAGTGGCTGCAGGCCAGCAGGGACCACCAGGTGCCATTCCCCAGGAGGTCTCAAATTTGCTTACTGGTGCTCACAGACACAGTGTACCAAAAATCACACTTCCAGGCTGACTCCAGCCAAGCTCCTTCTCTTCCACACCCACACACTACAACAGATCCTTATTAAATAGGCCTAGACCACACCCTCAGGTGAGGTACACATCACCTGAGCTGCTCACTTGACTATGACCTCATCACAGGTCCTTGTGATCAGGGAAAATCCTGACCAAACTTTAGTCTGCTGGGAGAAATATATCTCCCATACAGCAAGACCCCGTTTGTGTACCACATACCTCCCCCTTTGTTCAACCTTAGGAGGGTGGACACATGACATACAGTGAACTCTGGACAGGGCATCTGCGTTCCCCTGTAGTTTGCCTGCCCGATGTTCCACTGAAAATTTTAAATTTTGCAGTGACAGAAACCACCTGGTGACTCGTGCATTCCTATCTTTGGCTTGACTCATCCAGGTCAGAGGGGAATGGTCAGTCACCAAACGAAATGTCCTCTCCAGCAAATAGTAGCGCAATGACCCCAGTGCCCATTTGATGGCCAGGCATTCTCTCTCTACAATGCTGTATTTGGTTTCAGCTGGAGTAAACTTTCGACTCAGGAAACTAATGGGATGATCCTCCCCGTTAACCTCCTGAGACAGCACGGCACCCAGACCTATCTCTGATGCATCAGTCTGTACAATGAATTCTCTTTTGAAATCGGGTGTGATCAGAACTGGTGACCCACACAGGGCTCCTTTTAATTTTATAAAAGCTTCTTCAATCTGATCATTCCATCACTGACTTCCTCCCCTTCAGGCAGTCAGTTAACAGTGCCAACAAGGTTGCAAAATTGGGAATAAACCGCCTGTAATATCCCACTAACCCCAAAAACCCTTTCACTTGTTTTGTGGTGAGGGGACGGGGCCAGTTTTGGATTGCTTTCACTTTGTTTATTTGTGGTTTGAAAACTCCTCTCCCAATTACATACCCCAGCTACCGAGCTTCCTCCAACCCTATGGAACACTTCTTTGGGTTGACCGTTAGCCCTGCTTGTCGCAGAGAATCAATCACCGCCTGTACCTTGGGTAAGTGACTTTCCCAGTCTGTACTGTACACAACAATATCGTCCAGATAGGTCGCAGCATATCGGCGATGAGGACCGAGAACATTAACCTCTGGAATGTTGCTGGAGCGCCATGCAACCCGAAGGGTAGGACTATATACTGGAACAGCCCCTCGGGGGTTACAAAAGCCGTTTTCTCTCTCGCCGCTTTTGTTAGGGGTACCTGCCAATATCCTTTTGTGAGGTAAATGACTGAAAAATACCGGGCCTGCCCAAACCGCTCTATTAACTCATCGACCCGGGGCATGGGGTAGGCGTCAAACTTAGAAATTTCATTCAGTTTTCTAAAGTCATTACAGAACCTTAGTGTCCCATCTGGCTTTGGTATTAGGACTATTGGGCTGGCCCACTCACTCTGGGACTCTTCAATGACCCCTAACTGCAGCATCTTTTTTACCTCTTCCGAGATGACTTGTTGCCGATCCTCAGGCACCCGATATGGCTTTAGTTGGACTTTGGCCTGCGGCTCCATGACAATGTTATGTTGGATTAGGGAGGTACGACCAGGGAGCTCCGAAAAAACATCGGTATTTCGGCTAACAAACTCTCGGACCTCCTGAACTTGTCTAGGAGACAAAGTGTCTGCTATTTTGACCGCAGAGAGGACTTTTCTTGCCTCCTCCTGAGGCAAGGGAGCCTTCTCTACCGGAAATGCAGGCCGTGGACAATCCTCACCAAGGTGGTCTCTGTCTTTCCATGGTTTGAGCAGATTCACATGGTATACCTGTTCTGGCTTTCTCCGTCCTGGTTGGTGTACCTTATAGTTTACGGGACCCATCTTCTCCATAATCTCATAGGGCCCCTGCCACGTTGCAAGGAACTTACTATCCACTGTAGGCACAAGTACCAACACCGCTCCCCAGGGTTAAAGGACCTTACCCGTGCCTCCCGGTTATAGACTGCCTCTCGACCTTTGTGCTGCTTCCATATGTTCTCGGACTAATGGTAGGACTGTCTCCATTCTCTCTTGCATTTTGCCACATGATCTATCACACTTTTGTGGGGAGTCGGTTAGTTCTCCCAGGCCTCTTTAGCTATATTGAGTAAGCCTCGGGGATGTCTGCCATACACTAGTTCGAAGGGCGAGAACCCCATAGATGCCTGGGGCACCTCCCACACTGCAAACATCAAATATGGCAACAAGAGGTCCAGTCCTTACCATCTTTGGAGACTGCTTTTTTTAACATATTCTTCAGGGTCTTATTGAATCTTTCTACCAGACTGTCTGTTTTAGGATGATAGACCGATGTGCACAACTGTTTAACATTTAATAAGTGGCAGAGTTCCTTCATGATTTTTGACATAAAGGGGGTTCCCTGGTCTGTTAAGATCTCTTGAGGGATTCCCACCAGTGAGAACATACCCATGAGTTCTTTTGCAATGAGTTTGGCTGATGTGTGGCGCAGGGGGATGGCCTCAGGATACCTGGTAGCGTAATCTACAACTACGAGGAGGTGTTGGTGACCCCTTGCTGATTTATTAACAGGCCCCACCAGATCCATGGCTATTCTCTCAAACGGTACTCCGAAAGTGAGACTGAGGGCTGGTTACCCGACACACTGGACAGGAGTTACAATACCGTTTAACTTCATCATAGATCCCTAACCAGTAAAACCGTTGTAGAATGCAGTCTAGGGTTTTCTTTTGGCCCAAATGTCCCCCCAGTACATGCGCATGCGCTAGGTCCATTACCAGCCTGCGATATGCCTGAGGTACCAGCAATTGCTCTACTATTTCCCCACGTATTTTCTCGACCCGATACAGCAAATCTTGGTTCAGCTCGAAGCGGGGAAATACTGTAGCTGCCACGGGTTGTTGAGGTTCCCCATTGACAACCAGTAAATTTTCCCGGGCTCGAGCCAACGTAGGGTCCAGGAGTTGCGCCGTACCAAAATTGTCACCTGCCACATTTAAGTCTGACAATTCCGGTCCCGGTGGCAAGTCTTCCACCTCCCCAGCTAATACTTCTATAGGAGAGGTTTTTACCTCCTCCACCGAAGGAAAAGTTACTCCTACCGCCAGCACGTCTTCCTCTGGGCCACCAGGTTCATGCCCGATTTCTGGAGAATGCAACCTGGTTGCCACTGGTGCCGGCGACTGTTCCGTCGGAGGGGTAATTACAGGCCAAAGCACAGAAAATAACGGAAAATCTCTTCCAATTATTACGTCATAATACAAGTTAACCACCACCTCCACCTCGTGGCACCGCCTCCCGCGGCGTGTTTATCATCAACAGAGCGGTAGGATAATGTTTTAGGTCTCCATGTATACACAACACACCCATTTTCCGACCAGTATACTCGCTGATTTGGGCGTGGCTGGCTCGTATTAGGGTCACAAGACTCCCTGAGTCCAGTAGAGCCGTAGCAGGGGTACCCTCCACCTCCACTTTACACAAATGGTTCATACTGGGTCCCTCTGGGTTGCCCACTGCACATATGGGCTCGGCATAGTGAGACTGATAGTACCCAAAGTTTGTGTCCATGGGCTCAGCCAGGTGGGGGCAATCAGCTCTCACATGTCCTAGTTCTTGGCACCGCCAGCAGATTATGGGGCCCCTTTCGTCCCCAGACCCGTCCTGGGCGGCCTTCCGGGTCTCTGCTCGCTGAGCCGCGGGTGAAGGTTTAAGGAATTTACTCGTTACTTTCCGTGGAGTCTCTCCCTGTATCTTCTTGGTAGCCCCTTATCTCTCGATGAGGTCTACCATCTGGAGGCCATCAGTAGGGGCTGCCTGTCCAACCCATGTTTGAAGGGTGTGGGGCAAAGTTCTCCAAAATTTATCAGTTACAATACGATCCAGCATAGCGCTGGGTGACAACACCTTCGGCTGCAACCACTTTTCTACCAGGTGTACTAAATCATAATACTGGGACCGAGCCGGCTCGGAAGGGGAAAACTCCCACTGGTGTACCCGCTGGGCCCGGACCAAGACATTTACCCCAAGACGTGTGAGTATCTCACCCTTGACGATCTCGTAGTCCTTCTGCTGCTCGGGGGTTAGGTCCCTATAGGCTTTCGCGGGTCCTGGAGCCAGAAACGGAGCCACGATTTCGGCCCACTGATCCCGGGGTAGTCTCTCAGCCACGCCTTCAAACAACTCCAGGTATACCTCAACGTCATCTGATTTCTCCATTTTTGGAATCGCTGTACGCACCGCTTTCTGGACATCCTGGCGCCCCTGGGCAGCTCCTATTGTCTGCGGCGCTGTAATGTGCTGCATCAGTAGATTGTTGGTTTCCTGTTGCTGCTGGTTAAATATTTGCTGCTGCTGCATAACCTGCTGCAAAGCCTGCTGCTGTTGCTGCTGCATAGCCTGCTGCTGCTGTCACATGGCCTCCATAAGCAACTTTACCGTGCTCTCCATCTCCGGACAGTTCTCCACCGGGTTTTGCGTCACTTTTTTCACCCAGGACATCGACTGTCATGCGGAGAAAAAAAAACAGCCTGACCTCACTGCATGTGCCCGCATTCAAGCCACCAAATGTAGGGATCCGCTCTGGTAGGCAGTGGCTGGGCCGCAGTAATGAGGCAACACACAGGCTTCCAGTTCAAAGTTCAGTGGTTTAATGATGGTTTAAAGTCCAGATAACATAAACAAAACAGAACATAAAAATACTCCAGCTTGGAGAACCACTGTTCCCAGAATCACCCTTGTTGGGATGGGCTTAACTACCGTATTTTTTGGACCATAAGACGCACTTTTTTTCCTCCAAATTTGGGAGGAAAGTGTGTGTGCGTCTTATGGTCGGAATGTAACATGTGGGGAGGGGAGCAGGGGACAGCGGTGGAGTGGGATCAGCAGGAGGCAAGAAAATATCCCCTCTGCTGCAGGAAACAAGCGCTGGGGAAACCCCTGGTCTCTAAGTGCAGTGAATATTAATCAGCCGCTTCCCCGCCCACCTATCAGCTGAGCAGTGAGCGGGGAGCAGCAGATCACAGAGCCACACAGTTTCCCCAGCGCCTGATTCCTGCAGCAGCTGGGCAGATCGGTGTCTGAAGGAGAAGGAGGCAGCAGGAGCAGCTGGCATACCTGACAGCCTGGGGCTGTGCTTATGGGAGGCTGAATGCTCCTGTGAAGGACCTGTGATGAGGTCATGAAGAGGGCAGGCTGGAGCATCACATGACCAAAGCCCTACCTCTTCATGATGTCATCACAGGTCCTTCAGACACACTGTACAACAGAGAATTAATTAAAAGGTTAGGCTACTTTCACACTTGCGTTTTTTTGTGCAGCGCATCATGCGCACATGAAACGCATACGTGTCACATTTCTATCAACTGTCTTATCATCTCTGTCTCTATCATCTGTCTCTATCATCTGTCTCTATCATCTGTCTCTATCATCTCTGTCTCTATCATCTGTCTCTATCATCTCTGTCTCTATCATCTCTGTCTCTATCATCTTTCTCTATCTCTCGTCTCTATCATCTGTCTCTATCATCTGTCTCTATCATCTCTGTCTCTATCATCTCTGTCTCTATCATCTGTCTCTATCATCTCTGTCTCTATCATCTGTCTCTATCATCTGTCTCTATCATCTCTGTCTCTATCATCTGTCTCTATAATCTGTCTCTATCATCTCTGTCTCTATCATCTGTCTCTATTATCTCTGTCTCTATCATCTGTCTCTATCATCTCTGTCATCTGTCTCTATCATCTGTCTCTATCATCTCGTCTCTATCATCTCTGTCTCTATCATCTCTGTCTCTATCATCTGTCTCTATCATTTTGTCTCTATCATCTGTCTCTATCATCTGTCTCTATATCTCTGTCTCTATCATCTGTCTCTATAATCTGTCTCTATCATCTCTGTCTCTATAATCTGTCTCTATCATCTCTGTCTCTATCATCTCTGTCATCTGTCTCTATCATCTGTCTCTATAATCTGTCTCTATCATCTCTGTCTCTATAATCTGTCTCTATCATCTCTGTCTCTATCATCTGTCTCTATCATCTCTGTCATCTGTCTCTATCATCTGTCTCTATCATCTCTGTCTCTATCATCTGTCTCTATCATCTCTGTCTCTATCATCTCTGTCTCTATCATCTGTCTCTATCATCTCTGTCTCTATCATCTGTCTCTATCATCTCTGTCTCTATCATCTGTCTCTATCATCTCTGTCTCTATCATCTGTCTCTATCATCTCTATCATCTCTGTCTCTATCATCTCTATCATCTCTGTCTCTATCATCTGTCTCTATCATCTCTGTCTCTATCATCTGTCTCTATCATGTCTATCATCCTGTCTCTATCATCTCTGTCTCTATCATCTCTATCATCTCTGTCTCTATCATCTCTGTCTCTATCATCTGTCTCTATCATCTCTGTCTCTATCATCTGTCTCTATCATCTCTGTCTCTATAATCTCTGTCATCTGTCTCTATCATCTGTCTCTATCATCTCTGTCTATCATCTGTCTCTATCATCTCTGTCTCTATCATCTGTCTCTATCATCTCTGTCTCTATCATCTGTCTCTATCATCTCTATCTTCTCTGTCTCTATCATCTGTCTCTATCATCTCTATCATCTCTGTCTCTATCATCTCTATCATCTCTGTCTCTATCATCTCTGTCTCTATCATCTGTCTCTATCATCTATCTCTATGAACTCTGTCTCTATCATCTGTCTCTATTTCTATGCAGCATGTATTTCTATGCAGCCGCACGATCCAGTCTGAGTGCCGGCGGCAGTGCCGGGTGTTCATGCGAGAGACTCACACGAAATCGTGCGAGTTTCTCGCATGTGTGACCCCGGCCTTATACTCACCCTCCAGCGTCTTCACATAGTAGTTTACAGACACCACACTGGTCCCGCAGCACCATCTCCTACCCGTAGCTTCCAACATAATAACATACTATTATATATAATAACACCACATATAATAGTATGTTATTAAATATTTTACCACATTTTTTGCTTCAAATATATTTTTCCCTATTTTCCACCTCTAAAACCTGGGTGCGTCTTATAGTCCAGTGCGTCTTATAGTCCGAAAAATACGGTAAGCAGCTGCAGGCCAGCAGGGACCACCAGGTGCCATTCCCCGGGTGGTCTGGAATTTGCTTCCTGGTGCTCACTGACACAGTGTACCAAAAATGACACTTCCAGGCTGACTCCAGCAAAGCTCCTTCTCTTCCACACCCACACACTACAACAGATCCTTATTAAAGGGAATCTGTCACCCCAAAAATGCCATATCAAGCAAAGATATGGCTGAATAGTGCGTCCCATAACTAAGCTAATGTTGGGTATCATATATCATGACACCCCCGTTTTCATAGCAAAATACCTTTTTAAAGTTGGTGATTGTACGTGTCAACCACTGCAGTCAGGTCAGGAAGGCGGCGGTTATTTGCTTCCTCCCCCCCCGCTCCTCCACTTCCTCACGTAACGCTGTCTGTGAATATCACAGACAGCGTAATGCTTCCGCGATTGCATGGTGAAACAGGGCCCCAGCGCGTGTGCAGTCTTCTTTGCCCAGCAGTGGGCAAAGCATAATATGACTACAGCGCATGCGCTAGTCTTTCCTTGCCCCGGAAGTCGTCCAAGGCAAGCAGTGATTTCCGGGGCAAGGAAAGACTAGCGCATGAGCTGTAGTCATTTTATGCTTTGCCCACTGTTGGGCAAAGCATACTGAACATGCGCCGGCACGATTTTGAATTGCGCAATGGCGGGAACCTAACGCCGTCTGTGGTATTCACAGACGGCGATACGCAACAGATGACGAGGAGCGGGGGCGGGGGAGGACATGAAAACCGCCGCCTTCCTGACCTGACTGCAGTGATTGACACGTACAATCACCAACTTTAAAAAAGGTATTTTGCTATGAAAACGGGGGTATCATGATATATGATACCCACCGTTAGCTTAGTTATGGGACGCACTATTCAGCCATATCTTTATCTGATATGGCTATTTTGGGGTGACAGATTCCTTTAAATAGGCCTAGACCACACTCTCAGGTGAGGTACACATCACCTGAGCTGCTCACGTGACTATGACCTCATCACAGGTCCTTGTGATCAGGAAAAAAACCTGATCAAATTTTAGTCTGCTGGGAGAAATATATCTCCCATCCAGCAAGACCCCCTTTTGTGTACCACAGTATAGAAAAAAATAAATTCATTACACTCATGAGGAGCGTACATAGAAGTCATGGGGCAACATAGAAGAAGTATAATGCACCCCCATAGTCATCCTATAAAGTATAATGCAGCTCCATAGTCATTCTATAACGTATGATGCATCCACATAGTCATCCTATAAAGCATAATGCATCCCACAGTCATCCATAGTAGTATAATGTACCCCATAGTCATTCTATAAAATATAATTCACCCCATAGTCATACTATAAAGTATAATGCACCCCATATTCATCCTATAAAGTATAACGCACCCCCATAGTCATCCTGTTAAGTAAAATGCACCCCCATAGTCATCCTATAACGTATAATACACCCCCATAGTCATTTTATAAATTATAATGCATCCCATAATCATCCATAAACTATAATGCACCCCCATAGTCATCCTATAAAGTATGATTCACCCCATAGTCATCCTATAAAGTATAATTCACCCCTATAGCATCATATAAAGTATAATGCACCCCATAGTTATTCCATAAAGTATAATGCACCCTCATAGTCATCCATAAAGTATAGTGCACCCCATAGTAATCCATAAAGTATAATGTACCCCACAGTCATCCATAACGTATAATGCACTCCATAGTCATCCATAAAGTATAATGCATCCCCATAGTCATTCTCTAAAATATAATTCACCCCCATAGTCATCCTATAAAGTATAACACACCCCCATAGTCATCTTATAAATTATAATGCATCCCATAATCATCCATAAACTATAAACTATAATGCACCCCATAGTCATTCTATAAAGTATAATGCACCCCTATAGTCATTAGTATGGCCGCTGATTTATTTATTTTTAAATAAATGGTCACCGTTCCTTTGCTCCTGTGCCACGCACATCCTCTTGTGAGGCCAGCAGTTGACTTTGGCGTGTAATGGGGGTCTATGATGTCATTGCCATGCGCCTCGTCATGTGCATGCCGATGTCAGCTGCTGGTCTCTGGTTGGTCGGTAGTGTGTATTATGGCACGCAAACTCGCGCGCTGCAATACACTTCAACTGTATGTGCATCTGAGGATGCATATCCAGTTGCAGCCTTTGCTGGCATTGGTGGGCCTTTCATTTGTCTAGCTTCTGACTGGCTGGACCTGGTCGCAGTAGCAACTGCTGCTACTGCAGTTGTTACGCTGCTGACTGGGCCCTTCCTGGTATAATGTCTCCCTTTCCTGGTATACTGTGCTACATCCTGAGGCCCTTTCTGGTATAATGCCCTTCATGCTGGGCCCCTTCCAGTAATAATGAAATTAAGGGAAAAAGAAAGCGGTCACTAGGGAGCACTGTGAGCGCTGCAAATGAAAACAAAGAAATAAGGTCCACCGCAGCTCCTCCATCAGGTCCACTTGATGAAGACGGTTTAACCGTTGAAACGCGTTGTGGTTCAACACTTATATCCTTGTATTGGTCTTATTTCCTGCGCTCCTAGGACCGTTAATATTTTTTTTGCTGCCTTCCCGTAATAATGTCCCTGTTCCCTGGCTCTTCTCCAACAAATATAAAAAAAAATATTCTACTCACCTTCCCCCCACTCCCACATTGTGCGGCATCCTGTTCCATCGCCAATGCAGAAGCCGGCAGCTCACTTCAGCATGCAAGTGATGGACAGCACATGTGTTACATTGTATTACATTTTGGCTAAATGTGCGCCCTTTGATGCACATCCAGTTGAAATAGCTGCTGTCATCAGCTGACCAACCTTCTGCATGGGCCTGGTCGCACTCTTTGCAGTGGCGATCTTTATGCCCTTGCTATAGATTCAATCCTACTCATTCAAAATGGAGTGTTTCAGTAGTGCTCATCAGTGGCCACTACACAATTGATGGAGTTGTGCAGTCCACTTCTCCACTTGGTAACATCCGACCACTGCCAATGTCAATGTGAAAAGCACCTGATCAGACCCCCGCCAATTTGGTATTGAAGACCTATAATAATGATCAGTCTTCCATTTAGCAGCACTAGAGCAACCCTTTAAATAGATACAATAATAGAAACGGTATATATGTGCTTACATAATAATGATAATCTTGTAATGGCATCCATTATAATACATATGTGACTATAAAACAAACAAAGCTTCCTGATAGGATGTAGGAAGGGTTAATAATATTTTCCATACATTTCAGGTATTATTTTCTCTTAATGTAATTTGTGTTTTTTTAAAATCTTTTATTCCTTGTTCATTGCTTTGCATACCAGAAATATAACAGGGAAGATCATATGAAATGGCATCTCCGATATTCTCTTGTGGAGGAGAAGGGAAAAAATACCACATCTAGGGAAATACAATACACTCTGCTAGGACGCTGAGATGAAAATACAAAGCTAGAAGCGAAAAAAAGCGACGTATGATAGTGATATTGTGCAGATTTTATTGTCACTAAGTGTGTGCTGGAACGGCAGCTGGCTGGATTAGGACACAAAGAAAATGGTTGGCAACTGATGTAACAGCAGAGAAAAAAGTGACAAAGTTCAAATGTTAGGAAATATCCATGTATCACCTGTAATGAGAAGTCTTATATAAATGATCTAGTCATAGTTAACAAGGTAGATTGATGTCAATAAGGAAGGCGCCCCCTATGCTCGTCAATCAGCGAACAGCTATGTTCTTTATTTCTCCAGAATTCAGGCCACACTTCCCTTCTCACTAGTCCATGGTGTCATTTAGGCTCTGTCCTAAGGATTAATTAGCATAATAGATGAGATATTAGCTTTTTAACATCCCTCTTGGATGAGCGATCTTCTCACATTTTTCCTATTAACATTCTATTAATATCTTTTATGAGTAATTAGCCAGACACCGTATCCTTAAGTTGCACACATTGAACTTTTGTATCTTTACATGATATTTAATGTCTTTATAATATACGGAATGTTAAAATGAGTCTCTATTTAATATCTGGAATTTTTTTGAATACAAAGGTTAGCATTAGTGATGAGCGAATGTGCTGGGATATGGTGTTATCCAGCCATGCTCGTGTGCTAATAGAGTATCTTCAGCATGCTCGAATGCTATGTTCGAGACACCGCAGCTACATGTCTTGCAGCTGTTTGACCATATCTGCAAGTGTTGCAGCTGTCGAACAGCCGTGAGACATGCAGCCGCTGTGTCTCTAACATAGCTTTCGAGCATGCTGAAGATACCCTATTAGCACACGAGCATGCTCACATAACACCTTATCCAAATACGTTCGCTCATCACTAGTTAGCATTAGTGATGAGCGAGTATGCTCATTGCTTGGTTGGTCTCTGAGTATTTGGGAATACTCGGTTTAGTTTGTGTCCCCGTAACAGCATGATTTGCGGCTGCTAAACAGCCTGAATACATGCGGGGATTTCCTAACAAACACGCAATCCCCACATGTATTCAGGCTGTCTAGCAGCCGCAAATCTTGCAGCTGCAGCGACACAAACGAAATCTCCGAGCATTCCCAAATACTCAGAGACCAACCGAGCAACGAGCATACTCGCTCATCACTAGTTAGCATCCATTTCCTACAAAGGACTCTAGATTGCTCTTGCAACTTCTGGTATACTCAATAGTGATGTGCGAGCACTAAAATGCTTGTGTGCTCGTTACTCCTAATGAACTTTTAGTACTTCTCAACTCGAGAAATGAGCATAATGGAAGTTAATGAGAAACTCGAGCATTTTTCCAGTGGACCCCCCCCCAGAATGTCTGGGTTGGGGCAGGAAAATCGCTGAAATGGATGGAAACAGAGCTCAAATGAACTGGGACCAACATGTGGAAGACGCCTGGACACCTTTCTCTGGTTTCTGATGGGAACAATTTTGTTATTTTATTGCGCCACTTTTATGGACAGACAATAAAACATACAAAACTGAACATAAAATGGATTTTACAGGAAAAAAATTTAGAAAACATTCTTTAATGACTTGTATATAAGGCCCCTTTCACACGTCAGTGTCTCCTGTACGTGTAGTGACAGTTTTCTCATGTAACAGAGACACTGACGCACGTAGACACATTCAAATGAATGGGTCTATGTACATGTCAGTGTGTTTTCACGGACCGTGTGTCGGTATGCAAAATATGCAGACATGTCCATTTTAACACAGACACACGTCCCGCAAAACATCCCGCACACGTGCACACGGAGAACACACTTTGATGTCCTCCATGTGCACGAACGGCTGCTGGGGAAGAAGCGCTGCAGTAAGCACTGTTCCCTGCCTGTGGTGCTGAAGCTGCCTGTCATTCTTCTCTCCTGCTCTGCCGGCAACAGTGAGCAGGAAAGACTGAATGAAAGAAAACCCGACGTGGGGTCCCTCTTAGTTCTTGAACCAACCCGGCAAAACTATACAGGTGTGGGCTGCTATTCTCAGGCTTGTAAGGGGTCATGAAAATGGGCCCCCCAGCCTAAAATCAACTGCCTGCAGCTGTCCAGAAAAGGCGCATCTATTAGATGCACCTATTCTGGAGCTTTATTGGGTTCTTCCCACTTGCTTTGTAGCGGTGGCAAGTAGGGTAATAAGGGGTTAATGTCACCTTTCTATTGTAAGGTGACATTAAGCCCGGGTTAGGAATGGAGAGGCGTCAATAACACACCTATCGATTGCTGATCCTAGAGTTATTCAAGGGTTAAATAAACACACACACACATTAAGAAGAAAGTATTTTAATGAAAGAATACACTACACAGTTTTAAAATCTTTATTATACTCCTAATCCCATATTGAAGTCATTGTTCTCCTGAAAAAAATGCAAAATAAAAAAGCAAAAATATACCCATACCTGTCAGCCGTACAGTCAAGTCCTACAGCGTAAACCAGTTTATCAGTTTACAGCTGGAGCACTGCTAATGCGACTGCTCCGACTATAAAATACTGGGGAATCAATGGAAGCAGTGCACACAGGCTCAGTGACTGGGAGTGACATCACTGAGTCTGTGCTCCCTGACAGCTGAACTCCTGTGACCTCAGCACCTTCATTTTCCCACGAAGCTGAGGTCACAGGAGTTCAGCTGTCAGCGAGCACAGACTCAGTGACGTCACCACTTGTGTACTGTAGTGCTTCTTCCCCGGCGGGCATCCGTGTGGTCCTGATGCGGCACACGTGCGACACACGGTTGCCACATGTGTGCCACACAGATGTACAACGTATACACACGGACACGGATATCTCCAGTATCGATTTTTCCGGTACCGGAAATATCTGGACGTGTGAGACCGGCCTAAGGCAAAATAAGAAATAATAATAAAAAACTTGCCTCCTCCTCCACCCCTTAGACTATGTTCACACCTATCATTTTTGTTGCATTTTTACACTTTTTTATTGCTTTCAATGGGGAAAAAAACACTACAAAAACAATGAAAGAATTGACATACTGCTTCTTTAAAAAATGCAGCAGTTTTCCAGTTCAGTCAGGAAAAAAAAAGGAATTATGTGAAAGAGATTTATTAATTTTTTTCCCATTTGTAAGGAGTGTGACTACTAGACTGAAGCCTATACACTAAGTGCAAGGCCTATATAAAGCAAATTAAGAAATAAAAAAAAACGCCTCTTCAACCCCTTAGGCTAAGTTCTCACACAGCATTTTTGCAGTTTCTCATTATTTCAAAGATGGAAAAAAAACATTCACCGGTAAATATAATTTTAACATTTTACTACCTTATCTGGGCATGTGGTATGTACATCGAATGACGTGATGCGGCCAGCCAATCACAGTAATGCCAGTATCCAACATGGCTATAGCATTACCGTGATTGGCAGGCAATCCCTGCATGTTTAGTGGTTCAAAATCAGGTGCCAAACATGCTCGGCGGGGAATCGAGCATGGTGAGCGAGTACCTGGATACTCAATCATGTATTGAGCTTCTCGAGCACCATGATGCTCGATCGACTAGCGAGAAGTGCCGAGCATATTCGTCCATTACAAATACTCAACAATCGTTTTTAACATCTTATGCAACATGTGTGCCTAAAGTATGTCCAGGTGCGCAGTGTGTGTGTTACTAGACTGTGCAGAGTGTATAGTGTATGTGCTGGTGTATGTGCAGGTGAGCAGGGTGGATGATTGGTGTGTGCCGATGTGTGGACAGGTGTGTGCAAGTGTGCAGTGTTTCTGCTGGTGTGCAGTGTGTGTGACTGGTGTGTATGCAGTTGCACAGTGTGACAAGTGTGTGAGCAGTATTTGTGACTGGGGTGAGTGCAGGTATGCAGTATGTGAGACGGGTGAGTGCTGGTGTACAATGTATGTGCAGCGTGTGACGTGTGTGTGTGAAGGTGTGCTGTGTGTGACTAGGCTGAGTGCAGGTGTGCAGTATGTGCGACTGGGGTAAGTGCAGGTGTGCAGTCTGTGAGACTGGGGTAAGTGCAGGTGTGCAGTGTATGAGACTGGGGTAAGTGCAGGTGTGCAGTGTGTGAGACTGGGGTAAGTGCAGGTGTGCAGTGTGTGAGACTGGGGTAAGTGCAGGTGTGCAGTGTGTGACAGGGGTAAGTGCAGGTGTGCAGTATGTAACGAGTGTGTTCTATATGTCTATAGATATTGTATTGTAGTTGTGTTGTGAATGTAAGTGGAAAGTGTGTACGTTTCCAAAATATATACAGATTTTTTATGACAAGTATGTCCTTCTTTCCTAATGCTTTTGCTTGTTATACAAATTGCGCATTGCTAATGTAACAAACTAATATGCCAGCTATTGCAGTAAACTTGGGTGAGCTGGGGTGGATTATGAAGACTTTGTCTTGGATACCAAAAGTACTTGTCCCGCCACTAATATTATGTATATGTCTACATAAAGCCACAAAAGAAAAATAAAACACAACAAATTACACTGTATCATAATTTAACAGAAAAGAGGCCAAAATGCAGAAGCAGAGCATGAAAAAGTATGTACACCCATGAATCAATAGCTTGTAGATCGATCTTTAGCAGTAATATTTTGCAATTGTCTCCCACATCATCAGGAATTTGGACCCAGTCTTCTTTACAGCGTAGCTTAAAGGGGTTGTCCACTACTAGGACAACCCCTTCTTGATCATAAAATTAAAAAGGTTATACTAAACTCCCTTGCTGGCGTCGTTCCAGCAGTGTCGGCACTCGGGGTCCTGAGGCTCACATGCGGACAAATAGAACATGAAGAAGAGGTCCAGGCTGCAGCTGCTCTCTGACTTCCTTTTCCTACTCAATTGAACAGGAGGCGGGGACTGTGACGCCAGCTCTGATTGGGCGCCGGAGTCCCGGGTCACAACAACAGCACGTGAGCTCTGGGCGAAGGAGTGCCAATACCACGGGAAAGGATCCAGCAAGGGAGGTGAGTATAAGCTTTATTATTTTATGGGGGCAAAGTGAGGGGTATGAGAACAAGTTGTCCAAGTAGTGGACAACTTTTTTACGATAAATGAAGTCTGTAGACAATCATTTATACACAGGTCTCGCAAGGTCCCACTATTTCAATTGAGTTGAGGTCTGGACTTTGAACGAGCCACTGCAACAAAAATAATGTCAAGTGGTAATTTATCATGTGTTGTACTTACTTAATTTTAAGACATTCTACAGACCAGATTTTTTATGCGCTGATACTCAAAATTATAGCATTCAAAGAGGGTGTACTTTGTTTTTATCATGCTTTTTTATTGGATACTGTTAGTTTGCTTTTATAGCTTCACCAGCTTAGTCTAATGGAAACATTTTATAACAATGTAATTAAAAAAAGCTAATGGTGAAAACATATCTACATTGATTGTATGATGTATGAAAATCGATAAGTATCTAAAACTGAATTTACATTCATTGTACTCTCAAATGTTTTTGTCACAATCCTGAGTTCTAGCATTGACTTTGCCTTTTTCTTAATCCTATATTTTTTTTAATAAAATATCCTTTACCACAATACTGTCATTTTTTCCCCATAATTTTATGATTTTTTTCTTCTTCATTTCTAAACACAGAGTAAGATAAGTTGTCATAGATCTCTCTTTGTAGCCAAGACATCACAGAACCTGGAGCATGAACCTCCGCTTGCTGTAGTTCATCCATAAATGCTAATTTTCACCTCTTTCAGTTGTTTTTAGACATTTACTAGTGCAGAATAAAATAATTCTTGCAGGAACCTTCTGTATTAATGGAACACTTGTGTGACTCCAATTAGAAGGTCATCTTCTCAGCCTGAACCATTTTATGATATTGTATAAATTACAGTCTGTAGCCTCCATGTCATCTATAAATGCTACAGTTCTCTAAATAAATGGGATTTCCGTACAGGCGAGAGCCGAGCACTACAGCAAATTGTTTGGAAAAAGGCAGTAGATCTCTGTAGTGTGCATGAATCTAGATGAATATTAATGAGGTCTACTGCAATAATGTAAGGCTGAAAAGTTCAAAACTCAATTCTCTTTCTCTCTGAAATGCTGGAAATAAGAAAATGTTTTCCTTTACCCTACGAAGGCACCATGGTGTATCAATAATTCAGCTGCCTCAGGTGACCTTGTACAGCTCTTTCCTTCATACATGTCAGATCGTTAGTTCATTATAGCTGATCTCTTTAAAAGTTTGAAAGGTTTGTAGGATAATGCTTGTTGTCATAAATTAGATATGAGAATGTATTATATATATACAACTTAAAGGAAACCAGCAAACTAAATATCCATCCCATTTCCTCTACTCAAAACTACTCAAAAGTTGGTCCAACAACAAATGGTGCATTCTTAATACCAATTCTAAAAATTGATGCATCGATAATTTAACTCACCGCTTTGGTATAATTGAGTGATATCATATAAGCACTAGGGTTAGCAAAATTTCTCATAATTACAAAGATTTGTATTTTAACATAAATATATACATAAAAGTATATGTTACTCTTTCAACTTAGACGAGTGTGATGCAATTGGATGTTCCACCCCCCATTAAATGATGTGTTAGGCAGAGACTTGGAACACCTTCACCTTGTTCCTTGTTGCCGAATTCTAATATTTGATGAGACTCCCAAAATATTAGAAACAGTCTCTGAAAATCTGAGTATGCAATATGCCAAAAAAGTTGCAGGGTTCTTTTAACAACCACCCCCTCTTCCCAATTGGAACTTTCTTTCTGGTTGGGGGAAATCTAGGGTGGGTCAGTGGGCATTCTTCGGCAGTATTAGGGACATTTCTGACAGAACTGTGGGTGGAACTTAAAGATCCTTATTTTCCTAATAACAGTGTTTTTAAATATGCTATTTTGGTCAGCACTTTGCAAACCAATATTACAAGTAGAAAATAAACAGCGAAAATTTATCATGGAAAGATGTCCTTCTTGGTGTTTTTCAAATGCTGAAGAGTGTGTGACACAAGTTTTGGTATTTTGGCTGTTTACCAAAACATATTCAAGATACAGTTATATAATCAATATGGGCTTAAAGTGCAGACTCAGCTTTAATTTAAGGTTATTCCCATCCTACTTAGATTAAGGGTTTAGGAATTAAAACTCTTTAATATGTAGCTGTCTCTTTTTCAAGGTATCAAAAGTAATTGGATTATTATCTCAAAAGCTCTCTAATGGGCTCGATGGGCTATTCCCTCATTAATCCATCATCAATTAAACAGGTAACAGGTCTGGAGATAATTTCAGGTGTGGCATTTTCATTTGAAAGCTGTTGCTGTGAACCCACAACATCTGGTCAAAGGAGCTCTCTATGAAAGAGACTACGTTTTCTACACAGTGTTCCCCTTTGCGCATCTGTGCAGGTGCACTTCTCTGTGTCCTGCCGAGAGCAGAGCAAAGTACTGCAGTGCGCATGTTCTGGGAAAGGTCAAAAGAGCGCCGGCGCATGCACACTAAAGTACTGTGCTCTCCCTCGGCAGGGCAGAGAAAAATGCACCTGTGCAGAAGCGTGAAGGAGAATACTGTGTGGATATTGTAGGACACGTCATCCACATGAAGCACAGAAGTAGGATGGCATTGCATGGAGAGGCGAGGCACCGGACCAAGACCAGCGACACCCATTGGACTGGACCACCCTGTAGGTGAGTATAATTACATAGTTACATAGGTTGAAAAAAGACCTAGGTCCAGCAAGTTCAACCTTTCTCCATCAATTGTACATTTTGTCACTCATTTAACTATAACCCACAATGTTACGTGCATCAAGGAATAATAGGTCTTTTTATTTTGCCTGACAGGATGAAATTGAATCGTAGTTGCAGCATTATAGAATGCTATCACATGGGGCGGAAAGGTAGTGGCCGTAGGCTATAGCAGAAACAAATGGTGACAGATTCTACTTGTATTAGGTAGAAAAATGCAAAATGTATGCACAGCTTCAGAGCCAAATTCCTCAATATTGAATTGGTTCGTTTAGCTTTGAAACATTTTTTTCTAAGGCATACTGTGCAAAAAATGTCTAGAGTGAAATGATTAAGTGTTGCACTTTGTCACTCATGTCAAATATGTATCCGGGAAACTAGGCATCGGCACATAAAGATAGTTAATTAAACAAGGAGAATTGAAGCACCTACAAAACCAAGTCTACATGTTCTTTCTCAACTGACTTGACCCCATCAGAATGAATGTATGCTTTGCACAGCGAATAGTGAACTCTGACATCAGTTATGATTAGCAATATGTGAAAAGTGCCAAAAGCAGCAATTCGTGCTCCGCCATAGACACCCATATCATTAGATACACATTATAGCAGATGGAATATTTGTCAGCCAGTCGTGTTTGAAGATTTCTGGATTTCTGCCAATGTTAAGATTAAATTGCTCAGTCAATGAGAAAGCAGCTGGTTAATGGAAGTGATAAAACGTGAAACATATATTTTTATCTGAACAAGGAGCCCAAACATGCCCTAATAATTTCTTGACTTGTGCTTGTCGAAAGACTATATAAATCACACACAATGATCTATTGGGCAACCTTTGACAGTTCGCTATTACAATATAATCTATAAATATTTTGTTGGTTGACCTCCTTGAAAAGTGGTGCATTTTTTCATGCACTCTACGATAAATCTTACTCCTGTCAGGGACTGGGGTAAAATTTTTAGTTTAAGGTTTTGTCATGAATTAGACAAGCTGTGGTGTTTTGGCCCCATTCTGCCCTGCCACATGCAGCCCCACCCATCCTACCAGGGCTGGGCAAAAATGGCATGAATAAGACAAAAATTGCAATATTTTTGCACGACTCAGCAAAAATTTTGTAACTCTTCTTAGCAATTTATGCCAGATATCTGGCTTAATCGCTTTGATGGCTTGGGGCCGTAGTCTTGAAATACTTGGATTGACGCCATAGTCTCAATTACCAGTATTAGTTGAGGATAAAAAAAATACATCACATACTAAGTCACGCTGCCAGGTAGTTTGCCATCGTACACGTACATTGGTTAGCAAATTGCCTAACAGTCATTTTGAGCTACATGCATCGAGCAAAATTTGGTTACATCCCAAGGGTTTTTGAAATGTGGCATAATGCCCTGTAAGATGTGCAAGTATGTCTTTCCTACTAGGTCTTTTACTATTTCTGGTATAACACAGCCCTTTAAATATGAGAGCTTTATCAATTGCAACACCGATCAAGTGGTTTGTGTTTGGGGTTATGAAGTTTACAAAATTCCTCTTCACATATTATTTATTTGCGATGATTAGCATTTTATGGTTTATCATTTGCATTTAATTGAATTAGATGTATTTATTGTATTTACACTGTATATGTTAAAGATTACAAAGGATTGGTAGTCATGTGTATATCACTATGCTTTCCTTTATATACACCCACTGGTCATGTTTATACGTCTGTTTATGTGTATGGGATGTTCCCAGGTGATTAGCTTGGAACTAAGGCATCTTTCACACTTCCGTTGTGTGACGTCCGCCCAAGTGTGAAAATGGCGGATCAGTCAGAAAAGTGCAAAAACGGATGGAAAACTGGTCAGTTTGCTGACGGATCCGCCAAGAAGATTTCACCCGGAAATGATGAAAATTTCGTTCCGGAAATGTAAGTCCGGACCGAGGAGAGAGAGAGAGAGAGAGACCCCGGACAGTCGTTTCTACATTTTCAATGGTTTTCTATGGAGGCCACGGATCCCAGGCGGATTCCATCAAAAACGGATGCCAGCGGATCCGCCGCCCATAGGCGGCCATTATACAAAATGGCGGACAAAATGGCGGACAAAAAAACGTTGCATTGGACGTTTTTTTGTAATGACGGACGCCAATTTTTTGGCGGATCCGTCAAAAAACGGACCTAACGGACGACTATCCGTCAAAATCCGTCACTAATGCAAGTCTATGGGAAAAAAACGGATCCGCCAAAAAAAAATGGCGGATCCGTTTTTTTCACATTTTGACGGATTTTGACTGACGTCGCACGACTGAAGTGTGAAAGAGGCCTAAGGGTAATTTGTTTTCAGTTGCTATCGGATCACGGAAATTACATTCCCTCTATGTTCCGCAAGGAGTTTTGTTCATTATTTAAACAAAGCGTTTTTTTAGCAGCATGACCCATAAATAAAGGCAAAATTTGGTCTGAAACATGTAGTAAAATGCTTGTATTAGAGTATTGTTTGTACATAGAATGAGTTTTTTATTTTTTGCTTGAATAAAGATTGCAAAAATATTCTTTAAGCAAAGATATGGCTGGCATATTTGTCTGTATTCATTGATATTGATGAGCTAAATGGCAACAATTCAGCTCCTATTTTCACTCGGGGTGGATGTATGTAAACAAGTGGAGCGCAGCTGCAAAGTATATCTCCATTCACTGTGTAGCGGCCACTGCCTTGTGTTGCAGAACAGTTCCTAATCTTGTGAGCAGCTCCTATTTGTTTGGGAACTGTTCTGCAACACTCATCAGCTGCTGCTACATATTGAATGGAGCTGTGCTTAGTAGTTCTATTCACTGTTTCCATCTGACCATCACCGATCTGATATCAAAGACCTAGCCAAAGGATTGTTGATCAATATTCTTTAACCAAACAACCTCTTTAACCCCTTAACGACCAAGCCATTTTGTAGGTTAAAGACCAGGCCAATTTTTACATTTCTGACCACTGTCTCTTTATGAGGTTATAACTCTGGAACGCTTCAACGGATCTTGGCGATTCTGAGATTGTTTTCTCGAGACATATTGTACTTCATGATAGTGGTAAAATTTCTTCAATATAACTTGTGTTTATTTATGAAAAAAACGGGAAATATGGCAAAAATTTTGAAAATTTTGCAATTTTCAAACTTTTAATTTTTATGCCATTAAATCAGAGAGATATGTCACAAAAATTAGTTAATAAATAACATTTCCCACATGTCTACTTTACATCAGCACAATTTTGGAACCAAAATTTTTTTTTGTTAGGAAGTTATAAGTGTTAAAAGTTGACCAGCAATTTCTCATTTTTCCAACAAAATTTACAAAATCATTTTTTTTAGGGGCCACCTCACATTTGAAGTGAATTTGAGGGGTCAATATGACAGAAAATACCCAAAAGTGACACCATTCTAAAAACTGCACCCCTCAACGTGTTCAAAGCCACATTCAAGAAGTTTATTAACCCTTTAGGTACTTCACAAGAATTGAAGCAATGTGGAAGGAAAAAATTAACATTTAACTTTTTTTCCCAAAATTTTTCTTTCGACACAATTTTTTAAAATTTTGTCAAGGGTATCAGTAGAAAATGAACCACAATATTTGTTGTACAATTTCTCCTGAGTACATCGATACCCCATGTGTGGGGGTAAACCACTATTTGGGCGCATGGCAGAGCTCGGAAGGGAAGCAGCGCCATTTGACTTTTTTGGCTGGAATTGAGATTGGACGCCATGTCGCATTTGGAGAGTCCCTGTGTGCCTAAACAGTGGAAACCCCCCACAAGTGACCCCATTTTGGAAACTAGACCCCCCAAGTAACTTATCTAAATGTGTTGTGAGAGCTTTTAACCCCCAAGGGCTTCACAGAAGGTTATAACGTAGAGCCGTAAAATTAAAAAATCATGTTTTTTCCACAAAAATGATCTTTTCATCCCAATTTTTATTTTCCAAAGGATAAAAGGACCCCAAAAGTTATTGTGCAATTAGTCCTGAGTACGCTGATACCCCATATGTGAGGGTAAACCACTATTTGGGTGCATGGCAGAGCTCGGAAGGGAAGCAGTGCCATTTGACTTTTTTGGCTGGAATTGAGATTGGACGCCATGTCGTATTTGGAGAGCCCCTGTGTGCCTAAACAGTGGATACCCCCCACAAGTAACCCCATTTTGAAAACTAGACCCCTCAAGGAACTTATCTAGATGTGTGGTGAGAGCTTTGAACCCCCAAGGGCTTCACAGAAGGTTATAACGTAGAGCTGTAAAATTAAAAAATCATATCTTTTCCACTAAAATGATCTTTCCACCCCCAATTTTTATTTTCCAAAGGGTAAAAGGACCCCAAAAGTTATTGTGCAATTTATCCTGAGTACGCTGATACCCCATATGTGGGGGTAAACCACTATTTGGGCGCATGGCAGAGCTTGGAAGGGAAGCAGCGCCATTTGACTTTTTTGGCTGGAATTGAGATTGGACGCCATGTCGCATTTGGAGAGTCCCTGTGTGCCTAAACAGTGGAAACCCCCCACAAGTGACCCCATTTTGGAAACTAGACCCCCAAGGAACTTATCTAGATGTGTGGTGAAAGCTTTGAACCCCCAAGGGCTTCACAGAAGGTTATAACGTAGAGCAGTAAAATTAAAAAATCATATCTTTTCCACAAAAATGATCTTTCCACCCCCAATTGTTATTTTACAAAGGGTAACAGGACCCAAAAGTTATTGTGCAATTTGTCCTGAGTATGCTGATACCCCATATGTGGGGGTAAACCACTATTTTGACGCATGGCAGAGCTGGAAAGGGAAGGAGCGCCTTTTTCAAATGCAGATTTTGATGGAATGGTCTGCGGGTGTCATGTCACGTTTGGAGAGTCCCTGATGTGCCTAAACAGTAGAAACCCCCCACAAGTGACTCCATTTTGGAAACTAGACCCCCAAGGAACTTATCTAGATGTGTGGTGAGCACTTTGAACCCCAAGTGCTTCACAGAAGTTTATAACGTAGAACCGTGAAAATAAAAATATCATATTTTTTTCCACAAAAATAATCTTTTTGCCCCCAAATTTTTATTTTTATAAGGGTAACAGGAGAAATAGGACCCCAAAAGCTATTGTGCAATTTGTCCTGAGTACGCTGATATCCCATATGTGGGGGGAACCACTATTTTGACGCATGGCAGAGCTCGGAAGGGAAGGAGCACCGTTTTTAAATGCAGACTTTGATGGAATGGTCTGCGGGTGTCATGTCGCGCTTGGAGAGCCCCTGATGTGCCTAAACAGTAGAAACCCCCCACAAATGACCCCATTTTGCAAACTAGACCCCCAAGGAACTTATCTAGATGTGTGGTCAGCACTTTGGACCCCCAAGGGCTTCACAGAAGTTTATAATGTAGAGCCGTGAAAATAAAAAAATCATATTTTTTCCACAAAAATGACCTTTTTGCCCCAAATTTTTATTTTTCTAAGGGTAACAGGAGAAATAGGACCCCAAAAGCTATTGTGCATTTTGTCCTGAGTACGCTGATACCCCATATGTGGGGGGGAACCACTGTGATCGCCTTACTGCGATCTTTGGGAGGCACAATGAACAAATCCAGAAAAGGTGAAGAATTGGTTTTCTTTTTTACGCCGTTCCTCGTGCGGTATTAGTGATTAGGCGACTTTATTCCTCGGATCGGTGCGATTACAGCGATACCAGATTTACACCCTTTTTTCATATTTAGCTTCTGTCACACACTAAAAGATGCTTTTTCTTGGAATAATTTTTTGTAAGAAATTTTTGCATCGCCGTATTTTGAGAGCTATAATTTTTCCATATTTCGGCCGACAGAGTTATCTGTGGGCTTATTTTTTGCGGGTCGAGCTGACGTTTTTATTGGTACCATATTCAGGCACATAACGTTTTTTGATCGTTTCCTATTCCGATTTTTGTGGAATCAGAATGAACAAAAACCAGCAATTCAGGAATTGTTTTTTTTTTTTTTTTTCCTCCGTTCCGTGTGTGGTAAAATTGATAAAGCAGCTTTATTCTTCGGGTCACTACGGTTACGGCGATTCCTCATTTATATATTTTTTTTTTATGTTTTGGCGTTTTTTACACAGTAAAAAATTTTATAGAAAAAATAATTATTTTTGCATCAGTTTATTCCGTGAGCTATAACTTTTTTATTTTTTCGCTGATGATGCTGTATAGCAGCTTGTTTTTTGCGGGACAAGATGATGTTTTCAGCGGTACCATGATTATTTATATCTGACTTTTTGATCGCGTGTTATTGCACTTTTTCCAAGCGGTATAATGATACCGCTTGGAAAAAGTATAATTTACTACTTTTTTGTGTTTTTTTTTACGGCTTTCACTGAAGGGGTTAACTAGGGTTACGCTTTTATATATGGGATTTTTACGGACGTGGCGATACCTAACGTGTAGTTTTTTGTTTTTATTTTTTTTATTACATAAAAATGTGTATTTTTTAGGGGATTTTTTTTAAATTATTTTTTAATATTTTTTTTACAATTTTTTTAAAAAAATGATTTTTTTTAACTTGTCCCTTTATGGGACTTTCACTTTTTTTTACTTTTTATTGCAGTTACAATGCATTGCAATGCTCTGGCATTGCAATGCATTGCAACTATAGTGGAAGCTGCTGTGACAATGATCACAGCAGCTTTCCGTAGCTAGATGACCCGGAGGTTGTCATGACAACCCCCGGGTCATCAAGGCAGAGATCGGGCCCTGCAAATACATTGCAGGGTGCCGATCTGAGGCAGAGGGAGCTCCCGACCCTCTGCCTCCCCCCCTGAGCTCTGCGATCGCGCTCGATCGCAGCAGTCAGGGGGTTAACAGCCAGGGGCGGTGGGGGCTCCGCTCCTGGCTGTCAGTGCAGGAAGCTTGGCCACTGCAGCGCCGGCTCCTGCACTGATCGCGCTGGAGAAGCTGAAATTTCAGCTTCTCCTGCACGATCGCTGCTGTGTTTGGTCAGTCAGATTGACTGACCAAGCACAGCGCTGTAGGTGCGGGGACCGACGGCAAAGGTCCCCGCACCGCTTGCCGTGCCTGTCAGCTGTCTGTGACAGCTGTCGGCACTGATCTACCACTGCGTGTTTACACGCAGTGGTAGATCAAAGCCATGACGTGCAGAGTCCGTCCTGGTGCCGGAACTGACACCTTGCCATGACGGACTCTGCACGTCAGTGGACATTAAGGGGTTAACCAAGTTACCTTAGGGTCAAGATAGCATAAAGTAAGTACAACACGTTCAGATCTACACACCTTTATGTGATCTTTTTACAGGTGTACTTAACCCCTTCACCCCGAGGGTTGTTTGCATGTTAATGACCGGGCCAATTTTTACAATTCTGACTACTGTCTCTTTATGAGGTTATAACTCTGGAACGCTTCAACGGACCTTAGCGATTCTGAGACTGGTTTCTCGTGACATATTGTACTTCATGATAGTGGTAAAATCTCTTCGATATAACTTGCGGTTATTTATGAAAAAAATGGAAATATGGAAAATTTTGCTCTTTTCAAACTTAGAATTTTTATTCCCTTGAAACAGAAAAATATGTCACACAAAATAGTTACAAAATAACATTTCCCACATGTCTACTTTACATAAGCACAATTTTGAAATCAAATTTTTTTTTTGTTACAAAGTTATAAGGGTTAAAAGTTGACCAGCGATTTCTCATTTTTACAACAAATTGTACAAAACCATTTTTTTTAGGGACCACCTCACATTTGAAGCCACTTTGAGGGGTCTATATGGCAGAAACAACCCAAAAGTGTCACCATTCTAAAAACTACACCCTCAAGGTACTCAAAACCACATTCAAGAAGTTTATTAACCCTTCAGGTGCTTCACAAGAGCTGAAGCAACTTGGAAGGAAAAAATGAACATTTAACTTTTTAGTCATAAAAATGATCTTTTACAAACATTTTTTTTTATTTCAACAAGGATAAAAGGAGAAAATGGACATAAAAAGTTATTGTGCTATTTCTCCTGAGTACACCGATACCCCATATGTGGGGTAAAACCACTGTCTGGGCACACGGCCGGGCCCGGAAGGGAAGAAACGCCAATTGACTTTTTCAAACCAAAATTGGCTGGAATTGAGATTGTATGCCATGTCGAGTTTAGAGAGCCCCTGTTGTGCCTAAACAGTGGAAACCTCCCACAAGTGACACCATTTTGGAAACTAGACCCCTAAGGAACTTATCTAGATCTGTTGTGAGCACTTTGAACCCCCAAGTGTTTCACTAAAGTTTATAATGCCTGGGTGTGAAAAAAAAAGTTCCACAAAAATGATTTTTTAGTCCCAATTTTTTATTTTTCCCAAGGAAATTGGACCCCAAAAGTCATTGTCCAATTTGTGCTGAGTATGCTGATACCCCATATGTGGGGGAGAAATACTGTTTGGGCGCACTTCAGGGCTCGGAAAGGAAGTAATGACCTTTTGGAATGCAGACTTTGATGGGTGTCATGTCGCGTTTGGAAGCCCCTGTTGTGCCTAAACAGTGGAAACCTCCCACAAGTGACACCATTTTGGAAACTAGACCCCCTAAGGAACTTATCTAGATCTGTGGTGAGCACTTTGAACCCCCAAGTGCTTCACACAAGTTTATAATGCCCGGGCATGAAAATAAAAAATCCAATTTTTTTCCCACAAAAATAATATTTAAGTCACCAAGCGATCTCACAGGCTGTGCTGCAGGCTTCCTCAGAGCCTGCTCTCAGCAGGCACTGAGGAAGCCGCCTCCCTGCAGGACCCGGTGGCCATCTTGGATCCAGGGTCTTGCAGGGAGGAAGGCCTCAGAACAGCACGATCACATCGCGCTGTTCTGAGGGTCTCAGGAAGCAAGCCGGGAGCCCCCTCCCTGCACGATGTTTCCCTGTGCCCCAGTACACCGCGATCATGTTTGATCGCGGTGTGCCAGGGGTTAATGTGCCGGGAGCGGTCCGTGACCGCTCCTGGCACATAGTGCCAGGTGTCAGCTGTGATAATCAGCTGACACCCGGCTGCGATCAGCTGCGCTCCCCCGGGAGGGCAGCTGATCGCATATGACATACTATTCCGTCCATGGGAATAAGGTCCAGAGTCACATGGACGGAATAGTACGTCGGATGGGATTAAGGGGTTGATTGGATATGACAGATTCTCCAACTAATCCTAAAACAACACAGAGTTCATGTGTCATGTATGACTTTTTCTCTTTAAGGTAATATGGTGTTTCCTACAGTATAAGCGATTTTGTAGAAAATTCATTGCTGAGCAGTATTTTGCTGCAAAGTTTATAGCTTCTTCCAGCAAATTGTGAGTAAATTAAGAAAGAATACAAGTTCTCTACAACAATGGGATTTGCTCAAAATCTGGTAATAGGTTTCTGGAGTGGGGAGAGAAGAATGGGTCCTCCACGCAATCCAGACAAAGCAGGTATTGGGAAAGAAATAATCAGATCAAGGGTCAACTTCATATCCATGGAGAGGATTGGGTTTATTCATGCTGAATCTCACAGATGTGTAATATCTAAAGTTTCCTGAGATAGACCTTTATTATACTTATAGATAGTACATTTCCAGCACCATCTGACAACCATCTCTGGGGTTCGGCAGAAGGAAGCTCTTTGGTTATCAGCAGGCTATCATCGAGAGTGACAGACACAGACCTTTGAATTGGTACGTTTTCTAATGGTAATTCCTGTCTGCCTAGCAGAGAGGTAGCTATAAATACATATAATACTTCCAGGCTTTCGGGTCACCCTGAATTATCTTGTTTTTAAAGCAATATCTCTTTTTATTTTGTCACTTAAGATCAAGAATTGTTCTGTTCCACTTACGGTAATATAGGCAACAGTACTACAAGTCCCACAACAGTCTGTGGGTCACAAACTTTCTGACTGCTCTATTCTACATTTTCTACAGAACTAGCATTTCTCTGGCATAATGGTGGTGACTCTTTATATCACTTTAAAATGGATTGAAGCAATATATTAAATCAGAGCCAGGGTTGTAATCCTGTATAAGGAGCTTTTGTGCATATTTTCTACTTTGGTATCTACAGTTTAATTTATACAGACTTCAGTTCTATTCCTAAAAGGAAATATTAAGCTTTGGTGTGAGCAGGTTGCGAGATGCAGTGATGGACAGGAGGCAGAGCAAGGGTTAACAGTTTTACTTAACAGGGGAATACTCCACGCAGGAAGGCAAACAGTTAAAGGGAGGACAAAACAGTACAGTTTTGCAAAGAATATTCAGGGTTAAGAACATCGGATAGAGTAACGGCAGTTCTGTTGAATTCTGGCTAGAAAGTCAGTAGTTCCTCAGACTATGGAGTCAATAGTGCCGACAACGGCAGGCGTGGTGTCTTTTCCAATGGGATACTGTAAACAACAATGCTCCATGTTCTGGTGGCAGCGGTCGGTCTCTGGTACCTTCCGCTGAGCCCTTAGTCCATATGCTGCAATAGCTGACAAGGGTGCGGTGTTACGTTTCGGTAGCTGAGGAGAAATTGCACAAATAGCAAAAATAGCAATACACCAGAGAGGCTGGAAACTATTGGATTGCAGGACCCTAAACTAACCGCAACACTAGAAGTAGCCGTGGAGCGTACCTACGGTGATCCTAGACGCCTCGTCACAGCCAGAGAGATAGCTACACCTAAAGGCAGAAAGATGAAAGCTATCTGCCCCGTAGCAGAACCCCCAAAGAAATAGGAAGCCCCCAAACATGTAATGGCGGTTAGACAAGAAGAAAATACGGACACAGACAGAAAATAGAATGAGCAAACGCTGGGGCCCAATATGTCTAGATAGGAAATTATAGGAAAGAATTTTGCCTGCAACCCAAAAAAACCCTGACAAAAATACCAACACTTCTGATTAACAAAAAAACCTGAGATCACACGATCTCTACCACCTAAATCATATCTCTGGTGTAAAACACAGCAATTCAGCAAATAAAAAGTGACAAAGGAACAGAGCTAAAGTGCAAATACAAATGACACAATTGCAGCGCCAGCCCCAAGGGGACAGGCTGAAGTCCACTGCAAGCAGCAAACAGCAAGGAAAATCCAACCAGAGGAAAAAAAAACAGCAAATCACTTATCTGAATGAGAGCAGGTTTGCCAGCTGAGCTCCAAGCAAGACCAGGAAGAACAATTGATTACCCGCAAGGCTGATGGGAACTCAGGTCACTTATATCAGACCATTCAGAGCCAGCTGAAAGACATTCAGCAATTAGTTCATTACCCTCAGCAACCACCGGAGGGAGCCCCAGCTCAGAAGTCGCCTCCAGAGTATTCACAACAGTGCGGGCCACAGTCCTGTACGAGCTCAACATGGCTCGGCAAATATAAATTGGCAAAATCAGGGTGCAAGTGTCTGTCCCGTACCCGGTCACTCTTATGTGGCACGTGCACTGTTCTCATGGACACAGAGCATACGGCATCTTTCTCTCTGGTAGTTACCAAGCACACACTGCACGTCTCTCTCTCTTTGGTCCCCGCTGTTGACAGCGGGAGACGGAGAACGCTGGCCTGCACAAGGCTAGTGCTCCCAGGACGGAGCCCTCTTCTCTCTGGATTGCTGAACAGATGGCTCCCCGAGCGCAGCAGTCCCTCTCCAGATGGCAGGGGACTCTCCCAATGCGGCCTGTCGCAGCGCCGGTACTCGATGGGGAGACGGAGCAAAGCGCCGCTCGCCTGACTGGGCGCTGCCCTGAATTGGCGCCAAACTCCCCGCTGTTGCGCGCGCTTTACCTTTTATATTTTCCCGCCTCCCGGGTTCAGAGGATAGTCCGGCTTCCTATCTCTTCCCCAAGCAACAGGGGATGCAGCCTCAAAAGTTCTGGACCGGCACGCAGGTACCCGCGGTCGGGTCGTCCCTTACATTGGCATGCTACCTAAAATCTAAAAGTATACTGCTGGATTCATATAATGATTGGTCCATTTTCATGCAAACATAATTAAAACATCTTAATGCAGTATAAAAATCTGGAATAATCTGTAATGATCACGGAAAATATTGTGCAATAATAAATAATATTTAGACCATAGTGCTATGCCTGCCAAAAAGAAATAATATAAATATAAACATTATGCTATAGAATAGATACATTAACACCCGGCAGGGAAATCAAATCTTATCCATAAAATTATAAAATGGGGTGTGAAATTGTCAGGACTCTTAGACACCCATTGACATGATACTCAAAAATGTCTTATTGGGGATCAGTTGTATTAATA
>JARQOD010000005.1:175265364-175305572 GCA_033576555.1 Oophaga sylvatica
TTTGGAGAGTCCCTGTGTGCCTAAACAGTGGAAACCCCCCACAAGTGACCCCATTTTGGAAACTAGACCCCCCAAGGAACTTATCTAGATGTGTGGTGAAAGCTTTGAACCCCAAGGGCTTCACAGAAGGTTATAACGTAGAGCAGTAAAATTAAAAAATCATATCTTTTCCACAAAAATGATCTTTCCACCCCCAATTGTTATTTTACAAAGGGTAACAGGACCCCAAAAGTTATTGTGCAATTTGTCCTGAGTATGCTGATACCCCATATGTGGGGGTAAACCACTATTTTGACGCATGGCAGAGCTGGAAAGGGAAGGAGCGCCTTTTTCAAATGCAGATTTTGATGGAATGGTCTGCGGGTGTCATGTCACGTTTGGAGAGTCCCTGATGTGCCTAAACAGTAGAAACCCCCACAAGTGACTCCATTTTGGAAACTAGACCCCCCAAGGAACTTATCTAGATGTGTGGTGAGCACTTTGAACCCCCAAGTGCTTCACAGAAGTTTATAACGTAGAACCGTGAAAATAAAAATATCATATTTTTTTCCACAAAAATAATCTTTTTGCCCCCAAATTTTTATTTTTATAAGGGTAACAGGAGAAATAGGACCCAAAAGCTATTGTGCAATTTGTCCTGAGTACGCTGATATCCCATATGTGGGGGAACCACTATTTTGACGCATGGCAGAGCTCGGAAGGGAAGGAGCACCGTTTTTAAATGCAGACTTTGATGGAATGGTCTGCGGGTGTCATGTCGCGCTTGGAGAGCCCCTGATGTGCCTAAACAGTAGAAACCCCCACAAATGACCCCATTTTGCAAACTAGACCCCCCAAGGAACTTATCTAGATGTGTGGTCAGCACTTTGGACCCCCAAGGGCTTCACAGAAGTTTATAATGTAGAGCCGTGAAAATAAAAAAATCATATTTTTTCCACAAAAATGACCTTTTTGCCCCAAATTTTTATTTTCTAAGGGTAACAGGAGAAATAGGACCCCAAAAGCTATTGTGCATTTTGTCCTGAGTACGCTGATACCCCATATGTGGGGGGGAACCACTGTGATCGCCTTACTGCGATCTTTGGGAGGCACAATGAACAAATCCAGAAAAGGTGAAGAATTGGTTTTCTTTTTTACGCCGTTCCTCGTGCGGTATTAGTGATTAGGCGACTTTATTCCTCGGATCGGTGCGATTACAGCGATACCAGATTTACACCCTTTTTTCATATTTAGCTTCTGTCACACACTAAAAGATGCTTTTTCTTGGAATAATTTTTTGTAAGAAATTTTTGCATCGCCGTATTTTGAGAGCTATAATTTTTCCATATTTCGGCCGACAGAGTTATCTGTGGGCTTATTTTTTGCGGGTCGAGCTGACGTTTTTATTGGTACCATATTCAGGCACATAACGTTTTTTGATCGTTTCCTATTCCGATTTTTGTGGAATCAGAATGAACAAAAACCAGCAATTCAGGAATTGTTTTTTTTTTTTTTTTTCCTCCGTTCCGTGTGTGGTAAAATTGATAAAGCAGCTTTATTCTTCGGGTCACTACGGTTACGGCGATTCCTCATTTATATATTTTTTTTTTATGTTTTGGCGTTTTTTACACAGTAAAAAATTTTATAGAAAAAATAATTATTTTTGCATCAGTTTATTCCGGAGCTATAACTTTTTTATTTTTTCGCTGATGATGCTGTATAGCAGCTTGTTTTTTGCGGGACAAGATGATGTTTTCAGCGGTACCATGATTATTTATATCTGACTTTTTGATCGCGTGTTATTGCACTTTTTCCAAGCGGTATAATGATACCGCTTGGAAAAAGTATAATTTACTACTTTTTTGTGGTTTTTTTTTACGGCTTTCACTGAAGGGTTAACTAGGGTTACGCTTTTATATATGGGATTTTTACGGACGTGGCGATACCTAACATGTGTATGTTTTTTGTTTTTTATTTTTTTTATTACATAAAAATGTGTATTTTTTAGGGGATTTTTTTTAAATTATTTTTTAATATTTTTTTTACAATTTTTTTAAAAAAATGATTTTTTTTAACTTGTCCCTTTATGGGACTTTCACTTTTTTTTACTTTTTATTGCAGTTACAATGCATTGCAATGCTCTGGCATTGCAATGCATTGCAACTATAGTGGAAGCTGCTGTGACAATGATCACAGCAGCTTTCCGTAGCTAGATGACCCGGAGGTTGTCATGACAACCCCCGGGTCATCAAGGCAGAGATCGGGCCCTGCAAATACATTGCAGGGTGCCGATCTGAGGCAGAGGGAGCTCCCGACCCTCTGCCTCCCCCCCTGAGCTCTGCGATCGCGCTCGATCGCAGCAGTCAGGGGGTTAACAGCCAGGGGCGGTGGGGGCTCCGCTCCTGGCTGTCAGTGCAGGAAGCTTGGCCACTGCAGCGCCGGCTCCTGCACTGATCGCGCTGGAGAAGCTGAAATTTCAGCTTCTCCTGCACGATCGCTGCTGTGTTTGGTCAGTCAGATTGACTGACCAAGCACAGCGCTGTAGGTGCGGGGACCGACGGCAAAGGTCCCCGCACCGCTTGCCGTGCCTGTCAGCTGTCTGTGACAGCTGTCGGCACTGATCTACCACTGCGTGTTTACACGCAGTGGTAGATCAAAGCCATGACGTGCAGAGTCCGTCCTGGTGCCGGAACTGACACCTTGCCATGACGGACTCTGCACGTCAGTGGACATTAAGGGGTTAACCAAGTTACCTTAGGGTCAAGATAGCATAAAGTAAGTACAACACGTTCAGATCTACACACCTTTATGTGATCTTTTTACAGGTGTACTTAACCCCTTCACCCCCGAGGGTTGTTTGCATGTTAATGACCGGGCCAATTTTTACAATTCTGACTACTGTCTCTTTATGAGGTTATAACTCTGGAACGCTTCAACGGACCTTAGCGATTCTGAGACTGGTTTCTCGTGACATATTGTACTTCATGATAGTGGTAAAATCTCTTCGATATAACTTGCGGTTATTTATGAAAAAAATGGAAATATGGAAAATTTTGCTCTTTTCAAACTTAGAATTTTTATTCCCTTGAAACAGAAAAATATGTCACACAAAATAGTTACAAAATAACATTTCCCACATGTCTACTTTACATAAGCACAATTTTGAAATCAAATTTTTTTTTTGTTACAAAGTTATAAGGGTTAAAAGTTGACCAGCGATTTCTCATTTTTACAACAAATTGTACAAAACCATTTTTTTTAGGGACCACCTCACATTTGAAGCCACTTTGAGGGGTCTATATGGCAGAAACAACCCAAAAGTGTCACCATTCTAAAAACTACACCCCTCAAGGTACTCAAAACCACATTCAAGAAGTTTATTAACCCTTCAGGTGCTTCACAAGAGCTGAAGCAACTTGGAAGGAAAAAATGAACATTTAACTTTTTAGTCATAAAAATGATCTTTTACAAACTTTTTTTTTTTATTTCAACAAGGATAAAAGGAGAAAATGGACATAAAAAGTTATTGTGCTATTTCTCCTGAGTACACCGATACCCCATATGTGGGGTAAAACCACTGTCTGGGCACACGGCCGGGCCCGGAAGGGAAGAGAGCGCCAATTGACTTTTTCAAACCAAAATTGGCTGGAATTGAGATTGTATGCCATGTCGAGTTTAGAGAGCCCCTGTTGTGCCTAAACAGTGGAAACCTCCCACAAGTGACACCATTTTGGAAACTAGACCCCTAAGGAACTTATCTAGATCTGTTGTGAGCACTTTGAACCCCCAAGTGTTTCACTAAAGTTTATAATGCCTGGGTGTGAAAAAAAAAGTTCCCACAAAAATGATTTTTTAGTCCCCAATTTTTTATTTTTCCCAAGGAAATTGGACCCCAAAAGTCATTGTCCAATTTGTGCTGAGTATGCTGATACCCCATATGTGGGGGAGAAATACTGTTTGGGCGCACTTCAGGGCTCGGAAAGGAAGTAATGACCTTTTGGAATGCAGACTTTGATGGGTGTCATGTCGCGTTTGGAAAGCCCCTGTTGTGCCTAAACAGTGGAAACCTCCCACAAGTGACACCATTTTGGAAACTAGACCCCCTAAGGAACTTATCTAGATCTGTGGTGAGCACTTTGAACCCCCAAGTGCTTCACACAAGTTTATAATGCCCGGGCATGAAAATAAAAAATCCAATTTTTTTCCCACAAAAATAATATTTAAGTCACCAAGCGATCTCACAGGCTGTGCTGCAGGCTTCCTCAGAGCCTGCTCTCAGCAGGCACTGAGGAAGCCGCCTCCCTGCAGGACCCGGTGGCCATCTTGGATCCAGGGGTCTTGCAGGGAGGAAGGCCTCAGAACAGCACGATCACATCGCGCTGTTCTGAGGGTCTCAGGAAGCAAGCCGGGAGCCCCCTCCCTGCACGATGTTTCCCTGTGCCCCAGTACACCGCGATCATGTTTGATCGCGGTGTGCCAGGGGTTAATGTGCCGGGAGCGGTCCGTGACCGCTCCTGGCACATAGTGCCAGGTGTCAGCTGTGATAATCAGCTGACACCCGGCTGCGATCAGCTGCGCTCCCCCGGGAGGGCAGCTGATCGCATATGACATACTATTCCGTCCATGGGAATAAGGTCCAGAGTCACATGGACGGAATAGTACGTCGGATGGGATTAAGGGGTTGATTGGATATGACAGATTCTCCAACTAATCCTAAAACAACACAGAGTTCATGTGTCATGTATGACTTTTTCTCTTTAAGGTAATATGGTGTTTCCTACAGTATAAGCGATTTTGTAGAAAATTCATTGCTGAGCAGTATTTTGCTGCAAAGTTTATAGCTTCTTCCAGCAAATTGTGAGTAAATTAAGAAAGAATACAAGTTCTCTACAACAATGGGATTTGCTCAAAATCTGGTAATAGGTTTCTGGAGTGGGGAGAGAAGAATGGGTCCTCCACGCAATCCAGACAAAGCAGGTATTGGGAAAGAAATAATCAGATCAAGGGTCAACTTCATATCCATGGAGAGGATTGGGTTTATTCATGCTGAATCTCACAGATGTGTAATATCTAAAGTTTCCTGAGATAGACCTTTATTATACTTATAGATAGTACATTTCCAGCACCATCTGACAACCATCTCTGGGGTTCGGCAGAAGGAAGCTCTTTGGTTATCAGCAGGCTATCATCGAGAGTGACAGACACAGACCTTTGAATTGGTACGTTTTCTAATGGTAATTCCTGTCTGCCTAGCAGAGAGGTAGCTATAAATACATATAATACTTCCAGGCTTTCGGGTCACCCTGAATTATCTTGTTTTTAAAGCAATATCTCTTTTTATTTTGTCACTTAAGATCAAGAATTGTTCTGTTCCACTTACGGTAATATAGGCAACAGTACTACAAGTCCCACAACAGTCTGTGGGTCACAAACTTTCTGACTGCTCTATTCTACATTTTCTACAGAACTAGCATTTCTCTGGCATAATGGTGGTGACTCTTTATATCACTTTAAAATGGATTGAAGCAATATATTAAATCAGAGCCAGGGTTGTAATCCTGTATAAGGAGCTTTTGTGCATATTTTCTACTTTGGTATCTACAGTTTAATTTATACAGACTTCAGTTCTATTCCTAAAAGGAAATATTAAGCTTTGGTGTGAGCAGGTTGCGAGATGCAGTGATGGACAGGAGGCAGAGCAAGGGTTAACAGTTTTACTTAACAGGGGAATACTCCACGCAGGAAGGCAAACAGTTAAAGGGAGGACAAAACAGTACAGTTTTGCAAAGAATATTCAGGGTTAAGAACATCGGATAGAGTAACGGCAGTTCTGTTGAATTCTGGCTAGAAAGTCAGTAGTTCCTCAGACTATGGAGTCAATAGTGCCGACAACGGCAGGCGTGGTGTCTTTTCCAATGGGATACTGTAAACAACAATGCTCCATGTTCTGGTGGCAGCGGTCGGTCTCTGGTACCTTCCGCTGAGCCCTTAGTCCATATGCTGCAATAGCTGACAAGGGTGCGGTGTTACGTTTCGGTAGCTGAGGAGAAATTGCACAAATAGCAAAAATAGCAATACACCAGAGAGGCTGGAAACTATTGGATTGCAGGACCCTAAACTAACCGCAACACTAGAAGTAGCCGTGGAGCGTACCTACGGTGATCCTAGACGCCTCGTCACAGCCAGAGAGATAGCTACACCTAAAGGCAGAAAGATGAAAGCTATCTGCCCCGTAGCAGAACCCCCAAAGAAATAGGAAGCCCCCAAACATGTAATGGCGGTTAGACAAGAAGAAAATACGGACACAGACAGAAAATAGAATGAGCAAACGCTGGGGCCCAATATGTCTAGATAGGAAATTATAGGAAAGAATTTTGCCTGCAACCCAAAAAAACCCTGACAAAAATACCAACACTTCTGATTAACAAAAAAACCTGAGATCACACGATCTCTACCACCTAAATCATATCTCTGGTGTAAAACACAGCAATTCAGCAAATAAAAAGTGACAAAGGAACAGAGCTAAAGTGCAAATACAAAATTTGACCAGGCTGAAGTCCACTGCAAGCAGCAAACAGCAAGGAAAATCCAACCAGAGGAAAAAAAAACAGCAAATCACTTATCTGAATGAGAGCAGGTTTGCCAGCTGAGCTCCAAGCAAGACCAGGAAGAACAATTGATTACCAGCAAGGCTGATGGGAACTCAGGTCACTTATATCAGACCATTCAGAGCCAGCTGAAAGACATTCAGCAATTAGTTCATTACCCTCAGCAACCACCGGAGGGAGCCCCAGCTCAGAAGTCGCCTCCAGAGTATTCACAACAGTGCGGGCCACAGTCCTGTACGAGCTCAACATGGCTCGGCAAATATAAATTGGCAAAATCAGGGTGCAAGTGTCTGTCCCGTACCCGGTCACTCTTATGTGGCACGTGCACTGTTCTCATGGACACAGAGCATACGGCATCTTTCTCTCTGGTAGTTACCAAGCACACACTGCACGTCTCTCTCTCTTTGGTCCCCGCTGTTGACAGCGGGAGACGAGAACGCTGGCCTGCACAAGGCTAGTGCTCCCAGGACGGAGCCCTCTTCTCTCTGGATTGCTGAACAGATGGCTCCCGAGCGCAGCAGTCCCTCTCCAGATGGCAGGGGACTCTCCCAATGCGGCCTGTCGCAGCGCCGGTACTCGATGGGGAGACGGAGCAAAGCGCCGCTCGCCTGACTGGGCGCTGCCCTGAATTGGCGCCAAACTCCCCGCTGTTGCGCGCCTTTACCTTTTATATTTTCCCGCCTCCCCGGGTTCAGAGGATAGTCCGGCTTCCTATCTCTTCCCCCAAGCAACAGGGGATGCAGCCTCAAAAGTTCTGGACCGGCACGCAGGTACCCGCGGTCGGGTCGTCCCTTACATTGGCATGCTACCTAAAATCTAAAAGTATACTGCTGGATTCATATAATGATTGGTCCATTTTCATGCAAACATAATTAAAACATCTTAATGCAGTATAAAAATCTGGAATAATCTGTAATGATCACGGAAAATATTGTGCAATAATAAATAATATTTAGACCATAGTGCTATGCCTGCCAAAAAGAAATAATATAAATATAAACATTATGCTATAGAATAGATACATTAACACCCGGCAGGGAAATCAAATCTTATCCATAAAATTATAAAATGGGGTGTGAAATTGTCAGGACTCTTAGACACCCATTGACATGATACTCAAAAATGTCTTATTGGGGATCAGTTGTATTAATACATGCTATTTACTGAAGATATAATGATACTATAGGTAGAGGTTAAATCCTGTTTAGAAGCTTATTAGGGTATGCACCCATTTGCGAAAAAAAACGGTCTGAAAAAACGGACGAGTGCTATGCGAGTGTGATACGAGTGTAATGCGATTTCCGTGCGATTTTGCAACAGAACATCCATATGACATGCGTATGCAATCCGTATGCAATGCGATTTTAACATGCACTTTTGCGTACAGCAGTTCTCTCTATTGTAAAAGCTAATGTTAAAATCGCATTTTAAAACAAAACTGTACATATCATTTTAAAATCAAATAATCTTCAAAACAGACATATACATATATATAAATAATAATAATAATCTTTATTTATATAGCGCCAACATATTCCGCAGCGCTTTACAGTTTAACAGTTTCAAAACACAAGTCATAGGTAACAACGTTAACAATACAATAATTAAAGCAAAATAAGCCGACCCTGCTCGTGAGAGCTTACAATCTACAATGAGGTGGGGGAGATACAAAGAACAGGTGTGTATATACAATGGTGTATTTACAATGATGGTCCAGCCATCTTGAGGGAGTGAGGCATGGATGGAGATAGTGAATGGGCTACACATACACACTTAAACATAGAACGACTTTGGTTAGTGAATGTGATAGGCCACTCTGAACAAATGTGTTTTGAGGGAGCGCCTGAAACCATGCAAATTGTGGATAGTCCTAATTTCTTGGGGTAGAGCATTCCAGAGGATTGGCGCAGCGCGGGAGAAGTCTTGGAGTCGGGAGTGGGAGGTACGGATTAGTGCAGAGGTTAGTCGAAAGTCATTTGCAGAGCGCAGAAGTCGGTTAGGCCGATAGATAGAAATGAGGGAGGAGATGTAGGGGGGTGCTGCACTGTGGAGAGCTTTGTGGGTGAGAACCAGTACTTTGAATTGGATCCTATAATGAATGGGCAGCCAGTGTAAGGACTGGCGAAGAGCGGACGCGTCCGAGTACCGATTAGCCAGATGGATGACCCTGGCTGCTGCATTAAGGATGGACTGGAGAGGGGATAGTCGAGTAATGGGGAGGCCAAGTAATAGAGCGTTGCAGTAGTCCAGGCGGGAGTGGATCAATGCTACAGTGAGGGTTTTTGTTGTTTCCATGGTGAGAAAAGGGCGGATTCTAGAGATGTTCTTTAGGTATAGACGGCAAGAGCGGGCAAGAGATTGTATATGGGAGGTGAAGGAGAGATTGGAAGGAAGAGATATATATATATGTATATAGATAGATAGAAAGATATATTAAAAGACGTCAGATGCCGCGTACAGAATAGAATAGGTTAGAAAAAAATAGATAGAATAGATATATACACGTAGAATAGGTGTCTATATATATATATATATATATATATATATGTATATATGTCAGTGACACACATATACACATATATATATATATATATATTTATATTTCATATTGATATATACAGCAGAATAGGCGATAATTCAATTGTCGGATTCTGTAAAATCATAGCAGTACCAGACAGGATATGACACGTTTTACATACAGTAAAGCATTGCATATCATTTTGATTTATATATGTCCCTTACTGCTAATGTTATTAGTGCATGTGTGTAAAAATTTGGAGATGTAGGTGTGAAATTAAAAGTATTTGTTCATGGAAAAAATTGCGTGGTCTCACATGCAATTTTCTTCCCCAGAGAGGAAAAGCCAGTGACTGAGGGCAGATATTAAAAGCCTAGAAAGGGACTATTGTTATTGCCCCCCCTGGCTAAAAACATTTACCCCCAGCCACCGCAGAAAAGGCGCATCTGTAAGATGCGCCAATTCCGCCACTTAGCCTCTCTCTCCCCATTGCCCTGTAGTGGTGGCATAGGGGGTAATAAGGGGTTAATGTCACCTTGCTATTGTAAGATGACATTAAGCCAGGTTAACCCCTTTACCCCCAAGGAGGGTGGTTTGCACGTTAATGACCGGTTCAATTTTTAGAATTCTGACCACTGTCTCTTTATGAGGTTATAACTCTGAAATGCTTCAATGGATCTTCGCGATTCTGAGAATGTTTTCTCGTGACATATTGTACTTCACGCTAGTGGTAAAATTTCTTCGATATAACTTGCGTTTATTTAAAAAAAAAACGCAAATATGGTGAAAATTTTGAAAATTTTGCAATTTTCAAACTTTTAATTTTTATTCTCTTAAAACAGAGAAATATGTCACACAAAATAGTTAATAAATAACATTTCCCACATGTCTTCTTTACATCAGCACAATTTTGTAACCAAAATTTTTTTTTGTTAGGAAATTATAAGGGATAAAAGTTGACCACCGATTTCTCATTTTTACAACAAAATTTACAAAGCCATTTTTTTTAGGGACCACCTCACATTTGAAGTCACTTTGAGGGGTCTATATGGCAGAAAATACCCAAAAGTGATACCATTCTTAAAACTGCACCCCTCAAAGTACTCAAAACCACATTCAAGAAGTTTATTAACCCTTCAGGTGCTTCACAGGAGCTGAAGCAACATGGAAGGAAAAAATGAACATTTAACTTTTTAGTCACAAAAATTATCTTTTACAAAAAATTTTTTAATTTTAACAAGGTAAAAGGAGAAAATGGACAGATAACGTTGTTGTGCAATTTCTCCTGAGTATGCCAATACCCCATATGTGGGGGAAAACCACTGTCTGGGCGCACGGCAGAGCTCGTAAGGAAAGGAGCGCCGTTTGACTTTTTCAAACCAAAATTGGCTGGAATTGAGATTGGACGCCATGTTGCGTTTGGAGAGCCCCTGATGTGCCTGAACAGTGGAAACCCTCCATAAGTGACACCATTTTGGAAACTAGACCCCCTATGGAACTTATCTAGATCTGTTGTGAACACTTTGAACCCCCAAGTGTTTCACAAAAGTTTATAATGCCTGGGTGTGAAAAAAAAAAACAATTTTCTACAAAAATGATTTTTAGTCCCCAATTTTTGATTTTTCCCAAGGAAATTGGACCCCAAAAGTTGTTGTCCAATTTGTGCTGAGTACGCTGATACCCCATATGTGGGGGGGAACTGTTTGGGCGCACGGCAGGGCTTGGAAAGGAAGTAATAACGTTTTGGAATACAGACGTTGATGGGTGTCATATTCCGTTTGCAGTGCCCCAGATGTGCCTAAACAGTGGAAACCCCCCACAAGTGACCCCATTTTGGAAACTAGACCCCCTAAGGAACTTATTTAGATCTGTGGTAAGCACTTTGAACCCCCAAGTGCTTCACACAAGTTTATAATGCCCGGGCATGAAAATAAAAAATCTCATGACAGCTCCTGGCACATAGTGCCGGGTGTCAGCTGTGATCGTGGCCGGGAGCACGGCCGATCGCATGTGACGTACTATCCCATCCAGGGCCCAGGTACCATGGACAGGATAGTATGTCCGATGGCCGAAAGGGGTTAATAATAGAGAGGTGTCAATAACACACCTATCCATTATTAATTTAACAGTATGAAAGGATTAAAAAAACACACACATTAAGAATTAATTATTTTAATGAAATAATAAATCACACAGGTTTGGAATCTTTATTAAATTCCCAATCCGAATGAAGCCCTCGTTCTCCTGTAAAGAATAAAACATAAAAAAGCAACAATATACCCATACCTGTCCGCCGTACAGTCAAGTACCACGCCGCAATCCATATCTAGGGGTTAAATAGTTTACAACCGGGAGCGGTGTTAATGCGACCGGCCCGGCTGTAAACCACTGGGGAATGACTGCGCAGCCTCCCAACCTGACCGGAGAAGAACTCTGTAGCATAGGAAAGTTTCTGAACATTTTCCCATAGTGCTGAGTACACCACAGGTTAGGCAGGGCTGCTGCGCAGCCTCAGTGACATCAGCGGTAGTCATAGACGCCTAAACATTTTGCAATTTTTGTCATTTTTATGCCAATCTTGTCCGGCTCCACCAAAATGAGTGGGACAGAGGAGGAATGAGGTGCCTCTTAAAGGAAATCTGTTACCAGGTTTTTGCCAAATAATGTGAGAGCAGCATAATGTAGAGACAGAGATCATGATTCCAACGGTGCGTCACTTACTGGGCAGCTTCATGTAGTTTTGATAAAATCACTGTTTTATCAGTAGGAAATTATCTTTAGAGGACTACTTGGCCTGCTGCCAGGTAGTCAAGCATATTCATGAGCACTGTATAGCCCCACCAACACCACTGATTGGTAGTGTTCTGTGTATACTGTACATAGGCAGAAAGCTGACAATCAGTGCTGTGGGCGGGGTTATAGAATTAACCCGGTCACTAAACGGCATAATGGGAAAAAATTCAAAATGTCAGAATTATGTTTTTTTGGTCGCAGCTATATTGCAATAAAATGCAGCAACTGGCGATCAAAAGATCGTATCTACACCAAAATTCTATTAATAAAAATGTCAGCTTGGTGTGCAAAAATAAGCCCTCACGCAGTCCCAGATCACGAAAAATGGAGACGCCATAGGTCTCGGAAAATGGCGCCATTTTTTTTAGACAAAGTTTGGATTTTTTTTCACCACTTAATTAAAAGAGAACCTATACATGTTTGATGTCTATGAACTCATAATGACCTGGAGAATCATAATGGCAGGTCCGTTTTAGCATTTAGTGAACATGGTAAAAAAAATCTTCAAAAAATCACTGTGGAATTGCACTTTTTTTGCAATTTCACTGCACTTGGATTTTTTTCCTGTTTTCCAGTACATGATATGTTAAAACCAATGATGTTGTTCAAAAGTACAACTTGTCCCACAAAAACCATGCCCTCACATGGCCATTTTGACTAAAAAAATAAAAAAGTTATGGCTCTTGGAAGAAGGAGAGCAAAAAACGAAAAAGCAAAAACGAAAATACCTCCGGCCATGAAGGGGTTAAAATTTTAAAAGTTCTCTTACCTATGCTAGAATTTTAACGTAAGAATGGATTCTTGTTTAATTTTATGGCATTTCTTTGACTGACACCATGAAAACCCTTTGATATGCCTTTGGCTATGATTCCAGTAGTCTTGTTATTCTTTGTATAATGCTGAATGATTATTATTTAAGAACAAAACAAAACAGTAAACTCCTGTTTTTATCTGAATTCACTATACTTTCCCATCAGGTAGACATTGCTGCAGATATCTTAGCACAGTAGGATTCATAAAACATTAGGCTAGATGATATCTTTTGCCTAGGCAGAGCCCTCGGTATACAGTATATCAAACAGCTAACTGCTGTGCACATCTATTTTAGATTCTCAATGGCCTGTACACACAGTGGGCTCAGATCAATAAAACCATGAGAAATGTTAGTGACATTCTAATAACTTAAAGAAATCACCCTACAGATCATTAGACATTATATCATTGACCTACAACATCCATAGGAAACAGCAAAACTCAATTTATGTAAACACAATTAAAATTGGAAAAGTCAATATTATCACCAAATACAGTATGCATTACCAGGAAGATGAAGATAAAATAAAATACAAAGTTAAGCTAGGTCACAAGGGTCACAATGTAGCTATTTGTGAAAAGAAAAACTGAACATTCACATAAAAAGAAAATGTATTTTATGCACATCAATGCATTTTTATTTATTATAAAAAACGGGCCACATTAGTGCCTTTGTGTCAATTTTGTTGTCCACATTTCTGTTGTATTGCTCTTTTTTTTCCGTTTGCACCTAATTCATATTTCTATTTGCACATGTTGTGAAGTTTATTTTATATGTGTTCGCCTATTTTTTGGATGGGAGAGGGGAGTGGGGTTTACCATTATGGTTTGTGGTTTCAAGATGTTTTTGCCTGACTCATCATTTGCAACTTTTCAAACAGTCCAAAATTTTGCCACAAATATACCCCAGCGCTTCCCTTCCATCTCTTATGTAATTCTATGTATACAAGGAATTTTTGTGCCTTTTTGAACAATAGTTGTAGTCATAGACAGAAAAATAACAGGTTTGACTTTGCACAAAGTTCAAGAACCACGCGCATTATTTTGATGAATTAGCACATACCAGAAGACAAAAAGAAAAGAAAAAAAACACAAATGGTGAATCTTGCCATCTGTATTTTCACCTTAAAATCCAAATTGTATGACATAAATGTGACAAATAATTCAATCAGTAAATTAAAACACAGTCAAGGCCAAAGATTTTAGACTGATACAAATTTTGGTTCCACAAAGTTTGCTGCTTCTGTTTTCATAGTGGAAATTTGCATTAATTCTAGAATAAGAATGATTAGATGAATTACTAAAATTCTAAATCGGAAAGATGTGTATCTTCGTACCGTGTTATCCAGTAGATAGAAAAATATTTAGACTTGAGAGTCCTCAGTGGTTGATACCTTTTAATGGCTAACTGAAAAGATGGTAACAAATTGCAAGCTTTCGAGACTACTCAGGTCTCTTCATCAGGCAAAGACTAATACAACATCTGAAGAATCACATATTTATACACAAGAGGACACAGGAATAATGCAATAGGTAAGACAAGTGAAGTGAAGCAGAACTGTCATTATGGGATATAGAGATGAACATAAATATTGGAACAGTTCATAGATAAGGAGTGAAAGTTTCATTACCCTCTGATTGGAGTCTGCTATTGTGTTTTGATGCCCCTAGAAGGTCAGAGAAGCAGATTCCTTAATTTGAAGAATTGGGTTCAAATTGGGCATCAAAACACAATAGCAGACTCCAATCAGAGGGTAATAAAACTTTCACTCCTTATCTATGAACTGTTCCAATATTTATGTTCATCTCTATCTCCCATAATGACAGTTCTGCTTCACTTCACTTGTCTTACCTATTGCATTATTCCTGTGTCCTCTTGTGTATAAATATGTGATTCTTCAGATGTTGTATTAGTCTTTGCCTGATGAAGAGACCTGAGTAGTCTCGAAAGCTTGCAATTTGTTACCATCATTTCAGTTAGCCATTAAAAGGTATCAACCACTGAGGACTCTCAAGTCTAAATATTTTACTAAAATTGTAAAGTCATTCTTTTCCATGAAAATGAACCTACTCACAAAAAATATTTCCTGTGATTTTCAGCCCTACCACGAAATGACCTACTTACATTATTGCATAGATCTTGTTTGCTCAAGGAAGATTAAATGAGGACAAGGCAGCTGATATCACTTTGCCATGGTGATAGAATTATATTTTAAAAGGACTGGTTCTTGAAATCATTGTATTCTTCTGTTAACTATGCTTACCTCCAACAAATATGTGCAATCATCATTGATTTGAATTAAAAGGGCTTTACAGGCAAATACATTGCTGCTTGTAAGATTGCCCCTAAATCAACCATTTATCAGGTCATCAAGAGAGAAATTCAACTGCTGTGAAGAAGGCTCTAAAATGCATAGAGCATTTTAGGCCGCGTTTAAAACTGTGGCTATTGGGAATTAATCAAAATGTCCTGGGTAGCACATTCCAAAGAATTGGCACAGCGCACAAGAAGTCTTGGGAGACGGGAGTGGGAGGTTCGGATTACTGAGGATGTTAATCCTAGGCCATTAGCAGAATGTAGGTTATGGGTAGGGTGGTAGACTAAAACGAGGGAAGAAATGCAGGGTGATGCTAAACCGTGAAGAGTGTGTGAGAGTGATACGTTTATATTGGACTTATTAGTTATTGATCAAGGTCAAACTGTACTGACTGGAGTATTATTGTGACTCTGGGATATGAACGCATATTCTCTACATAGGGGTGCACGACTACTTGTAACATTTTGCCATATCACAGCAATATGACAGATCACTAAATGATGAAAGCAATCATATAATTTATGAGTAAAAACCCATATTTTCTGAGTAAATGTGGTAGTCCTTTGTGTGTTAAAGAACCATTATTCTAGAAGAGCTATTATTGAGCCATTGCTCTACAACCTCAAAACAGGCAATCTCTGTGCCTGGCCCTCATCTCCCTCCGCCACTTTCCTCACTGTGCAGGCGCCAGATTCCCAGCCCTGCAGTGTGAATAATCATAACTCACTGCAGGGCGGGATCTGGGGCCGCCGCTACACGAAGCGCCAGTGACGCCGCAAGAAGCAAAGAAGGCGGGGGCCAGAACAAAGGGGGATGATTGACACCGCTGATGACACAGGCAAAGGGTGAGAAGACATACCTCCCTGACACAATAGAGGTATGTCCGACAGATTCTAAAAGTGTATATTTCAGTGTTCATAGTGATCAGAAGCATAAGAGCCACCTTCACAGAATGCAGCCTTAGTGCTGCTGAAGGGGGCTCTTTTACTTAAAAAGGCCATGGGGGGTGACATGTTCCCCTTTAATAATAATAGTAAAAATATCCTATTGTCCACACATTTCTTGTGGAGGTGAATTAAGATAAATGTTATTAGACATTAAATACTAACAGCATTCTACATAACAAAATGAGCTAAGTCTGCAATTATTGGCAGTAAATGGCCCTTTCTTAAATTTAATTAGCCGACACCCTCCTTTAGGCGTGATTTTTCTTGGTTCATATTACCACTTACAGCTATATTACATTTTATTAGATTGTGGTCAAAGATGGACACTGATATCTTGTGTAATGACATTTTACCTTGGTGCAGAGGCTTAATTGTTTTCATCAGAGATGGGATTAATATAATCAAGGACCAGCCACATGTCCCATTAGTGTATTTTTAATTACAGAGCCCTGACGTCTGTATTTTGTGCAGGTTAAATTTATTTTTAGTTCTAAGAGTTATGAATACAGGCTATTATTATAGTGTACAGAATGTTACATTGGTCAAGAGTAATTTTACAAATGAATCCATGACACCCTCTATAAAACTAGGAAATTAATTTCTAAAGACTTGACTAAAAAGCAATATTTTAACTTTTTTAATTATTAATTTATTGAAATCCATAAATTATCATGGATATAAGATTTTCTAGTCTACTATTATTCAACATGTATCACATTCAGTGAAAGTGTGCTACCCAATTTTGACTGCAATGTCTTAAAAAAATTAGATGTTAAGGGGTCCTTTCACAAATTTTTCATGATGATCTGGACACACGATGTAATTGTGGCTGCAAAGCGGAATTTTTTTTTCTTCTTCCTGGTGTGCGGATATTGGCAAAAAAAAGTATTTGGCACCTAATTAGTTTAATTTTGTTAATGTGGTATTCCCATCTCTAAGATCTCATCCCAATATGTAGAAGGTGTAATAATAATAACATTAGCAAATACCTACAATTAGAAATATAGTATAGTTTTTCTGATTCGCTATGTCTCTTTCCTCATGTGCACGCATTGCAGGACCTTAGTTATCCATGAGTATGACCACTAGCAACTACATAACTAGCTGTCACTAAATCAGAGGTCATATTCATGGATACCTAAGGTCCTGCAATGACTGGACATGAGGAAAGAGACATAGCGAATCAGAAGAACTGTACATTTCTATTTAGAAGTATTTGCTAATATCATTATTATTACTACACCTACTACATATTGGGATAGGATCTTGGAGATGGGAATACCCTTTTAAGTTCAAGTGGGTGTTATCAGATAGCAACTCATACATGGAGAAGATGCACACACCCCTAGTGAAAACACCCACTAGGACTTAACTAAAATTAACTCTTTCAATGCTAAATACTTTGTTTGCTAATATCTGCGCAATGGAAGGGCAAAAGTAAAAACAAACAACATTTTTTTTATTCCACTCTGCAGCCACTATTACACGGTGTGGCCAGCTTAGCATGAAAAAGTTGGTGAAAGGGTCTCTAAACTAGCACAAAGCCAACAATCTAAGGGTCCAGTTTCATCAATAGGACTCTGTGATAACTTGGATCAGACTGACATTCATAAAATTGATTCTTTATCCATAATGTCAATACCCAATACATTGGAAAATGATGAAGGTGGCGGCAGGTGAGTATGAGATAGGGGGAGTGGTCTAACATTTAAAGCAGCACTCTAGCGGTGCAATAAACAAATATGCTGGAGTGTTGCTTTAAGATATTCAAGCACAAAACCAAGAAATATTAAAGAGTCAAAGCAACTCTATTGAGAGCAGATTATCTGCATATGAATGGATAAAATTAGCAATGACTTTCTCAAGGTTGAACAATAGAGGAAACATAATACATGTATGAGTATTAAGAAAAACAACAAATTATAATCAGGAAACCTCTGTTTCTCATTATCTGTAATTTTAAAAGACTAATTCAGAAAACTCCTATAATCTCATATATTTTAGGGAACGCCTGCATGAGTCTCCAATAAGTAAAGTTGTGCAGTTGTTTTTTTATCAATGGAAGGTCTAGTAATTGCATTTTGCTGTAAAGAACCCTAACTTCAAACATTTTGTTATTTTATAAGCACTTATACATTGGCTTGTAAAAGTTTGGGCACCCGTGGTCGAAATTACTATTATTGTGAAAAGTTAAGCAAGCTGAAGATTAAATAATTTCTAAAAGGCTAAAGTTAAAGATGACACTTTTACATTTTAAAAATTACAAAAAGGAAAATGGCCATTGCAAAAGTTTGGGCACCCTGCATGGTTAGTACCTAGTACCACCTCCTTTGGCAAGTATCAGAGTATTTCAATTCTTGTTTGAGGGATTTTCATCCATTCTTCCTTGGACAATTCTTCCAGTTCTGTGAGATTCCTGGGTCATCTTGCATGCACTGCTATTTTGAGGTCTAGCCAGAGATTTTCAATGATGTTTAGATCAAGGGACTGTGATTGCCATTGTAAAACCTTCAGCTTACGCCTTTTGGGGTAGTCTATTGTGGATTTTGATGTGAGTTTAAGATTATTATCCATTTGTAGAAGCCATCCTCTTTTCTACTTCAACTTTTTTTACAGATAATGTTATGTTTGTGTCAAGAATTTGGTGAAAATTCATTGAATCCGTTCTTCCCTCTGCCTGTGAAATGTTCCCTGTGCCACTGGCTGTAATTCAACCCCAAAGCATGATTGATCCACCCACATGATTAACAGTTGTCGAGATGTCCTTTTAAAGAAATCTTGTGTCTTTTTTTTTCTCCACACATACCTTTGATCATTGTGGTCAAAGAGTTTTATTTTAACCTTATCGGCACACATGGCTTGTATCCAAAATGCACCAGGCTTGTTTAGATACTCTTTTGCATATTTCTTAGGCTGAATTTTCTGGTGAGGATGTAGGAGAAGTTTTCTTCTGATGACTCTTCCATGAAGGCCATATTTATGCAGGTGTCTCTGAACAGAAGAACAATGTACCATAACTCGAGAGTGTGCTAAATCTTTCTGAAGGTCTTTTGCAGTCAAGTGGGGATTCTGAATTGCCTCTCTTACAATCCTACTAGCAGCTTTCACTGAAATTTTACTCGGTCTTCCAGATTTTATCTTGACCTATACTGTTCCTGTTAACTGTCATTTCTTAATTACATTTCGTAGAAACTAGGAGCAAAGAAAAGTGCAAACAGGATCTTATCCACGATTAACAAATGATGCAATAAAGGATATGCTAACCTGAGAAGGTTGTGTAGCACACAACCATGTATATACATAAACATCTGCTGCATGTCCATGGGTCTTCCGACCAGAGATAGAAATATAAGGCGCCAATTGTGGTTTTTTCCGTGCTGACTGCCAAATACATTTTGAACTGAGGAAATGGCAACTTGAAAACACTTTGCTATCTTCTATAGCCTTTTCTGCTTTGTGGGCCTCCACCATTTTCATTTTCAGAGTACTGTACAGCTGCTTAGAAGAACCAACTGCTGATGTTTTTTGGCACAAGGTTAGAGGAGGCTGGATTTTTATAAAGCTGGGAAATTTGCATCACCTGAACCTGGCCTTTCCTAATGATGATAGTGAACAAGCCATAATCCTAACAGGCTAATTAAGGTCTGAAACCTTGGTAAAAGTTATTTTAGCACACAAATCTCCAAAAGTGCCCAAACTCTTGCATTGGTCCTTTTTCTTTTTTGCAAATTTTAAAGTGCAAAAAATGACTAGTATCTACTATATAATCGTCTAATTCTGTCTGTCTGTAATGGAAATCCCGCGTCAATGATTGGTCGCGCCTGGCCGGACGCAACCAATCAGCGACTGGCGCCCACCTCTCTGCTCAGCTGCCTCCGGATTGGATGTGGGTGTTGCTGGGGGAGTGGTGCGGGCACGCCCCTTGGATACCTGACCGCGGCCTTAGCAATGTCACAGGGACTGTCACAGAACCTGTGTTAGAGAGCATTGCATTATTCTTAAATCTTCATAAATAAACTATACATATTCTAGAATACCCAATGCGTTAGAATCGGGCCACCATCTATTATATATTTATATAAATATGGCTGATGATATCAACTTTCTGTTTGTGGAAGGGGAAAACTTTTCAAGATGGGTGGCGACCATGGCGGCCATTTTGAACTCGGTTATTTGGGATCCAACTTTATTTTTTCCAATGGTAAGAGGGTCATGTGAAACATCAAACTTATTGAGAATTTCACAAGAAAAAAAATGGTGTGCTTGGTTTTAATGTAACTTTATTCTTTCATGAGTTATTTACAAGTTTATGACCACTTATGTGTTCAAAGTGCTGCCCATTGTGTTGGATTGTGTTGATTCTCCCACTCTTGACACACTGATAGCAAAACCGCAGAAGAAATGCTAGCTCAGGCTTCCAGTATCTGTTGTTTCAGATGCTGCCCATCTTGTATCTGAAGACAATTGTTTATGCTGTGAAGATACGAGATGTGCAGCATCTGAAACACTAAAGATACTGACTATTTTTGATTGATTGATGGTCTTATTTTTCCAATGTGCAGTGTTCACTTTTTAGCTAGGCATTTGACATTATTAGGCCAAGCTATAGAGTTAGAAAAGAAGAATTGAGACTGACATTTACTTTAGAATCACCGTGAAAATTCTAGAATAATTGTAAATAAAAATAAAGTCCTATTGTCATTGTAAAGCAGTTACAGGACACAGGGTTTCACTTCCACATTCTGTTTGAGAAATCCTAAATTATTGAATATATCCTTTTTACATAGATAACCATATAAGATAGATGTAGAACATTAGTGGAGTGACCTGGCATCATGGAAGCTTTTCATTGTTATACCCATGTTATGTACTGAAGGATGTCTGCAGACTTCAATAAGTGTAAACCCTGAGGCTTTACTCTAAAATGAAAGCAAAGGGGGATTAGATGGTTATTTTCTTGCTGAAATAGTGGCTAACAAGATTAGGACAGATCCAGATTCCTCTAAGCTAAAGAAGGTTAGCCAGACCATTTCACAGAATAAGCACAAAAGGATCCTGTGCCAGGATGTATGCTTCTTTCCTTAAAATTGTTCCTCTTATTTATATTAGTCATTACTTAAAGGATAAAAATGGAATTTTATGGCAATATTTTTTTTCCTTTCTTCAGAGACCGTGAACGTTTCAACGTGTTTTATGGCTGCTGGAGAGAAGATCAACCACTATAAAAAAATGTGTTTTGTACGGATTGCAGAGAAAAGTAAGCCCTGCTTTTTTAGTAATGTGCATCAAACTGTCTCTAAGGAAACATAGGGCAGAATATGACTGAAGTTATGATCCTATTTAAAGTTATGATATATAAATGTATAACACAAGATTAAATGTCAAGATGTTAAATGATGTCACAGCAGAATTTTAGTGCATTTTCAATAGCCTTTACCAGAAGGTCTGTACATGGGTACGTTTCATTGATGTCAAGACATATTTAACTCTGAATATATTCTGTAAATCACAAGTCTGGAATCCAAAAAATCATTGCAACAACACCATGATGCTCATTCTTAGGTCGAGGTCACACTTGCAAGAAACTCGCATGAGTCTCGCACCTCAATACACGGCACTGCCGCCGGCACTCAGACCGGAGTGTGCGGCTGCATAGAAATACATGCAACCACACACTCCAGTCCTGAGTTCCGGCGGCAGTCCCGGGTATTGAGTTGCGAGACTCATGCGAGTTTCTCGCAATTGTGACCCCGGCCTTAGGAGAAGATACTGGACTACTATTAACAATAACTCTCCCTGATGAATCACTTCAATATACATGAAACTGGGTCTTAAATGGGCTTATCACAAGTTGTTCTCCTGATGGGACCACAATCACCTGTAACCTGCTATGAAACATAGGAGCATGGATTTAATTACCATAAGGTCACATTCACAAATTCACTATTTGGTCAGTATTTTACCTCAGTATGTGTAAGCCAAAACCAGGAGTGGGTGATAAATACAGAAGTGGTGACATGCTTCTATTATACTTTTCTGCTGATTGTTCCACTCTTAATTTTGGTTTACAAATATTATTTATTATTAATGGCCTTCAGCTGGATCTCAAGCCATGGCGAGTTGATTAATGAACGCTCTGTAGGAAGATTAATCTCGTGCAAGCTTAGATAGGTCCACCAGAGTCTTTTTTATTATCTTGATAGTATCAAGTCATTGGGTTGCTTGATCTTCCTCTTCGCCTTGTTCCTTCAATTCTTCCTACCATGATGTCCTTCTCCAGTGATTGCTCTCTTTCGTAAGATGTGTCCAAAGTAGGCAAGTCATAGCTCGGTGATCCTTGCTTCAAGTGGCATGTTTGGCTTGATGCATTCCAAAATTGATTTGTTTGTTCTTTTTGCCATCCATGCTATTCATAGCATTCTTCTCCAGCACCAAATTCCTAGTGATGTAAAAGACTGATGAAATACTGACCATGTGTACGTGGCCTAAAGCATCACCAAGAGTCAAATGAAAATAAAATGGTTGTCTAAAGAAGACAACTGTCCATGTTATTTCTGCAGGGATGCTCTCTGTCTCTACTCTCCACTGTGTAATAAAATAATTATAAATAATCTTTCTAAACAATATAACCACTGTCAGCTTTATTTTAAAGTATAACTACATATTTAAATTTTTTTCATTTGTTATAACCCCCACATTTAAAGCCATGTTGATTGGTGCGGGTCCTAAACCCACTCCAGTTGCTCAAGCCATAGGGAAGAATTGCTCATTTCAAGCGTGCACATACAGTCATGGCCAAAAGTTTTGAGAATGACACAAATATTATAATTTCACATGATCTGCTGCCCTCTGGTTTTTATGTGTGTTTGAGAGATGTTTTTATCACAGACAGAAATATAATAATTGCAAACATATGAGTAACAAAAGCTTATATTCACAGTTAGAATGAGTTAATGCAGCAAGTCAATATTTGCAGTGTTGACCCTTCTTCTTCAGGACCTCTGAAATTCTCCCTGGCATGCTCTCAATCAACTTCTGGACCAAATCCTGACTGATAGAAGTCCATTCTTGCACAATCAATGCTTTCATTTTGTCAGAATTTTTAAGTTTTTGTTTGTCCACCCGTCTCTTGATGATTGACCACAAGTTCTCAATGGGATTAAGATCTGGGGAGTTTCCAGGCCATGGACCCAAAAGTCTCTATGTTTTGTTCCCTGAGCCATTTAGTTATCACCTTTGCTTTATGGCAAGGTGCTCCATCATGCTGGAAAAGGCATTGTTGATCGCCAAACTGCTCTTGGAGGGTTGGGAGAAGTTGCTCTTGGAGGACATTCTGGTACCATTCTTTATTCATGGCTGTGTTTTTAGGCAAGACTGTGAGAGAGCCGATTCCCTTGGCTGAGAAGCAACCCCACACATGAATGGTTTCAGGATGCTTAACAGTTGGCATGAGACAAGACTGGTGGTAGCGCTCACCTTGTCTTCTCCGAATGAAGCGTTTTCCTGATATCCCAAACAATCGAAAAGGGGATTCATCAGAAAAAATAACTTTACCCCAGTCCTCAGCAGTCCACTGCCTGTACCTTTTGCAGAATATCAGTCTATCCATGATGTTTTTCTGGAGAGAAGTGGCTTCTTTGCTGCCCTCCTTGAGACCAGGCCTTGCTCCAAGAGTCTCCGCCTCACAGTGCGTGCAGATGCACTCACACCTGCCTGCTGCCATTCCTGAGCAAGCTCTGCACTGCTGGTAGCCCGATCCCGCAGCTGAAACACTTTTAAGAGACGGTCCTGGGGCTTGCTGGTCTTTCTTGGGTGCCCTGAAGCCTTTTTGGCAACAATGGAACCTCTCTCCTTGAAGTTCTTGATGATGCGATAGATTGTTGACTTAGGTGCAATCTTTCTAGCTGCGATACTCTTCCCTGTTAGGCCATTTTTGTGCATTGCAATGATGACTGCACGTGTTTCTTTAGAGATAACCATGGTTAACAGAAGAGAAACAATGATGCCAAGCACCAGCCTCCTTTTAAAGTGTCCAGTGGTGTCATTCTTACTTAATCATGACAGATTGATCTCCAGCCATGTCCTCATCAACACCCACACCTGAGTTAATGGAGCAATCACTGAAAAGAGGTTAGCTGGTCCTTTTAAGGCAGGGCTGCAATGATGTTGAAATGTGTTTTGGGGGATAAAGTTCATTTTCTAGCCAAATATTGACTTTGCAAGTAATTGCTGTTAAGCTAATCACTCTTTATAACATTCTGGAGTATATGCAAATTGCCATTAGAAAAAGTGAAGCAGTAGACTTTGTAAAAATTAATATTTGTGTCATTCTCAAAACTTTTGGCCATGACTGTACATATAGTGCTGGAGAGATACGTAGACATTCTTGTGAGGTAATACACTCATGTGGGCATGCTCATATAATAGCTAAGTGATTATGCGATAATGCTTTAGACAATTGGTCTCAAACACACAGTCCTTGAAGCTGTCATCTGTGGCTCCCAGGGTACTAGAGTTCCCGAAACATCCTCGGGACAGCGGAGAGCACGCCAAAGGAGAAGCACGTTGGCAGCCCTTTTTGACATCACGCTGGAGCACAGTTTGTCAGAGTGCAGTGTGTCGAAGAAGGGACATCACTTTCCCTTACTGTTGGAGGCGAATATGGAGAAGACAATTTTATTTAACCACATCCAGTTAGAAGCACAGCTGGTACCATTACCAGTGTGTGCCAGCTATGTATCATAGCTAACACCCTGCTGCAATATCCACGATTAGTATTAGCACTGATCACAATCGTTTTACCATTTACATAATGTTATCAATAGTGGCAGCAGTATTGAAATGGTTATTTGACGGAAAGTGCTCCCTCTTTATGATTATTAGCACCCCACAATTGAGGAGTAGTGGTGGTCACGTCAACAATCTTTGGGTCAGCCAGCTATGGTGGCCTGTAAGGCCCTACAATTAACAGGGTCTAACAGGCGAAGTGTCAGCTTAAACTGGACAGCTCTAATTTCCTGCCGCACAGAAGAATTGACGAATCTTAGACCAGTGATCAGGCAAGTACGACTTAAAGTCCGATATAAGGATCAAGAAAAAAAAATAAAGAAATGAATAAATAACAAAAAAATATTTTCTAATAACAGTTTTAGGGAAAAACAAAAGTTAACAAAAAAAGTACATTTTGGCATTACCATGCCCAGAACAATCCAAGTTACAAAATTGTGCCCCAACACATACTGTACAATCAACACAACAGCGGAAAAAAAATAAAAAACACTTGTAAAATGCAGCTGTTTCATTAAACTGACAAAAAATTGAATAAAAATTGATCAAAAAGTTGTATAGAAAAGAAAATGTTATCACTGAAAGCATCATGTTGTCTCATATGGAATGTAGCCTATCAACTTCAAATTTTTCCTATAAGGGCTCATACTTATTTGTGAGAAAAATGGATGAGTGCAATCCGATTAAAAATCGAATAGCACTCTGACCTATGTTATTCAAAGGGTTACCTCTCATATGCAATTTTTTTCTCAGTTGAAATAGTACTGAGATAAAAATCGCAGCATGCTGCGATTTGCTGCATATCTCAGACGAGACTTTCCAATGCAAGTTAATGGATGCAAGAAAAAAATGGCACAGCACTCGGACCATGCGAGTGCTGCCTGATTTTGACACACCGATGTCCTTTGAAAAGCTGGCAATTCATGTGCAGCATACAGTAAAATCACACTGACAGGTTAGAATAGAATAGATTGAATAGATATATACACATAGAATAGATAGATATATAGATGTCAGTGACATACACATATATATGTATTTATATTACATAGCTAGATAGACAGAAGAAAAGCCCTCAAATCATCTGCCGTGTTCTGTAAAATCACTGCAGGAGCCGACAGGATAGAAGAGATGGATTACATACAGTAAATAAAAATAGAATAAGTAGATATATAGATGTCAGTGACAAATACAATTAGTACAGTGTGTGTGCAAATTACTCTACATGTACCGTATTTTTCGGACTATAAGACGCACCGGACTATAAGACGCACCCAGGTTTTAGAGGTGGAAAATAGGGAAAAATATATTTGAAGCAAATAATGTGGTAAAATATTTAATAACATACTATTATATGTGGTGTTATTATATAATATGTTATTATGTTGGAAGCTACGGGTAGGAGATGGTGCTGCGGGACCAGTGTGGTGTCTGTAAACTACTATGTGAAGACGCTGGAGGGTGAGTATAAGGCCGGGGTCACACATGCGAGAAACTCGCACGATTTCGTGTGAGTCTCTCGCATGAACACCCGGAACTGCCGCCGGCACTCAGACTGGATTGTGCGGCTGCATAGAAATACATGCTGCATAGAAATAGAGACAGATTATAGAGACAGAGTTGATAGAGATAGATGATAGAGACAGAGATGATAGTGACAGAGATGATATAGACAGAGATGATAGAGACAGAGATGATAGAGATGATAGAGACAGATGATAGAGATGATAGAGACAGATGATAGAGACAGAGATGATAGAGACAGGTGATAGAGACAGAGATGATAGAGACAGAGATGATAGAGACAGAGATGATAGAGACAGAGATGATAGAGACAGAGATGATAGAGACAGATGATAGAGACAGAGATGATAGAGACAGAGATGATAGAGACAGAGATGATAGAGACAGATGATAGAGACAGAGATGATAGAGACAGATGATAGAGACAGAGATGATAGAGACAGATGATAGAGACAGAGATGACAGAGACAGGTGATAGAGACAGAGATGATAGAGACAGAGATGATAGAGATGATAGATACAGAGATGATAGAGACAGGGATGATAGAGACAGAGATGATAGAGACAGATGATAGAGACAGAGATGATAGAGACAGATGATAGACAGATGATAGAGACAGAGATGATAGAGACAGATGATAGAGACAGAGATGACAGAGACAGAGATGATAGAGACAGAGATGATAGAGACAGAGATGATGATAGAGACAGAGATGATAGAGACAAAATGATAGAGACAGATTATAGAGACAGAGATGATAGAGACAGATTATAGAGACAGAGATGATAGAGACAGATTATAGAGACAGATAATAGAGACAGAGATGATAGAGACAGATGATAGAGACAGATGATAGAGACAGAGATGATAGAGACAGAGATGATAGAGACAGATGATAGAGACAGATGACAGAGATGATAGAGACAGATTATAGAGACAGATGATAGAGACAGAGATGATAGAGACAGAGATGATAGAGACAGAGATGATAGAGACAGAGATGATAGAGACAGAGATGATAGAGACAGATGATAGAGACAGAGATGATAGAGACAGATGATAGAGACAGATGATAGAGACAGAGATGATAGAGACAGATGATAGAGACAGATGATAGAGACAGATGATATAGACAGAGATGATAGAGACAGAGTTGATAGAAATGTTACACGTATGCGTTTCATGTGCGCATGATGCGCTGCACAAAAAAACGCAAGTGTGAAAGTAGCCTAACCTTTTAATTAATTCTCTGTTGTACAGTGTGTCTGAAGGACCTGTGATGACATCATGAAGAGGCAGGGCTTTGGTCATGTGATGCTCCAGCCAGCCCTCTTCATGACCTCATCACAGGTCCTTCACAGGAGCATTCAGCCTCCCCTCAGCACAGCCCCAGGCTGTCAGGTATGCCAGCTGCTCCTGCTGCCTCCTTCTCCTTCAGACACCGATCTGCCCAGCTGCTGCAGGAATCAGGCGCTGGGGAAACTGTGTGGCTCTGTGATCTGCTGCTCCCCACTCACTGCTCAGCTGATAGGTGGGCGGGGAAGCGGCTGATTAATATTCACTGCACTTAAGTAGGGACCAGGGGTTTCCCCAGCGCTTGTTTCCTGCAGCAGAGGGGATATTTTCTTGCCTCCTGCTGATCCCACTCCACCGCTGCCCACTGTCCCCCTCCCCACATGTTACATTCCGACCATAAGACGCACCCACACTTTCCTCCCAAATTTGGAGGAAAAAAAGTGCGTCTTATGGTCCAAAAAATACGGTATTTAATTAATAAAAGATTATTTTCCAGAAAATAATGGTGTGGGCTCCCTCGCAATTTTTGTAACCAGCAGAGGGAAAGCCGATGGCTGAGGGCAGATGTTTATAGCCTGGGAAGGGGGTAATACCCATGGAGTTTCCCAGGCTATTAATATCAGCTCACAGCTGTATAATTAGCCTTTACTGACTATTAAAGTGGGGGACCCTAAAAAAAGTGATGTAGGGTCCCCCTGTAATTAACATCCAGCAAAGGCTATGCAGGCAGCTATGGGCTGATATTAATAGCCTAGGAAGGGGCCATGGATACTGGCCCCCCACCCAGGCTAAAAACATGAGCTCTCAGCCGCCACAGAAAGGGCGCATCTCTGAGATGGCATTTAGCCTCACTCTTCCCACTTGTCTTGTAGCGGTGGCAAGTGGGGTGATAGTTGGAGGGTTGATGTCACCTTTGTATTGTCAGGTGACATCAAGCTTCAAGGTTAGTAATAGATAGGCGACAATAAGAAGCCCCCATTACTAACCCCATAGTCAAATTGTAAGAAAGCACAGACTCCTTTAATATTCTCAATTAAACCATACTTACTACCTTGCCAAATTCCACCAAAGCCCTCGTTCTCCTGTAATAAAAATAAAATAAGTAAACAACAATATACCATGCTTGTCGGTCATTCTGTCCCACGCTGTAATCCATGTCTGGGGGATAATTCGTTTTCAACCAGGACGGTGCCAAGATGCAACAGTACAGGCTGAGAACCACTGGTGAATGAAATGCTGCAAGTGCAAAAGAAAACACAGACACCCAGAAAAAAGTCCTTTAATTGAAAGAAAGACACAGACTCTTTAATATTGTTAATTGAACCATACTTACGACCTCGCTCATTCCCCCGATGCCCTTGTCATCTGCAAAAGAGGTAAAAAAACAAACTGTATTCCTCACCTTTCCGCAGAGATGCTTTTCAATCCATTTGTCCCACAATATATATATGTGTGTGTTTTGACGAATATTTCCTTCGAGAACGATGTGTAAATGATATAGAGAATTGCTGTATGTAAACGCTCATGTTAAAATCACATTGCAATCGAATAGCAATTGCACTGCATTCGGATGTAAATCGGATGCTAGGTGTGAAAAACGCATTGTACTTGCTTTTTCGGTCCCAATATCAGAATGTATTTTTTTCACACATATGGGTACGAGCCATTTACTTGGATTAGTTTGAGACCCCTGTTTTAGACTGTGTGCCCAATTTGACTTTTTGGTGAGTCAAAAACACAGTGTCTTACAGTTCCAGCAAAGTGGATGGGATTTATAGAAATCTCCTGCCTGTTGTGCTTCTTTTTAGCACAGCGTAAACTGACCTGTGGTGCGAGTTTCAAATCCGCAGCATGTCAATTTCTCTTGCAGATATGCTGAGTTTTATGTGTGGATTTTTCCCATAGACTTACATTAGATGCAAAAAATCCACAGGTAGAAAGCACAAGTGTGTTTTTAGTGCATTTCTGAGGCAGAAAAGCATAAAAAAGCACATATAATATGCACGTGACTGTATCAATAAAGCTTTGCCAAAGCTTAATACCGGGAAGTATCAAAAACAAAGGAGCTTTATTTAAAGCACAACATACTAAAAGGAGATGAAAAATGCAGTACCAAAAATGTGATGACATTGCATGTAAAAAAGCGCATTCAAAGACACAACAAAAAAACGCAAGCAACCGACTTTAATTAATAGGTGAAGAAATAGTGAAGAAAATCTGCAACATCAATAAGTTACCCAAAGCTTACAGTGGGAATGTTGCCTTATAGTTTGAGCAATTTCTAGAGCTTTTAGTTAGCTACAACATATAAGATTTGTAAAAGTTTAATAACATATTAACTGTATACATCAGTTATTTCTGCTTATAATACTTTTGTTGAAAATAGCAGTCCATATTTTTCAGAAACTGCGATCAACATATATCAGGGTGCTGAAGGGTTAAACAAATGGGAATGGCAGTTTCAACATGAAAACAAGCAAATCTTTTAATTACTAGGTAAGGAACAAGCTAAACACAGCATTTAGGCTTCTAGATAAACTTCTTATCATTTTTTGAAAGGACTACTAAAAGCAAAACAGAATATTCTCCCATTTTATTTATTTTTTCATTATTAGCATGGCTAATAATTTACATACAGAAAAAATTCTGAGCATAAGCAGATTTACGCTTCTATTGTGGAACTTCTTAGAATGGAGAGAATTTTCAAACTACTTTGTTGCTGGTCCTCAGCAGTTTTCTTTGAGAATCCTGGAGCAGACTTTGGTATCTTTGAAGTGCTGCACACATTCAGCTGGCACAGTGCAAACTTTAATATTGAGTATGCAAAAACTTGTGATGAAATGGATTTATTCGCTTGACAATGAGGTATGATATGTGACTCTTTGCTAATGGTACTGTTTAATTTTTTCCAATCATAAAAAAAGTATTTTTTTTTCCATTGACCCTCCAGGAGAGTGGTGGGCAGATTGCCAATCACATTCCACAAGACAACAGCCCATTGGCAAAAATGTAATTAATTCTGAAATTATCCTAGGAGATTTTTCAGATTCACCAATATGCCGTTAGCCATGGAAAGGCCATGCTCACATATAGCATAAAAGCTGTGCGTTTTTTTAGCAACAAATCCACTGCATTTAAGGCTATGTTCCAACAATGAGCTATTGGTGATTTTTTGATGTTATCGATTTTCTGCACCATTTCTTTACCTATTAAGTAAATTTGGCTACTTGAGGTTTTTTCATTGCGTTTTTGTGTTCATTTTTTCACATGCACTATTTTTTATCTCTTGTAGGTATGTCATTCTTTAAACCCTTCACGACCGATGAAATATAGGTATGTCATCAGTCGTGTCATTGCCTTTGATGCTGAGCCCGCATCTTTCCCTGCGCATGACAGCATCATGTACATCTAACAGCCACGGGTGGATTCGCGATCTATCCGCGGCTGTTAACAAGTTAAATGCCACTCTCAATCTCTGACAGTGGCACTTAACACACGCTGATCGGAAGCGCGTCACAAGACCTTCCCATCGGTGTCCCATCACATGATTACGGGGTGCCGATGGGTTGTCATGACAGCCAGAGATCTGCAGAAAACTCCAGTGCCTGTCATTGTAAATCTCCTATGAACGCCGGACTGTGGCCAGCATTCATAGGAGATCATGATTTATTGCACACATAGCATGGCTGTGTAAGGTTCATCCAGGACTGTAGTCATGGCCGAGGACACCTGGGCTTCTGTGTCCTGGCCTCCCCTCACAGAAACATATCCACTATTAGTCAGCATACCTGTGCCTTAAGGTCCAGCTACTACTGTTTCTTCCTTATGTTGTGGGAGATCCTCTCCAGGTTGATCAGCATAAACTGAGACACAGTCTGTTTCAACTTCAACAAGAACATCTTTACTGGGTTCATTACACAGAACATCCAAAGTCTTCACATCTTTTACAACAGGCTTCACAAAACAATGTTCCTTTTCTTTCCCTGCATTACTCTCGTGATCACAAAGCGCGGGCCTGGGTTGGACCATCCCTGATGGTTCCTCAGCATTATCTCTGTACAACTCTGCTATGGATATGCATCCCTCGGTCTGTTTCGCCCCAGACACAAGATCATTAATTCCCAGAGCAAGAAGCCACTGAAAGTGAGTACTGCCTTTCTGTTCTGTCTTCTGCATTTGCACCATGTCTTTACTATCCGTACTCACTGCTTCTGTGGGGTCCCTTGGCAATTTCACCTGGATTCTAAGGGTATCTGCCCAAACAATGAGTTGCCACATTCTGACCTTCCAAGCTGCACTGGTCCATTGCTGTACTGTTCTGGTGCTGTGGATGGCTGAGCTTCACTTCACTTCAAGTTACATGGCTTATAGCCCTTGTGGACGGTTCAGGCGTCCCTCGCCCTCTAACCAAATCTAACACCTACACTAACTTACCACACAGCAGACCCTCCTACTATTAACCATATAGTAACACTATATACTAAGAACTGTGAGCACTAAAATGCCCCCCATCAAGTGGCCAATCATACAAACTGCACTTTCCCTAACTTTATACACAACAGCAAAAAAATATAAATTACACTTTTATCCCTTAAGGTAATACACAGAATAGTGTAGCAGTACCTACAGTATGTGACACACAAAATGGTAATACACATGAAGGTGTAGCAGTACCAGTAAAATGTGAGAAAGAGGTAAAAGATAAAACAATAACATTTTCCATTCCCTTACAGCTGAAGCCCTGCTATGTGTAGCACAGGCGATCGGATGATCGCAGTTTCATGTCTCCTAAGAGGACTTTTGAAGCAAGTGAAAAGTAAAACAAAAAATAGTTTTTAAAAACATTGAACATTAAAGAAAACACAAAAGCTCATATCACCCCCTTTTTGACCTATTCAAAATAAAACAATAATAAAAAACAGACATATTTGGTATTGCTGCATTAAGAAATGTCCGATCTATCAAAATATAAAGTAAATTAATCCAATCAGTACACGGCGTAAAAATAAAAATGATCAAAGCACCATAATTACATTTCTTGGCCGCCACAATATTGCAATAAAATGCAACAACAGGAAATCAGAGCATTTTATCTACCCCAAAATTAGATCAATAAAAACGTCAGCACGGCGAGCAAAAAATAAGCTCTCACCCAGCCCCAGATCCCAAAAAATGGAGACGCTATGGGTCTCGGAATATAGAAAAACTGAATGCAGGTGGAGGGTGAACCCACCTGCTAAGAAGAGATTCCCAACATTAGAGTCATAAAATACTATATTTTTATTGATATACAAAAATTAAAACCATTTAAAAAGACAGGGTATACGACAGGGTATAAGACCCCATAAAAGGAGGGGAAAACTGCTGCACACAAAATATTATAACCTGGATAATGGGGAGGTGGATGTCAAAACAGCAAGTCAAAAGAAAGGGAGGGTTGTAGAGTCAGGCTGTAAAAAAGCCGGTACACCGGCGAAACGCACGTCGGGACGCATGCTTAAGTTAGCAATCATAATAGGCAGATAGATAATCTTTACCCCCCTTGCCATTGCGCCTGACTAGGAGATTGTATGTGCTCCGCACTATTCAGAGTCCGAGCGGGAACCATGCTGCAAAGCTCGTGTGATCCTGAGCTCTGACATCAGCTGAGTCTGCTGCTCATTACATAAGCACAGACAGTGAGACGGCGCCTGTGCTGTGCCGCGGCTGATGGACATAGAGCCGGCTAGAAATACTAGTGTGGCTGTGCTGGATGATATGTGCTGGATTTAGCCCATCTGAATGGGATAAAGTGGTGCCACTTGCAGGGCACAATAATATTACCAGCCATATTAGAGAGCACAATTTAATTTATGCAATCTCATGCAGGCTGCAATATTCCACAGTATCATATATATATAAAATAAGACTGCCATATATGAGAATGGCCAATCAATGGCTCAATAATATTATCAGCTACAATAAAGAGTATAATTTATTTATGTAATTTCATACTGGGCAGGTTGCAATATTCCACAGCATTATATATATATATAAAACAGAATTGCTATATATTATAATAGTCATCCAATCTAAAGTAATATCTAGGTGGAACTTATGGATAAATGGCTAATATGGTTGCTGTGAGTTGAACTGGACTAATCATCAGTATTAAAACAATAAAAGACCTGACAAATTTCAGTTGGTGTGTAATGAATCTAAAATATATGAAAGTTTAATTGTAATCATTACATTATGGAAAATAATGAAATTTAGCACTATATGCTAATTTTTTGAGAAGGACCTGTACAGTATATCTGTCCATATATGTATGGTACAAGTGTATTATTCTTCTGGACATATAATTAATATCAGCAAGGGATGGTATAGCGCCATATAGTGATAACTTTAAAGGGAATATATTCGGCTTATAATTTAAAGGGACAATGGCCGTAATCCCTCACAATTTATAAAAACTTTTTCTTCTAATTTATTAATCAGTGGGTCATATTTGACCCAATATACACCCTTAGTGTATGTACATAATTTTATATAAAATTTATATTTTAAAATAATGGATTAAAAGTTAATTTTTATTTTAGTTGCACATATCTTTCTCTTTTTCTATCACTGATCCGTTATATTGTGGTGGTGTACACCTGTGTGCAACTTTCTTTTGACTTGCTTTTTTGGCGTCCACCTCCCCACTATCAAGGATATAATAATGGTGTGAAGCAGTTTTCCACTCCCTTTATGGAGGTGTTATACCCTCTTTTTAATTGGTTTTAATTTTTGTATATCAATAAAAATATAGTATTTTTTTTCTCTAATGTTGGGAATTTCTTCTTAGCAGGTGGGGTCACCCTCGACCTGCTTTCAGTGTTTATAATGATTTTTTGAAGTGCCTAACGCTTATTTGAGAATTTGGACTTATGATTTTGGGTCTCGGAATATGGAGAAATTTTTTTTTTCTTACAAACTTTGTTTTTTTTCCCACTTAAGTAAAATAAAACCTATACATTTCTGGTATCTGTGTACTCGCACTGACCTGGAGAATCATATTGACAGGTCAGAGAAAATACGAAATGTCAAAAACTCACCAAAAAATCATTGTGAGCACACAGCCTAACAGTTAAAAAAAAGTATGTGATTTCATATCAAATCATGCCTTCTGTTCATTTAAACATGTTGTTGAACTGAACATTTGTTGTGTACCTTTTACTTACAGGATTATATGTGATTCCTGAAGAAAAGCATAAAAAAATGTCTTTGTGTTTTTAAGTATGTAAATTGTTTCTTCAGAGAGGAACGTACTGGTAGTAGCAATCTTGCAAGTCAATATCGACCCCTTAACAAGCCTTGCAATATGACAGGATAAAAGCCAAATCTGAATCTTAACCCCTTAATGACCGCCAATACGCCTTTTAACGGCGGTAGTTAAGGGTACTTAAACCACAGCGGCGTTAATTGACGGCGCTGTGGAGAAAGTATAGTCATGGCCAAAAGTTTTGAGAATGACACAAATATTATATCTTCACATGATCTTCTGCCCTCTGGTTTTTATGTGTGTTTTGACAGATGTTTTTATCACAGACAGAAATATAATTGCAAACATATGAGTAACAAAAGCTTATATTGACCGTTAGAATGAGTTAATGCAGTAAGTCAATATTTGCAGTGTTGACCATTCTTCTTCAGGACCTCTGCAATTCTCCTTGGCATGCTCTCAATCAACTTCTGGACCAAATCCTGACTGATAGCAGTCCATTCTTGCACAATCAATGCTTTCATTTTGTCAGAATTTTTAGGTTTTTGTTTGTCCACCCGTCTCTTGATGATTGACCACAAGTTCTCAATGGGATTAAGATCTGGGGAGTTTCCAGGCCATGGACCAAAAATCTCTATGTTTTTTTCCCTGAGCCATTTAGTTATCACCTTTGCTTTATGGCAAGGTGCTCCATCATGCTGGAATAGGCATTGTTGATCGCCAAACTGCTCTTGGAGGGTTGGGAGAAGTTGCTCTTGGAGGACATTCTGGTACCATTCTTTAATCATGGCTGTGTTTTTAGGCAAGACTGTGAGAGAGCCGATTCCCTTGGCTGAGAAGCAACCCCACACATGAATGGTTTCAGGATGCTTAACAGTTGGCATGAGACAAGACTGGTGGTAGCGCTCACCTTGTCTTCTCCGAATGAGGCGTTTTCCTGATGTCCCAAACAATCGAAAAGAGGATTCATCAGAGAAAATAACTTTACCCAGTCCTCAGCAGTCCACTGCCTGTACCTTTTGCAGAATATCAGTCTGTCCATGATGTTTTTTCTGGAGAGAAGTGGCTTCTTTGCTGCCCTCCTTGAGACCAGGCCTTGCTCCAAGAGTCTCTGCCTCACAGTGCGTGCAGATGCACTCACACCTGCCTGCTGCCATTCCTGAGCAAGCTCTGCACTGCTGGTAGCCCGATCCCGCAGCTGAAACACTTTTAAGAGACGGTCCTGGCGCTTGCTGGTCTTTCTTGGGCGCCCTGGAGCTTTTTTGGCAACAATGAAACCTCTCTCCTTGAAGTTCTTGATGATGCGATAGATTGTTGACTGAGGTGCAATCTTTCTAGCTGCGATACTCTTCCCTGTTAGGCCATTTTTGTGCATTGCAATGATGACTGCACGTGTTTATTTAGAGATAACCATGGTTAACAGAAGAGAAACAATGATGCCAAGCACCAGCCTCCTTTTAAAGTGTTCAGTGGTGTCATTCTTACTTAATCATGACAGATTGATCTCCAGCCATGTCCTCATCAACACCCACACCTGTGTTAATGGAGCAATCACTGAAAAGAGGTTAGCTGGTCCTTTTAAGGCAGGGCTGCAATGATGTTGAAATGTGTTTTGGGGGATAAAGTTCATTTTCCAGCCAAATATTGACTTTGCAAGTAATTGCTGTTAAGCTGATCACTCTTTATAACTTTCTGGAGTATATGCAAATTGCCATTAGAAAAAGTGAAGCAGTAGACTTTGTAAAAATCAATATTTGTGTCATTCTCAAAACTTTTGGCCATGACTGTATATAGCGGCCCCCAGAGTCAGATTTTCTCCGGGGTCCGACCCCAGAGAACATGATTCAGTTCGATTTATACCGACCCCGCTTTTGCGATCATCGTTATTAGGCCGGCGTCACACTGGCGAGTTTGATGCGAGTAAGTCGCATGACTTTCTCGCATCAACACCCGGCACGGCCGCCCGCTCTCGGACCTGAGTGTGCGGCTGCATGTATTTCTATGCAGCCACGCACTCGGGTCCGAGAGCGGGCGGCGGTGCCGAGTGTTGATGCGAGAAAGTCGTGCGACTTACTCGCATCAAACTCGCCAGTGTGACGCCGGCCTTAACCATATAACGGCGACCACCAAAAAAAAAAGCCGCGATTCGGCATTTAATTTCTCTCTCCTCTGATGTGATCGCACATCAGAGAGGAGAGAAATAGGGTCCCCGGGACCCCTGATCTGTCCCCTGTATCTCCCGGTGTCCCCCCTGTCTCCCATGGCTCCCACAGCTCCCGTCGTCTTCTCAGTGCAAAGAAAATGGCGGGTGCATGCACAGTGCGCCCACCGAGTCAGATTTTCTCCGAGGTCTCGGCGACCGGAGTAGCCGAGACCCCAGAGAACATGATAGGGTCTCCGTGACCCCGGATCTGCCCCGTACCTCCCGGTGTCCCCTCGTCCTCCCATGGCTCCCACAGCTCCCGGTCTTCTTCCTGCAAAGAAAATGGCAGCGCATGCGCAGTGCACTCGCCGAATCTGCCGGCCGGCAGATTCATTCATTCAGTACAGGACATTTTGATCACTGTGATAAACGCTATCACAGTGATCAAAATAAAAAAATAGTAAATAAACCCCCCCCTTTATCACCCCCTTAGTTAAGGACGTATAATAAAATAAAGAAAATATATTTATTTTCATTTTTCCATTAGGGTTAGGGTTACAAATTGGGTTAGGGTTACAATTAGGGTTAGGGTTACAATTAGGGCTGGGATTAGGGTTGGGATTAGGGTTAGGTTTGGGAGTAGGGTTAGGGTTGGGATTAGGGTTAGGGGTGTGTTTGGGTTAGGGTTGGAGCTAGAATTGAGGGGTTTCCACTATTTAGGCACATCAGGGAGTCTCCAAACACGACATGGCATTCAAAAAGTCAAATGGCGCTCCCTCCCTTCCGAGCCCTGCAGTGCGCCCAAACAGTGGTTTACCCCAACATTTGGGGTATCAGCATACTCAGGACAAATTGCACACCAATTTTAGGGTTCTAATTTCTCCTGTTATCCTTGGGAAAATAAAAAATAGCTGGCTAAAAAAATTATTTTTGAGGAAAAAAATTATTTTCTTTTCACGGCTCTGCTTTTATAAACTCCTGTGAAGCACTTGGGGGTTCAAAGTGCTCACCACACATCTAGATAAGCTCCTTGGGGGTCTAGTTTCCAAAATTGTGTCTCTTGCGGGGGGTTTTACTGTTTAGGCACATCAAGGGCCCTGCAAACACAACATGACTCCCGCAGAACATTCCATCAAAGTCTGCATTACAAAATGGCGCTCCTTCCCTTCCAAGCTCTCCCATGCTCTAAAACAGTGGTTCCCCCCACATATGGGGTATCAGCGTGCTCAGGAAAAAATGCACATCAACTTTTGTGATCCAATTTCTCCTGCTACCCTTGGGAAAATAAAAAATAACGGGCTCTATGCTATAAACTTCTGTGAAGCACTTGGAGGTTCAAAGTGCTCACTATACATCTAGAGAAGTTCCTTAAGGGGTTTAGTTTCCAAAATGGGGTCACTTGTTGGGGATTTCCACTGTTTAGGCACATCAGGGGCTCTCCAAACATGACATGGCGTCCAGCCAATTCTGTGTTGAAAAAGTCAAACGGCGCTCCTTCCCTTGCGACCTCTGCCGTGCGCCCAAAAAGTGGTTTCCCCCCCATATGTATCGGCGTATTCAGGAGAAATTTGCCAACAAAAACACTTGTGAAAATAGAAAAAATTGGTTCTGAAGTAAATTTTTTTCAAAAAAAAGTTAAATGTTAATTTTTTCCTTCCACATTGCTTCAGTTCCTGTGAAGCAAGTAAAGGGTTAATAAGCTTCTTGAATGTGGTTTTCAGCACCTTGAGGGGTGCAGTTTTTAAAATGGTGTAACTTTTTGGTATTTTCTATCATATAGACCCCTCAAAGTGACTTCAAATGTGATGTGGTCCTAAAAAAAAATGGTGTTGTAAAAATGAGAAATCGCTGGTCAATTTTTAACCCTTATAACTTCGGAACAAAAAAATGTTGTGTCTAAAATTGTGCTGATGTAAAGTAGACATGTGGGAAATGTTATTTATTAAGAAATTTGTGTGACATATCTCTCCGATTTAAGGGCACAAAAATTTAAAATTTGAAAATTGCAAAATTTTGAAAATTTTCGCCATATTTCTGTTTTTTTCATAAATAAACGCAAGTCATATAAAAAAATATTTACCACTAACGTGAAGTACAATATGTCACAAAAAAACAATCTCAGAATCAGCCGGTTTTGTAAACGCGTTCCAGAGTTATAACCTCATAAAATGACAGTGGTCAGAATTGTAATAATTGGCCTGGTCTTAAGCTGCAAATTTGGGTGTCACTAAGGGGTTAATTTTCAGACACTGTGTTTCGCATGCAAGGTGTTTAAAGTCTCCTCATACTGGTGTGCCGACCTGGCATGTCACTTACTCTCCGCAAGGAGAAACCTACCCCCTAGATCCTGGTTTTTGTGCAGAATCCGGAACGTACAAAAAAAAAATACTTTAAATCTGACCAGAAATGCTCAAAAAGGGTAAAAAAGTGACAAAAAACACAATGAGGCAGACTGCATTGTATATTTTGTGCAGATACCTGAATAAAAAAACATAGACAAGAACATACTGTAAATTTTTTCCACAGGACATGGCCCCAAAAGGGTTTTCCGTATTAGAAAAATTTGGACTGTTTTAAAACTAGGACTACTGGATGTGACCCCGCCAGAATACTAAAAGGAGTCATTTTATCCTTGTGTTTTTTGTTTATTTTTTGAGTTTCTTTTTGGTTATTTATTAATAATTATATTTTTGTAAAGTATTATTTTTGTGGTCCCCAACGTAATGCTTTTGATTTTTTTTTTTCGTTTTTTTTTTTCTACAGAAAAAAAACAAAAATTTAATAGACGTTTTCAAACATTTTTTTTTTTTCAAAGGGAAATATAAAACAATGAAAAACAAAAAACGAGAAAAAGTAGGTGGGGGAGCATAAAAATGAAAATGGCGCAGAAAATTACCCTTTTAAACACGGGTTTTGCATTTTAGGCATTGCCTTTGATTTATGGCATACATGCCCACACAAAAGACTTTCCACAAGTCTTCAATTCCGACAGTCTATTTTTTTTTGCATTTTCTTTGATCTGGAAAATTTTTGTTTGAAACCCTCACTTTTTGACAGTGAAACTTGGGAGTGGAACCCTTTTCCCTAGGACATAAGGGGCCCCCTAACTCCTTTACAAGCGTTTTCAAAATGCCTTTCGTGACATTTTTGGTGGGTTTTTCTTGATTTATCCATGCATTTATACCCGCAAAGTTAAGGCTTTTCAAATCATAAAGGGCCTTTTGGAATTTTTGGG
>JARQOD010000005.1:175305672-175347060 GCA_033576555.1 Oophaga sylvatica
ATGCATGGACAGTAATCCATATGTGATTCATTTTTTGTGCACTCATTGACAAAAACAGATCAAAGTGGAGCGTGCTGTTATTTTTAAGTGCACCAATGGTTTGTATGTAAAAATGTTCATGTGAACTAACACACTGACTTGAATTGGTCAGTGTGCTGTCCATATGTTTACGGACAACACATGGATAGATTATTCACTTGTCTGAATGAGCCGTTACATTTTTCTGCATTGGGATATCTTTCTGTATCATGATATTATTTTCATGTTATGAATTTATGACACCTGTACTATATATAACCTATTGTTATGGTAAAATATTTTATACTTTGCTTTGATTATCATTTAGAAATTTATATACTGTATATACTCAAGTATAAGCCAACCCGAGTATAAGCTGAGGCACCTAATTTTGCCACGGAAAACAGGGTAAGCTTATTGACTCGAGTATAAGCCTGGTATGCATTGTCCGCTCATCCCAGTCCTGGTATGTGTGCCCCCCAAACTGTCCTGCTATGTGTGGCTCCCCCTGTTGTATGCATGGCTCCCCTGGCTTTCCATCCTAGCATGCATGGCTCTGCTCACCCCCTATCCTAGTATGCATGGCTCTGCTCACCCCCCATCCTAGTATGCATGGCTCTGCTCACTGCCCCATCCTAGCATGCATGGCTCCGCTCACTCCCCATCCTAGTATGCATGGCTCTGCTCACCCCTCATCCTAGTATGCATGGCTCTGCTCACCCCCATCCTAGTATGCACGGCTCTGCTCACCCGCATTCTAGTATGCATGGCTCACACACACATGCACACACACACACTCAACCTCCTCGCTCGCTGCACCTCCATGGTCTCTACGTCGATATCTTCTTACTGTGCAGAGCGGAGACATGGTACCGCTCATTAAAGTCATGAATATGCGCTCCACGCCTATGGGAGTGGATACACATGCATATTCATGACTTTAATGAGCGGTACCATGAGACCGCTCTGCACAGTGAGAAGATACTGGCACTGAGACCATTGGAGATGCAGGGACCGCGCAAGGAGGGTGAGTATAATGTCTTCAAGAAGCCGGCGGCTGTAGCTACAGCTGTCACTGTGCCACAGCCGCCGCTCCTGCAACCGCTCCCCCGCTCCCCTTCCCCCGCCCACTTTCTGGACTATGACTCGTGTATAAGCTGAGGGGGCATTTTCAGCACAAAAAATGTGCTGAAAATCTGGGCTTATACACGAGTATATACGGTAACTATATATCTTTGATAATTTAGTATTTTTGTATTAGCTTTCTAAGTGTTATACATAAAAGCAATAAAACAGGGCATTGTCTCTGATATGGACGTGTCTTTGTGTTAAGCTTTCCTTTGTTTGTAAAAGTATAGTAAACTGGACAGAACTAATAAAGGAATTCAGTAGAATCCATAATTTATGACTTTGTTATTCCTAACTTACATTACATATGGAAAAAGATACATATTAAGCCATTCTCATTTTATTTGTGTTTGTAACAAAAACTTGGGACTGCGCATCTGAGATTCAGACAAGCTTAATACACTGACAAACATTGGTTGTGTGCCCTTGCCTCCAGTTGATCAATGCCCTGATTTGATCAAAACTGCCAAATGTATGAAACCTTTTGAGTTTGTCCTAAAGCTTTTACTACAGAGGGGTTTCCACGTCATACATGGTGCCTGAAATCCCAGGATCATCAAAATTGGACTTCCTTTGGACCTGATTGCAACGATCTCTCTCAGAACCACTGAATTAAACTGTAGTGAGTAACCCATTCTGTTATTAATAATTCAGTGTTACCTAGAGGGCTCTAGATGGGGTAATTGTCTTATTCGGGCCACCAATTTCTGTTGAACCTATGCCAGTGTTGGGAATTTGTATCTATCATTTGTGGTCTATTAAATGTTTCAATGTGTCTTTAGATAAATAACTGACAATTGAATGATGGTTTAATGAACATTGAATCAAGTGACAAGTAACCAACCTTGCCCAACAATTCAGGTCAGGTGTCTATGCATTCTACCTGTATATTTCAGGAGTTGGAGGCTTGTTATATTTTTTCCTTGTTGAGAATGATGCTCTAAACTATAAGGATCCCTGATTGCTGGACTAAATGATTTTTGAGTGACCAATAAGGGACTATGATCTCTGATTGATAAGGGAACTCATTAGGAATGTTAATTCACATGTGGTGAAGAGAAAAATCGGTCCTTAACAAGATCAGGGAAGTGTGACTGTTCATAACAGAGGAATCCGTCACGGTAAGGTAGTACTCTGAGGGAATTAAATGTCTCATGTAAATTGATAAGGGCACTCTCTCTTGAAAGAAGAGCTGAATGCAGTCTTAGCTCGAATACAGCAGTAGGATTTTGTGATGACACCGGTGGTGTCACTGGTGCTGCCTAGGGGCGCTATCAGTGGGTCATGTGAACAATCGCATTGAGTGCAGGGACAAGGCATGCTGGGAGATTGTCCAGAACGTGGCAAGCTATATGCTCCAGATGCACAGACCCCACCTTAAGGGCAAATTGTTTAGTAACAGAACGGATTCCATCCTTGGTGAATGGCATTGAGTCAATAGCCACCACTCTCATGTGTTTGTCCAATCTAACTGTCCCTATCTTACACTGGGCCACAAGCCTCGAGTCAATCAAGTTTGCTGCCAACCTGCAATCCACAAAAGCAGAAGAGGGAAAAAAACAATTGTTTACACCAACTTCCACTTTCAACAACAGTTTAAAGGCTGAGGAAAAAAGTACCTGCGGGTCTGGGTAACCTCCTTGACAGTTACCCAGGTCTAGTCATTTCCTGACACCTTGGAATCTGGGGCAAGAGGGACAGTCTTTTATCCAATGTCCGGGCGCTCCATAATAGAAAAAGTTTTTCTCTCTGCAACTTTCACCTCTCCTTCTCCCTCATGGAGACAGCCCCCACCTCCATGGGCTCAACCGACGACAAAGACTCCGGTTTCACTGGCAAACAGAGGAACATCTCGTTGCACGACACCTCTTTCTCTCAGTCTGCGGTCCATACAGATGGCCTGGATCATGGCCTCCTCCAGGGAATTGGGCAGTGGATGCAGGGCCAAAGCATCCTCAAATGCTCAGAGAGCCCCCGTGAAATAGCCCCCTGAGTGCCGAGTAATTCCAGGAAACCTCGGATGCCCACTGCCTGCACTCGGAACAGTACCATTCAGCAGAGCGCTTTCCCTGGGTAAGACTCATAATTGTGTCCTCTGCCAATCTCACATGATCAGGTTCATCATAAATAAGACCCAAGGCCTCAAAGAACTGATCAACAGACATTCTCTCAAGGGAGGTAGGGGATAGAGAGAAAGCCCAGGATTGCGTTCCTTCACGTAACAGGGAAATAACTATCCCCACCCTTTGACTCTCACTACCCGAGGACTGAGAATGCAGAGAAAAAAGTAATTAACAACTTTCCTTAAACACCCGGAATTTTTTCTTATCCCCAGAAAAGGTATTCGGAAGTTTGACAAGAGAGGATAGGGGAACATCAGACACAGTACCCTCCCCATTGCCAGCTAAGGAAGAGGCACCCCGAACAGTATTAACTGTTTCTGTCAACTCCCTCTGTATCTGTTGGTGTGAAGCAACCAACACTCTTTGCTCTAAAGAGAAGTCCTGCATCATCTTAGGTTATATACCTGATCTGACAGAGCACACAGCGGGTACATAACAAACACACAAGACCCCCCTGAAAAATTGTATAGGGTCGGTGATAATGTGATGACACCGGTGGTGTCACTGGTGCTGCCTAGGGGGCGCTATTAGGGGGTCACATGAACGATCACAGGGAGTGCAGGGACAAGGCACGCTGTGCACAAGGACCTGAGACTAAGCAGTGAGCAGCGCACAGGACCTGGCACTGAGCAGTCACGTAACCAGAGGAGCGGAGCCACCGTGCGTGAGAGCAGGGAAGGCAACTGAATGCACAGAGTGCAAGGCAAAGACAGTAAACATGGTCAAGGAAAACCGAGAGTCAAAAGCCAGATGTGTGCATAGTACCTAGAGATAAGACAAAGAGTAAACAGAGACAAGCCAAGAGGGTCAGATAACCAGGAGAGACAGGGCAGTACAAAGCAGGATACCGAGGCGAGAGTCAGGGGATGAACCGAGTCATACATAGCGAGGCACACAAGCATAGAGGCACAACAATTACGGAAGTAACCTGGGTCAGCAACCACAAGCCGAGAATACGGAAGTACCACCGACACCAGACCCAGGAACTGACAACATTAAATAGCCGCCCCAGAACCAAAGAGAGGCAAACTAAAGTTACCCCTGACCTGACCAGGATGGAAGCGGAACCATCCTGTCCATGGTAATGACAGATTTAAACCAGTGATTGTGGAGAGTGGATTGAGTTGTTGAATCAGAATCATTGTCCTCAGTGACTGTGCTCTGTTTTGTGTGAAATGAAGAGAGGAAAAATCATAGTAGTTGAAGTTCTGGTCAGCCTGTATTCCCAGACCAGAAAATATACAATATAAGAAGTAAAACTTTTAGCACATTTAATTGTCATTCTGTGCCTTTACAAGGTGTTGAAGAGACACTTTTGAACTTAGTAAATATGCACCATTATGCCTCAACCTCAGTGACATCCTTCTTTTGCCCAGGAACTGACTCAGTTGAAGGAGAAATTGCAGAGGCAGCTTTTACAATGATTTGGTAAAATATGGGCTATACAGTCATGAACAAAAGTTTTGAGAATGACACAAATATTAATTTTTACAAAGTCTACTGCTTCACTTTTTCTAATGGCAATTTGCATATACTCCAGAATGTTATAAAGAGTGATCAGCTTAACAGCAATTACTTGCAAAGTCAATATTTGGCTAGAAAATGAACTTTATCCCCAAAACACATTTCAACATCATTGCAGCCCTGCCTTAAAAGGACCAGCTAACCTCTTTTCAGTGATTTCTCCATTAACACAGGTGTGGGTGTTGATGAGGACATGGCTGGAGATCAATCTGTCATGATTAAGTAAGAATGACACCACTGGACACTTTAAAAGGAGGCTGGTGCTTGGCATCATTGTTTCTCTTCTGTTAACCATGGTTATCTCTAAAGAAACACGTGCAGTCATCATTGCAATGCACAAAAATGGCCTAACAGGGAAGAGTATCGCAGCTAGAAAGATTGCACCTCAGTCAACAATCTATTGCATCATCAATAACTTCAAGGAGAGAGGTTCCATTGTTGCCAAAAAGTCTCCAGGGCGCCCAAGAAAGACCAGCAAGCGCCAGGACCGTCTCTTAAAAGTGTTTCAGCTGTGGGATCGGGCTACCAGCAGTGCAGAGCTTGCTCAGGAATGGCAGCAGGCAGGTGTGAGTGCATCTGCACGCACTGTGAGGCGGAGACTCTTGGAGTAAGGCCTGGTCTCAAGGAGGGCAGCAAAGAAGCCACTTCTATCCAGAAAAAACATCATGGACAGACTGATATTCTGCAAAAGGTACAGGCAGTGGACTGCTGAGGACTGGGGTAAAGTTATTTTCTCTGATGAATCCCCTTTTCGATTGTTTGGGACATCAGGAAAACGCCTCATTCGGAGAAGACAAGGTGAGCGCTACCACCAGTCTTGTCTCATGCCAACTGTTAAGCATCCTGAAACCATTCATGTGTGGGGTTGCTTCTCAGCCAAGGGAATCGGCTCTCTCACAGTCTTGCCTAAAAACACAGCCATAAATAAAGGATGGTACCAGAATGTCCTCCAAGAGCAACTTCTCCCCACCCTCCAAGAGCAGTTTGGCGATTAGCAATGCCTTTTCCAGCATGATGGAGCACCTTGCCATAAAGCAAAGGTGATAACTAAATGGCTCAGGGAACAAAACATAGAGATTTTGGGTCCATGGCCTGGAAACTCCCCAGATCTTAATCCCATTGAGAACTTGTGGTCAATCATCAAGAGACGGGTGGACAAACAAAAACCTAAAAATTCTGACAAAATGAAAGCATTGATTGTGCAAGAATGGACTGCTATCAGTCAGAATTTGGTCCAGAAGTTGATTGAGAGCATGCCAGGGAGAATTGCAGAGGTCCTGAAGAAGAAGGGTCAACACTGCAAATATTGACTTGCTGCATTAACTCATTCTGTCAATATAAGCTTTTGTTACTCATATGTTTGCAATTATATTTCTGTCTGTGATAAAAACATCTGTCAAACACACATAAAAACCAGAGGGCAGCAGATCATGTGAAAATATAATATTTGTGTCATTCTCAAAACTTTTGGCCATGACTGTAAAATGGGTTGTCAAACACATCCTTGGGCTACAAGATAGATTACATGAGAGAATGTGGGGGGACTTTCCTTATGTCAACGTGTTCTGGTTCAAGAGTTGAAGTTCTCAAGAGAATCTGGGCTGAATTCACATTGTCCTTGACAATTTCTGGGAATTGAAGAGACAAACCATCAGGCCATAAAAATATCCACACGTAGACAGATGATAACCGAGAACATAGGTCATTCCTCCATAATACTGTTGTCTTGCATTTTATTCAGCTTAGGAGATATAAATTAACCATTTCTTTCACAGGTTTATGCGACAGAAAATACCCAAAAGTGACACCATTCTAAAGACTGCACCCCTCAAAATCACATTAAGAAGTTTATTAACCCTTCAGGTGCTTTACAGGAATTAATGGAATGTGGATGGAAAAAAATGAACATTTCCCTTTTTTCACAAAAATTTTAATTTAGACTCAATTTTTTTATTTTCACAAGGATAACAAGGAAATATAGGTGTCAAAATTTGTTGTGCAATTTCTCCTGAGCATGCCAATACCCCATATGTGAGGGAAACCACTGTCTGGGCTCATGGCAGGGCTCAGAAGGGAAAGAGTGCCATTTGATTTTTTGAATGCAAAATTGTTGTATTTGGAGAGCCATTGATGTGCTTAAACAGTGTAAACCTCCGACAAGTGACAAGTGCTTAAACAGTGTAAACCTCCGACAAGTGACACCATTTTGGAAACTAGACCCATCAGGGAACCTATTTAGATGTGTGGTGAGCACCTTGAAACCCCAGATGCTTCTCAGAAGTTTCTAACTTTAAGTTGTCAAAATAAAAAAAAATCACATTTAAAAAAAAAAAAAAAATGTTTTTTAACCCCAAATTTTACATTTTCATAAGAAAATTGCACCATACAGTTTGTTGTGCAATTTCTCTTTACTACACTGATACCTAATATGTGGAGGAAAGCTACTGTTTATATGCAGAGCAGGGCTTGGACAGAAAGGAGTGCTATTTGACTTTTTGAATGCAAAATTTGCTGGAATAATTAGCGGACGCCATGTCAGATTTGAAGAGCCTCTGCTGTGCCTAAACAGAGGAAACCCCCAAAAGTGACACCATTTTGGAAACTAGACCCCTCAGTGAACTTATCTAGATTTGTGCTGAACACTTTGAACCCCCAAATGCTTCACAGAAGCTGTGAAAATTAAAAAAAAATCACATTTTTCCCACAAAAATTTAATTTTAGCCCCAATTTTTTTATGTTCACAAGGTAACAGGAGAAAATGGACCTCAAATTTTGCTGTGCAATTTCTTCTGAGTACGCAGATAACCCATATGTGGTGAAAAATTACTGTTTAGGAGCACAGCAGAGCTAAGAAAGGAGTAACGATTTGAAATGCAGATTTTGATGGAATGGACTGCAGGTGTCATGTCACATTTGGAGAGCCCTTGATGTGCCTAAAAATTGGAAATGCCAGACAAATTACCACATTTTGGAAACTAAACCCTCAAGGAATGTATCTAGATGTGTGGTGAGCACCTAAAAATATTTATATTTAGGTAGAATTTATTTTTATTAAATTTTGTGATTTTTAAAAACATATTTTTAAAATTTTTCACTTTTTAACCTTTTTTTTACTTTTTTACTTTGTCTCACTATGAGATTTTCACTTTTAGCAGTTTGATCACTTGTAAAGCATAGGAATGCAGCTCTGGTACCCAAACCATGATACGTCCAATGTTGGGAAGGGATTCATTTCTATTTTACATCAGTGTTTTGTTCCATTTTTTAAAAATACTGTATCCAATTCAAACAGATGACAACTGGACATGTGAACACAGCCTTACTTTGCCTGTACATGTTGTACATATCCTGATACACAGTGTCATGCAAAAATATGGGCACCGCTGGTAAAAATAAGTGTTAATGTGAATAGTTAAGCAAGTTGAAGCTGAAATGATATCTAAAAGGCCTAAAGTTAAAAATGGCACATTTCTTTTGTCTAATCATTTACATTTTAAAAATTACTAAAAGGAAAATGAGCTGATTCCAAAGTTTGAGCAACCTGATTGGTTAGAAACTAGTAGTACCCCCTTTTAAAAGCTTGTAAATGCTTTTTGCAGCCAGATAATTGTCTTTCACTTCTTGTTAGAGGGATTTTCATCAATTCTTCCTTGGGAAATTCTTCCAGTTCTGTGAGATTCTTGGGTAGTCTTGCATGCACTGCTATTTTGAGGTCTAGACACAGATTTTCAATGATGTTCAGATCAGGGGACTGTGAAGGTCATTGTAAAACCTTCAGCTTGCACCTTTTGAGGTAGTCTATTCTGGATTTTGATGTGTGTTTTGAATCATTATCCATTTGTAGAAGCCATCCTCTTTTCAATGTCAGATTTTTTTTCTACAGATGGTGTTATATTTGCATTAAGAATGTTGAAATTTAATTGAATATATTCTTCCTTCTACCCATGAAATGTTCCAATGCCATTGGCTGCAACACAACTCCAAAGCATGATTGATCCACCTCAATGCTTAATGTTTGGTGAGATGTTCTTTTCCTGAAATTATGTGCCCTTTTTTCTCCACACATACCTTTGATCATTGTGGCCAAAGAGCTCTATTTTAACCTCATCGGTCCAAAAGAATTGTTTCCAAAATGCATCAGGCTTGTTTAGCTTTTTTTGACAACTTCTGAATTTTATGGTGAGGATGGAGGAGAGATTTTATTCTGATGACTTTTCCATGAAGCCCATTTTTGTGCAGGTGTCTCAGAACAGTACCACAACTCTAGAGTCTGGTAAATCTTTCTGAAGGCCTTTTGCAGCCAAGCAGAGGCTCTGATTTGCTTCCCTAGCAATCCTGCGATCAGCTCTCACTGAAACCTTTCTTGGTCTTCCAAACCTTATCTTGACTTCCACTATTCCTGTTAACTGCCATTTCTTAATTACATTTTGATCTGAGGAAAGAGCAGCTTGAAAATGCTTTGCTATCTTCTTATAGCCTTGTCCTGCTTTGTGGGCCTCCATTTTCATTTTCATAGTGCTAGACAGCTGCTTAGAAGAACGGATTCCTTTCCTAACGATAATAATGAACAAGCCATGACCCTAACAGGCTAATTAAGGTGTGAAAACTTGGTAAAATTATCTGAGCACACAAATCTCTAAGGGTGCCCAAACTTTTGCTTTGATCCATTTTCCAATTTTTAAAATGAAAAAAAAAAAATGCATTTTTTCCCCCTAAAATACTAAGGAAATGTGTCATCTATAACTTTAGGCCTTTTAGAGATCATTTCATCTTCAACTTTCTGAACAGTTCAAAATAACAATAATTTGATCAGGGGTGCACAAAGTTTTACATGCCACTGTAGTATTATCCATTTTCTAAAATGCTTTGGTGCTTCATTTTTTAAAAGTTGAGAGACTAGAATGTTCATGTCCAGACACACAGGGGTTATGGTCATAGTGCAATAGCACAAACGTAAAATGAGAAACATTTATGGCTTATTAGGTTTAAAAAATGAAAGAGGCCTGCAAGAAAGCTTTTTTTACATTAAAACCTGTGCCTACAAAATCATTATACACAGCTGACTGCATTGCTCCAGTTTCCTTTTGCAAGTTGCAAGGGATTTAAAAGTACGCAGATCTACAAAGAATAAAGTATAAATGTTCTTTAGTACATATTTCAAATGTAAAACCATGTATTGTCATTATTGAAAACACTGGACTTGGCATATATAAAAAGGATCATCCCAGTACAGCTTCGTGCTCCTCCAGATATATATATATATATATATTATACAGTTGTGCTCAAATCTTTACATACCCCGGCAGAAATTTTGCTTTCTTGGCCTTTTTTCAGAGAATATGAATGATAACACCAAAGCTTTTTCTCCACTCATGGTTAGTGGTTGGGTGTTAGGGTTCGAGTTCCCGCTCCTGCACAAGGGGAGTCTCGAACCAGTGCCGCTGCGGTCTCCCATTCATCTCTGGCCGCAGTGGAGCCTGCTCAGCAGAGACGTCGTTCCAAGCGTCTTGCCCACTCCACTACTGGGCAGTGACTTGTTGCTGCCTTTCCTGGATCTGCTATTATAGCCAGTTCTGGAGCAGACGTCTTTGGGATAAAGTCCTGCATTTTCCCTTCTGAGCGTGCCCAGAGTGAGATCTCTCATTGGAGATCAGGGGTCACATGCTCAGGTACTGCAGCAGCTCCTATTGGCCCGCCAGGAAGGCCCTGTTACTACTAGTCTTCTGAACAGGTTCTCATTGGTCCTTGTTCCTGGAAGGTCCTGTAGCTGTTGCTATAAAAGGGTAGCATGGCTGGGCCGCCATGCGCTAATATCAACCATTGTATGCTATGCGCCAGTGTGGTCATGCGTGTGTGTGGTTAGGGACCCGGCTGAAATAAGCCACTAGAATACCGACTTAATCGGTGAGGAGTTTAGTGTGCTAGCTGGTCAGGGTCGGTGTCCTAGATGCCCTAGATTACCGGCATAACCGGTGAGGAGTTTGATTGCCGTATTCAGGGTCTGGCGTTCAGACGCCATAGATTGCGGGTGACTCCCGCGAGGACATTAGCGCATGACCACGTATTATGCTCGCTTAGCAATTAACCGTGTGCCTGAGAGCCTGACAGGACACGGTGTTTGTTCTCAGCGGCTCTGTGACGTAACAGGGTTCGCTCTCGACGCTAGACAGCGCCCTAGCGTTTTACTTTGCGGCTCACTGAAGCTAAGTGAGTTCGCACATATCGCCATATAGCACTGTGGCATCCCGTTAGCGGCTCTGTGAATTAACAGAGTCTGCACTTACTGCCACAACGCGCTACGGCGTTTATTTTAGCGACTCTGCGGGATAACAGAGTTCGCTACTTTCGTCATCTTACTAGCAGCAGGCTTTGCTTGCACGGTGGACCCCGGGCTGCGAACGCACCTCTCCACTTTATATATTTGGTGCGTTCCGCAGACCCTAACATAATATTAGCGCCAGGGTCTGGCTAGTAAAATGGCGGACGAACAGCGTCTATTGCAGTACATCCAGCAGCTGAAGGGTAGGTTGGAGGCTCTTGAGAGCACAACCTCAGCTGTGGATGTTACCGCAGTCGCTGTTCAGGCTGCTAGCGTGGCTGCAGCCAGTTTGTCCTCTGCCACCTCTGCCCCTACATTATCCCACCTCCCGCTTCCTGACAAGTTTGCCGGTGATAGCAAGCAATGTCGGGGATTCGTGAGTCAGTGCTCTATACATCTCGAGCTTCTGGCTGCACGTTTTCCCACGGATCGGGCACAAGTGGGTTTTGTACTTTCTCTACTCTCGGGCAGAGCGTTGGAGTGGGCAACGCCGCTGTGGGAGCGCGATGATCGTGTGGTGCAGAGTGCTCCTCGTTTCTTGGAGGCTCTTAAAAAGGTCTTTTTAGGACCCCAGGTCACCCACGATACGGCGCTACAACTGCTGGCATTGACACAGGGTTCGTCTTTGGTCAGTCAGTTTTCCGTCCAGTTTCGGACTCTGGCTGCTGAGCTAGATTGGTCTGATAAAGTTCTTATTCCTATCTACTGGCGGGGACTGGCTGACCATGTTAAAGACGCTTTGGCTACCAGGGAGATTCCCGCCACACTGGAGAAGCTTATCTCCATATCTACCCGCATTGACCTCCGTTTTCACGAGCGGAGGTTGGAGCGGGCCCAGTGTAGGCAGAGGTTTCGGTTGGCTCCTACCTTTGCCAAACCTCTCGAATTCCCCGATCTGGCGTCCGAACCTCAAAAGGCCACAGAAGTTCCTCATGCAGGACCTAAGTCTCGGTCCGTCCGAGTATCCGTGGTTTGTAACCATTGTCAGCAGACAGGACACTATGCCAACAGATGTCCACAGCGATCGGGGAAGCGATCGCGTCTAGTGGCCCTGGGAGGAGGTTCACTAGAGACAGCGCATTTTCCTCCAAGATAACATTTAAAGGGACAATCACTGTTGGTACTTCCATTCTCACCGCCGACCTTTGCGTGGACTCAGGAGCAGAGGGGAATTTCATGTCCTCTAGCTTTGCTCGCCGTCATGCAATACCTCTGGTGGCGCTTGACAAATCAGTGACTGTTCGGGTAGTGAATGGGTCGTCATTGCCCTCACAAATTACACACCAGACTGTCCCACTTGCATTGTCTGTATCTCCTTCCCATCAGGAATTTATTTCCCTACTCGTCCTTCCCGAGGGAATAGACGAGATCCTACTAGGTATACCTTGGCTCCGTTTCCACTCCCCACATATAGAGTGGACTTCGGGTAGGATACTGGGTTGGAGTGATGCATGTACAGGCAGATGTGTCAGAAGTTGCGTTCAGGTTACCACTACTGAGTTACTCGCAGATCTTACTCCACTTCCCAAGCACTACTGGTCATATGCAGACGTGTTCTCCAAGAAGGCTGCGGAGACTCTTCCGCCTCATCGCCCCTATGACTGTCCTATCGACCTCTTGCCTGGCGCAGAACCTCCTCGGGGAAGGGTCTATCCCCTCTCTCTTCCTGAGACAGAGGCCATGTCGCAATATATTCAGGAGAACCTGGCAAGAGGGTTTATTAGGAAGTCGGTGTCACCGGCAGGGGCGGGATTTTTCTTCGTGCAGAAGAAAAACGGAGAATTGCGTCCGTGTATTGATTACAGGGGTCTTAACGCCATCACCGTTAAAAACAAGTACCCGTTGCCCCTGATCTCTGAGCTATTTGATAGGCTTCGGGGAGCAAGGGTATTCACTAAACTAGATCTGCGCGGTGCTTATAACCTGATTCGCATCCGTGAGGGGGACGAATGGAAGACGGCTTTTAATACCAGGGATAGGCATTACGAATATCTGGTGATGCCCTTTGGGCTCTGTAATGCTCCAGCCGTTTTCCAAGACTTTGTCAATGACATCTTCCGGGATATGCTCTCCACCTTGGTCGTAGTCTATCTGGATGATATACTCATCTTCTCTCCAGATATTGACTCCCACCGGAGGGATGTTGGCAGGGTCTTCGACCTCCTACAGGCAAATTCCCTTTACGCAAAGTTGGAGAAATGTGTGTTTGAGCAGGAGTCCTTACCTTTCCTGGGCTATATCATCTCCGCCCAGGGATTGGCTATGGATCCTGCCAAACTACAGGCGGTGATGGACTAGCAAGAACCCCACTCTCTAAAGGCGGTGCAGCGCTTTATGGGGTTCATTAATTACTACCGTCAGTTCATTCCCCACTTCTCAACTTTGGTAGCTCCTGTGGTTGCCCTTACCAAAAAGGGAGCTAATCCCAAATTGTGGTCTGAAGAGGTCTCCAAGGCCTTCACGTCTATTAAGTCTCATTTCGCTAGAGCTCCCATCCTACATCGCCCCGATGTTGATAAGCCATTTATATTGGAGGTGGATGCCTCGTCCGTTGGTGCTGGAGCAGTCCTCTTCCAAAAGGATGCTCAAGGTCGGAAGCATCCATGCTTCTTTTTCTCCAAGACCTTCACACCAGCAGAGAGGAATTATTCCATCGGGGACAGGGAGTTGCTAGCAATGAAGTTGGCCTTCTCGGAGTGGAGACATCTGTTGGAGGGAGCTCGCTTTCCCTTCCAAGTCTTTACGGATCACAAAAACCTGGTATATCTTCAGACAGCCCAGCGGCTTAATTCTCGCCAAGCCAGATGGTCCTTGTTCTTCTCCCGGTTTCATTTCACACTGCATTTCCTCTCGGGAGAGAAGAACATTCGTGCCGACGCTCTCTCTCGCTCTGTGGTGTCCTCGGAGGAGGAGGTGGAGGAGCCTCGGCTTATCGTCCCCACAGAGAGCCTGAGAACAGTGGCCCCGGTTTCGCTAGAGTCTGTGCCCCCGGGCAAGACTTTTGTGCCTACTAATTTGCGACCGGAGGTACTCTCTTGGGCACATTCGTCCAGGGTGGGTGGACACTTTGGGCAAAGAGGACATCTGAATTGCTGGCGAGGACATATTGGTGGCCGCATATGGTCCGTGATGTTGGAGACTATGTTCGGGCGTGTGTCTCCTGCGCCAAAAATAAGTCTCCACGACAACGGCCAGCTGGGTTACTTTACCCTTTGCCGGTGGCAGACAGGCCCTGGGAGATGGTTGGGATGGACTTTGTGGTGGGCTTGCCCAAGTCTCGGGGTTGCACCATCATTTGGGTAATCACCGACCATTTCTCTAAAATGGTGCATCTGGTGCCACTACCACGGTTACCTTCTGCACGGGCTCTGGCAGCGTTGTTTGTTAGGCACATCTTCCGTTTACACGGCATGCCGGACAAGATTGTCAGTGACCGAGGTCCCCAGTTTGCGTCTCGGTTCTGGAGAGAGCTTTGTCGTCTACTCAGTATTGAGTTAAATCTCTCTTCAGCGTACCATCCTGAGACGAATGGGTTGGTAGAGAGGGCCAACCAGACCTTGGTCACCTATCTACGACACTTTGTCTCAGCCAGGCAGGATGACTGGGCATCCTTGTACCATGGGCTGAGTTTGCATTAAACAATGCTGTGGCTGATTCCACCGGACAGACCCCATTCCTCCTGAACTACGGTCAGCATCCGCGGGTACCAGTGCCTATGCCCGTGTCTTCCGCCGATTCCAGGGTGGCAGACTGGGCTGTGGAGGCACGGGACATTTGGGACCGCACGCAGGATGCCATTCAGGCCTCCAAAGAGAGGATGAGGTCTTCGGCCGATGCCCATCGGCGCCCCGCTCCTACATTTGCTCCTGGGGATTTGGTGTGGCTCTCCGCCCGTAACATCAGGCTGCGAGTTGAGTCCACTAAGTTGGCACCCCGCTACCTGGGTCCTTTCAAGGTCCTCGAGCAGGTTAACCCTGTGGTATACCGTTTAGCTCTTCCACCACGCCTGGGTATCTCCGACACCTTTCACGTGTCCCTCCTGTGCTCATGTCCCGGTTTTCTGAGTCATCTGCCGGGACATCGGGTTCATCTGCGGATGACCATGAGGTGAACGCCATCGTGGGGTGTAAGGTGGTACGGGGCAAAAAGTTTTATTTGGTGGACTGGAGGGGCTATGGGCCTGAGGATAGGTCTTGGGAGCCTGCCGAGCATGTTCACGCTCCGAAGCTCATCGCTGCCTTTGAGCGCAGCGAGGCCCAGAGAAGGGGGGGCCCTAGGAGGGGGGGTAATGTTAGGGTTCGAGTTCCCGCTCCTGCACAAGGGGAGTCTCGAACCAGTGCCGCTGCGGTCTCCCATTCATCTCCGGCCGCAGTGGAGCCTGCTCAGCAGAGACGTCGTTCCAAGCGTCTTGCCCACTCCACTACTGGGCAGTGACTTGTTGCTGCCTTTCCTGGATCTGCTATTATAGCCAGTTCTGGAGCAGACGTCTTTGGGATAAAGTCCTGCATTTTCCCTTCTGAGCGTGCCCAGAGTGAGATCTCTCATTGGAGATCAGGGGTCACATGCTCAGGTACTGCAGCAGCTCCTATTGGCCCGCCAGGAAGGCCCTGTTACTACTAGTCTTCTGAACAGGTTCTCATTGGTCCTTGTTCCTGGAAGGTCCTGTAGCTGTTGCTATAAAAGGGTAGCATGGCTGGGCCGCCATGCGCTAATATCAACCATTGTATGCTATGCGCCAGTGTGGTCATGCGTGTGTGTGGTTAGGGACCCGCTGAAATAAGCCACTAGAATACCGACTTAATCGGTGAGGAGTTTAGTGTGCTAGCTGGTCAGGGTCGGTGTCCTAGATGCCCTAGATTACCGGCATAACCGGTGAGGAGTTTGATTGCCGTATTCAGGGTCTGGCGTTCAGACGCCATAGATTGCGGGTGACTCCCGCGAGGACATTAGCGCATGACCACGTATTATGCTCGCTTAGCAATTAACCGTGTGCCTGAGAGCCTGACAGGACACGGTGTTTGTTCTCAGCGGCTCTGTGACGTAACAGGGTTCGCTCTCGACGCTAGACAGCGCCCTAGCGTTTTACTTTGCGGCTCACTGAAGCTAAGTGAGTTCGCACATATCGCCATATAGCACTGTGGCATCCCGTTAGCGGCTCTGTGAATTAACAGAGTCTGCACTTACTGCCACAACGCGCTACGGCGTTTATTTTAGCGACTCTGCGGGATAACAGAGTTCGCTACTTTCGTCATCTTACTAGCAGCAGGCTTTGCTTGCACGGTGGACCCCGGGCTGCGAACGCACCTCTCCACTTTATATATTTGGTGCGTTCCGCAGACCCTAACATTGGGTGAAGCCATTTATTGTCAAACTACTGTGTTTTCTCTTTTTAAATCATAATGACAACCTGATACATCCAAATGACCCTGAGTTTACATACCCTGGTGATTTTGGCCTGATAACATGCACAGAAGTTGACACATATGGGTTTGAATGGCTACTAAAGGTAACATCCTCACCTATTAGTTTGCAATCAGACCTGTTTGCTTGCAATCAGTGTATGTGTGCATAAAAGCTGAGTAAGTTTCTGGGATCCAGACAGACTCTTGCATCTTTCATCCAGCCACTGACTTTTCTGGATTGTGAGTCATGGAGAAAGCAAAAGAATTGTCAACGGATCTATGGAAAAAGGTAGTTGAACTGTATAAAACAGGAAAGGGATGCAAAAAGATATCCAAGAAATTGATAATGTCAATCAGCAGTGTTCAAACTGTGATTGACAAATAGATAATCAGGGGCTCTGTAAAACAAAACCACGGTCAGGTAGACCAACAAAAATTTCATCCACAAGTGCCAGGAAAATTGTTCAGGATGCAAAGAAAAACCCCAAATAGAATCAGCTGAAATACGTACTGGACTCTCTGAAAATTAGCAATGTGGCTGTTTCAAGATGCACAATAAGGAGGCACTTGAAGAAAACTGGGCTGCATGGTCGAGTCACCAGAAGAAAGCCATTACTGCACAAATGCCACAAAGTATCTCACTGACAAAATGCAAAACAGCACAGAGACAAGCCTCAAAACTTCTTGAACAAGGTAATTTGGAGTGATGAGACCAAAATTTAACTTTTTGTCTACAACTGTAAATGTTACATTTGGAAAAAGGTCAACAAGGCCTATGATGAAAGGAACACCATTGCTACTGTAAAGCACATTGTTTGATCGCTGATGTTTTGGGGATGTGTGAGCTACAAAGGCACAGGAAACTTTGTCAAAGTTGAAGGAAAGATGAAAGTAGTACATTATCAGCAAATACTGCAGGCTGGGATGAGGGGGTGCTCCGATGTGCGGCGAGATGCTGCGGGTGTCTGGTGCTGCTTCGGGTGTCCGATGCTGCTTCGGGTATCTGGCGGTGCTGCGGGGGTCCAGCTGTGCTGCGGGGGTGTCCGGTGCTGCTGTGGGTGTCTCCGGTGCTGCGGAGGCTCTGGCCTTTCACAAAATGTTGGCAGAGTCCCCGCAGCATCGAAGACACCTGCAGCAGCACCGGATACCCCCGCAGCACCGCTGGACACCCCCGCAGCACCGCCGGGCACCCGCAGCACCGCCGGACACCCCATCATCCAAGGCTGCGGCTTGTAGCAATGATATATCTGCAAATATCCCAAATTTGAGGGAAAAAAGTGTGTCTTATAATCTAAAATATACGGTGTATATGAGCACAGTATGTATATACAGCTACGTAGACAGGGATTTTCTTTAGTTTGGATTATAGCCAAGTAGTGTCTGTCTAAACAGTTTTTATTTCCTCTACTTGTTTTCTAAATTATCTGTATGTAGCAATGATAGAATAAAAAATTGTAAATTGAAAGAAACACTGGCAAAAACAAAACAAATTGACAAAACATTGGCAGTTATGACTGAACAATTGGCAGAAACACTAGAAATGGTCAAATTGTCATTGTGGCTTTCTATGTGCCAATTTAGTGTTTTAGTAATATGAGTAAGAGGTTGATTGAATATCAGAGCGAATGCACACTGGTGATGGAGTCAGTATAAAATTCTGATCTACATGAGAAAAATTTACTGAATCCAGTGATTGGCTGCAGTGGTGATGTAATTTTGTCATGATGTCACTGCTGCTTCGGTATCAAGACTGGTGTCAGCTGTTGGAGAGCCAGTGCTGGAGCAGTATGGGAAAGTAAAGGTAGTTTTCTTATTGTTACATAGAGCATATATGTAGACTAAGAAAAGTTAAACTTGAAAATCGACTTTAAATACAATGTTTTAAAATGTTTCTATTGCATTATTTTTGTGCCCTGTTATGTATAAATAAGTTTTAAAGTGTAATTTAATGAATAAACATTTTTATAATTGATAATTATCATTGATATTAAATATTCCTTTAACTCCATAATGACCTATTATATCCATTTTCACCATAGGTTGCTACGAATTGTATGAAGCCGGCACACACGTCTGTGTTACATAGCTGGTATGTGGTTCTAAGGCCGGCGTCACACTAAGGAGGAATACGAACGAGTGAGAGGTGTGAAAACCACGCATTACACACGGACCAATATTTCTCTATGGGGCAGCTCTGATCATGCGTATTTTTCTCGGGCGTATCTTACGGTGCGAGACTCTCGCAGTATGCTGAGATTGTACTCGTATTACGCCCGTTGTACACCAATGAAAGTCTATGGGTGCGAGAAAACAACGGATTACACACGGACCAGATGTGTGACTTGCGAGAAATACGCAAGACTTCTGCAGCTCACAGGAAATGGTGCAACACATGCTGCAGGAAGCTGACACATGCAAATTAGCTCAAAAAGAGCGCCAGACATCCCGGAAGAATGCCTCCACGGAGTCGGCCATGATGTCCACCCTCATCAATGTAAAGATGCTCATTGTGTTGGTGCAGGAGAGGCCCGAAATTTGGGACCAAAGAGATGCACATTATGCAGACCGTGCAAAAAAATAGGCGGCATGGAGGCGCATCTGTGGGCAGATGTTTCCCCACTTTGGGGACAGCCCACGCGAGGAGCAGCAGCGAATCAGTAAGTGACTTGATTTATGTGCAAACGTCTTCACGGTCATAATGTAGTTTTAGCGCAGATTGTACCCAAAAAATGTATTTTTTTTTTTGGCCACAAAATGTTAGGATAGTCACATCCTACTAGGCCCCCATGACTATATTACGTGTATGTAGAAGAATGTGGCTTTGTGCAGCTAGCTAATTGATGACATTATATGTCTCATTGCAGTGGATGATGTTATGAGAATATGGAGAAGCATCCACAACCAATACCGGCGTGAACGGCAGCAGAGGGCCAAGAGCGGGTCATCAGCACCCACAAAATGAAAATACATGTATTTTGACAGGCTGGCTTTTCTGGCACCTATTCTGGATCTCAGACCGTAAGTACATACATCACACCACATAACACATATGCAGTTTAGGCTCACCTCTCCTACATTTTCTAATCCCCTTTAATTTCCCAACAGAACTCAATCCAACCTCACTGAGAGGGAGACAGGCTCCGACTCAGAGGCCATTATTGACCCGGTTGGGGGAGGTGAAGAGGTGGCTGGCCCATCATCTGAACCTCCCATCAGCATCCCCAAGGTTCACAATCCCAAGGACCTCAGCAACCCCCTCCTCCTCTACCTGTACCAGAGGCACCAGCTGCAGCAGCATCCGCCATTGGGGATGAAGCAGGAAACAGCAGCAGCCCCACTGTACCTCTGAGGGGCTCCCCACAACCTGCTGCAATATCCCGCCGTGGGAGAAGATGGCGAGACATCACTGGGTCAGACACACGTAGGCATGTGGACACTGGGGTACTCAATTACCTTACAAGGGCAGCTGTGGATGAGGGTGAGGAGGCCTATGCCCGTAGCCTTGCCCACTACCTTCGTCCCCTTCCCCGTGAGCTGGGGCTCCGTGTGTGAGGATCAATGTACATCCTAATTGATGCATGCACACCCCCAATACAAGATATGAGGTGTTTGAATTCCTTGAGAGGAGGCAGCTCTCACCCAGTAACCTTCTGCCCCTTACCCCCCACCAAAATGTGCATGCTCAATTAGGATCGGATGATCCTCCTGCACGGGCGCCTACACCTCAACCCATTCCCCCACCCAACCAACCTTGGCAACAACAGGGTCAAATGGCTGGCTATAATCCGACTTCCCAATATGGCCACTTGTATAGATCCAGTGTTGGAGGCTGGTCCCAACCTGGATGTTCTCAACATGGTCATATATGGGGGTATGATTCTCGTGGGTACCATCTTACACAGGAATATAATCTCCCTTATCTGTATGGCAATGTGCCCACACACCAACATGACCGTGGGCAGATGTTAGCTCGGCCAAGAAAATCCACCCCAACAGGGTGATGGGCAAGGTGGCCATCCAAGCCAACCACAGAGAGATGGTGGTAACCCGCCAACCCCACCACCCAAATACCACCAGCTGTGATTTTTTTTTATTTTACTTATATATTATGATTTCAAAAGCAGTTTGTAATTTTTTTATATTTATTTTAGACTCACGTTGTGCCAAAGAAATGTGCAATAATCTAGATGCCTGTAAAAAACATATGGTACCAATATGCTCTTCAGTAGGCATACTCAACGTTTGTTATTTTCATTATCTCTTATTATTTCTAAAAACGTTTGTTGTTTTTTATATTTATTTTTACAACATGTTGTGTAATGCATATTTGCACTCATCTGAATGCCTACAAACAGCATATGGTACTTAACTGGTGGGAAATTTTTATTTTCTTTTTATCTTATAATTTATACCAATGTTTGTTATTTTTTTATATTCCATTTTAAAAATTGTTGGCTAATGCATCATTGCATTAGTCTAGTCTTAGAACCCAACCATATGGGGCAGATATGGTGCTCACTAGTGATAGTGAAAGTTTGTTATTTTGCTTATGTATTATTATTTATGTAAATGTTTATTTTTTTATCTTTAATTTTAATCCATGTTGTCTATTGCATATTTGCAGTAGTCTAATCTTGTGAACCAAACATATGGGTAACATATGATCTTCACTATACATAGTGAAAGTTTTTTATTTTCTTTAGATCCTATTATTTACTGCAATGTTTGTTATTTTTTTATGATATTATTTTGTGCTTGTGTAATAATGCGCACTGACACTATAGTGCTATGAAGACATATACCATATGCGTAAAATATGGTTGTCACTACCTCAAGTGCGACTTAGCACATATAAAAATATATTTTTGTAAAAAATTTGGTGTCTTGTTGCTTAAGTAAGGTCTACTACATCACCTACATATCTGGTATGAACTGTAACAGCAGACACAGACTATGTGATAGAAAACTGACATTTATGTATACACACAGAAATACATAACAGCATAGATAATGCATCATCTTGCCATGTAGTTGTACCTTCAGGGGACACAAAATATTGGGTGAATATATCACGGGTTTTCAGTTCTGAGAGTGGGCGACGTAAAGGGATGACATGGGGTGTAGGCATGTCCACATTGGTCACCACACAGTCACCAACATCAGATGGGCCACAATCATGCATTCTGGTGAAATTATGTAGAACAACACATGCTTTGATGACCTCATTGACGTTGGATTCACTCAGCTGAATAGCAGACTGTAGGACCCGCCATTTTGCACACAAAATGCCAAAGGCACACTCCACCAGGCGCCTGGCCCATGATAGGCGCAAGTTGAAGATCCAACGACGGTGGTCAAGATGTCGTCGTGGATAAGGCCTCATCACATTCCTTGATAGCTGGAAGGCTTCATCCCCAACTACAACAAATGGGACAGGTTTGAAATTGGAGCCAGGAAGTTGGCATGCTGGTGGTAGGTGCAACTGGTTATTGCGCATCAGCCTACCCATTATGGAAGAATTGAAGACTCTAGAGTCTCCAGTTCTTCCATAGGCCCCAATGTCTAAAATTATAAACCTGTAGTCACTGTCAACCAGAGTCAACAGCACTACCGAAAAATATTGTTTATAATTATACAATTGGGAGCCTGAGTTTGGCAGCTTATGGACACAAATGTGCTTCCCATCCAGTGCTCCTATACAATTTGGGAACTGACATTGCTCCTTAAATCCCCTGGCAATCCTCTTCCAGTCTTCCGTCTTTGGATCAGGCATCACCAGTTGATGCAGTCTGTACCAGAGTTGTGAGCAGGTATCACGCACAATGCCAGAGATGGTGGACCTCCCAATCAAAAACTCCAGATGGAGTGCGGCATAGGATAAGCCAGTAGTTAGGAACCTACAAGTAACCAAATGTATAGAGAAGAATCATTACACATGCACAAAGGTTTAACAAACGCACTATACATAACCGTTACATGATTTAATGTCCAATCATAAGTTACATTTACCACAAGTCAAAGTTTTCTGTCTTTTTGACATACACATCATTGTTCTGGTACTTCGAGGTGATATATGGCCTATATTATGAGGATATTTCAGCAACAGCCATAAGGGTAAATGCAAACTTGTGGGAAAACACATCATCAACAGACAGTATGTAGGTGAGGAATACATACCGTAGCGTAAGGAGAAGTTGCTCCTCTGCAGAGATAGCTTTGCGCATCCTGGTATCCTGGTAGGTGATCCCAGGGCGGACAATCTCCAACAAAACATCAAATGTGGGAATGGTCATCCGACAAAACAGAAAAAACTTGTCTGGATGAGTCCGCAGAGATGCATATAGGCAGTGAAAATGGCCTTTAGTGAGGCATTGCCTCAAATGCAGATGCACCCACATTTGCCTCCTCCTCCGCGGATCAATGATCACTGGGTAAGGTTGGCCAAAGCGGCGGGACAAAACCCAGTTGTACAACACTCGATCAGCTGGGGTGAACTGAAGAGTGTCAGACATGTTGACGAGCAAGCAGCAGTACTCCAACACAAGCACACCACCAAAATGGGAAGATTGGGGGCTGCCACCTGATGCAGAGGCAATAAATAGGCTTGCTGATGATTTCAGGCCTAAAAACCGTTAAATGTCCATTTTGCAAGGCGGCGAGAAAAATACGCTGTACGGATGCCATACGGATTGCATACGGATGCTTACATGCGCAAAATACACAGCCGCACCCAGACAACAGATGAAAATACGGATTGTTGTGCCGGCAACATTTTGGCGTATTACGCTCGTACAATACAGTTCGTATTTTTCTACGGTGAGTGTGACGCCAGCCTAACTGCAGTAACTGGAGCTAGCTCTGGTTGCTGCAAAAAAAAAAGAATCCATCATCTAACTCTATAGATTGAGAAATAAACATTTTTTAGAGGTTCTAATTTTTTTAGCCATTAAAATCTAAAAAAACCCTTATAAGTTTGGTATTGCCGTAATAGTGACCAGAACAATTATATTACCAGATCATTTATACCACGTAATGAATTCTGTAAAGACAAAAAGCTATGTTGAATTTTTTAAACTATTTCACCTAACTTAGAATTTTTCTCCTATTTTTCATTACATTATATAGTAAGATGTATGATGTTTTTCAAGAATACAACTCTGTTATGAATGTGCTAGAGATGGTTTCTGAGCAGAGGCTCCCTCTGATGGTTACAGACAGTACTGAACCTTTCAGCGAGGAATGGCAATCTGGGATCACGGACTGGTCTGATATAAGGGAGGTTCCCTCCCATGATGGTTGCCGGTGATCAATTGTTTTTGTCTCAATTGTGGTTCCTGGTTCATTTGGAAGTTTGCTGAGTCTTGCCTGCATCTTCTGCTATCAGATAAGATATTTTCTGCTTTTTTTTTGTGCTTGCTTTTTGTATTGTTCCCTGCACTTCTCTGGAGGTCAGCCGGGGGCTTGTGCTCCTCTCAGTTTATCTGGAGCCACTGTTGTTTGTTCATTTGCTTTTTCCTGTTTTTTCAGTGGCTGCGGCTTAGTTTTGTTACACCAGAGATCTGATTAGGTGGTAGAGATCGTGTGCTCTCAGGTGTTTTTGCAATCAGAAGAGTTGGTATTTTTTAGAGTTTTTTTTGGATTGCAGTGAGTATCCTTTCCTGTACTTTTCTGTCTAGACAGATTGGGCCCCAGCGTTTGCTCATTCTATTTTCTGTCTGTGTCCGTGCTTCTTCTTATCTAACCGCCATTACATGTTTGGTGGCTTCCTATTTTCTTTGGGGATCTGCTCCGGGCAGATAGCTTTCATCTTTCTGCCTTTAGGTGTAGTTATCTCTCAGGCTCTGATGAGGCGTCTAGGATCAACGTAGGAACGCTCCACGGCTACTTCTAGTTGTGTGGTTAGTTCAGATTACTGCAATCCAATAGGTTCCAGGCTCTCTGGTGTATTGCCGTTTTTGCTTATTCTCCTCAGCTACCAAAACATAACACAACTCTTTCCATTAAGGCAAGCCCTCATACGGAAATGTTAAAGGAAATATAAAAAAGTTATGATCTTGGACCTTTTGAGGAATCCAGATAGTACTAGCGATGTGTGAATAGTAGAAAAATAGAAAAAAATGAAAGCGCAAAAATAAAACAAATGTCTGGCTCCTTAAAGAATTAAAATGTCATCTTCTTTTGATAAATATCGAGATCCAACCTAAATGTGAATAAATGTGGACTATGCTAATGATCTGTCATTTATTGTGACTTTCTTATACAAGGATGTGGTTTTTGCTAGAGTTTTATTATGGTGGATGGAAACATAATTAGAAGCATTGTACAAGAGTGATTACAGCTGAATCTTTCCCTGTTTGATTCTGATCAAAAGTGAAGCATGAAACATCAGAGATAAAACTGCATAAACTTCAGGATAAAATAAACAAAATGCTAATCACTGCTTATCTTTGATCAAGATTATTTTTCAAGTTACAGTGACATGAATTAGCCCACATTATACCTTAAGGTACTGCCACACTAAGCAATGCCGCTAGCGATCTCGTTAGCAGTTGCATACTAATGAGATCGCTAGCGGATTGTTTTATATCGCTAAATGCTGCCGCATTAGCGATATAGTTAACGACGCTATCGCGTTACGATCTTCTTAACGCTTTAGCGGTACAAAAGTACCGCTAAATCGCTAAGAAAAGGTGCCACACAGCGATTAGATACTTACCAGCCGGGTGACGCCAGCGATGAAATAGGGTCGGAAACGATTGCAGCGACGAGCGAGATCACAGCAGGAAGCTCGTCGCTGGAAGCTGCCGCACTGAAACAATATCGCTAACGGGATCGCTAAATAGTGAACGTTTTTTAGCGATCCGGTTAACGATATTGTTTAGTGTGCATACAGCTTTACTTTATTTTTAGGCTTGAATCAGAATATTAATGAACATGGTTTAGGCATTAACCCATAGCAGATCTAGATTTGCAAAAAACACTTCCAACTTCTGGCCTGAATTTAGAAGGAAAAAGACAATGCAAACAATGATTACATCTTATAGCAGTTAAGTTTTCTATAAATTAAAACATGTAAAAGTGCATTGTGATGGATTCCATTATATTTTTCCCATAATAGTTAATGGTTAGGAGTTAGTGCAGTTAGACCCAGGGCATTTACACTGAAAGATTGTCAAGCATGAACGTTCTTAAGAATTCTCTTTTCACAATAATCTTTCTGTGTAAACAGGCTGCCAATCACCTGACGAATGAGCAAGATACTCATTCATCAGGTGAAAAATTATTTTGCGCAGAAAAAAAGATCATTGTTCTCGGTGTTGTATCGTCCTGTGTAAACAGCACTCGCACTGTCGGGAAAAATGACAGCCTTTGAGCACGGAGAGATCTATTACAGATCACTCAGTAAGCATCATTTACTTTGGTCTGCCTGTGTAAACAGGGTATTAAACTAGTGCTGATTACTATTACTAGTGGCAAAAGTTAAGTTGGCGTAGACGGACCCATAGTGATCATTTGATCGCCCATACAGCTTGCATACAAAAGGGAGTTTTTTTCATGAGATAACCATCTAAATGTCAAAAAGGAAGATAGGCTCCATTTTTTTCCATACGATTCCTTTGCTGCCAAAACCAGAACCTACCACCATGTTTTCTTATTTTTATTCAAAGGACATATAAAGTTGCTAGGCAGAACAAAAATGTCACCAAGGCACAGAAAGGGATTCTGGTACTGATATGTGGCCAAATGTTTCTGACCTGAAATGGTAAGTGTACAGAATTACAAGTTTTACCAAGATGGATCATAAGATCTTGCTATCAGGTTGGAATCCCTTGACTCCTGAACGATAATTGTAGACTACTAACTTCTTCACGGCTGATTTCAGGCGTAACGCAATAGGTCATTTAACCAATGGTTCCTATGTCTGCCAGCAATTATATTGTAATAGAGAGCCTTTTGTTTTTATCAAGACTTAACACAAAATAAGGAGCTATCCATTATTACTGTCTTTAATGAGCTCTTACTGCATGGACTGTAATGTATTGAGGATCATCTCCTGGCAACTTATTGCTCATTAATTAATAATTACTTAAAATAGAAATTTACTGCAACTTTATTATGGTATCATCTAACACTTACAATGCATACTAAGCTGCCTAAAGTGGTTGTGAAGGTTTATTAACTGGAGACTGAATCTCAAGACAACTGTTTAATATAAAGTGAGAAATCAAGACAGAAAAACAAACGATTAAACATATGATAAAAATGTAAGCTTAGAAAAACAAAGAGAAAATTCTAGAAAAATATTAAGCATTAGAGGTTGGGAAATTAAAAATAAAAATATCTAAATTATGTTGAAAATACAATCCTAAATGAATCACTGAACCCATAACTGCAAAGGTTCATAATATCACCATGTAGAATTCAAAAGGAAATGCATAAATTACATCCCTATTTATTCATATCTTCAATTTTTGTCTAGACTTTAGGCAATTCTTCCTCCCTAAAGTAATATTTTCAGATTTATGCTCGAACATGTCACATATACTGTAGAAATTTTTGTGACTTTCCTATTCATTTCACCTCTTGTAGAAACTACACAAACAACCCTACAATATATTCTGGTGAGCTAGTGCTGGGACTGTTCTGTGGGTTCCCCTCCTTATCTATTCAATTACTTATTCATGATTACATGGGCACTATACTCTCAAAAAAAATTGTATAAATCAACAGTACACATGAGAGAACTTTGTAATATATATTTTTACAGAAGTCTTCTTCTTTCTCCACTTATAAGCAACTTCTTGCCTCCTGAACACATCATTCACTCTGAAAAACAGCTCTAATCCATATTGCTCAAGACCAGAAAACTACATGAAGAATTAGATGTCAGTTAGCACAACATATTGCAGGTTTTAGAGATTTTGGAGATGTGAGAAGAGAGAACAAGAAAGGATTTTAGAGAGACACAAGAACCATAACACATGGTGCTGCAGTTTTCTAAAAAGTATGCTAGTGTAAGGCGGAAGACCAGGCTGCGGGCTCCTGAACTGCGCCGGGTCCGCAACTATCGAGGCTGCATCCCAGGTTGTTCGGGGGAAAGAATAGGGGAAAGGACAAATCTTGTGACCCAGAGGCAGGGGGCATGTCAAAAAAAAAATTGCGCGTAGTGACGGGCAGATTCCCGCCGGCAGAGACAGGGCAGGTGTGTGGCAGCATGCTCCGCTGGAAGTGCAGCAGCCCCGCAACATACCATGGATGTCTGTGCATGAGAGCGTCACCGAGCCCAACAGCAGAGAAAGAGCCGGGGGCTCTGTCAAGTTTAGTGCCGCGCGTGGGCAGAGGAACGAGGGCCGCGTTCAGAACTGTTTGTTGTGGCCCACTTTGCCGGACAATCCACTGAAGGCCCCCCTTGTTGATAGACTGTACGCAGGTCCCCTGATATTAGCTGCACAAGTTTGTGGAATAATTGGCTCAACAGGTAAAAACCGGAGACCGCCCGTTGCCGACAGAAGATATACCGTGAGTCGTGAAATCTCTTCTAAGGATATTGCACCGGCCGTTGCTGGACTACCGCCCTCATCAGATCTTCTGTGACCGGGGAAACTCCGAACCCGATAAGTTTATCAAATGGACTGTTATCACGTTGTTATCTATCCACCATTTAACTTTTCATCTCCTGCGAAGAGTATACATATATATATATATATATATAAATACTGTTCAATTAAATTGTTAACCCTTTCTCTGCTTTCCTTGCATCACTGCATCTCGCAACCTGCTTACACTTATGCCAGAGGTGGATTCACAGCTACACCACTTAGTACTGCACTTTAATTTCCTCCCTGTTCCTCCTGCTTTTCTGTGTTTTAACCCCTTAACGACCAAGCCATTTTGTAGGTTAAAGACCAGGCCAATTTTTACATTTCTGACCACTGTCTCTTTATGAGGTTATAACTCTGGAACGCTTCAACGGATCTTGGCGATTCTGAGACTGTTTTTCTCGAGACATATTGTACTTCATGATAGTGGTAAAATTTCTTCAATATAACTTGCGTTTATTTATGAAAAAAATGGAAATATGGCAAAAATTTTGAAAATTTTGCAATTTTCAAACTTTTAATTTTTATTGCCATTAAATCAGAGAGATATGTCACAAAATTAGTTAATAAATAACATTTCCCACATGTCTACTTTACATCAGCACAATTTTGGAACCAAAATTTTTTTTGTTAGGAAGTTATAAGTGTTAAAAGTTGACCAGCAATTTCTCATTTTTCCAACAAAATGTACAAAATCATTTTTTTTAGGGGCCACCTCACATTTGAAGTGAATTTGAGGGGTCAATATGACAGAAAATACCCAAAAGTGACACCATTCTAAAAACTTCACCCCTCAACGTGTTCAAAGCCACATTCAAGAAGTTTATTAACCATTTAGGTACTTCACAAGAATTGAAGCAATGTGGAAGGAAAAAATTAACATTTAACTTTTTTTCCCAAAATTTTTCTTTCGACACAATTTTTTAAAATTTTGTCAAGGGTATCAGTAGAAAATGAACCACAATATTTGTTGTACAATTTCTCCTGAGTACATCGATACCCCATGTGTGGGGGTAAACCACTATTTGGGCGCATGGCAGAGCTCGGAAGGGAAGCAGCGCCATTTGACTTTTTTGGCTGGAATTGAGATTGGACGCCATGTCGCATTTGGAGAGTCCCTGTGTGCCTAAACAGTGGAAACCCCCCACAAGTGACCTCATTTTGGAAACTAGACCCTCCAAGTAACTTATCTAAATGTGTAGTGAGAGCTTTGAACCCCCAAGGGCTTCACAGAAGGTTATAACGTAGAGCCGTAAAATTAAAAAATCATATTTTTTCCACAAAAATGATCTTTTCATCCCAATTTTTATTTTCCAAAGGATAAAAGGACCCCAAAAGTTATTTTGCAATTAGTCCTGAGTACGCTGATACCCCATATGTGAGGGTAAACCACTATTTGGGTGCATGGCAGAGCTCGGAAGGGAAGCAGCGCCATTTGACTTTTTGGCTGGAATTGAGATTGGACGCCATGTCGTATTTGGAGAGCCCCTGTGTGCCTAAACAGTGGATACCCCCCACAAGTAACCCCATTTTGGAAACTAGACCCCCAAAGGAACTTATCTAGATGTGTGGTGAAAGCTTTGAACCCCCAAGGGCTTCACAGAAGGTTATAACGTAGAGCAGTAAAATTAAAAAATCATATCTTTTCCACAAAAATGATCTTTCCACCCCCAATTGTTATTTTCCAAAGGGTAACAGGACCCCAAAAGTTATTGTGCAATTTGTCCTGAGTATGCTGATACCCCATATGTGGGGGTAAACCACTATTTTGACACATGGCAGAGCTGGAAAGGAAGGAGCGCCTTTTTCAAATGCAGATTTTGATGGAATGGTCTGCGGGTGTCATGTCACGTTTGGAGAGCCCCTGATGTACCTAAACAGCAGAAACCCCCCACAAGTGACTCCATTTTGGAAACTAGACCCCCCAAGGAACTTATCTAGATGTGTGGTGAGCACTTTGAACCCCCAAGTGCTTCACAGAAGTTTATAACGTAGAGCCGTGAAAATAAAAATATCATATTTTTTTCCACAAAAATAATCTTTTTGCCCCCAAATTTTTATTTTTATAAGGGTAACAGGAGAAATAGGACCCCAAAAGCTATTGTGCAATTTGTCCTGAGTACGCTGATATCCCATATGTGGGGGGGAATCACTATTTTGACGCATGGCAGAGCTCGGAAGGGAAGGAGCACCGTTTTTAAATGCAGACTTTGATGGAATGGTCTGCGGGTGTCATGTCGCGCTTGGAGAGCCCCTGATGTGCCTAAACAGTAGAAACTCCCCACAAATGACCCCATTTTGCAAACTAGACCCCCCAAGGAACTTATCTAGATGTGTGGTCAGCACTTTGAACCCCCAAGGGCTTCACAGAAGTTTATAATGTAGAGCCGTGAAAATAAAAAAATCATATTTTTTTCCACAAAAATGACCTTTTTGCCCCAAATTTTTATTTTTCTAAGGGTAACAGGAGAAATAGGACCCCAAAAGCTATTGTGCATTTTGTCCTGAGTACGCTGATACCCCATATGTGGGGGGGGAACCACTGTGATCGCCTTACTGCGATCTTTGGGAGGCACAATGAACAAATCCACAAAAGGTGAAGAATTGGTTTTCTCTTTTTACGCCGTTCCTCGTGCGGTATTAGTGATTAGGCGACTTTATTCCTCGGATCGGTGCGATTACAGCGATACCAGATTTACACCCTTTTTTCATATTTAGCTTCTGTCACACACTAAAAGATGCTTTTTCTTGGAATAATTTTTTGTAAGAAATTTTTGCATCGCCGTATTTTGAGAGCTATAATTTTTCCATATTTCGGCCGACAGAGTTATCTGTGGGCTTATTTTTTGCGGGACGAGCTGACGTTTTTATTGGTACCATATTCAGGCACATAACGTTTTTTGATCGTTTCCTATTCCGATTTTTGTGGAATCAGAATGAACAAAAACCAGCAATTCAGGAATTTTTTTTTTTTTCTTCCTCCGTTCCGTGTGTGGTAGAATTGATAAAGCAGCTTTATTCTTCGGGTCACTACGGTTACGGCGATTCCTCATTTATATATTTTTTATGTTTTGGCGTTTTTTACACAATAAAAAATTTTATAGAAAAAATAATTATTTTTGCATCAGTTTATTCCGCGAGCTATAACTTTTTTTTTTTTCGCTGATGATGCTGTATAGTGGCTTGTTTTTTGCGGGACAAGATGACGTTTTCAGCGGTACCATGATTATTTATATCTGACTTTTTGATCGCGTGTTATTGCACTTTTTCCAAGCGGTATAATGATACCGCTTGGAAAAAGTATAATTTACTACTTTTTTGTGTTTTTTTTTACGGCTTTCACTGAAGGGGTTAACTAGGGTTACGCTTTTATAGATGGGATTTTTACGGACGTGGCGATACCTAACGTGTATGTTTTTTGTTTTTTATTTTTTTATTACATAAAAATGGGTATTTTTTAGGGGATTTTTTTTAAATTATTTTTAATATTTTTTTTACAATTTTTTTTAAAAATGATTTTTTTTAACTTGCCCCTTTATGGGACTTTCACTTTTTTTACTTTTTATTGCAGTTACAATGCATTGCAATGCTCTGGCATTGCAATGCATTGCAACTATAGTGGAAGCTGCTGTGACAATGATCACAGCAGCTTCCCGTAGGTAGATGACCCGGAGGTTGTCATGACAACCCCCGGGTCATCAAGGCAGAGATCGGCCCTGCAAATACATTGCAATGTGCCGATCTGAGGCAGAGGGAGCTCCCGACCCTCTGCCTCCCCCCCTGAGCTCTGCGATCGCGCTGGATCGCAGCAGTCAGGGGGTTAACAGCCAGGGGCGGTGGGGCTCCGCTCCTGGCTGTCAGTGCAGGAAGCCTGGCCACTGCAGCGCCGGCTCCTGCATTGATCGCGCTGGAGAAGCTGAAATTTCAGCTTCTCCTGCACGATCGCTGCTGTGTTTGGTCAGTCAGATTGACTGACCAAGCACAGCGCTGTAGGTGCGGGGACCGACGGCAAAGGTCCCCGCACCGCTTTGCCGTGCCTGTCAGCTGTCTGTGACAGCTGTCGGCACTGATCTACCACTGCGTGTTTACACGCAGTGGTAGATAAAAAGCCTTGACGTGCAGAGTCCGTCCTGGTGCCGGAACTGACACCTTGCCATGACGACTCTGCACGTCAGTGGACATTAAGGTGTTAAGGCACTGTCAAACTTAGCGATCGCACCAGCGATCACGACAACGACACAACCTGATGAGATCGCTAGTGCGATTGCTATGTGGTCGCTAGTTAGCTTCCAAACACAAAGATCTCATCAGAGATCAGCGATCTGTATAACGACCTCTGCGGTCGTTGGGAAAACCTAGTCAACACCTGCGACACTGGTAAAGTCGTTCATAAGGGTGTCACACTCAGCGATTCAGGCTCCGCAGCGGGACACCAACGACCAAAAAATGGCTCAGAACGTTCATAAGCGATCAGCGACATCTCAGCAGGGGCCACATCGCTGCTACATGTCACACACAGCTGCGTCGCTAACGAGGTTGCTACTGCGTCATAAAATTGGAGACTCTTTAGCGATCTCGTTAGCGATCTCGCTTAGTGTGACAGTACCTTTAGTGTACGGAGACATCACAGCAGCTAGTTTCCCCCCACTTGCTCTGAGTCAATTGCAAATAAGAGATTGAACCTGCAGATGGGAAAACTTGTGAGCATTTTCAGGGTAGAAGTCATATAATGGACAGAAATAAATGTTAGCCCTCATGTACACATATATTGCAGCATGTTTTGAAAAGTTACTTGAATGTACTGTATAATTTCTCTTTAAAAGAAGAGTTAAATTTGTAAAGCTAATTGTAAAGTAAAATTTTTGTGTTGGTATATGTTTGTTATCTGACTTCATTGTAAGCTGGAAGTTGCTAATATGTAATGGCGATGGAATTCACCAGGAAAAAAGTAAAAAATATTGGTCTGTTAATAAAAACTGTTTAAAGATTAACCGTCCTTTCAATTTTTATTTCATAAATCAATAGCTTACATGAAAATAATAAATTTTGTAACATATTTTATCAAAAAACTCTGCTTCTTTCATTGCCAAAATTAATCAGTCACTATACAGTGAGTTCGGAAAGTATTCAGACTCCTTTAAATTTTTCACTCTTTGTTTCATTGCAGCCATTTGGTAAATGCAAAAAAGTTCATTTTTTTTCTCATTATTGTACACTCTGCACCCCACCCAGAAATGTAGAAATTTTTGCAAACTTCTTAAAAAAGAAAAACTGAAATATCACATTGTCATAAGTATTCAGATCCTTTGCTCAGACACTCATATTTTACATCACATGCTGTCTATTTTCTTGTGATCCTCCTTGAGATGGTTCTACTCCTTCGTATGAGTCCAGCTTTGTTTATTGTTATAATTAAACTGATAGGACTTGATTTGTAAAGGCACACACCTGTCTATATAAGACATCACAGCTAGTAGTGCATGTCAGACCAAATGAGAATCATGAGGTCAAAGGAACTGGCCAAGGAGCTCAGAGACAGAATTGTGGCAAGGCACACATCTGGCCAAGGTTACAAAAGCATTTCTGCAGTACTCAAGGTTCCTAAGAGCACAGTGGCCTCCATAATCCTTAAATGGAAGAAATTTGGGACCACCAGAAGTCTTCCTAGACCTGGCTGTCCAGCCAATCTGAGCAATCATGGAGAAGAGCCTTAGTGAGAGAGGTAAAGAAGTACCCCACAATCACTGTGACTGAGCTCCACAGATGCAGTAGGGAGATGGGAGAAAGTTCCACAAAGTCAACTATCACTGTAGCCCTCCAGCAGTCGGGCCTTTATGGCAGAGTGTCCTGACGGAAGCCTCTCCTCAGTGCAAGATATATGAAAGACAACATAGAGTGTGCTAAAAAAACGCATGAAGGACTCACAGACTGTGAGAAATAAGATTCTCTGGTCTGATGAGACGAAGAAAGAACTTTTTGGTGATAATTCTAAGCGGTATGTGTGGAGAAAACCAGGCACTACTCATCACCTGCCCAATACAATCCCAAAAGTGAAACATTGTGGTGGCAGCATAATGCTATGGTTTTTTTTTTCAGCTGCAGGGACGGACGACTGGTTGCAATTGAAGTAAACATGAATGCGGCCAAATACAGAGATATCTGGATGAAAACCTCTTCCAGAGTGCTCTAGACCTCAGATTTGGCCGAAGGTTCACCTTCCAACAAGACAAATGACCCTAAGCACACAGCTAAAAAAACAAAGGAGTGGCTTCAGAACAACTCTGTGACCATTCTTGACTGGCCCAGCCAGAGCCCTGACTTAAACCCAATTGAGCAACTCTGGAGAGAACAGAAAATAGCTGTTCATCCACGTTCACCCATCCAACCTGATGGAACTGGAGAGAATCTGCAAAGAAGAATGGCAGAGCATCCCCTAATCCAGGTGTAAAAACTTGTTGCATCATTCCCAAGAAGACTCATGGCTGTACTAGCTCAAAAGGATGCTTCTACTCAATACTGAGTAAAGGGTCAGAATACTTATAACCATGTGATATTTAAGTTTTTCTTTTTTAATAAATTTGCAAAAATTTCTACATTTCTGTTTTTTTTCAGTAAAGATGGGGTGCAGAGTTTACAATAATGAGAACAAAAATGAACTTTTTTTGCATTTACCAAATGGCTGCAATGAAACAAAGAGTGAAAAATTTAAAGGGGAATGAATACTTTGCGAACTCACTGTAATTATTAAAATTCTCAATTCTGAGGTAAAACCTGTTAAATCACGTTGTTAGTCTACAACAGCGGCATTTAACATGCACCTACAGGGTGGCTCATGATCCGCGCTCCCATTGGCACGCTCAAGACAAATTTTTTTCACCATTTAAATAAAAAAATATATATAGATATTTGGTATCTACATAAAAGTAGTGACCTAGAGAAATATATGCCACATCAAATTTAGTATTTAGTGAACACTGTAAATAATAACCCCAAAAACTATTGTGGAATTGCACTTTTTGCAATTTCAACACACATGGATATTTTTTTCCCGTTTACCAGTACACTATATGGCAGAATAAATGGTGTCATTAAAAAATATAACTCGTCCTGCAAAATAAAAGTCCTTATAAGCCTTATACTAGCTTGGCCTGTGCAAAATTTTTGCACATTGGTCGTCGGGGGTGCAAGCAATGTCCGAAAAAGCAAGCTGGTCAAATGTAAATGTATTTCATGAGATGATGAACACAGACAGGTATTTATATATGAGGATCAAAAGAAAAACACACCAAAAGAATTCAATAATTAAAATAGTATATAGCGTTATTGAAAAAGACAATGGTAAAAACATAGGTAATGCAGAGATGTAACAGTGGTAAGCCAAAAGGTGGAACCACACAGAGGCCCAGGATAGGGATCAGGCTTGTACATTATAAATCATTACACACAAAAGTGCAAGTGCATATGTGCAAATATCAAAGACCCATATAGGAGACCAAAAACAAACAGTTACACTGAAGACAAAGAGTATGATCCTGGAGTCAAAGAAGGCTGTATACCATTACAAAGACCCGAGAATACCAAAAAAGAATGTGTGAATAGTAACATGTTGCTAGCCTGAAAACATACCTGAGACACAGTGGTGCCACCCCACCCAACGCGCGTTTCGGCGCTGTGCCTTCTTTCGGGAGAGTGGCATCAATGAATAATCAGAACTAGTGATGAGCGAACGCGATCGTCACTTCTCGTTACTCTCCTGAGTATCACGGTACTCAGTGTACTCGGCGAGCACTGAGCATTTCCGGGATTACTGGGGCGGGAACTCGGGTCTCCATCAAGCTTTTTGGTGGACTTTACAGACCCAATCACAATGCAAGGATTGTCTTCCAGGCAATGAAACGCCGCAGCCATCCTTGTTGTTGTCGTGCAGTGATTGGCTGGCCGCACAGCATAATCAAGGGTATAAGAGACCCGACGCCACCCTGCTTGCCGCATTCAGCTTCGAAATGAGATAGTATAGGGAGAAATGCTGCTGAGATAGGGTGTGTGCTCAAAGTTTGGGGAGTCTTCGGCAGTTTTCTGTTTTTGTCCTGGGTGTCATTGTAATTATATACAGCATTATTTCGCAAAAAAATAAAAAAAATACAGGTCACACATATGTCGTAGTGGTATCTCTGTGGCAGCTCATATCTGTGTGTACTCAAAGTTTGGGCAGTGTAGGCCGTTTTCCTTTTTTGTGTCCTGGGTGTCACAGTACTGATATACAGCACTAGTTAGCCCAAAAATAAAAAATATACAGGCCACATATATGTCGTAGTGGTATCTCCGTGCCAGCTAATATCTGTGCGTGCTCAAAGTTTGGCCAGTTTTCGGCAGTTTTCTCTTTTTTTGTCCTGGTGTCATTGTAATTATATACAGCAGTATTTCGCAAAAAAATAACAAAAATACAGGCCACACATATGTCGTAGTGGTATCTCTGTGGCAGCTCATATCTGTGTGTACTCAAAGTTTGGGCAGTGTAGGCCGGTTTTCCTTTTTGTGTCCTGGGTGTCACAGTACTGATATACAGCACTATGTTAGCCCAAAAATTAAAAAAAATACAGGCCACACATATGCGTATGGTATCTCCTTGCCAGCCAATATCTGTGCGTGCTCAAAGTTTGGCCAGTTACGGCAGTTTTCTTTTTTTTGTCCTGGGTGTCACTGTACTTATATACAGCAATGTTTCGCAAAAAATTAAAAAATACAGTCAACACATTTGTCGTAGGTATCTCTGTGGCAGCTCATAATCTGTTGTGTGCTCAATTTAAGTTTGGCAAGTTTAGGCAGTTTTATTTTTTTATCCTGGGTGTCACTGTAATTATATACAGCAGTATTTCGCAAAAAATAAAAAAAATACAGGCCACACATTTGTCATAGTGGTATCTCCGTGCCAGCTCATATCTGTGTGTGCTCAAAGTTTGGCCAGTTAACGGCAGTTTTCTTTTTTTTTGTCCTGGGTGTCACTGTGCTTATATAAAGCAGTATTTCGTAAAAATATAAAAAAAATACAGGCCACACATTTGTCATAGTGGTATCTCTGTGGCAGCTCATATCTGTGTGTGCTCAAAGTTCGGCAAGTTTACAGCAGTTTTATTTTTTGTCCTGGTGTCACAGTACTGATATACAGCACTATTTAGCCCAAAAATAAAAAAAACTGGCCACACATATTTGTCGTAGTGGTATCTCCGTGCCACTCATATCTGTGCGTGCTCAAAGTTTGGCCAGTTTAGGCCAAAACATTGTATTTTCTTTGCAGTCTGTTAACGTAATTATTAAATCTGATAAGCCAAAAACATTTTTATAGAAAGTCCAGATAGGTAAAAGTGTGGTTTTTCAGCACACGTATCACATGCAAGTTTGACTCCCAAATCACCCTTTTGTAGTGAACGTGTATAAATATTCTATTCCATTAACAATGTGCAAGGCATTTGGCAAGGGACGGGGAAGTGGATGTGATGGTGATGGTGCAGGCCGAGGTCATGGACAAGCTGAAATTGGCCCACCGAAAATACCCACATCTTCTTGCTGGACTTTAGTGTCCGAAGTCCTAGGGGACCGCAGCAAGACAGCACTATTGAAGCCGAGCAGTGTGAAAAGGTTGTTGGTTGGAAGCGAAATACTTCAAGTTACTTATCCACTAGCAGCCAGTTTTCAACATGGTCAAGTCACAATAGCCGTGAATCTGGACAGCATATTCCTTACCCTGATCCTCCTTCCTCCCACGATGCTGATCCCACACTCGGACACTCCGAAGAGCTGTTCAGTTTTCATTTGGAGATTCGTGCCTCTCGCCCGCTCCACTAGAAGCAGGGCAAGATGATTTTCCATGTAGCGATGCACAAATCTTTGAGCAGCCATGGCACAAGAGGGGGATGATGATGAGACACAATTGCCGGAACGTCAGGAGGAGGACCAGGGAGGAAGTGGAAGAGAGGTGGTGGATGTTGCAGTAACAAATCCAACCTTGCAGGAGGACATGCAGCGTGAGGAGAGCAGCAAACAGGGGGAGGTAGGCTTCGCACCACTTCAGGCAGGAAAAGCAGTGTGGTGTGGCTGCAGACAGAAGGTGAGCAAACCATTTCCCCGTAACACCAACCTGACAGAAGTTGCCAGTCCAACTATAAGGTTCTTCCCGAGTCGGTTATTTTTTAAAGACTCTGCCAATAACCCGAAACAGGCCATTTCAACACTTGTCATGCCAGCATCAGCAGGTAGCAAAACTATGAGCCTTACCACCACCAGCATGATCAGGCACATAGCAGCAAAGCACCTGACTTTGTGGCCCAACCCCAGACTCCAGGAACAGTGTCTGAGGGTGACACCACTGCTTCTTTCACTGTTTGGCGTGCAAGCCAATCCCCTGTCCACGGTGCATGCGAAGATGCCTCCTGCCCTTTACCTGCCATTGACCATAATAATATAGCACCATCATCAACACGTCCACGTCCTTTTCCCAGCGCAGCCTTCAGTTGTCCATACTCCAGTCATTGGAACGTAAGCGGAAATACGCAGCCAACACCCCAGAAGGCCACAGTACTCAATTCTCATATTTCTCTTCTGCTTGCAGTCAAAATCTGCCTTTTAGGCTCGTGGAGACTGAAGCTTTCCGCAACCTGATGGCGGTGGCTGTCCCAAGGTACTCTGTCCCCAGCTGCCACTATTTCTCCTCTGTGCCATCCCGGCATTACACAAGCATGTGTCCTACAACTTTACCTGTGCCCTCAACAATGCATTACTGGAGAGTACAACCTAACCACGGATAAGTGGACATGTGCTTGTGGCCAGGGACGGTACACATGTTGATGGGATACACTGGGATAACATAGTAGAAGCCGATACCCAGTCAGACCTTGGGATGGAACATTGTCCTCCTGACACCAAGGATTGCGGGTAGTGTGACATTCCGATACGCAAAATCGGGTATCGGCCGATATTCGCTGTATCGGAAATTCCGATTCTGAGATCCGATATTTTTTTGCATATCGGATGCCGGAATCGGAGTTTTCCTGTAAAGACTATGGGGAGTTCTGTGTCACAGAACGAAGTACGTGACACAGGAACTTCCCAAAAGTGTCACTGTCAGTGTCGGTCGGGTCTGTCAGAGTCGCAGCACTTACCTGGCAGAAGATCCCCAGTGGTCACGTCCTGGACTCCTTGATGGCCGCCATTACCCTCTCCCTTGCGGTCACGTGCAGCTTCTCGCGATAACTGCACTGCTGCCGGGTACTGGTAATCTCGGCCAGCTGTACTCTCGCGACAGCTGGCCGTAAACCATCCATGAACGTCATCGCCGGGAATCTCCTCAGTGTAAGCAGCTCTGCTACATCTGGATGCCAGGGGTCAGCCTGGCATCCAGATGTAGCAGAGCTGGACTCGCGTGGACACTCGTTATCCTTGGACTGGTCGGACAGAGAGCATTTGTGTTGGTTTGTTATTTTTTGTTTTTTTACAGGAGAACGATGGCGTCGCAGGAAGACGTGGAATAAAAAAAATGAAAACTGGGGGGTGTTTATTTCTTAAAAACTTTTTTTCTGGCGTGTATTTTTAAAAAATATTTACAAACTTTATGATTAATAATGGATCGTGTCTATTAACGCCTCTCCATTATTAACCGGCTTATTGTCACCGCAACAAAGGTGACATTAACCCCTTTAAAATTCCCCCGCTTGCCACCGCTACAGGAAGTGGGAAGAGCCGGAAAGTGCCACAATTTGCGCATCTTGGATGCCCAATTGGGGCTGGCTGCAGCTGGATTTTAGGCGGAGGGCCAAACAATGGCCTTGACATCTTTTAATACCAGGGCCGCACAGTATCTTTTTACTTTGGCTGGTTAACAAAAATAGGGGACCCCCATCCATTTTTTTTTCGAGGGGAACCCCTGTTTTGTTAACCAGCCAAGAAAACAACTGCTGTGGCCTGTATTACAGGCTTGCAAGTCCATGGAAATTGGCCCTAACAGCCTGAAAAAACAAGGCCTCAGCAGTCGCTTCACACGGTTTAACAAAAATAGGGGGGACCCACGCCTTTTTTTTTCGGGGATCCCCTTTTTTTTAACCACCAAGATAACCACCGCTGTGGGCCTGTATTAACAGCGCAAGGTCCAGGATATTGGCCCATAAAAAAGCCTGAAAAACCAGGCCTCAGCAGGATCCCCAATTTTTGTTAATCATTCCTTCAGGCCGGGATTCCCTCTGAATCCTGATGCGTGCGGGTCCCCGACTGACCTGAAGTGAAAGTTGGAAGCAATCAATTATGCTAACCCTTTCTCTCCGTCAGCCAGGAGAGGAAGATTCAGTCGGGGGTTTACTGCGAGGCGTCAGCATTAGCTGCGGCCCTGCAGTAAACATTAACCCTTTCAGAAGGATTCCATCGGGAGACCTGACGAACATCGGAAAGGAGAAATAATTTGCTTTATTAATTTTTTTTATTACAGGGAACAAGGCTTCGCAAGGAAAAGGCAGAAAAAATAAAATAGGTCAAAAACTGTGTTTATTTCATTAAAATGATTTTTTAATTAAAGTTGTGTGTTTTTTTTTTATTTCATAAAATAGGTTAAAAAATTAAAGTTGTCTAATTTACAGCTCTCAATTTTTAAAACCGGCTTAAAGTCACCTTTTAAAGCAAAGGGGGCTTTAAAAACCCCCTTTTTAACCCTTTCCCCCCGCTCAGGGGAATGGGAAAGACGGGGGAAAGTGCCCGAAAGGGCATACTAATTTTGGGTTTGCCTTTTTTTGGGGGGTCTGGGGGGAGAGTTAGTACTGGGGGGCAAAAATAATGGTCCCTCCTGGTTTTTATTATCTGCCCCACCGCTGGCTTTTGCTGTCTGGTTGAGAAAATAGGGGGAGCCCCGCATTTTTTTTCAACAATTTTTACAAACCCAATAAAATAAATACATGTCTTGAATTTGTGACATATATATATATTTATATACATACACTTCACATAGTATAAAGCCCTAAATCAATTTCCGGCTTTTGTGAAATTAAACCCGAAAAAAAGAAATGACACGGGTTTTTTATAGATTTTAAACCCTTCAATTTTTATTATTGATATATGGGTTTTTACTAACAATTACAGAGTGATTTCAAAATTTTACCATGTAGGGGTTAATTAAAGGTGTAAAATTTGTACAAAAAACTTTTTTACAAAAAATTTACACCTTTAACCCCACAGTGTCAAATTTTGCCAACAACCCAGAATTTTTAGTGAAAACCATAACAAACTACATGAAATGA
>JARQOD010000005.1:175347160-175387908 GCA_033576555.1 Oophaga sylvatica
CGCTGGATCGCAGCAGTCAGGGGTTAACAGCCAGGGGCGGTGGGGGCTCCGCTCCTGGCTGTCAGTGCAGGAAGCCTGGCCACTGCAGCGCCGGCTCCTGCACTGATCGCGCTGGGGAAGCTGAAATTTCAGCTTCTCCTGCACGATCGCTGCTGTGTTTGGTCAGTCAGATTGACTGACCAATCACAGCGCTGTGGGTGCGGGGACCGACGGCAAAGGTCCCCGCACCGCTTGCCGTGCCTGTCAGCTGTCTATGACAGCTGTCGGCACTGATCTACCACTGCGTGTTTACACGCAGTGGTAGATCAAAGGCATGACGTGCACAGTCCGTCCTGGTGCCGGAACTGGCACCTTGCCATGACGGACTGTGCACGTCAGTGGACATTAAGGGGTTAAAGTTGAAAAATACTTCAAAAACACTGCGTCTGAACATAGCAGAAGTGGTGGAGGAACATTTTGGTCTGGGGTTATTTTGCCTTATATACAAGTCATTAACCTGGAAAGGATGTACCTTAACATACTTCCCAGCAAAATCCGTTTTGGTTTTGTTTTGGTGTTTTTTGGTGCACTGGTAAAAATTTAATGAAACTCTGACAACATTGTTTAAAGCTGTGAACTAGGGGTCAGGAATGCGAACCCCATGATGTCCCTGTGTCATTTGAGCAGTATTTCCATCATTTTCAGACGTAGTTAGACCTTAAAAGGACCCCCCGTGGAGATCACGGCAAAAATGCTCGGGTCTCCCATAGACTTACATTGTGCTCGTTGTTCTGTCCGAGTACCCGAGTATTCCAATTTGCTCGACCCGAGCAACGAGCACCCGAGCATTTTAGTGCTCGCCCATCACTAATATATATATATATAATAGTAAATACATCTAGGGGACGATGGGTGTATTTCATCCCCTGTAAGGTAGGATGTTTGGCTGACCGTTGCTCGTCAGTACCCCTTCTTTAACAAAGACCGACCACACCTCTCTCCTTGAGGGTCAGCCCCATATTTCTTCCCTCACTTTTTATTAACACTAAACAAACTCGCTTGCAGTCCAAGTAATTTTCCTTAACTAGTTTAGGTCCTGCTATATTTGTGTATGATAAGAAACAGAAAAAAGACAACTATCATTTTAGAGGAAAATATAAAACATAAGCTGTGCTGCGATTGGTTGGTAGGATAGGAAACAAACCAGTTTTTGTTTTAGGTGATTTCATAAATATTCCGTGGTATCTTCTGTTACATATTCCATACTAAGGACCGGGATGCATTAATTACGGGTGAAATAAAGGTGATTCTGGCACCTAAACAGGAAAGGGTTCTTTACAGTTAGAGCAGTCAGACTGTGTAATGCCCTACCACACGAGGTAGTAATGGAAGACACTATAACAGCTTTTAAAAAAGGGCTGGATGATTTCCTCAGTAGCTAATTTAGTGACAAAATGTATAAGTGGTGGATAAAAGTTGAACTTGGTGGACCAAGGTCTTTTTTCAACCTATCTAACTATATACAGTACAGACCAAAAGTTTGGAACACACCCTCTCATTTAAAGATTTTTCTGTTTTTTCATGACTATGAAAATTGTACATTCACACTGAAGGCATCAAAACTATGAATTAACACATGTGGAATTATATACTTAACAAAAAAGTGTGTAACAACTGAAATTATGTCTTATATTCTAGGTTCTAGTAGCCACCTTTTGCTTTGATGACTGCTTTGCACACTCTTGGCATTCTCTTGATGAGCTTCAAGAGGTAGTCACCGGAAATGGTCTTCCAAGAGTCTTGAAGGAGTTCCCAGAGATGCTTAGCACTTGTTGGCCCTTTTGCCTTCACTCTGCGGTCCAGCTCACCCCAAACCATCTCGATTGGGTTCAGGTCTGGTGACTGTGGAGGCCAGGTCATCTGGCGTAGCACCCCATCACTCTCCTTCTTGGTCAAATAGACCTTGCACAGCCTAGAGGTGTGTTTGGGGTCATTGTCCTGTTGAAAAATAAATGATGGTCCAACTAAACGCAAACTGGATGGAATAGCATGCCGCTGCAAGATGCTGTGGTAGCCATGCTGTTTCAGTATGCCTTCAATTTTAAATAAATCCCCAACAGTGCCACCAGCAAAGCACCCCACCCCGCACCCCACACCATGCTTCACAGTGGGAACCAGGCATGTAGAGTCCATCCGTTCACCTTTTCTGCGTCGCACAAAGACATGGTGGTTGGAACCAAAGATCTCAAATTTGGTCTCATCAGACCAAAGCACAGATTTCCACTGGTCTAATGTCCATTCCTTGTGTTCTTTAGCCCAAACAAGTCTCTTCTGCTTGTTGCCTGTCCTTAGCAGTGTTTTCTTAGCAGCTATTTTATCATGAAGGTCTGATGCACAAAGTCTCCTCTTAACATTGTTGTAGAGATGTGTCTGCTGCTAGAACTCTGTGTGGCATTGACCTGGTCTCTAATCTGAGCTGCTGTAAACCTGCGATTTCTGAGGCTGGTGACTCGGATAAACTTATCCTCAGAAGCAGAGGTGACTCTTGGTCTTCCTTTCCTGGGGCGGTCCTCATGTGAGCCAGTTCTTTGTAGCGCTTGATGGTTTTTCAACTGCACTTGGGGACACTTTCAAAGTTTTCCCAATTTTTCGGACTGACTGACCTTCATTTCTTAAAGTAATGATGGTCACTCGTTTTTCTTACTTAGCTGCTTTTTTCTTGCCATAATACAAATTCTAACAGTCTATTCAGTAGGACTATCAGCTGTGTATCCACCAAACTTCTGCACAACACAATTAATGGTCACAACCCCATTTCTAAGGCCAGAAATCCCACTTAATACACCTGACAGGGCACACCTGTGAAGTGAAAACCATTTCCGGTGACTACTTCTTGAAGCTCATCAAGAGAATGCCAAGAGTGTGCAAAGCAGTCATCAAAGCAAAAGGTGGCTACTTTGAAGAACCTGGAATATAAGACATAATTTCAGTTGTTACACACTTTTTTGTAAAGTGTAATGTATAATTCCACATGTGTTAATTCATAGTTTTGATGCCTTCAGTGTGAATTTACAATTTTCATAGTTATGAAAATACAGAAAAATCTTTAAATGAGGTGTGTCCAAACTTTTGGTCTGTACTGTATATGTTTGATGCTTTTCGGTAAAGAATCGCGTGTAAATTCATGCAACTGAATTCTTTGCTTTTTGAAAGACTGAATTATGAATGAATGGACATAAGAGAGCTCATAATTTCTTTGACCTTTCAAGCATCGCTCTCAGCCATACTTGCTGTGCCATTTCTCTTGCATATCTCATTTATACAGATGTTCATATAAAGAGAGAGCAATGTTATCACTACCCCAAGATGTGTGTGTTTAATGGCATGTGCCATCATACATATTCCCTGGTATTATTCATTCTCATAACCTTTCTCCATGACAAAAATATTTTGCTCTATCAGCGATTCTGGCTTATTAACTTCATGGTTCTTTGAAGAATCCATGTGTTGTGATCTGGCCTCACGTGAACTCTCCCACCTGGCAGTCGGAGGAGCACTCTAGGGAGCTGGCCCACATATCTATGGCTGACCCTTATGATTATTTGATTTATTGGTTCCATAAAAAGCCTTTTGTCCCACTGATAATAATTAATATTCTAGAACATTCATGCTGACATATAATGAAACATGAAAGGCTCACTAACCTCAGCTGACGTAAGTAAGAATTAGCAAACATGTGTTTGCAAAGTAGAATTGTGATTTAAAAATTATCGAGGAAAAGAGAAGGCGTGGGACTTATATAATTGAATCCAAAGGAGGTTATAGGATTTGGCTTTAATTACATTAGTAACACGCACATCGGGGTTTCTGCAGATTCATTGTGTTAAATGAAATTCTGTAATCATCAGTTCCTCCGTGACCAGCTGGAGTCACATAGTGTATGTACTTGCAATGGAAGGATTCTTGGGATCTAAGTGACTGGGAACACATCTTTTTTCTATTTTGATGCTTTTGCCATTTGGAAATCTCTAGCACTAATTTTATTTCTGGGAAACAAAATATCACAAAATAGGTTCTCATCATCCATCCATCCTGCACTGCAGTACTCCTTCGTTAGTCTATGTTCTGATGATGAGTATTTTGTGAGTTTTTGATGTTACAGATTTTCTGCACCATTTCTGTACTTGTTAGCTAAATAAGAATGCTTGCGGTTTTCTTTTATGTGTTTCAGTTAAAATATAAAATATATACACACGTGGTCAAAACTGTTGGTACCCCTCATTTAATGACAGAAAAACCCACGATGGTCACAGAAATAACTTGAATCTGACAAAAGTAATAATAAATCAAAAATCTATGAAAATGAACAAATGAAAATCAGACATTGCTTTTCAACCATGACTCCACAGAATTAAAAAAAAAAAATTCATGCAATAGGCCTGGACAGAAATGATGGTACCCCTGAAATTAATGTGACAAAAGGGACATGTTAAATCAAGGTGTGTCCACTAATTAGCATCACAGGTGTCTACAATGTTGGAATCAGTGAGTGGGCCTGTATAAAGGGCTACAGAAACTCACTGTGCTGTTTGGTGACATGGTGTGTATCACACTCAACATGGACCACAGGAAGCGAAGGAAAGAGCTGTCTTAGCAGATTAGAAAGAAAATTATAGACAAACATGTTAAAGGTAAAAGTTATAAGACCATCTCCAAGCAGCTTGATGTTCCTGTGACAACAGTTGCACATATTATTCAGAAATTTAAGCTCCATGGGACTGTAGCCAACCTCCCAGGACATGGCCACAGGAGGAAAATTGATGACAAATCAAAGAGACAGATAATACGAATGGTAACAAAAGAGCCCTGAAAAACTTCTAAACAGATTAAAGGTGAACTTCAAGCTCAGAAACATCAGTGTCAGATTGCACCATCCATCATTGTATGAGCCAAAGTGGACTTCATGGGAGACAACCAAGGAGGACACCATTGTTGAAAAAAAATCATAAAAATGCCAGACTGGAATTTGCCAAACTACATGTTGACAATCCACAAAGTTTCGAGGAGAATGTCCTATGGACAGATGAGACAAAAATGGAACTTTTTGGCAAGGCACATCAGCTCTATGTTCACAGATGGAAAAATGAAGCATATCAAGAAAAGAATACTGTCCCTATTGTAAAATATGGAGAAGGCTCTGTTATGTTCTGAGGCTGCTTTGATGCATCTGGCACAGGGTATCTAGGGTCTGTGCAGGGTACAATGAAATCTCAAGACTATCAAGGGATTTTAGAGAGAAATGTGCTGTTAAACAGCTTGGTCTCAGTCGCAGGTCATGGGTCTTGCAACAGGATAATGTTCCAAAACACACTGCTAAAAACACCCAAGAATGGCTAAGAGGAAAACATTGAACTATTCTCAAGTGACCTTCTACGAGCCCTGACCTAAATCCTATTGAGCATCTTTGGAAAGAGCTGAAACATGCCGTCTGGAAATGGCAATCTCCAAACATGAGACAACTGGAGCAGTTTGCTCTTGAGGAGTGGGCTAAAATACCTGTCGAGAGGTGCAGAAGTCTCATTGACAGTTACAGGAATAGTTTGATTGCAGTGATTGCTACAAAATGTTGTGACAGTAAATATTAAGTTAAGGGTACCATCATTTCTGTCCAGGCCTATTTCATGAATTTTTTTTTTTTTAAATTCTGTGGAAGCATGGTTGAAAAGCAATGTCTGACTTTCATTTGTTCATTTTCATAGATTTTTGATTTATTATTAGTATTGTCAGATTCAAGTTATTTCTGTCACCATTGTGGGTGTTTCTGTCATTAAACGAGGGTTGCCAACAATTTTGACCACGTGTGTATGTACAGTTGAAACCAGAAGTTTACATACACTATATAAAAAGACACATATGCATGTTTTTCTCAGTATCTGACATGAAATCAGAATAAACCTTTCCCGTTTTAGGTCAATTAGGGTTACCATAGTAACATAGTAACATAGTTAGTGTTATGAGCTCGGTTACAACAACTTTAATATATAATGGATTGCAACCGAACCCGGGGTCCGTGATGCAGTTTATGTCACTGCTGCCGAACACCCTTTGGATAACAGGGTAACAACTGACAACTAAAGGATTAAATTAGATCTCGCCTGTGTTACTTCACACTAGGGGAGATGTAGAATTGGCACTATCTCCGTTAACGTCACGGGAGATATGCTATCGACTGGCGTAGATGTAGCCCTGTTAATGGCACAGAATCCACTTGCCAGATATTAGGTTTGCACTATGTGCTGCAAGCTGGTATAGACGTAGCCCTGTTGACTGCACAGAAGCTACGTGCCAGCCACTAGGAAGTGCGTGTGACTAGCAACAGGCGTACATGCTACCAGACAGCGTGACACCGGACTGAGCAACTCTCTGTTCAGCTTGGCAGGCGATGCCCAGATTACGCGCCACTCAGTCTGCTCAGGGTGTATGGCTACCCTATATTCGTAGCAAGACTGCGCCACTAGATAAGGAGTGAAGGTTTTATTACCCTCTGATTGGGGTCTGGTATTGTGTTGTGATGACCCTAAAAGGTCAGGGAGGCAGATTCCTTAATTGTTGTAGAACGACATAAAACTCTGGGATATATATAAAACCTTCACTCCTTATCTATGAACTAGTCATATTTATGTTAATCCCTCTGCCATAATGACAGTTCTGCTTCACGTCACTTGTCCTACCTATTGCATTTTTTCTGTGCTATTTTGTGTATAAATATGTGATTCTTCAGATGTTGTATTAGTCTATGCCTGATGAAGAGACCTGAGTAGTCTCGAAAGCTTGCAATTTGTTACCATCTTTTCAGTTAGCCATTAAAAGGTATCAACCACTGAGGACTCTCAAGTCTAAATATTTTTCTATCTACTGGCTAACACGGTACGAAGATACATATCTTTCCTATATGTGAAATGGGTGATATGTACTGAGGAAGCCACACTTTTTTGAGCACATAACACTTTATCTTGCACAGATTGGTCGTAGATACTATATATTTTGCAGTGTGATTAAAGGAGTTGTGTAGCCTTAGGTGTCCCTCATAATTCTGAGGTCACTATAGACTATGTATTTTATATTTTGATATTTTAATTGTGAATTGAAATAAATTATACATTTTTTCAATCTTTTAGTTTGAGCTTTTTTTCTGTTCACTCTCTTATTTGAGAATGGTGTAACAGACGGGTTTTTTCATGCAATATAAGCACATATTACTGTTTGGATCATTGCTTGATATCATCTCTCTGGGTATTGTAGTTCCCCATCACCTTTATTAATTTTGTTGCCCTCCTTTGTACTTGCTCTAGTTCCATTATATCCTTCCTGAGCACCGGTGCCCAAAACTGTACACAGTACTCCATGTACAGTCTAACCAGGGATTTGTACAGAGGCAGTATAATGTTTTCATTATGTGTATCCAGACCTCTTTCATACACCCCATGATCCTGTTTGCCTTGGCAGCCTCTGCCTGGCACTGGCTGCTCCAGGTAAGTTTATCATTAACTAGGATCCCCAAGTCCTTCTCCATGTCAGATTTACCCAGTGGTTTTCCATTCAGTATATAAGGGTGATATTGATTCCTTCTTCCCATGTGTATAACCTTACATTTATCATTGTTAAACCGCATCTGCCACCTTTTGGTTAAAATTTCTAACTTATTCAGATCCATCTGTAGCAGAATACTATCTTCTCTTGTATTGACTGATTTACATAGTTTTGTATCATCTGCAAATATTGATATTTTACTGTGTAAACCTTCTACCAGATCGTTAATAAATATGTTGAAGAGAATAGGTCCCAACACCGATCCCTGTGGTACCCCACTGGTCACAGCGACCCAGTTAGAGAATATACCATTTATAACCACCCTCTGCTTTCTATCACTAAGCCAGTTAGTTACCCATTTACACACATTTCTCCCCAGCATTCTCAGTTTGGATACCAACCTCTAATTATTAATATTTGCTAAATGGTAGAATAATGAGAGAATGTTTTAAGGCATGTTTATTACTTACTGCAAAGTCAAAAGTTTACTTACATTTCATTAGTTTTTGGTACCATTGCCCTTAAACTGAATGACTTGGGTCAAATGTTTGGAATATCCTTCCACAAGCTTCTCACAATAGTTGGTCGGAATTTGGACCTAATCCTCCTGACAAAACTGATGTAAATGATCCAGGTTTGTAGGTCGCCTTGCTCGCACCTGCGTTTTCAGCTTTGCTCATAAATTTTCAATAGGATTGAGATCAGGGCTTTGTGATGGCCACTCCAAAACATTGACTTTGTTATCCTTAAGCCACTTTGTTACCATTTTGGCAGTATGATTCGGGTCACTGTTAATTTGGAAGACCCATTGCCACTTAAGCTTTAACTTCCTGGCAGATGTCTTGAGATGTTGCTTCAGGATTGCCACATCTTTTTTTCTCATGATGCCATCTATTTTGTGAAGTGCAGCAGTCCCTCCTGCAGCAAAACAACCTCACATGATGCTGCCACCCCCGTGTTTCACAGTTGGGATGGTGTTCTTAGGCTTCCAAGCTTTTCCCTTTCTCCCCTAAATGTAACGATGGTCATTATACCCAAAAAGTTCAATTTTAGTTTCATCAGACCACAAGACATGTCTCCAGAAATGAAGGTCTTTGTTCCTGTGTGCATTTGCAAACATTATTCTGGCTTTTTGTATGTTTCTTTTGGTGTAATGGCTTCTTCCTGGCAGAGTGGCCTTTCAGACAATTTTGATAGAGTACTTGTTTTACTGAGGTTATTAGGTTATTGACACAATCTTACCAGCTTCCTCCATTATCTTCACATGGTCTTTTGCTTTTGTCCTTGGGTTGATATGCACATGTCGGACCAAAGCACGTTCATCTCTAGGACACAGAACACGAATCCTTCCTGAGCGGTATGATGGCTGGACATTCCTATCTTACTTGTACTTGTGTATAATTGTTTGTACAGATGAACGATGCACCTTGAGGTATCTAGAAATTGTACCCAAGGATGAGCCAGACTTGTATAAGTCTACAATCATCTTCCTGATATCTTGGCTGATTTCTTGAGACTTTCCAATGATGCTACATAAAGAAGCAGTGTGTTTTAGGTTTGCAATAAACTACATCCACAGGTGTGTGTCTCTAATTAACTCAGATGTTGCTAAAAAACCATCAGAAGCTTTCAAACACATGACATCATTATATGAGCAGGTCAGAATTGTTTAAAGGCATAGTAATCTTAGTGAGTGTAAACTTTTGACTTTGCAGTAAGTAATAAAAAAGCCATAAACATTCTCTCTCTCATTATTCTGGCATTTGGCAAATATTGATAATTGTGGTAATACTAATTGACCTAAAATGGGAAAGGTTTATTCTGATTTCATGTTAGATATTGAGAAAAACATTATGTGACTTTTTATATAATGTAAACTTCTGGTTTCAACTGTACATATGTGCTTGTGTATACATGTGTGTACTGGGCAAAAGTTTCTGGCGGTTGTGGAAAAAACTATGCAAAGTAAGAAAGCTTTAAAATAAATTCAGTGTTAATATTTTATTTATTTATTCAGTACACCTACCAGTTCATACTGGACTTGTTGCATGACACCAGGGGACACTTTTTCAATCATGCAATGGAAAATGACAGTTAAAAGTGGAATGAAAATGTAATCGTATGTCAATCCTATGGTGTTATCATACAGAGGCTGTACAGTTTTCCACATAGACTTATTTCAAAACAAAGAAGTGACAAAACAAACATTTCAGCACTGTAAAGATAGATTTATTTACTTCTTTCCTGCAAATGATTGATGTGGTAATTTCACAGGTTCTGTTTTCTTTCCTACTGTTATACATTATTTTAGAATACTAATATTAAAGTGGATATCACGTGTGGGGATACTTACAGTCAGGGCCAGACTGGCTATCTGGCAATTCTGGCAAAAGCCAGAAGGGCCTGTCTGGTCGTGGGCTGCCTTGCCTGCTACATTGTTAATAGAATCGATGTTGTAAAGACACCCATACTGTCAAGAGTTGTGACGGAGCACAAAGTCTCTGACTCCGTCACTTACCTCAGCATGCCACTGGTATCATTAGAAATATTGGTCTTGTAGTAAATCTTCCTTTTCTCCATCCAGGGGAATATTAGCAATATATCTCATCTGGTTCTTGGAGACGGGGACACCATGGGCCTGTGTGATTTCAAATGTCAGGGCTGAATTTCAGCCCCAGTCCATACCTGCTTACAGTAATATAGGAGGGAATCAGATTATATGTTTTTACAGTGATGAATAGTTCATGGTAAAATTCTGAATGATCTTCAGCTAAAGTGAATGGACATCGGTAAACCAAATGTGTGGTTTTCAATGGGGTCTTTACATGAAATAATCGTGAGATTTAATACATTCGGGGACAATTAGGAGGATTTACTAACAACAGTTTGCGCAAAAAATGCACTAACTTTGTTACATGTTTAGGGTATATTCTAGTGATGATTGAATCATTTCAAATGCTACTTCACCAGGTTCAACAAAGTTCTTAAAAAATGTGGCTTTTAGCAAATTAATTCTCTGTGAATCACAATACTGCAAAGCCATCAATTGCCCTGAATAGATGTGAAGAATACTTTTAGGTCTCCAAAAACTGTATCTAACCATTTTCAAGCTCTTTAACACAAACGTAGCCTTTGTAATGTGAAACAGACCTCACCTTAGAAACTAATGGTAATCTGGTAGTAAAGTAACAGGCCATTTAATAACATACGAGGGCAAAGCACCGAAACGCGCGTAGGGACATAGTAGCACAGTTTTCTCCTCCGGTAATTTATGCCCTATTTTGTAGTTATATATATTTTGCATCTCTGTATTTAGCTCTTTATGTGGCACGTTCTATTTTGCACTATAGCACTTATTATTTTCCTGCACCATATATTGAACATCTTTTAGTGCATTTTTGAATACTGCATTTAGCACTTTATATAGTGTGTTCCATATTTTGCACTATAGCACTTTTTGCATCTCTGCACTTTACATAGATTATTTATCAGTGCATTCTGATTATTGCATTTTGCACTTTATATTTAGCATGTTCCTTATTTTGCACATATAGTGCTATAATCAGTAGCACGTTTCATTGAATGTTTTTTTGCACAGCAGCACTTTTTTTGCACTAACAGCACTTCTTTCTGAGTCAGGTGCTTTGCATTTATAGCCTGCATTTTTAGTGCTTTATATTTATTTTTTTCTTATTACAGCACTACTTTTTGCACTGCTGCACTTTATATTTAAAACTTATTTATTTTGTGAGGTTATATATTTTATTAATTTTTTGTGCAAATACGGTCCAATTATTGGTACTACTATACAGTGTTATTGCAGTGATATGCTGTCAATTATATTATATTATATTTTTTATTTTTTCTTGGGCATTTTTTCATGGATGTTGAAATATAGCTCTTGATGAGTTTTTTATATATTTATAATTAAAACAAGCTCCATTTCAGCTTTTTAATTCTGTTATATTATTATTATGTATTAATAAAATAAATTATTACTGATCATATTTTATTGCCTTTAATGCACTCATTTTTATCGGACTCCATTTAATAACATAGCATAATGAGAAGCTGTCATACTTTTCATCTTTTTTAAAATAATAATAAATAAAAACGGTCCACAAATTATCCCTCTTATTTGTAATTTTTAGTTAGACAGACCGTTCTGCGCAGAGCACTGACGGTGTCACTGTTAGAGGTAACATCATTCTGCTGTGACTAAGATGAGTGATGTGCCATATATTCATTCCACAATGCCGTCCACTTGGCCAGTGGTGGTGATGGTGCTTCAAGTAGCAGCTCCCTCATTTTTAGCCATCACATGAGGTTTTTTTTGTTATATTATCCAGTCCATTGCAGTTGTCACTTTTTTAACATATATTTTGAACAACACTTTAATTAACTTTTGACAATTTCATCAAATCTAATTATTTAACCCTTGCCAAATAGAAGGTAGAGCAAGAAATGATAAGTAGAAATACAGAAAGCACAATGTGCAGTTTAGAGTAGGCATGTATAGTTGCTAAATTAGACTAGTAAAATTGTGTGCAAAAACAAACACAGTTTTAAATGTCTATTTTGTAAATGTTTTTGTTTATTTTTTCTTTCATTCAGCCCTCTTCAAAAACTAACAAGATATGAAATGCAAGGTAAGGACACACCCAAAAAGATTCACTAGCAGAGACTTGTGAATTTCATAAAACTCGATTTGCATTTTCGCAATTTAATGAAATAAAAAATATCATACTTAAAAATTTACCTGTCACAAATCAAGATGGCATCTGACACAAGATAAATGATAATGGGTGCAGATGTGTTGCAAAGCGGGAGCTCACTCTTGGCAATATACTTTTACCTAGTCTCCTAAAGCATCCAACTTCCACATCCATTTGGTTGACAATAAAGGAATTCCATAAGTGTGGTAGCAGCAAGTGCAATGTGTGCACACACGCGCTAGACAGAACAAAATTCGAAGACAAAAGAAAAGAGTACATACCAAAAGCACCGGGGATGCCAAAATCAATAAAAAGTAATAGAAAAATGTATTGAGACAACTGCAAAACCACACTACAATCATTAAAAACAATTAAAACAAGGCAAAAAGCCCCATGAAAGGAACAAAAGCTCCCATAAATCCCCATAACGTATATGATTGTACAATACATATGAATATAATTTTGTGGAAACCTTGGTCAAAGGTAGTGTACAAAAATTCAATAACAATTATACATATGATACATTTATAACATGGACACCCCCAAAGGCCAAAATGGAAAAAAGACTAGAGAGGAGAAATTAAACCTCTATATGAGTATCCAAATGTTAAATGCCAAAAATAATTCACAGATTCTTGATACACATATAATATATAAATGTATGCAGAGAAGGTTGGTTAAAGAGACACATAACATCATAAGGATACATAACTATAAAGTCAGACAAACAATAGCCTAAATAAGACTTAGTATTATCCTTACTCCAATTGCCCCAAAGTATACACAGAAATGCAAGGCTGACAACTGCATATTAGGCTATCATAGTACGAAAAGGCTGAGAGGGGTCTCATATTAGAGACATGACCAGGTTACCGGACCAGGGTTATTTTTAGGCGGAATAGAGCCCAACGCGTGTTGCCATATCAAATGGCTTCATCAGGGGCAGAAATGGTGATCAAGCAGAGTTCAAAGTATTTTTATATGCAAAGAATGATTAGAACTTACAGCAGCTGCATGAAACGATCCCCCATAGAGACAGGTCGGAAGCAGGAAATGATCAAACATGGCGCTGAACGACAGAGATACACGACATAGCAGCCACACTTTAGGTGTAGTAAGATGGCTGACGAGACTACACAGCGCATGCGCAAGATACCTGTATAGCGCATGCGTCATGTAAGGCACGAAATAAAGATTATAAAACAGTTTTTTATGTATTAATTATGCAGTTTTAGACTCATCAAAGTGTCAGTTTTGGCCACAAAGAGCGTTTATAGGCTGCTCTCAAGAGACAGTGTGGAGTAATAGAGCTTTGGATTTGTTTGAGATCTAATTAATTTGGGTGGCTTTACCACCCTTTCTGGAGTGTGGCACATTCATTTTTGTAGTTTGATTTTAACATTCACAGCTTGGCATGGATCTCTCCTCTCGAGAGACAGCGTGGAGTAATAGAGCTTTGGGTTTGTTTGAGATGTACTCTTTTCTTTTGTCTTCACATATTGCTCTTTGACATACCGCAGGTTGATGCTTTTTTCAAATCATTGTATTTTGAATGGTGCCCTCATCGTTGTGTTGTGAGACAGAACAAAATTCTTTTCAATATCTCGTACAGTCAACCATGATGTCCTTTATAAACTGCGATACAAAGTAACACTGTATCATGTGTTCGTTAACTACAAAAAAAATTGCAGAGCAGATCTCCAATATTAACGGCAAAAACAGCTCCTATTCAGGAGTCACAAAACACTTTGTGTGTGTTCATAAAGGGGACGTTACACACTTTGCTTTATTTTGGTCTTGAAAAGTTTGGATATCCTATACGAGGCGGGAATTGGCGGAAAAATCTTATGAGAGAAGCATTTTGGATATTACGCTTAGATACAAAATATCCAAAGGGAAAGAATTTTAAAAATGATTTGTTCTACATATATTGATAGTACAAAGTATATCTGTTTAACTTGCCTTCCTTGGTTTCGCACAGCTGCTGTGTCTATGATGTAATTCTTTCCTTTGCGCTGATGGGATTATTTCCTCTACTTATACCAGCCTGTATTTCTCTACTGACATCCTATGATTACAGATGCTTTCATCGCACTAGAAAGGTGTCATGTGCTTTTAACTTCCCTGTTTTTAAAATTGGCTGAATAAACTTTGCATCTTACCTGGTCGATGTGCTAAACACGAATCCCTTTTCATATAATTGAATAACTTTGATACAAATGGAATTTCTCTCTTAAATTTGTAGAATTTGCCTAGTTCGAATCTTGGCAAATTAGATTGCCTCTAAGGCTAGGTTCACATTGCGTTAGGGGCATCCGTTTAACGGATCCGTTAAATGGATGCGCCATTGCTGATGTCATTTATGACATCTTTTGTGCCCTAGCGCTAATGGTATGCGCTAACGCATGGGAGCATTTCGCTACCATGCGTTAGCCATACAGGTCTATGCACAGCGAACGCATCTGTTCGCTGTGCGCTAGACCCAACGCACCCAAAAACGCTGCAGACCGCATTCAAGGGTGCATCATAAAGTAACACATCATCGCTAACGCATGCCAATTTCGGCATGCGTTATGATGTGCTATTATTACAGCCAATGTGTTAACGCATCCGTTACATAGCGTTAGTGCCGCTATGTAACGAATGCGTTAACCGGATGGCACCTAACACAATGTGAACCCAGCCCACGGCCAACCCATGTATAGGAAATAGCTGGGAAAAGGGAGTGATTTAATTTGATACCGTATGCCAAAATTTGCTCTACAATGTTGACTAGACCATGTAACGATGTGTGAAATTGATCAAAGAGCAGGAGCCACTTTAATAACTTTTTCATATTTAAGACTGTTTAGTCTAAGTTTGCATAATCTATAATCTATAATCTCAACTGAGAAATCTGACAGGTTTCTTCTTTACACTTATTTACCATTAGTCTTCTGCCTGACGAAGCAACTTCTGTAAGCATGATGTATTTAATGGAGTTGATGCCAAATAGAATTTTTATTCTGGTGGTTATGCTGCAAGCTCGTGCTAAAGTGAAATACGTATCTCATGTCTGGCAAAGTCTGTTCATGTGCCACTTGTTAAAAATACCAAATATTAGTTAAAATAAAGTAAAAGAAAATCAATAGCCTTGAAAATAATCTAACTAAAAAGGTATGACTAAGTTTATTATTTATTTATTATTTAAGCTTATATCCTTTATATACACGACATTTCGCTCAATATAAAGCAGTGAACCAGAGTAAATTAAACAATTGTTCAAGTCACAAAGCAATTCTCACCCAATTTATAATGCTTAATGCTCTGTTTACTCTGATTACCGCCTGGCTTGGAGCTAGCTTCTGGCCCCACAAATACTAAAGCAAAACACATCTATAGAACATGCAGTGATTTAGTTACAGGACTGCACAGAAGTTGTAAGCAGGCTGCATGCTTGGGGATCCCATCAGCCCACTTGTCACATTGACTGATGTTACCATGGCAGATAGCAAACTGTGCTTTTCAGTGTCTACATGTGCAAGCAAAAAAAGGAGGATCTCTCCAGCGTCCAGCTACTAGATCACTTTATCTTACTGCTAAGTCTTTTGTTGTAGTAGGAAAAATACAGACCTGGGTCAGGTTGAGTACTGAGCATGAAACCAAGGAAATGTTTTGTCTCATGCCTCTCTCATGTTTGTTTGTGAGTACATTGGCAGTTATTTTTTCAATATATTAGATGTTTTTATAGTATTACACCATGTGAAGCTGTTTTACTTATAGGCAGTGTTATTGCCACATAATGGAATTATCGGTGGGCTGCTGAACAGAGATGAGCTAATCCGAACTTAAAAGTTTGGGGGTCGTACTGAATAGTTCTTGTACGGTGGTAGACTCCGAAACACGGACTTTTCCCAGAAGTCTGTTTTAACTTTCGGAATTTCCGTTGAAAGAGAAGATAGATTTTTCTTCCCAGCTCCAAAGTTCGAATCTCCATGGATTTCAATGGGTTTAGGTTCAGGCTCAAGTTCAGGTACAGTTCTGGTACTCAACCAAACTTTGTACCAAAGTTTGGTCGGGTACCAGAACCCGAGCTTCCACTGGTCCACTGATCTCTAATTTTGAAACAAACACCTAAGTTAAAATATTAATTACATCATCTAGCCTAGACCGCACCTTTGGGAATACATCTTGTAAACCACCTGTTCTTTGGTATTTGGCAGTTGAAACCCATTCAAACTGATACAATTGCATGTTCAGCAGTCACATTAAAAACTTTACTGCAAAGTTGAATATACATGGAACAATTTTTTAAAAAAAGATAGCATACAATTTATGAAATTCAATCATGTTTATTCCATAATCACTTTTTCTAACTCAGCATTTTTGTAATGAGTACATCTATTCTATTATTTCTAAACACTGTTTTTCAGTGATTACTTTGTATCTCTATTCATACTGCACCCACACACACAAATGATGCACCATTTGTAAGGTAAACTTGCCCCCGTCAGCAAGAAAATAGCCAAACAAACCACACATCCATGATTTGATCACAAAATACAGATTAAACATTAATTTTCATGAACCTGCAGTAAGGAAAAATGACCTGCAGGTGGCACCACACTACCCCAAAGCACACTACCACAAAGCTGCTTACAGACATCACAAGCAAATCCAAACATTTGCCTTTGGGGCTTTCCAGCTGGCCGAACTGATTGAACAGCCTATTTCAGCCAAATTGGAGGATTGCATACTTCACTGCAGGTGAGTCACATATGTAAACACATTTGTAAACATGCCCTGCCTATTAAATTGCACACTTGCTCCATTCATACTCAACCCACACAAACAAATGATACACCATTTGAAAGGTCAAATGACCTGCAGGTGGCAGCACACTACCTCAAAGCTGCTTACAGACATCACAAACAAATCCAAACATTTTCCTTGTGGTCTTTCCAGCTTGCCCTCGTACTTGCTCAGCCTATTTCAGGCACATTGGAGGATTGCACACTTTACTGCAGGTGAGTCACATATGCAAACAAATTTGTAAACATGCACTGCTTTTTCAGTGATTACTTTGCCCCACACACACAAACGTTACACCATTTGAAGGGTAAACTTGCCCCCTTCAGCAAGAAAAGAGACAAACAAACCACACATTCACGATTTTATCACTAAATACAGTTTAAACATATATTTTCATAAACCTGCAGAAAGACACAATGACCTGCAGTTGGCACCTCAACCGGAAGGCATTTTTTGGCCTCTATTTATCAAACCAATTTATTGTATTTATTGTATTACCAAGCTACATATATAAATACCTAAATACCACACGAAAAACCAGCTGACGCCCCCTGAAGAACGAGCATTCGGCTCCGAAACGCGCGTTGGGGATGGCCTGACGGCTCTCTGCTCATACTCGAGGTAATCACTGCTGGTTTCATGGCATTACATCTTGCCACATGTATGTATATGTTTTGCACAGTCGCCTGTGCCAGGGATCCAGTGGTGCACCTTTTGGTCTTGGTTTCCGTTTGGGACATGGCTACTATTAGTCCATGTGGACAGGTGCTAGATCTTATATAGGATTTCCATCTTGCTACCTGTCTGGCATCATTGTACTTATATATTCAGTGGTATATGCTATCTATTCTTGCACTGTGGATATTAATCATCATATATTGAGCCTATAGATATAGGAACAGTGCACCTTCTATATATTATCCTAAAATTGTGTACCACATTTATCTTTACAATGGTGCCGGTCAGCTGGTAATATAATACTACTTTTCCTGCATCTGTTAGACTTTATAAGTATATTATACTCTGGCTTTGTGATATTATTTCATATATGCCTTGGGTTGTTATAATTTGTAATCTTATATGTATACACCTTGAGAGCAGATTCCGACATTAGGCCTGTTTTTCGCTTCATGTTCTGTGGCTGTTGCCATACTGGATCACTTTTTCCTTGTGCCATTTTCCTGTTTTCATTGTTTTAATATCCTGCAATTTTATACGCCATTTTGTATCAATAAAGTTGTTTTTTTGAGACTTCATGGCTGTTTTTCGTGTGGTATTTCTGTATTCGGTACAGTTTGTCTCATTATTTTGTCCAGAATTAGCATGCTTTTATTGTCAGTTATTTCTTATACAGGTGTACATTATTGGCATGTGATATGTTGGCCACAAATAATTTTCATATATAAATACCTGTCTGTGTTCATCATCTCATGAAATACATTTACATTTGACCAGCTTGCTTTTTCTGAAATTGCCTGCGCCCCCAACGATCAATGTGTGAAAATGTCACACGGGCCAAGCTAGTATATATATATATATATATATATATATATATATATATTATATCTGAAAGTAAAATGATTTTCACTCCTATCCACAGGTGATTTTTTTATTGCTGGAAAACTTTACACAAGTAAATGAGACTGAATCATAATAGCGACTCGGATATGATGGAATGATGCTGTTTCTGAAGAAAGAAGACACAATTGACTTGTCTCAGGCAATCTCCTTTATGGGAGATATAATATTAAAATATCCTTCTTGTTTCTTTACAGGATTCAACAGCATATTCTTATTGAGCGCTTATTCACATATCAATATGAAAATATTAATCAAATACTGTGTATTAGGGATATCTTTATTACAATTTGTTTAGTGTTTGTTGCCATGTTGTTTTTCATTTGGTTCCAAATTGCGATCAGCATTGTCAGCTTTTCATCCAGTGATGCCTCATACACATATTACAACATCAATTTCAAAAGAAGTTGACATGCTGTGTAGAATGTAAAGAAACAAGAAAGCAATGGTTTGGAAATCTTAAATCATAAAAGAAAATAAACTACACATCAGAAGTTGAAAGTTCGACATTTTTCCATTTCATTTGAAAACATTAACTCATTTAGAAATTGATTGAAGCAACATATCTCCAAAAAGTTACAACAGGATTAACAAAAGGCTGGAAAAGTAAACGGTAGAGATCAAAAACAGCTGGAGGGTCAATTTTCAAGTCACATGACTGTGTATAAAAAGAGCATATTAGAGAGGCAGAATATAGCGGAACCAAAGATGGTCATAGGTTCATCAATCTTTGAGAAAATGCATCTAAAAATTGTGGAACAATTTAAAAAAAATGTTCCTCGATGTAAAAATACAAATACATTGAATATCCCACTATTTATTAATATCATCAAAGATTCAGAGTTTCTGCAGCAATCCTTTTTGCTTAAGGGACATGACTGACAATCAATATTGGATGCTAGTGATCTATGGTCCCTCAAGCGGCACTGAACTAAAATCAAGCATGATTTGGTCATACAAATCACTGCATGAGCTCAGGAATACTTCCAGAAATTATTTTCTATAGACACAGTTTGTAGTGCAATCCACAAATCCAAGCTACAGCTCTATCATGCAAAGAAGAAGCCATATATCAACACAAATCCAGAAATGCTGCCATTTTCTCTGGACCAAAGCTTATTTAAAATGTACTAGGGCGAAGAGGGAAACTATTCTGTGATCAAATTAATAAATAATGTAAATTCTTTATGGAACCCATAGATAGTGTGTCCTACAAACTTAAGAGGAGAGGGACCATCCAGATGTTATCAATGCACAGTTCAAAAGCTAGCATCTCTGATGGTAGGGGGTAGCAGGTGTGCCAATTGTATGAGCAACTTACACATCTTGAAAGGCACTATGAATGTTCAGCATTATATATGCAGAGATTTTAGAAGCACATATACTCCCTGTGAGGCAGTTGAGGGAATCATATTCGAGGGTCGTTATGTGTGCCCCAGGATGTGCATAGAGCATGCTAAACCCCCTGGAGAGAATTGTAATAACAGCCAAAGCTGTGGTTGGTTACAATGCAAGATAAAAAGAGAGGGTGGATTTGGTCAAACTATTTGGCCAAGTCAGATTTAAGAAAACCTGACATGGGCTTTTATTTTTGGACAGAGCTGTAGGATGGTAGTGGGACGGATCTCTCCCACCACTCTGGGTCTTGGAATTGACTCATGTCTACAATTCCCATTTAAACGTTCAGTTAAGGTTTATATGTGTCTGTTGTTGGACGGACTTCAGTTCATATTCTTCCAGCTATCCTAACACTCACTCGATGCAGTTTGGCAATTTTCTTGGCTGTGAGACCGCTATCAATGAACTGCATGATGCTGTTTCTCTTTTCTTGGGAAATCTTCTGCATGGCTGCTCCTTGATTCGCACCAGTGAACTTTCACTTGGGAATCAACCTACTAACACACTGAGCTATTTGGAAATGTGAGATCAGGTTGTATTTTTTAGTATACAGGAAGAAAAGATTTTTCCACCACTGGAGCAAAACAGCAACAATGCAGTGACATGACAAGAATCTGCATAACTAATCATATGCTAAATATGCTAAATAGCTGCCAGTCAAATTTATGTATGAGATAGCCAAGATGATTGTCTATAAAATGATGTTCGAAGCAGTAGTGGATGGTGAGATGTGGAGCCTGAAAGTCAAAAGTTCAAACATTATTACCTTTTTTTCTGGTCAGTGTGCATGTGTGTGTGTATATACAGTACAGACCAAAAGTTTGGACACACCTTCTCATTCAACGATTTTTCTGTATTTTCATGACTATGAAAATTGTAGAATTGCACTGAAGGCATCAAAACTATGAATTAACACATGTGGAATTATACATTACACTTTACAAAAAAGTGTGAAACAACTGAAAATATGTCTTATATTCTAGGTTGTTCAAAGTAGCCACCTTTTGCTTTGATTACTGCTTTGCACGCAGAAAAGGTGAACAAATGGACTCTACATGCCTGGTTCCCACCGTGAAGCATGGAGGAGGTGGTGTGATGGTGTGGGGGTGCTTTGCTGGTGACATTGTTGGGGATTTATTCAAAATTGAAGGCATACTGAACCAGCATGGCCACCACAGCAACGTGCAGCAGCATGCTATTCCATCTGGTTTGCATTTAGCTGGACCATCAATTATTTTTCAACAGGGCAATGACCCCAAACACACCTCCAGACTGTGTTAGGGATATTTGACCAAGAAGGAGAGTGTTGGGGTGCTACGCCAGATGACCTGGCCTCCACAGTCACCAGACCTGAACCCAATCGAGATGGTTTGGGGTGAGCTGGACCGCTCACGGCTTCAATTTTGAATAAATCCCCAACAGTGTCACCAGCAAAGCACCCCCACATCATCACACCACCTCCTCCATGCTTCACGGTGGGAACCAGGCATGTAAAGTCCATCCGTTCACCTTTTCTGCGTGCAAAGCAGTAATCAAAGCAAAAGGTGGCTACTTTGAAGAACATAGAAGAAAAGACATATTTTCAGTTGTTTCACACTTTGTTGTAAAGTGTAATGTATAATTCCACATGTGTTAATTCATAGTTTTGATGCCTTCAGTGTGATTTTACAATTTTCATAGTCATGAAAATACAGAAAAATCTTTGAATGAGAAGGTGTGTCCAAACTTTTGGTCTGTACGTAATACATATATACATATAATATATTATATATATATATATGTATATGTATATACACACAGTACTGATCTCTCCCTCTATAGATACATATATATATATTATATATATATTTATCCCTATATTCCTTAGAGCGGCATCGTAAACATTTAAACTTGTCAACAGTTCAGCTGATGCAAACCCCTCAGACACCACTTAAAGTTTAGTGGGAGTTTGTGAGCTCTGGAAGTAAGCCTGCAGGTTACAAGTCTCAATAATGAGAGAGAGAAATTGACAAAGGCAAGCTAAATGTTCTGTACATCTAAAGGGAAATTTCCTTGGGAACAGTCTAAATAAAACGCATGATCTTTGTTCCATAAACAAGCTTCTTCAGCAGTTCATCTCCCACAGGACTTTTCTGATGCTTCTGTTCTGTTGAATTGGGATCCATAGAACAACTCTCCATTTCCAATCCATTTTAGAAACAACATAACTGCTTGTGCTTCAGTGCACCGAATGACTGAGATATTGCTTACAGCCTGCCACAGAAGAAATTCATGATACACTCTTACCATTTGTCTTTAGCTGAAATATTTTACAAAGGTATATATTTTCCTATTAGTTCATTTTGATCACTGTGATAGACCCTATCACAGTGATCAAAATAAAAAAAAATAGTAAATCAAACCCCCTTTATCACCCCCTTAGGTAAAAATAATAAAATAATAAAATGTATTTATTTCCATTTTTTCATTAGGGTTAGGGTTGGGCTAAAGTTAGGGTTGGGCTGAAGGGTTTCGCTGAAGTTAGGGTTGGGCTGAAGTTAGGGTTGGGCTAGGGTTGTGGTTATGGTTGGAATTACGGAGGGGGTTGGGATTAGAGTTAGGGGTGTGTTAGGGTTAGGTTTGTGGTTAGGGTTACGGTTAGGGTTGGGATTAGGTTTAGGGGTGTGTTGGGGTTAGGGTTGGAGTTAGAATTTGGGGGTTCCACTGTTTAGGTACATCAGGGTGTCTCCAAACGCAACATGGCGCCACCATAGATTCCAAACAATTTTGCGTTAAAGTCAAATGGTGCTCCCTCCCTTCTGAGTTCTGCCATGTGCCCAAACAGTGGCTTTCCCCCACATACAGGCTATTGGAGTACTCAAGAGAAATTGCACAACAAATTTTGTGGTCCATTTTCTCCTGATACCCTTGTGGAAATAAAAAAAATTGATCCCAAACTAAATTTTTTGTGAAAAAAGTTAAATGTTCATTTTTTTCCTTCCACATTGCTTTAGTGCTCGTGAAGCACCTGAAGGGTTAATAAACTTCTTGAATGTAGTTTGATGCACCTTTCGGGGTGCAGTTTTTAGAATGCTGTCACTTTTGGGTATTTTTTGTCATAATGACCCCCAAACTCACTTCAAATGTGTGGTGGTCCGTAAAGAAATTATTTTGTAAATTTTGTTGGAAAAATGAGAAATCGCTGATCAACTTTTAACCCTTATAAAGTCCTAACAAAAAATAATTACCGTAAATACCCATGTATAAGCCGAGATTTTCAGCCCATTTTTTAGGGCTGAAAGTCCCCCTCTCAGCTTATACGCGGGTCATATACGGGGGTCGGCGGGTGAGGGGGAGCGGGGGTGTCGGATCATACTCACCCCTCCGCCGGCGCGGTCTCTGCAGCCCCCCTGCTTCTGCCACAATCTCCGACTCCTTCCTGCAGTGGTCACATGGCACCGCTCATTAAAGTCATGAATATGCACATATTCATGACTTTAATGAGTGGTAGCACGTGACTGCTGCAGGACTGAAGCGCTGCGGAGAGCGCCGGGAGAAGAGGAGAGGCTGCAGGGACGCCCGGTGGAGGGGTGAGTATATGCTATATTTACCTGTCCCTCGGTCCACCGCTGCACACTGCGTCCTCGTCCGACTCCTCTTGCTGTGAATGATCAGGCAGAGGGCGCGATGACGTCGTTAGTGCGCGCCCTGCCCCTGCACATCATTCACAGCCAGAGGAGTCAGACCGAGGGAGCAGTGCGCAGCGGTGCAGAGAGGACAGGTAAATATCTCAGGTGCCGGGGTCCTGAGCGAGCGGTGACACCGGCACCTGGCCTCCAGCAACGAGAGGTGAGTATGTCATTTTTTTTTTTTTTTTGCAGCATATGGGGCCTATACTATGGGACATAATTGTGCAGCATATGGGGGCATAATCTGGAGAATATGGGGGCATAATATGGAGCATATGGGGGCATAAGCTGTGGAACATATGGGGCATAATCTGGAGCATATGGGGGCATAATCTGGAGCATATGGGGGCATAAGCTGTGGAACATATGGGGGCATAATCTGGAGCATATGGGGGCATAAGCTGTGTAACATATGGGGGCATAATATGGAGCATATGGGGGCATAAGCTGTGGAACATATGGGGCATAATCTGGAGCATATGGGGGCATAATATGGAGCATATGGGGGCATAATCTGTGGAACATATGGGGCATAATCTGGAGCATAATATGGGGGCATAATCTGTGGAACATATGGGGCATAATCTGGAGCATATGGGAGCATAATCTGTGGAACATATGGGGGCATAATCTGTGGATCATACAGGGGCATAATCTGTGGAATATATGGGGGCATAATCTGGAGCATATGGGGGCATAATCTGTGGAATATATGGGGGCATTATCTGGAGCATATGGGGGCATAATCTCTGAAGCATATTGGCATAATCTGGAGCATATGGAGGCATAATCTGTGGAGCATATTGGGCATAATCTGTGCAGCATATAGGGGCATAATCTGTGGAGCATCATATGGGGGCATAATCATTTTTCACCCTAGGCTTATACGTGAGTCAATAAGTTTTCCCAGTTTTTGTGTGGCAAAATTAGGGGGGTCGGCTTATACACGGGTCGGCTTATACATGAGTATATACGGTATGTTTCCAAAATTGTGCTGATGCAAAGTTGACATGTGGGAAATGTTATTTATTAACTATTTTTTGTGACACATCTCTCTGATTTAAGGATACAAAAATTAAAAGTTTGAAAATTGCAAATTTTCCAAATTTTTGCCAAATTTCCGTTCTTTTTCATAAATAAACGCAAGTTATATTAAAGAAATTTTATAACTATCATGAAGTACAAAATGTCATGAAAACAATCTCAGAATTAGTGATATACGTTGAAGCGTTCTAGAGCTATAACTTCATAAAGTGACAGTGGTCAGAATTGTAAAAATTGGCTTGGTCATTAAGTACCAAATTGGCTCTGTCAATAAGGGGTTAAAGCAAATTACATTCATCAATTGTAATTAAAAAGTGATCATTTTTTTATGAACGCCACATAAGTGTTGTGAAGTCTCCAGACATGGTGTAAAACCCTGCACATCCATCACAGTCAGAGGTGACTGGATGTCCTTGTAAGCTTGCCTAAGGTATATTAGTTCCTGAATGTATTTAGATTTGCCCCTTATGGAAAAGGGAATTGCTCTTGGGTCGCTACAAAAAGATTACCATAGCCATTGGTACATATTTCTACAGACGCCTTCACAGCAAATTCCAATTCGGATATAGAATGTTCTGTAAGTTTTCATGTATTCTCCATTTTCTCCAAACGTACTGATTAAAGATGTGTAAATAAATTTGAGAGGAAATGAATTTTAATCAAATTTTACCAAAATCACATTTGCCAAAAATGCAGATTTTATGTAATTTACTTCAGCACACGCTCAGCAAAATGGCAACTTTTGGTCTTCAAAATATTTAAAAGAAGAAAAAATCCTTATCCTCACATTACTGCTCTCCTCTCTGGACCCTCCGCTCATCACTTTCAATGGTAGGTGCTCATGCATCTTCTGATCCCCATTGCATGCAGTGAAATCCCTGGTCCACTCATATTGAGCCAGGATGTCTGGCTCTGACGAGGCTTTAGACAGTTCTGCGCATGTATGCAAGAAGGTTACAGAACATGTTGTGATGTCATGGCACACTTGTGCAAAACCCTCAGGAGCATCATCAGAGCCTGAAGCCATACAGTAGACAGTAACTACCTTGCCAAAATCCATGGTAAATGCATCCACATACATTCTTCTAAATAGATAGAAAAAAAATTTCAACAATAATATGTTACTTATTGAATCACTTTCTGCTCCAGTTACGCCCAATAACCGTGGCAAGCACGCGAAGATAAAAGGGGCAATTCATATATGGATCTGCGGCTGTCCAAATCGAAAACCACAGTAGAAATTCAAGGGGCAACCTTTGATTTCTGTATTGGATTCCAGAGTAAATACATATTGGATTTTGTGAACGTAGCTTAAGAATATACGTAAGTAACTATAGTTTTTTTACTACATCAACTGTTGTTTTATTCAGTGTCTTAGTATGAAAGTATATATCTATATCACTGCATCATTCAGATAAGACGTAGTATTCAGTATGGGTCACCGAATTGTTAAAAGTGAGTGTTTGTCATTTTAAGCTTAATTAGAGCTTGCATGGTTCAGTATCTCACATTATTGTATGACTGTTGCATTATATTATGTCTAAACATATTTGAAGGTTGGTGGTGACCACGAATGATAGCCATTAATGGCATTCTTGTTTTTCCATTTGCTACAATATCTTGAGCAGGAATTCCTGTACTTTTCTCCCGTCTCATAATATCTTACAATCACTTTAATACCAATTATCGTTACGATAGTACAGCAGTTTTCAAACTTTATTAGCATCAATATATTCCGCATCTCACGGGAGCTATGTTTCCCCAACTCAGTTTTCTTATTCTTTATTGGAATAAGTTCCATCATCCATAAGCTCCAGTGGAGTATTCCTATAAGTATGTGTCCAAATTACAGAGTAAATGTCATGGAATATTAATGGCTTGTTAGCAGTGATATCGGCAGATGTCATTCACTTCACTAGTTTCACAATCATTTATGTATTGCCAAAAAAAAAGAAAAAATCCAAGCTAGCAAAATCATGGCATGGCAGCAGCCCCCTTCGCAAAAATAGAAAAGAACAGATCGCCTTCGTCTAATTAGATTTTACAGTACAAGTACATTCAATCCGCACTTCTCCCCATTCATACCTGCTTATACTGTTTCAACTGATATCTAATTACTTCCTCACTTCTCTGATTTTCCCACAGAGATCAGAGGAAACACATCCGCATTAATGTGTTTTCCTGACAGGGATATGCAGAAAAACAAATCTGAATGTATAAGACACCGCAATTCTGAGCGTGCTGTCTAGTTCAGAAAAGTCATTAATCTGTGAAATCCAGACACCGGCCTGTCTGTTCATAGAATCGTGCAGCTCTTTGAATTCATGTTTGAGTGTTTTATTTTTGGAATGCAGTATTAAATGTGATGCAAGAAAAAAACCTCAGATTAACTCAGAGCATAAAGAATAAAATCAGTGGTGGAAAAACCCAAAATGTAATCAAGGGGTATGTAAGGGGTATTTTCACATGTAAATTTTTTTTAGACAGACTTTGATGTGGTTCTGCTTTAAAATGCTCATCAAAAACCACATCAAATACTCTTTGAATACTCTTTGATGGGGATTTTGAAGCTTATCTTGTGAAGGTTAAAAGAAAAAACACGTTCATTCTCTTTTTAGTTGAAACAACGGGAAAAAGACGCTGCCAGCAGAGCCGCCGCAAAATATGATGTAAAAACCTCAAGTGAATGGGAAGTTTGCTGCAAACAGATTTGTACTGGAATGTTTGCTGATACCGATTTTATTAAACTGGTAGCAACTCCTGAAGAAGAAGTTCTATTGACTTCAAAATCTTTGAGTGAATAAACCATCATCTTTATCCCTAAATTGTGTTGACCGGATTTTATACAGCAGCGCAGGTAACATCCACTAATTTTTCTAGTTTAATACTATGCCATGGTCACCGTTTTGACCAGTAGAACTGCAGCAGCTGTCAATTCTGGCGAGTTTCCATGCGCTAACATAAGATATATCAGGTGAGTACACTCTGATCGTACACTATATTTTATCTATCGGATAAGACCCTATTTGTGCTTCTCTTTCCTATAGTATTCCTTATTGCTGATACAGATTTTGGCATAAATCGGTTGTGGGTCTCATGATCTGAACTCAACAGCCTCAGATTTGCTGTTGAACTCGACAACCTCAGATTTGCTGTTGAGTTTGGGTTTAGGAGACCTACAACTGGTGTTTCCAGACTAACGGAGTGATTTTCAGAAGTAATGTACAAAACTTAAATGTCACAATACATCTAATGAGCTCTAAAAACTAATTATTTCTTTAGGCTTACATGTAGTTTGAGGTATTCCCATATCAGACATTTAATGCATATGCCATCTTGAGAAAAGGCTCTCAGATTTCGAGTGGTTGACTACTACTTTTTTAGATATAGGCTTTTAATTTAGGCCATCAATATCTAAACAGTGTGATACCCGGCACCCTCGCCAATTCACTGTTGCCGTCACCTGTGCCTTCCAGAAGTTCTTGGATGCTGCCAGAACACAGCAGCTACGACATTTTGATAGTGACCGTGGACAGGTAATGCAGATCCCACCCCTATTTAAGTGAATAGGGATTCAAGTGACTAGGGGGTGGATCTGTAATACTTATCTGCGGCTACCATAGAAATTATGTTGCTGATACGTTCTGACAGCATTTGAGAACTTTCAGCCAGTGTAACAGATGATCAGATATTGATTGATTGCTGACAAAATATTGACTGCCTATCATAAAGATAGGTCATCAATAAAAAAGTAGTAGCCAACATCCTTAAGACAAACATCTATCTCTATCCTGTGACTATGTCATACATGTCTGAGATTGGAATTCCCCTTTATATAGGTTGTTGGCTAATGTTCCTTGTAGATTGAAGCTGCTCAGAAATCATTTGAAATCAGTGGATTTACTAATTCCCAAACTTGAAAGGAAATATACAGGCACTCGATACCAAAGAAATGTGCTAATTTTATTCAAGCATAGACAAACTGCGCCGGCCAGACACCACTCCCATCAGCCAACACTCTTTCTCGTTAGTACAAGCTTTCCTAAGGCTTCCCGAATAAGGCCATTCATTCTGACAATGGACTGTAGAAATACATCACTCTTAAGGTCACATTGAATCAGAGTGAGAGCCACCAGTGTGTTTGGGAGGGGAGTGTCTCCTTTGGTGATGGCAGTCCTGGCATATGTCATTTGGTAACTGTAGATTGCTTCCGATGCTCTTGGTCAAGTGCCGTAACAGCATCCTGATGTTTAATTTGGGAATCAAACCTCAAGGTATACACTGGCTTTAATAAAAAAAAATGCTTCTAATTAATTAAGCTTTATCTTGTAATCTTAGGAAAATATTTTGGGTAGCATTTTTCTTTGTTCTTGTTTTAGGCTTTCGATACTGTAAAACTATCAGAAGTCAGACTAACATATATGTATTGAATATTGAAAGTAGATATGGAGTAAGAAGGATACTATTTTTAGTACACGCACTTCATAACAATCTATAAATCTACTGACGCAAAGTATGAAAATCCTTCACATATCGTATGGCAGGTAATAGAATACTACAGCAGTCACATAGCCATTACATTATTAAAGCATCAACTTGACAAAAAATGCCCTTGTGTAGTAAGTCTGCACAGCAAGAGTCTGAAAGCATTTAGAAGACTTCTTGACAGAAAGTGCAAAAAAAAACAACAAACAGTACAGTTTATGTTTTTGTGCAGTTCAATTGGTAAAAAAGGTATTTTATAAAGTAAGCAGAAAAAAACAAATACAGTTACATTAGAAGGTTTCTAAATTCTTAAACTTGTTTGGATACATTTTAGCCACTGTTTAGTAGTGTTAATTACCCTGTTTCACCGAAAATAAGCCATACAACGAACATAAACCCTTGCAGTAATTTTTGGCCTTTTTGGAGTAGGCTTGAAATATAAGCCCTACTCCAAAAATAAGGCCTACCGTATTTTCCGGCGTATAAGACGACTTTTTAACCCCAGAAAATCCTCTGGAAAGTCGGGGGTCGTCTTATACGCCGGGTATCGTCTTATAGGGAGGTACGGAGGAGTGGTCTCAATGACGAGGGGAGGGGGCGTCCCACAGGGAAGGTGTATATGACGCACCATTATCTCCTTGCGCTGCGCTGCCATTTTGCCGGAGGCCACCGCATCGTAGCAATGGAGCTCCGGTGGCCTCCGGTCTCTGAGGAAATGCTGGCGGAGACCCCCAACACTGCATAAGGAGCCGCCGGCCGAGCCCCCACGATGCAAAAGGAGCCTCCGGCTGAGCCACCAATGCTCATCAAGAGCTGCCGCCGCACAGACAGCCGCACAGAGCAGCGCAAGGAGATAATGGTACATCATATACACCTTCCCTGTGGGACGCCCCCCTCACCTTGCCATTGGGACCACCTCCTCCGCACAGCCCTATAAGACGTCACTAGGCGTATAAGAAGACCCCCCACTTTTAAGAAGATTTTATATTTTGACTGGAAAAGTTGGGGGGTCGTCTTATACGCCCAGTCGTCTTATACGCCGGAAAATACGGTAGTTTCGGTACAATGAGGAAGTGTCCAGGCAGCTAAAAAGAATTACAAATGTTCTAAAGTATAGCAGGACCCTAAAAGAAAGCAGACACCACCCAAAAAAAAAATTGCACTCACCAGACTCTAAACAGTTACAGATGGCAAGAGCCGATGGTGGATGTGCTCTCGCGTAGAGATCTGCGTCGCTGTCAGGTCCTTTGCACTTCAGGTCGCACACACAGATCGGGTCCCAGTATTACTCCGCTCTCATGCACACATTAAGTCCCAGTATCACTCACTAACTCTGCGCAAGTGATACTGCTTCTGAACAGCTGGGGAGCCAACCACTGTGGAAAGCAGGGAGACCTGACAATGATGCAGATTTGAAGGTGAGAGCCCATTCACTTGCTCATTCTAATGTTTAGGGTCTGGTAAGTGCGATTAATTTTGGAGGTGTCTGCTTTCGTTTGGTGGTAAACAGTAGATAGAGAATAAAAAATTTAAAAATGGAAATTAAAACATAAATACTGTATACATTTAGCCAGTAGATGGCACAACATACAACGGAGAAAAAGCAATAGAGTCTGGGTAAATGCCCAAGTAAAATTGATAGGACTACACAATGTCAAGTACAAAACAGATTAATGTGAAAGTTTATATTAAAATGTAGCTTTTACTAGGTCACTAAAATGAAAAAGAAGTGCTGCCTAAAAAAGGGAAAAGAGGCTCCAAATAAGGTATGTGGTCTTTAGAATAAGGTGGAGGCCCAGGATCCTACAGGATTGACAGACAGGAGGGACCCGCTAATGCACTAATTACCATAGAGACCCTACTTCTGCTACAGGTGCCTCTGAAGACTCCATCGAGGGAAGAAATGCGTCGGGATGCACACAGGGAGAATGCAGTGCCCCCTTATTATGGACTGCCCTTTTCACGGCCGGAGCTTTTGGGGATTCAGGCTATTGTAGCACCTATATGGATAGGCCATACTTTATCCCATATCTACTGGATGGATTCTTAGCAGGATTGACATCACTTTGTGCTCTACATGAAAGAACATCAATTGGTTGAGAACTTTACTATTTTTTCATTGCTTGGTTGTGTTACATGCAATAAACTGCTTAAAGGATCTCCGCCCAGTTAGGCACTACAGTCATGTGTACTGTTACTCACGTCTATCATGCACTATGATCTAATATTGGCGTTCTAGCTTGTGTCTCTACACCAAGGGTGGGGAACCTCAGGCCCCAGGGCCATTTACGGCCCTCGATGGCCTTTTATCCGGCCCCCAGGCAGATTCTGAGGGACCGCTGTGCTTTGGCAGGGAGCTGTATTTTGATTGCCACCAGCTCATTAATTTCTTCTTGTTCTGTTAGCACACACACGCAGTGTTGACTACTGAACACTGAAGGGCATGCAATGAAAGATTACGTCCTGACACCAGTGCCAGAGTCAGGATGTACTTTGTGGGCGGAGTTTGTACGGCCCCCAAAGGATGGTATAAATATCCAAATGGCCCTTGGCAGAAAAAAGATTCCCCACCCCTGATCTACACCATATCTGACCACTGTCAGCTGATATTTCATTATGACCTTTTAGAATCTGACCAATGTCGGCTTATATCCTTTCAGATTATGGTAGGTCGCCAGAGCTGCATATTAGTGTTAATAAATACTACAAGAAATTCACTATAATAAATGAACTTGACATTCACAAATAATGCTTGGAGTTACCAGAGCTGAGATAGACTAAGTGTTTTTTCAACATTTGTACTCTATTTGATTTTGGAAAATCTGCATCACAAATATCATTTCTGGGTATACACAGCATCACGTTGGCAATCATAACTCTAGTTTATAACTAAAAATAAACTTGCCTAAAATAGATTGCTTCATTATACTGACAGGTAGCTTTTCTCAATGATTAAAGCAGCTTGTGAATAACACCTATCTTAAACAGCTGTGATGATCCGGGCGACATACCATTTGTAAAGCCTGAATTGTCACTTTAGGTTTTCAAGTTTTCAAAGGATGAGACAGAAAACTTTAAATGTCGTATAATTCAGAGTTTTCGTGGTTTGCCCTTCAGTGCACAGAGATACAAACATGGTGGCCTTGTCTGATTACATTTTTTAGCCACTCAACAGAAAAAGCTTATTTGGCCTTTAGCACAAATTTTTGTGTCCTTAGATGTTGCAGTAATGTCATGATGGTATCTATGCTTTCAACACCTGAAGTGTCACCTGCATGCGCATACTAGGCTACCTTGTAATGTATGTATAAGCACGACAACATGCTGAGTATTCTCATGTGGATTATGCCATGAATGAACGCATATCAGCTGTCACTGGTGGATCTGTTTTTTCATGGTCTCAAAGTAATATAACTTTAAGTGCCTTTTTCTATCCTGTTATGCATTGCTTTTTGGCCCTGCTGGATAATAAACATTTTAATACCTGCACAATTCTACTGATATGTTCAGTATTTGGACTTCAAAATGGTCTCATTAGTTTCATTAATCGGAGACTAAGAAAATTAATATTTGATTAAACAGTTTTAAGAATATTTTTGATACTGTTTAATAAAATAAAAGTTTTCCTACAATTACGGACATTTGCTCTATTTATTATCCTCCAGTTAATGAACCCATTGAGAATTTTTTTGAATTGTGAGTTCTTTTGAAGGTGTCATTTATGATAATGACATTTTGTGTAGGCTATACAATGTATGATTGTACAGCCATACAATTGAATGTAATTCCATCCATTAGGGCTTATAGAGTCACAATGCAAAATACGAACAGGGGCACCAACCTAACATATGATGGACAGGCCTATGGACCCTCTCAGGGATCAAAGCCCAAGTGTTACCTCTGTACTCCCAACCTAAAAAACAACCAGAACAGTAAAAAGAACCCAATAGTCTAAATAAATCTGTACTGATCCTTGCTATAATGACATTCCTTTTGGCTCCTGGAAATAGGGCCCTACGAAAACAAAGAGACCCGATGTTGAACTTAGCTTATTCCTGGGGATGGTGAATTTAAATCTTGCTACAAGATTTGATAGATAACATAGACTTAAAGGGAACCTGTCAGCAGGATTGTGCACAGTAACCGACAGTGTCAGGTCGATGCCGTTATACTGATTAAAATGATAACTTGGCTGATGAAATCCGACTTGTGGTTGCTGTTTAATCTTTATTTTCAGTTTTGAGTTAATCCACTGTTCAAGCATGTTAGGGGGTCATCAAATGCGACATTGTGCCTGCCATCGATTCCTGCCAATTTTGTGTTCAAAAAGTCAAACGGTGCTCCCTCCCTTCTGAGCCCTGCCATGCGCCCAAACAGTGGCTTTCTCCCACATACGGGTTATCGGCGTACTTAGGAGAAATTGCGCAACAAATTTTGTGGTCCGTTTTCTCTTGTTACCCTTGTGAAAATAAAAAGTTTGGGTCTGAAGTTAATTTTTTGTGAAAAAAGTTAAATGTTAATTTTTTCCTTCCACATTGTTTTAGTTCTCTTGAAGCACCTGAAGGGTTTTTAAACTTCTTGAATGTGGTTTTGAGTACTTTGAGGGGTGCAGTTTTTTAAAATGGTGTCACTTTGGAGTATTTTCTGTCATATAGACCCCTCAAAGACACTTCAAATGTGACAAGGTCCCTAAAAAAATGGTTTTGTAAATTTTGTAGGAAAAATTAGAAATTGCTGGTCATCTTTAAACCCTTATAACGTCCTAACAAAAAAAATTATGTTTCCAAAATTGTGCTGATGTAAAGTTGACATGTGGGAAATATTGTTTATTAACTATTTTGTGTGACACGAATCTCTGATTCAAGGGTACAAAAATCAAAACTTTGAAAATTGCAAAATTTTCAAAATTTTTGCCAAATTTACATTTTTTCATAAATAAATGCAAGTCATATGGAATAAATTTTACCACTAACATAAAGCACAATATGTTAAGAAAAAAACAATCTCTGAATTATAAAAAAATACTCATGTACAAAAAATAAAAATAATTATTACAGAATGGGTAACACATTTTTAATGTATTTTAGTGGTCCCTTGTGGCCACACAAAAAGTTAAAAAATGGGAAAAACAGACACTTATTGCTCTTATTTTCCCATGATATGAGCAAAAAAAAAAATTGAATATGACTGAAATGTTAAAAGTCCCAATGTAACCTGAAAAAATATGTAAAAATAAGTTAGATTTTTTTAACAGCTCTTTAACTGCATTTAAAAATAATGTGCCTGGAGAGGAAATGGGATAAATGGACGGTCTTGAACTAGTAAATAAATAATTTGAATATTAGCAGACTCAGCGCTGAATGTTGGGATGCACCACTAATAACCAGAGACCACAAATGAGAAATAGTCAATGACTGACAATGAGACAGCTGAGGAAAGCCAAAAGAGATGAAGCATTGTGGGTCTTTATTCGTGACACCGGCAATTTGTCACAGTGGTGACCAACAGGACATTGATGACATATTCCACCATATTCTATCAGTTTCTCCTCTTAGACAATGACTATATGTGTGCAATCATTTATTCTAACTAGATTTTTAATAAATAATAATAATTTTATTTCTATATCGCTAACATATTCCGCAGCGCTTTTCATTTTAGAATAAATGCTCTGATCACATCTTATGACAGCTCTTTTTTTTTAACTAAACCAAATATTTGATTACTTGCTGTTTCATATACTTTATAATAAAGAAAGCATATGGAACCTTTTACTTAATAGTTTCCCAAAAGTATTGTTCACCGGCACAGGCTCAACATCGGGATGCTGACTTGCAGCACATGAAAATAGTCTCAATTATTCCATAGGGGGCAGAGATTTATGGGGCAGAACCCACAGGCATAAAGCTGCTAAAAGAATGATAGTAGCTCAGATCGAGTCAGCAAAATCAGCTCTGCTATTTGTTTTACCTATGAACAGAATACAAGCTAAAATTTACTTTTCAAATAAATGGAACAATTCTTTATAGCAACATTTGCAGATTCATTAGGCAGTGTTGAATGTAAATGTATAATAAAAACCGCTGAGTTTAGAATAATCTGATTGGTAGACAGACTATAAAAATGTATAATAAACATAAACTCTATAGGGGATCTGGGAGTGTATCCAGAAAACGCAAAAATGCAATTAAAACAATTATGTATTGCTACAATAGACTTAACTAATAATAACACTGTTGCTCTGATAGTAAATGGTCTGATGCCCTGCGGATTTACTCACTAATTCTAAGTTATTCTTGTGTTTTTAAATTAGAGATATTACCATTATATATCGGCTGGAATCACTGATGGAACATCAGTATTAATAAATATACTCTAGAGCAGTAGCGTAGCCCGCTGTCTGGAGAAGAGAGGGAGAGCAGTGAGCAGCGCAGGAGCCGGGAGCAAGAGAGGTGAGTACTGGATTTATCATTTTTGTAAAGGGGGTGCATTATAAGTAAGGCTGCCTATGGGGGGTGCATTATAAGTAAGGCTGCCTATGGGGGTGCATTATAAGTAAGGCTGCCTATGGGGGTGCATTATAATAAAGCTGCCTATGGGGTGCATTATAAATAAGACTGCCTATGGGGGTGCATTAAAGGCTGCCTATGGGGGTGCATTATAAGTAAGGCTGCCTATAGGGGTGCATTATAAATAAGGCTGCCTATGGGGTGCATTATAAATAAGGCTGCCTATGGGGGTGCATTATAATAAGGCTGCCTATGGGGGTGCATTATAATAAGGCTGCCTATGGGGGTGCATTATAAATAAGGCTGCCTATGGGGGTGCATTATAATAAGGCTGCCTATGGGGGTGCATTAAATAATAAGGCTGCCTATGGGGGATGCATTATAAATAAGGCTGCCTATGGGGAAGCATTATAAATAAGCTGCCTATGGGGGTCATTATAAATAAGGCTGCCTATGGGAATGCATTATAAATAAGGCTGCCTATGGGGGGTACATTATAAATAAGCTGCCTATGGGGAGCATTATAATAAGGCTGCCTATGGGGATGCATTATAAATAAGGCTGCCTATGGGGTGCATTACAATATAGAGCCTGTCTTGGTGGTGCATTATAATACAGAGGCTGCCTATGGGGTGCATTATAATACAGAGGCTGCCTATGGGGGGCTGCATTATAATACAGAGGCTGCCTATGGGGGTGCATTATAATACAGAGGCTGCCTATGGGGGCTGCATTATAATACAAAGGCTGCCTATGGGGGTGCATTATAATACAGAGGCTGCCTATGGGGGTGCATTATAATATAGAGGCTGCCTATGGGGGTGCATTATAAAATAGAGGCTGCCTATGGGGTGCATTATAATACAGAGGCTGCCTATGGGGGTGCATTATAATATAGAGGCTGCCTATGGGGTGCATTATAATACAGAGGCTGCCTATTGGAGTGCATTATAATAAGAGGCTGCCTAATGGGAGTGCATTATAATACAGAGGCTGCTTATGGGGAGTGCATTATAATACAGAGGCTGTCTATGGGGAGTGCATTATAATACAAAGGCTGCCTATGGGGGTACATTATAATATAGAGGATGCCTATGGGGGTGCATTATAATACAGAGGCTGCCTATGGGGGGCTGCATTATAATACAGATGCTGCCTATGGGGGTACATTATAATATAGAGGCTGCCTATGGGGGTGCATTGTAATACAGAGGCTGCCTATAGAGTGCATTAATAGGGATATGGGGGACAAAAAAAGAGCTCACTATGGTGTGGCTCATTATAATATAAGGCTGCCTATGGGTGGCTGCATTATAATAAAGATGCTGGCATATAACATAAACTCTATAGGGGATCTGGGAGTGTATCCAGAAACACAAAAATGCAATTAAACAATCAGTATGCTACAATAGACTTAACAATAATAACATGTGGCTCTGATAGTAAATGATCTGATGCCTGCGGATGACATTACTAATTCTAGTTATTTTGTTTTTTAATTAAGAGATTACCATTTAATATATCGGCTGGAATCACTGATGGAAATCATATAATAAATATCTATGGCATTATAGTAGCCGCTGCAGAGAGGGGTGAGCATGAGCACGCAGACCGGAGCAGAGAGGTGGTATGGATTATATTGTAAGGTGGGGTGCATTATAAGTAAGGCTGCCTATGGGGGTGCATTATAAGTAAGGCTGCCTATGGGGGTGCATTATAAGTAAGGCTGCCTATGGGGGTGCATTATAAGTAAGGCTTGCCTATGGGGGTGCATTATAAGTAAGGCTGCCTATGGGGGGTGCATTATAAGTAAAGGCTGCCTATGGGGGTGCATTATAAGTAAGGCTGCCTATGGGGGTGCATTATAAGTAAGGTGCCTATGGGGGTGCATTATAAGTAAGGCTGCCTATGGGGGTGCATTATAAATAAGGCTGCCTATGGGGGGTGCATTATAAGTTAGGATGCCTATGGGGGTGCATTAAAAGTAAGGCTGCCTATGGGGGTGCATTATAAGTAAGGCTGTCTATGGGGTGCATTATAAATAAGGCTGCCTATGGGGGGTGCATTATAAGTAAAGCTGCCTATGGGGTGCATTATAAATAAGACTGCCTATGGGGGGTGCATTATAAGGCTGCCTATGGGGGTGCATTATAAGTAAGGCTGCCTATGGGGGAGCATTATAAATAAGGCTGCCTATGGGGGGTGCATTATAAATAAGGCTGCCTATGGGGGTGCATTATAAGTAAGGCTGCCTATGGGGGTGCATTATATATAAGGCTGCCTATGGGGGTGCATTATAAATAAGGCTGCCTATGGGGGTGCATTATAAGTAAGGCTGCCTATGGGGGTGCATTATAAATAAGGCTGCCTATGGGGGTGCATTATAAATAAGGCTGCCTATGGGGGATGCATTATAAATAAGACTGTTATGTTACGGTAGCTGAGGAGTGCAGGCAAAAAAGGAAATACACCAGAGCAGTTGGAATCTATGAGATTGCAGTACCCTGACTAACCACCGCAACTAGAGGCAGCCGTGGAGCGTTCCTACGTTGGTCCTAGACGCCTCGTCACAGCCTGAGAAACTAACTACACCTAAAGATAGAAATAGGAAAGCTATCTGCCCCGTAGCAGAACCCCAAAGATAATAGAAAGCCCCCAAACATGTAATGGCGGTTAGACAAGAGGAAATACTGACACAGAAAGAAAATAGTATGAGCAAACGCTGGGGCCCAAACTATCTAAATAGAAAAGGACAGGAAGGGTACTTACTGCAATCCCAGAAAACCCTGAAAAACACCAACTCTACTAATTTCAAAATCACCTGAGATCACACGACCTCTACCACCTAAATTAGTTCTCTGGTGTAACAAAAACAGCAGCCACTGAAAAAACTGGAAAAAGCAAAAGTACAAAACACAGTGGCTGGACTAAACTGAGAGGGCAAAAGCCCCCGGAGGGGACCCAGAAGGCCCCCACAGAAGTGCATGACCAAATGCAAAAATATAGCAAAAACACAAAATAAGAAATTGTCTTATCTGATAGCAGGAGATGCAGACACGACACAGCAGGCTACAAGGGAAACTGGAAAGAAGGATTCAGACCAGAACAATTGATCACCGGCAACCCTGATGGGAAAAATGATTCCCTTAAATAAGACCAATCAGTAACACCTGATTCCCAGTCCTCACAATCCTCACTAGTACCGCTTGTAACCACCAGAGGGAGCCTCTGCTCAGAACTCATCTCAAACCCATTCACAACAGTACCCCCCCTTGAGGAGGGGTCACCGAACCCTCATTTGAGCAACCAGGTCGGTCAGGATGAGTTCTATGATACGCACGGATAAGTCTCCTAGCATGGATGTCCGAAGCAAACACCCAAGAATTATCTTCCTGACCATAACCTCTCCATTTAACCAAATACTGGAGTCTTCGTCTAAGAAAAACGAGAATCCAATATTTTCTCAACCACATACTCCAGATTGCCCTCAACCAAAACAGGGTCAGGAGGCACAGCAGCAGGAACCACTGGCTCAACAAACCTCTTCAACAAGGACTTGTGGAACACGTTATGGATCTTAAATGTCCCTGGAAGAAGCAAACGAAAAGAAACAGGATTAATAATCTCCATGATCTTATAAGGTCCAATGAACCTAGGCTTAAATTTAGGAGATGCTACTCTCATAGGAATATTCTTTGAGGACAACCAGACCAAGTCCCCCACTTTAAACCGAGGACCATCAGTCCTATGCCGGTTAGCAAACCGCTGGGCCTTCTCCTGAGAGAGGGACAACCTCTCCACTACCTGGTCCCAAATCTGCTGCATACGCTCAACAACAGAGTCAACACCTGGACAGACAGAAGCCTCCGTCTGTCCTGAAGAAAATCGAGGGTGAAACCCAGAATTACAGAAAAATGGAGACATCAAAGTGGCAGAGCTAGCCCTATTATTAAGAGCAAACTCAGCCAAAGGCAAAAAAAGAACCCAGTCATCCTGATCAGCAGACACAAAGCATCTTAGATAAGTCTCCAATGTCTGGTTTGTTCTCTCAGTTTGACCATTGGTCTGAGGATGAAATGCCGAGGAGAAAGACAATTGAACACCCAGTTTAGAACAAAAAGTCCTCCAAAATCTGGAAACAAACTGGACTCCTCTGTCAGACACAATGTTCTCAGGAATGCCGTGTAAACGAACCACGTGCTGAAGGAACAACGGCACCAATTCAGAGGAGGAAGGCAACTTAGGTAATGGCACAAGATGTATCATTTTGGAAAACCTATCACAAATTACCCAGATGGTGGTCATTCTCTGAGAAACAGGAAGATCGGAAATGAAATCCATAGAGATATGGGTCCATGGTCTCTTGGGCACAGGCAATGGCATCAACAAACCACTAGAGCGAGAGCAAGGCTTGGAGCGAGAGCAAGTCCCGCAGGACTGCACGAATTCCCTGATATCGCGAGACAAGGTAGGCCACCAAAAGGACCGACCAACCAAGTCTCTGGTACCAAAAATTCCGGGATGCCCAGCCAATGCGGAACAATGAATCTCAGACATCACACTCTTTTTCCATTGGTCCGGGACAAACAATTTTCCAACAGGGCAGCGCTCGGGCCTATCCTCCTGACACCCCTCCAGAGCAAGTCTCAAATTGGGCGAGATGGCGGAAAGAACTACACCCTCCTTCAAAATAACAGAGGGATCAGATAGCTCAGGAGAGTCCGCAAGGAAACTCCTCGAGAGGGCATCCGCCTTAATATTCTTAGTGCCAGGAAGAAAGGAAACCATAAAATTAAAACGTGTGAAAAAACAAGGCCCACCTGGCCTGTCTAGGATTGAGTCGCTTGGCAGATTCCAGATAGACCAGATTCTTATGGTCCGTAAGGACCACCACCTGATGTTTGGCTCCCTCCAGCCAATGTCTCCACTCTTCAAAAGCCCACTTCATGGCCAATAACTCCCGATTACCCACGTCATAATTACGTTCAGTA